>JBAJHW010000001.1:245082166-245742721 GCA_037013535.1 Intellagama lesueurii | reverse complement strand
CTATTTATCTACTCGCATTTGCATGCTTTCGAACTGCTAGGTTGGCAGGAGCTGGGAGAAGCGACGGGAGCTCACTCCGTCGCGTGGATTTGATCTTACAACTGCTAGTCGTCCGACCTTGCAGCACAGAGGCTTCTGTGGTTTAACCCGCAGCGCCACCACGTCCCTTAGTATAAGAATTACCTTTTAAAAATTCCAAAACTTGTAGCCACTGGCACGGAAAGTGAGCTGTACACATCATTCTTCTATGAACTTATTTTTAAATATATACTTCTTACATCTTAGCTGACAAATGTCTGTTTTATATCTTACAGTTTTTCTATAATAGCTGCTGTAATGTACAGTTCAGTTGTTACCAGCCTTGGGTAACCCAGGTGTTCTTGCACTGCCATTCCCAGAAAACCTGGACCAGCATAGCTGGTGGTGAAGGCTTCCTGGGAATGGCAGTCCAAGAACACCTGGGTTACCCAAGGTTGGGAACCACAGATACAATTGCAAGAAGATGGTATTACCTTGAGAAATACAAAACAGCAAATTTTGTTACTGCTGTTGTTTGTGTTTTAATTTATGGATTCTGAACACTTGACATTTAGTGTAAATGATATACTAAAGAGGGGAGCAAATCTTCTATGTTTCAGACAGGTAGTCTCAGGGGTTTGTGTACTCACAATATTTTATGGCAACCCTCCTGGGGTTTCCTAGGTATAAAGTTCTCAAAAGCACCGTATTTTTCCGTGCATAAAATGACACTTTTTCCTAAAATAATTAGGGGGAAAATTGAGGGTCGTTTTATACACGGAAGGAGGTGGAGGCAAAGGAGCACTCGTGTGTGCTTGGGCGCCTCTTGCTGCTGCCCATTGACTGCTGCCGCCACATTGCCTCCTCCAGCGCTCCCTTCGGGCAGGGGACTAGGCGGCAGCGACATGAGCTGGAGGTGAGCCCTGGCAGTCGCAACGGAGGAGGTGATCGGGAGGCAGAGGCAGCAGCAGCAGGAGACGGAGGTGGAAGAGCAGTTGCCCATTAACTGTTCCTCCGCCTCTGGCAAGGGTCAAAATTAGGGGGTCATCTTATATATTGGGGGATCGTATACACGGAAAAATATGGTAGTTGCCTGTCCCGGCTCCTGGTCATGCTCTGGGACTGTGCAGGCCACACAGGTGGAAGGGCACATAACTCCATCAGCCATGTATGCTCCTGATGATAAATCACATCCAGGGCACAATTGAAATGGGAAGCAATTTGTGCCCCATCCCATTTGATTTTCACCCCAAAATCCAGATTGGTTTGCAATTTCACTTTGCTTCACTCCGGAACCAAATCTGGCCATTCTATCTTTGATCCAGACCTCCTACTAATCAGGGTAAATCAGGTTGGTTCCATTTGTAATTTGGACTTTTGCCGAATCCACTGCACAGCCCTAGTGGGGTTTAACCAAGACAACACAGCCTTAAGGAGAGTTGGACTCCTTAATACTTAGTAAGCCTAATTCGCCTGTGTTTTTGGGAAATGATAAAACAATCAAAATTTAAGGATTCTCTGAACTCTTGAAACATCTCTTCATAACCCATCTAATAATAATAGGCCTTATATTGTGTAATTATTAGTTTAAATGGGGGAGAGAACACCAAGGCTGAGTTTAACATTTAAAAGAAGGATTTTGTATGTGTATTATTAAAGTTGAATTTTTAATTGAATCATTAACTTTCTAGCAAATTGACTTGATTGTTTAAATAATAAATGCTTCCTAAAATTAATTATATCTTTGAATGCCTATTTAGATGTATCAAAGCATCTCGTGGTTCTTCCTGTCCGTAATATTTGATGCAATTACTGAAGTGCTATTTGATATAAAATTAAAAGAGCAGAGCAAATTATAATTATAATAAGCTGTTTCTACAGTGATTATCTCCACTGACTTTTTTATTTCCTTTTTGTGTATCTCAGGTCAAAAAAGGAGGGGAAGTAATTATGTGCATCAGGGTGAAGGAGGAAACAGCCAAGTTCTAATCCTATCATTTTTATAAGACTTTATGAGGAGAGAAAAAGATGCCATCCATTACTCTCCTCAGTTCTATAGGATGTAAAAGCAAGAGCATGCTGGCTAAGCAGGCCTCATTGAGGAGACCCAGTAGTCCTGTAGTTGCAAATTCCATCTTGTAGTAGAGAATAGCTGTTTCCATAGCTTAACTGTATGCTGTGTTAAGAAGTCCTTCTTTTTGTCTGGGCTGAATTACTTTATCACTTAACCCTATTGGATGACCTCAGTTTCAAGTATTACAACAGTGGAAGAAAAACATCTCCCTAGCCGCTTTCTCCACAGCATGAATAATTTTCTAAATCTCTGTTATGTTTCCCTTTACTCACCTGTTTCCTAAGCTAAAGAACCCAACACGTTGTAACCTTGTCTCATAGGGGAGTTGTTCCAGTCTCTTGATCATTTTGGTTGCCTGTAGCTGCCCTTTTTTCCCTCAACTTTTCAAATGCCTCTTTTGATGTGCAATGACAAAAATTATGCACAGCATTGCATAATGTGGCATTATGAGGTTGGTGGCTTCGTTTTTCAGAGATCCTCAACACAGAATGTATCTGTTTTACAGCTGCTGTGTGCTGGCCCTGACATTTTCACTGAACTTTTTACCATGACATCCAGATCTCTTTCCTGGCCAGTGACTCCTAGTTTAGATGCCACCAGTGACTCCTAGTTTAGATGCTGCATCCCTCCCCATGTGGATTTTTTTTTACATCTGCTATCATAACCTCAAATGGCATTTTAATGTCCATTCCCCCCTAATCGGAGAGATGTTGGGAGCTATTCACTCTTTTTTTAACCACACGGGGAGAGCAATCTGTTACCCAGGTCCTACTTTGGGAAAGTGGGAAGAAAGCCCAGGGATATATGGACAGGAGTGCTGAAATATGGATCTATGGAATGGGCCACAGATCTACGGAATGGAATGGAGGAGAACTTTCCTTTTGGTTCATGAACAGCACAAGTTAATTTCTCCAGCTGAAAAAGAGAGCAGGGTTGTTGTTGATTTTTTGGCCTGGGTTTCTGAAGGACAGAAAAAGCAAAAAGACAGATACATAGTTAGCGTGGAGACAAGGCCATGGCTAAGCTAAAACATAGTAGAACAGTCTGGATAAGCTACACAGCTGGATACTTCCAACAGCTGTATGCCCAGAATATACCTTAATAGACTCTCATATCACATTATTTGCCCCGAATCAAAGAGTCACACCATTTTTTAATGTTTGAAAGCACTAAGAAAAGTAGTGTGGTATACACCCATTTCTTTTTACTTGCCATCTACCAATATGGAACTGAATTTTAATGACAAATGGAAAACCAGGCAATCAGAAAGCAGGAAAATTGTGGGTGTTTTTGGATTGAATGCCCCTGGAACAACTTTCTTTTCAACTCACTTGTTTTTCTGTTTTCTCATTTAGTTTTACATTTTGCAGATTCTGCCTGTTCTTCAGCCTTTAACCTGCCTTAACTCTGAGAGGAGATCCAGTTTCTACAACAAGCTGGATTTGTTTTGAATATCTTTGTTGTTTTGTGCCATCAAGGCACTTCAGACTTATGGCAACCTTAATTAGGGTTTCTGAAATATATGAGATGTTTGAGCAGAGTTTTATTGTTGCCACCACCTGATGAGTTGCCATAGCTGAGTGAGAATTTGAACCCAGATCTTCTAAATCCTAGTTCAACAGTCTATCCACTAAACCACATTGGCTATTGTGTGGATTTTGTTCGTCTCCCAAATCAGAATTTTATCCTTTTGAGTTTTATACAAAACTAGGTTTTTCCAGGGCTAGATTTATGGCCTGTGGACTGCTGAGTAAATTTGATTTCCTAATTTTTCCTTATTTTCTTCTTCATTTATTTTTATTCACACACACACACACAAACACACACGCTAGTGAGGCTCAGCCTTCACTACACTATTTTATACTTTCTTATCAATTTTATTAATTTTTGTATAAATTTTCTTATGAATGTTGCCCTCTGAGTTTTTCTGGGGCAATTTCCCTCTACATTTGCCTTATTCTTCAGAAACCTACTCTTTGGAATAAGTAGCTATAACACTTTCTCAGTAATTAAGCCCAATAGCGCTGAACAGCAGGAAACACTGTAAGATTTAACTATAGGGCTGGTAGAGGCAAATGTCCTTTTAAAAAACTAAACTTTGTATATAGCTATATATGGTTAATTTTCCACATTAGATATATTGTACTGTTTGTTTCAGCATCATAGGATATTTGTATGAAATCCACTGATTTTCTTCTCATTCCTTGTGTATTGTTCCTTCATCTTAAATATTCCCTGTATTTGCTATTACAGCAAATCTGGTATGAAATATGGAGAATTTATTGAGAGAAAAACTAGGATAAAAGAATGGTTAGAAAAATCGGGGTTTAATCTTATACAATTAGAACAGTAGACAAAAGATTGGGGAAGAAAAAATGGTAAATTTAGGGAATGTACAAAATTTGAAGAAATGATATTGCAAAAGGAAAGTGTAAATGAAAATAAGAAAATGAAAGGTATAATAAGTCAAATTTATAAAATATTACTGGAAGCAAAGGATCAACAAGATTCTCTTGAATCATTATGGGAATATGATTTGGGAAAAGAAATAAGTATTAGGGGTTGGGAGAATATAGATAAGAATATTGAAATCAATGTCTGTAAAGATAATGGGGAAAAGTTAAAAGTTAATTTGGAGATGGTATCTAACTCTGGTGACATTAAATCAAATAGGCATGAATTATCCTAAGCTTCATTGGAGAGGATGTTAGAAAATAGTACTTTCATATGTGGTGGGAATGTGAGAATATATTGAAATTTTGGCAACTGATTTTAAGGAAATAAATGAAATAACAAAACAAAATGTAGAAGTATGCCCTAAAATAGCACTTTTATCAATATTTGATAAGGAGCCATGTAATTGGTCAAGTAAAGAATTATTTTCAAATTTATTAACAGTGGCAAGATTAATGGTAGCTAGGAATTGGAAAATAAACAATGAATGGTATAAAGAGGTATGGAATATAGCTATTAATGATAAAACTGACATGTAATATCAAAGTACAGTAGGAATTGTTACATAATAGTTTTATAGATACCTGGGGAGAATTTATGGATTATGAATTAATAAAAAGGAAGGGATGTGTACCTTCACAAGAGTCATTACAGTTTTGGAAGAGGAATGGGGCTCCATAAATGGAGAAGAAATTGGATATATCTCCAGTGGTCCTGATGGGGGAACACTTGTCTTATAGTTGTTTTAATGTTTTGTGTTAATATGTTTTTTACATTTTTATGCTATGTTTTATGTTTGTTATTCAATAAAATAATAAAATGTTTTAAAAAAGAGATGGATCTGCTGTGATTTAATGTGATTTTTGGTTACACCCTAATGCCTAACTCCAGATCATTTTTGTATAGTGGCAATTCTAACTTCCTTCGCTGTTAACAAAAAGAAGAAGAAAAGAAGAAGTGGGGGGAAGACAGCAACTGACACATTAATAGAAAAGCATTTTCAATTTCCTTTGAAGCAATGTTATGTTGTTTTGTCGGTGAACATTCTGCAACTGTGGAAGTAACAGCCCACTGCTATAAGTACATCCAGTTAGACAAAGTCGTTAACAAGGGCACGTAAGTTCCTGATAGATTTCCAGGGAATAACAATGTGCAAATTTGGTAACATATTTTAAATTTTGAAATGTGACATAGGGAGACTCTTCTAGCTAGCAGTAAAATATGATTGTTTAAATAAAAAAGTTAGATGCCTCAAGCATCAAAAAATTCAGCTGTCAAAAACACAATCACAAAACTCTCATCCTTGTTCTTTGTATTGCCTTCACAACAACTCCCTTAAAGCAGATGCTTTTCAGCTATTCCTTAAGATCTTCTATCTGCTATTCATACACCCATTCATTTGAGTGAAAAAAGTTATAGGGCTGCAACTATATACATGCTGACTAGGAAGTAACTGTCATTGAACGCATTGGGCTTTATTTCTGAGTAAACAAGTCTCAGGGCGCAGTTACACTACTGAAATAAATTGGGAGTTGGATCAGAGTTTTTGAAACCTGTTTAAAGTCATGCGGTAGTCATGTAGTTTTTGGGTCAGTGTGTCTTCTTGAGACAACTTTTAGTCTGGGTGTAAGATGTGTGGTATTTTGGTTGAGGGGGCTACACAGGCTTTTAAAAATCATTTAAAAATGAGCACTGTGGGGGCCTTCAGCTTTCTGTGTTTTTCCCTCCCAACATTATGCATTCCCACAGTGGAATGTCTGCACCAAAACAACGACAACAACAAAAACCACGAAAATAGAACCACACACTGCCGTAGCTTCCAGGAGATGCTCTGGAACTGCTTTTGAGGTTTTTATCCTGTGCCTGTCTGTCCCCACACTGGCTGTTTCTCACAGCTGCCACCACCATCACCAACAACTAAGTCCTCACATTGAGGTGATGTGCGCGGCAGGGACAAAAGCCATATTATTCTACTCTGGGATGATTTTTAATATATTTTTAATTTGTTCTATTTTTTTTCATATATATAAAAACAGATTGGACAGTAAAGTTGTTCTTCCACCATCACCCCTTTCTTCTCCCACCTTCCTCGGATGGAAGCCAGCTGCCCCAGTTGCTCCACTTCCCTGGAGAAAGAGAGAAAAAGCAGGCAGACCAGAAAGGATTAATGTAATCTTTCTAGGTCCCTCATCATGTTTTAATATTTGTTTGTTTTTAATAATTTTTTAACAAATTAAAATAGTGCTAGATTAGTGTTACAGATAGAAAAAAAATTATAACAGATT
Source organism: Intellagama lesueurii (assembly GCA_037013535.1). Lineage (NCBI taxonomy): Eukaryota > Metazoa > Chordata > Lepidosauria > Squamata > Agamidae > Intellagama > Intellagama lesueurii. The sequence goes on along the minus strand of JBAJHW010000001.1, from coordinate 245,735,890 downwards.
AGACTACAAGGTTAACTTGCAGCCCAGAATCCCGTGACCTTGGCATCCAATCCAATACTTGACAAATCCCACAGACACAATTCACTCTAACACAGGCAAGTGCACATGCAAAAAAAGATGCAAAATAAATTGTGTTCATAATCAAGTTAAAATAAACAACCCCCTAGTTGGTGTTTTAAAAAGCTCATTTTCTGAACAAAAATACATGCTTCAGCTGTATGCTGAGTAAACAGATATTTTAAAATCGATTTCAAGCGTGCTAAACCCAATTCAAACCGAGGAGTATTTTGACATTTAACCACACTCTCAGACCATGTTGCATATTATTTTTCTCTCACTATGGTATGTCATTTACTTCTTTCCCACTTGGAGGCTTAAGGAAAACATTTACATCTTGCCCATGGCAAACACCCAATTTCATTTCCTCTGGGAGGAGGGGAGAGATGCAATGAATTATTCATACATACTAAACAGGAAGGTATTTATTGTGCAAAACGTTGAACAGGGTAAATAGTAAATAGGTTATTAGCATAACTGTCAGCTGATTTGTGATATTTTAATTGATTAGTCATATGAATTGTATACGATTAATTAAATTGCTCTCCTATAAATGTTTATTTGGAAGCCCCATAAAGTTTGGTGGGATTTGATTTGATCCCAATTAAGTGTGTACAAGGTTGAGACTTAAATTTGAATGTGAAGAGAAAACAAGTAATTATTGTAAAGATCAAGACATACTTGATTTGTAGATAACGTACATGTGTCATGTGGCAATTGAACATGTAGAAGGGGTGCAAAATGATGTCTCTGACTTGACTGTTCCCTCTGGAGGGAGAGGTAGTGTCATATTCCTCAGTCTAGTGCTGAACACTAAGTGGGTGGGCCAGGGATGGCATCACACTTGTTCTGTTTGAGATCTTATATGACAGTCTTGCAAGACCACTAAGAGTTATGAGATTTCAGTAGGCTTTACAGAAGTCTGAGCACATAGCCATAGCCATTCTTTAAGTTGGTGCAGTATGATCCACCCTTACTTTGTTCAAGGTAGCCCCAGCCAGGTGTTGGTTGCCCACATGGCGAGTCCGAAGGGAATTTTTTGTGTGTGTCATTATTGCATGTGTTTCACCTTAGCTGTATTTTTCACCTTTCGCTGTTTTTCACAGAGGTGTGCTGATATAAATATTTCTTGTATACTTATGTTCCCGTGTAACTTGCAGGGTATTAATCCTCACTGCTCCCTGACAAAACTGGTGGGTATGAAAGAGGGGGAGAAAGCAGAGTCCCAAATTGGTGGCAAGAACTGGATAGAGGCCATGGAAATGAGAACTGGGCAGTTTCAGGGCTGATACATCTCAGCCCATCCAACCACCTCCACAAAAGTTTGGCAGCAGCTAGGGCTCAGGCCAGAGCCTCTGAAGATCAGGGCAATCTGAACCTCTAGGATCAGTCTGCCTGGTCTGGGGCTAGGTAAGGGTGGCTGGCACACAGCTTCTCCCCTTCTGCCAAAATATATTTTGTATTGATGGCATTATGTACATAACGGTGGTAGCCCCATTGTATCTGGTACATCACTTTCAATGCAATATACTTTGCCTGGGGTATCACGTGGTTTGGAACTGCCTGTCCTTAGGAACCTACAATACAATTAACCTCTGCCCTTATTTCCTTCTTCTCTAAGTGTTCCCTGGAGCAGAGTTTTATCATCCCAGAGCTGCAAGGGGGAGAAGACTTGAAAGTCTACTTGTATAACATGGGATTTCACCCTTGAAGGATCATCTTCATCACTATTGAAAACCTGCACTTACTATCACTCACATACATCCATGACAAAGAAACTGGTCTTTCCATTTGGAAGGTTTCAGCATCTCAATTTTAATCAAGTTAAATAAAGTACAAAATTATGCAGCAACAATGCCCCTTTTGTTTCAGTTCACAACTCTAATACCCAATACCAGGACTGACATTTATGCTGTACTTTAACTTCAATTTTGTTTCATCCTATATTAACAGAACAACATGTATTGTGCTTCTTGACCACCAATAACACACAACTAACAACTATAGAGCCTCAATCTTATTGTGAATGTTACATTCATATATATTAAAATCCAAATAATTGTGTTTTTTGCTTCCTATAGAGATAGAAACAACTGCTTGGCACCTGATCCAAGCTTTTGCCTATTTTTAGTGGCTAGTATCTTGTTGCATAGCTTCACTTGCACAATGAGAATGATGTCACTGGCTATGGCAGATTGCCACTAATTAAAGAGTTCCTTCTTTGAAGTTCAGGGTGCACACAACTTTGTATCATTGTGTGTGAGGAGCATGCACCCTGAAATCAAACAAGGAACTCTTTAATTAGCAACCATCTGCCATGGCCAGTAACATCATTTCTGTAGTGCAGGCAGAGCTGTGCAATAAGATACTGGCCAGTATTAGGAATGTTGTTTGGTACTGTTAGTATCACAAGCAAAAATATGTGCAGGGTAACACAGTTCAGAAAAATTCATTTGGAAATCTAACAAAACATATATCATAGAAGAAAATCTGAAAATAAGGACATGCAAAACTTATTTCTTGTTTTCCCTCTCCCCCTCCTCTCTGTTGCATGAGATTATCTGGATTACTAGAAACAGCAGGTGTTTAAATATCATGAAGATTGGCACCTCCAATTAGCTAGAGTGCTAAAAGAAGCAACAGAAAAAGGAAATGGTGAGGCACCACAGCATGGAACAGAAGCCGATATTTCCTATAGAATTAGCATAACTTGTGGAATAGCTGACTTTGAAACAGCTAGAATTCAAGCACTGCGGCTCATCAAACTACTTTCAAAGGCAAGTGCCATTTTTTATTTGGATAATGCAAGAGTATGTATGTAAGTGCTTCTTACTCTGATTGTATGCCTGCCCATTGCATTACTTGTATTGCAGATTTTGTAACAAAAGACTTCAGTAACCAGAGGAATTGTCCTTCAAAAGATACCAGCCACATTTGGATGATCCCCCCTGGTTTGCAGGGTTAGAAAAAAGCTTACACTCCTCCCTTTTCATGTAGAAGGGGATGTGAAAATATCCAGTTACAAGCTGCAACAAACCAGAGTCTTCCATTTGTTTAAATGTAGGAAATCATGGCTTTTGGAGGCTGTATTGGGATCAAGGAGGGTGATTAGACTAATCTGAAAAAGAGGAAAATAATGACTGACTCTGCTCCTGTGCTGCCATTTTGGGGACACTTTTTAATTTTTAGCACTTTATTTGAAGGGCCAAGTTTGCATTCATTTACATGGGCTTTTCAAGTTTACAGAGAGAGATATTTCCTGGTTTTGCCTGGTTTATGCCAGAGACTGAACCTGGGGCCAACTGTGTCCTGTACCACCAACCTATGTATCCTTCCCATTCCTTGTGTGGGAATGAGCCTCATTCAAGACAAGACATTGTCACTAGGATTTACTTCTGGGTAAATATGCATTGAATTGGGCTGTACATTTCAACAGGAGGATATATGTGGTTAAATCAAGAAGGAAATAATAGATATGCACAGATGGAGCTTCCCATTTCAAGTTTGAAGGAGATCCTTATGGTCCATTCATAATTCTGTGCCTAATCTGGCAGATCTTTTTGCTGTTGGCACTTTTGCTATATGAAAAGCCCCATCAGGTGAAGAAGCAGGACATAATGGGACATTTGGATAAGTTAACAAAGAAAATCAAATGGAGCATCGGCATAAAATTTGCCATATCTCCAAAAAATCTGGCCAAACATTCTATTCTAGATGGCTTTACCTGACAAAGAAAGCCTCATCATATGGAGAATCAGAACATCAGGGGTGACCTAACAATACAATTCTATGCATGTCAACTCCAAAGAAAAATTCAACAAGGCTTACTCTCAAGCTAAGTGTGTATAAGACCCTAGCTCTAGTTACATTTTCACAGCTACATAACATACCACGAAAAACTCAGATGGCCACTGTATCATAACAGCACCTGCACCTGACAAAATACAGGTATGGGAAACCTCCTTGAAATACTAGGTTATTGGATCATCTCTATAGCCAAAAGGAATACCATGACCAGCATCCTGCTGAACTGAAACTCCCTTTGAGTTGCAGAATGCGGCGGCCAGACTTCTTAGTGGGGTGAGAAAACACCATCATATCTCTCCCACTCTGGCCGCACTGCATTGGCTGCCCGTAAGCTTCCGCGTCGATTTCAAAGTTTTAATGATTACATACAAAGCCCTAAACGGTTTAGGACCTCGCTATCTGACGGAACGCCTTCTCCCACCAAAATCTACCCGTATCACTCGATCTAGTCAGGAGGTGCAATTGAGGAGCCTAATGCCGAGAGAGGCCCGGAAGGAAAAAACAAGAAACCGGGCCTTCTCGGCAGTGGCTCCTCGGTTATGGAATAACCTACCTTCAGAGATCCGTACGGCCCCTTCGCTGGGTATTTTTAAAAGCCAATTAAAAACCTGGCTATTCAGGCAGGCCTTCCCTCCGGGCACTATTTGATCTATCTTCTTTGTCTTTTTCCATCTTGTATGATTATTTACTCTTGGATATTGATATTATTTTAATTGTTTATTTTGTCTGATGTACGCCGCCCAGAGTAGTCGAATGACTAGATGGGCGGGATATAAATATAACAAATAAAATAAAAATAAATAAAATTTGAGTAATAACATGGAAACAAACCACTTGCATAAGGATTGCTGTTGCATGAGCCAATGGTGGCTTTCTTCACCATTGGGGATCTCCACAAGAGTACCACCAATGCTTGTACAAATGGAATTAACATTTCTACAGAAGTTTTCAGAAAAAAAGTTTTGCTCTTTTCTATTGTATTAGTGAAACCAACAGTAGAGAATAGCCCGTGACCTTATAACCACCTGCCATGCATACACAATGAAGATATAAAATCAAGTGTTCGCATGGTGAGCAAAGACTCTTGAACAGGGTCGAAAGGTGCCATCCTGTTTGCAATACGAGCAGAAGTCTTTCAAGTGAAAAAAAAAGCAAAAGAGTTCTCTCCGGGTTACATGCTCAGAATGGATGATCCTGAGTTGAAATGTTTCAGTCTGCAACTACAAACTAGACATCAGATTCTGGCAACAGAACAGCGGATTCGCAGATGACTAAATGCAGGCTTAGTGGCAAGGATGTGACGTTGCGTTTTAAAATTGCTGTGGCTCATCTGCTATGTGAGTGTTATCTTGAACAGAATCCAGGAGCCCTTCCATCAGCTGCATCCATATGCTAGGCGTGTGTTCATCACTGCCAAGCACATCTTTTAAATTTAGTCCTGGTGGGAGCATGTTCCACACCTTCCTAGTGCTTTGGATAAGTGTTTGCATTCCCCCTCCCCATGTGTATTTGAAAATGAGGCATGTACCCATTTCAGAATATCCTCCAGATCAGTGCATGAAACATCTGTCATTTATAATCAACAATTCTTTACAGATTATACTAACTACTTGCTTAATTTTGTGATAGACACACAGACCTGTGGGCTCTTTCTATATTTGAGTACTCTGCTAAATGATTTCATAAATATGTCCTTCGTACAAATCATGGCTTCTTGCTAGCTTACTTGATTTTGACAAAGAAATTAATTCCTTGATATCATCAAGGATGGCAAGTATATGTCTTGGGGGTCACCCACTGGTAAGGCCATCCACAGACAACGTTTTGGCAATTTCCAAAGAGACTACCTCTTTTCTTGCCTTGTTGCAGCAAGAACATGATCCCATGGTGCTTTTTAAGATTAACAGGCATATTAAAACATAGATTTGAAGTTCATTTTACCTTAATTTTTGCTGGAAATTTATCTTGAGGTAGCTGTGCTTAGGGGAGGAACCATGCAAATAATCATAGCTTAAATCTCTACTGGCAGAAGTCTCTACCAGTGACTGGTTTTGCTTCAAGTATAAGCTTCTAAAAGCATCTACCAAACTATGTTATCCTAGAAATATTGGTGGTTTTAAGTTGTGTTCATGTCCCATGGTGATAGTGAATATCAAAGGAAATTGGTTGCTCTGACCAATTTCAGGATAGTAAGACTGGTGGAGCTGAAGGACACTATACTTTCAGGGAGAGATTCTATTGCTGCCTACTAAGGAACAGGACTTGAAATCAATGGTTCTGTATACATTCCATTTCTCTTGGAATTGTATGGATACTTTTTCCTCTGAGGGTGAAGAAATTAGATCCCATGTTCTATGATAGACAGTCTGCTTTTGTAATTTTGCAATGGCCTGCTAGACCAATGGGGTCTCTATATTTAGAAACTGTTTGATGGTGGGTTTTTAAAAATTGTGTCTCTTCAAAAAAATGTGGCCTATTGTTAGCTTTCTTGATTCTTACAAGAGAGGTAATTCTTTCTTATCATGAAAGGCAATAGGATCACTGACAGGCAAAGCATTGGAGATTTCCAGTGAGGTTGCTGGTGTATTATATTAAGGTTGTTTTAGACCCCACCACTCCCATCTAACGATTATGATACAGGATTTATCTGGAGAAATGTGCCAGACTAGGAAAGGCAATTTTAACAAAACAAAAAAGGACTTTTGAAGGAGCCAATAACAAATGTGCCAGTATGGCTCAATGTTGATAATTCACAAACCATTTTGTGTGAAATGTTTAGTACTGTTTATTTCAGTACTAAAAATTTAATTAACAGATTAATAATGTTAATTCAGCATATTTTCAGTTTTAAATGTTAATAGGAATAGTTTAAACTACAGTCAACCCTCGACTTACAAACTTAATCCGTTCCGGAAGGAAGTTTGTAAGTCGAAAAGTTCGTAAGTCGAATCAGCATTTCCCATAGGAATGCATTGAAAACCAATTAATCCGTTACGGCTGTTTTTGGTTCTTAGGTCGAGGGGCAGTTTGTAACTCGAATCATTAGTTCCCATAGGAACTAATGCAAAGCCGGTTAATCCGTTCCTACCACTAGGGGCAGAATTTTTTTCATTTTTTTTCCTTTTAACCTAAGATGACTTAGGTTTTTAAAAAAGTTTTTTTTCGGTTCGTAACTCGAATCTAAGTTCGCAAGTCGAGTCAATATTTTTCTATCAGAGCAGTTCGTAAGTCGAAATGTTCGTAACTAGGGCCGTTCGTAAGTCGAGGGTTGACTGTACTAATTTCTATAATATTTAATAGAAACAAATACATTTTTGAACATTATATTCCAACTTTTGATAAGCAGGAGCAGGAGAGTTGGGGTTAGCCAGATATGGGGCAATATCCCATTTGCTCTAGTGAACCAGTCTCTACTAACCTAGAACACCCACAACTCAAGCCGACATTCTCATAAGCTAAAATATTTAAATGAGTAATTATATGATTTTCTGGGGGGGGGAAGTTCTATGTTGGTAGCTTAAAATGAAACCTATCCCAGTTTGGTTGGGTCGTGAGAGCATCATCACAGTTGGGTTACAAAGACATATACAGATGAATCAACACAGCTGTCTGCCTTTTGGGATTCTCCTTATGGGCTTGGTTGTGGGGATGCTTATAATGAATGCCTGTATTATACCACCCCTACTGTAGGAATATAATGTTTTTTAGGTTTTTAGTACAGAGTCACTGTCATAATTAAAAAGACATAACAGGCGTCTGCTCAAGAGGGCCAGCCCATGGTATGTGTTCTTGCCTGAAGTGAAAAAATCCAAAGCACTCCCCATGCTCCAGTAGCTAATTTAAAAATAAATAAATAAATAAATAATACTGACCTTTTGGTAGCTCATTCTGATTCATAGCAGGAAATGCCTTTTTAAAAAAACGGAGCTAACCTTTTTCTACGTTGGGTTAATAATCCCCCATTGTCACCATTTCTGAAGGAGTATCAATTGCTTCCTAACACAGGACTGGACTACAAGACATGCCATACACCACATAACATCATTTCTGATGCACAGCACAAGCATACAACAGTCTCCTTATTATTATCCAGGCCAAAAATAACCCATGGTATCATGATTGGCAGAGTGTACAAGACAGACAGACAGACAGACAGACAGACAGACAGACAGACAGATAGATAGATAGATAGATAGATAGATAGATAGATAGATAGATAGATAGATAGATAGATAGATAGATAGATAGATAGATAGATAGATAGATAGATAGATAGATAAAATAGGGGTAGTCAACTTTGGCAAGTCTTGTGGTCCATGACGGGCTTTTCCTGGTACCGCTGCTGCACTGCTGAAATTCAGCAACCCAAAAGGTTTTTTGCCATTCGCTATAGAAATCCTGAAGTTTGATCTGCTGCCAAACTCCAGCAGTGTGGTAGTAGTGGCAGTGGGGGTCCACAAACACAACCTGGAAGACTACATGTAGCCTGTTCTTGGTCTAACTAAGAATATTGCTATGACCTGCTAACTCCGTCTTCTCCAACCTGATACCCTCCAGAACTGTTTGACTGCAACTCCAGATATCTCCAAAACGACTGTTTTGGGGTGCTAGAGATGTAGTCAAATGTATTCAAAGAGCACTAGGACGTGGAAGGACATATTAAGCCATAGCTACTGGCATACAGTTTTAAGCAATAACTGTTTTGAAAGATATGCTCCACATCTTTGAAAAGGGAAAAAGCTATTGCCTCAAAGCTGAATGTGGCAGAAAAATAGGTAGAGTTACTTAAAAGCATAATATAATCAAAACCCCGGAGATATAATACAGACTTAATCTCTAACAGACTTTACTCCTACCCACCACAGCCTAAGCCTTCTCACCAGAACAGAACGTAGTGCCCAAGGCTAGAGAAAGAAGTTCAGGATCAGCATAACTCTGAAAATTGTAAGAAAATGTGTTGTTTTCCCCTTTTCTTCCTGCTACCAAATCCCAGAGGCCACTCTTGCATTACAATCTAAGAAGCTTACATAAGGATTCTTCCCATGAAGAGAATCACCATTCTCATTCCTAGAAGCACAGAAAACCATCAGTGTTCTAGAGATTAAAGTATTGATCTTCAAAAAGACCTTCACTTTGGCAACGTGGTATCAATGCAAAATGAACATCCATCATATTAAAAACCCTTAACAAGATATTAGGCTATAAAGAAGAAAGAGGGGGAGGAGTCATGGGAGCCTAGAAGAATGGAAAATTAGATGAGATAACACCAAAGAGCAAGCAAGAGAGTAGCAGAAGGAAATTGTGTCTTGTCCATCGGCAGCTGTACTGTGTAAAGTGCCTTGGGGTACCATTTTGTCCCCAGTAATGTAAATACTTGGCTGTGGGGTTTAGGGATGGTTGTTCTTTCAGGTTAACATCTTTCCTAGTGGCACTAAGGACTGGTAGCTAGGATGTGAGGCATTAAAATGTGTTGATAGGGGCCTGAGGTGGCACCTGCAATCACCTGAAGAGTGTGAGACTCAGCTAGTGTAAAACTTTATGGCAAGGTCAGTGCCTACATGGGTTGAAGCACTGCAGGCACTAGCAGTTGGATAAAGGCCTTTATTTGCTAACGTCTAATTAAAAGGAACAGCTCCTAGCATCGTACTCTAATCTGACATCTTCCTAAGGAGCAATTTCTTAATTAACCGGTGTCATGTAGTTAAATTAATTCTAATTAAACCACGTATTGCCCTTATTAAAGAGTAGTAATTATCTCCCTGTGTCATTTGGCTAAATTGTTGAAACAAATACTGTTAGCTGTTGCTTTTAACACTGGACCTAGAAGTGTGTCCACCAAGATCAAATGGATGTTTCACTCCCAAGGCAAATATCTTCTGAGTTATTGTAACAAAGAGTAGTGAGAAGCCCAGTGATAGTAGAGAAGGATGCCATTTCCTTTGGATAAGAACACACTGACAATTCATGGTGTCATTGTAGTAGATTTTTAAAAACACAAATTTATAAACATGGGGGAAACAAACAAACCTTCCTGCACAGGTAATAAAACCACCTCTTTTGCATGAGATTCTCCACAGCCATAACAACCACCAAAAGCTGCTTCAGCTCCAGCCAGATTCCAAACACACAGGCAAAATGGCACTCATCTTTCTCTGCCCTCGTACTTAAATTCATTCTAATGATTACTTCTAACTGCCTATCCTTCCCACTTTCTAATTTCCAGCACACATTTCTCACAGACTGGAGAGGGTTTAGTCCAGTCTTTCCCAACACAAGTCCCTCTACCTGATTTGGCCTGCAACTTCCACCAGTCTGACTAATGGAGAGGAAGTATGGGTATGCCCAAATCATCTTGATTGCCCAGGTTGAGTAAAGCTATTCTAGGATATTATGAGTGATCTCCTGATTTCCTTTTGACCAAATGAATAGAACACTAGCTACCCACTTCTAGGTGTATCTCAAGAAATCTCATTCCAATCCTGTCCCAAGAAAACAGTGCTCCCTCAAGCTGTGGAATGTGAATGTAAAAGCATGATAGCTCAACCACCTACACGTCTTACTTTTCCCCTGCTTTGTTTCAGCCTTAAAAGCTCACAATTCCATACCTCAGTTCCTCATCATACAATGAAAATCAGGGTATTGGAAAGAATCTGTGTGTTTCTATAAGCAACCCCATCCCTTGCATTCACTGTTGTGTATTTAAAACAAATAAAACTCTTCCACTGGGGCCCAGAGAAAATAAAAGTTTGTTAAGCAGAGAGTCATAGAAAGAAAGACAAGTAAGTCCAGTGTACAGCTCCCACACATGTGCACACATACACATTCTTGGGGAAACATCTCTATTTTAATGTAAAGCATCTTCTTCCCCGTAGATGATGGCAACACAGGGTTTCTATGACAGCAGTAGAGTGGGATGAAGACAGAGGGATAGTAAGAAATGAATAATGGGGTAATAGAGGAATTCACCAACACACATGTGATCGATCAGTGAAATGTAAACACTGACTTGCTCTGTAGGTTTAATTGCACATTTAGACATCACAAAGAGGATAGTGTCAACGGAAGTTGAACTTTTGTAAGAACAGGAAATGTGAATGTCTGTTTTCAGCCTAAAAGACACCCTGACCTTTTATGGCAGGTGAGATTAACTGATACATAATTCTCACAGACATTTAACCACTAAATGCTGAAGTAGGAGCCAAATGGTCCTTAAACAACTCTCCTGGAAAAGAGAGGGCTGAGGGGGCTGGTTTTACTCAAAAATCTTGTTCTGCATGTAGATTTTGCAGTCAGGCCCTTGTTGAAATTGCTTCATGTTTGTGGTGTTTTTTTATTGAGTCAGGTGCCTCTGACAATGGTTCTCTGCCACTGCCCTCCTGCACCCAAGGAGACTGAGTCTCTGTCATTAGTCCCCTGGCAACAGTCATATCAGTACTGGCATCAGTTCCTATGGTGTTTGCACCACCAGCAACTCAGTTGTTTAGGGGTGGACATCACTGGACCCATCGGGCTTCTTGGGTGCCATAGAGCTGCTTGAGCAGGAGTTGGCTCTGAGACCAGAGTGGGTGCAGTCCCTCTTCCTCAGCCTCTGCTCCTCAACTGTGGGAAATGGCTCAAGGACTCTTGACAGGGAGCATCTTCCAGCTCACAGGCCAGCTCAGCTACTACACAAAAAATGGGCTCTAGCTCTTCCAACCCTGAGTCTCAGGTTTCCTCTTCCTCTGCACTGGGCATCCTCAATCTCAAAAACCTCAACCCTTTTCCTCACCCTCCTCTTGATCTACCAGGTGCTTCTTACCACTATCTCCCTGTAGACACCTGTGTCTCTCTCCTTCCTGCCTCCTAGGTAACGCAGAGCAGATGCTCCACCTCCAATCTTGGGGTATGGGGTTAGGGAAGACAGCCCACCCAAGATGCTGGTAGCGACCCCCTCACAATAAGTTACAATTAGAGATGGGGGTAGTCGTATTCGTATACAAATACAAATATCCTCACACAGCTGGACTTAACAAGGGGCTGCCCCCTGTGGCCAGCCCATCTACTCATGCGTTTGGCAGTGGTGGCAGCCTCGCTCATCCTTCCAATTGTTCCTGGAGCTCCGCTCTCTTCCTGCTCGCCTGGCCACTCCAGGCAGTGGGAGGGACGACAAGTCTCCCTGCATGGCTCCTGAGTTGCTAGCCAAGCAGGAAGAGAGTGGAGCTCCAGGAGTGATTGGAAGGATGAGCGAGGCTGTCGTCACTGCTGCCAGACCTGTGAGTGGAGAGACTGGCTGCAGGGGCCAGCCCCTCGTTAAGTCAAGCTGCGCGGGGATATTCGTATACGAATATAAATACCCCCATCTTTAGTTACAATGTTTCAGAAGTGTCACACTTCATACATCCTTTCTTATGTAACCAAAAGATCTAACCTCAATAATCACCATTTTCTTCTCTGGAATTATTGTATTTAGGAGGTATTATATTAGCAGAAACAACTCTTGCCAGAAGGCCAAAGTTTAGTAATAATACAATAGATGTATTTGGAGACAGAGTACAATCCAAAATTAAAAGTGGATATCAAGGATAAAAACAGCACCATAATGCAGCTCATTCTTCAGTGTAGGATTGTTTCTCATGCTCCTTTTTGTATGTGAGCATATTAGTCTGAGTAGGAAAAATGCTCAGCTCAGTAAACTGAGAGGTGGGAATGATTTGCTGCTTTCCCTTTCCAAACAGCCATGTCCGTTGTTTCCCAACTTGCATCTGTTTGGAAGAGAAAAAGATGAATAATACATCTATGAGCTGTTCATACTGGATAAAATCCATGCTTGATTTGTATTTGGATATACATCTAAGTAGGAAAAGTAATGTGAGAAGCAGTGAGCAGCTGAAGATGAGATGTGCTGAGTGTGAAGACATAATCTAGTCCCAGTTTACACATTATGCCAGCCATACAGCATTGCCCTCCCAACCCCGGAATAAAGACATGAGACAAATAATATGGGTTAAAACAAGGGCCACACTTTATTGATTGTAATTCAAATTTGCCATCCTTTGGCAAAGGGGGGCCTGCTGTAGTGCGGAAACAGGTAAATCGCAGAGGTATCCAAATACCCCTTAATCAACAGATGGGCGAGTCCCCGGCCCCAGGTTCTCGCAGTCTTAAAGACAGCAGGAACCCGGCCGGACGCTAATAAACACCCCCAGACCTCAAGCCATCTTTACTTGATGACTGTTGGCCCGGTAGTGGCCCAGCGCATCTTTCCCCCCAAGCACTGTAATAACACGATCCGCAGCACTGGGAGGTCCGATGCGCTGTTAGCTTACCTGATCTTACAGTGGGACTCACCAGAAAATACCTGTTTTTTCCGCACTACTCGCCAGTGTGACCGGATTTCCACCAAAATTGCCAACACCCTGTTCCAGTGTGGGATAGGCAAAAAATCCCCCCATCCAACGGCCAATCAGGATGAAGGTCAAAAATTCCTATCTGGCCCCGAAGGCGACCAGAAAAACTCACACTAGAATTAGGGTGGGCGGGTGCCCGAAAAAGAAGAGGGCGGCTAGAGGGGGGAACGCCCCTTAAATAACCTGGCGTTCCCCCCCTCGCTCTTTAGAGCGCTCGAAAGATGTACAGGTCTCGCGTTATCCAAGGGTGGGAGGCAAAGAGTGAGCCGCGCTGCCCGAAGCCTTGGCTCTTCAGCGGCTCCAGCATTTGTTGTCATTTCAAACCATATAAAGGGTTACATACTTGAATAAGCCCACATATAGTTTGGTTTGATTATATATATACACATACACACACACACACAGAGAGAGAGAGAGAGAGAGAGAGAGAGAGAGCATTTGAAGACAAAAGATCTTGTAGGATTCGAGAGAAGTGTGGGGGCTTAAATACAACTTTCTACTGGCCTTGTTTGTCTTTGTGCTTTTCAAATGTCAGATTTGAAACAAAATCACCCTTGGCAATTATTGTTCTTGCTATCTCTGGGGAGCTTCACAACCTTGACTGTGATATGTGAAAGACTGAAGCAATAGTACACAATCGAGAGATCCTTGATGAAATAATATTTAGATGTTAAAACCCATCTTGACAGTAGGCCTTTAAAGGCAAGGTAGGATTCAACTGTAAACTAGAGTTAATTTCTTTGAAATATTTGAAGTGGTAGTCATGTTAGTCTGTGTAAGCATATCAACAAGAAAAAAAAGGCAAAGAAGAAGATGACAAAGACATTGCAGCATCTTAAAGATTAACTGCTATATTTTAATGTGAGCTTTCATGAAACAAGTCCACTTCTTCAGACATAAGAGTGAGCATACAGAGACTACATGGTAAAACAGTCATATGTGGCTCTAAGATAAAGAGACAGTGGTGATTGGTAGATTCAGGTTGTAAGTAGTCTGAGTCATTGTGGCATTTGCACCTAGTAATTACTTAAAATCCATGTTTGGTATTCAGTTCTTTTCTTTTGAAGTTTTGTTCTGCGAAAACAACAGGTGGTTCTTTTAGCCATTAATCATGGTTGCTCTGTACGTTCACAGAGAACAAGGAAATGTTCCATATGCAATCCAGTCTCCAAAAAAGGAGATGCCCCATATATCACAATAGGTAGATAACTATTGTCTTAATTGCTCATGTATGTAAAGCATTGCTCCAGAGTGTATAACAAAGATGTTTACCACTTATGGAGCTCAAAGGAAGCGATACTAGAGATCTTATGACAAATATACATTGACTACTAGCGTATACTAAAGAATTTCAGGTTATGCTTTGTAGATTACTGGAACAGCTTTGATGTGTGGATCATAACAGCTACGAGTTATTCAAAAAGAAATGGGTGTGTCACAACATTTGACTGTCCTGACTAGATTCAGGTGAAAGAGAAGTGAAAATTTGTGGAAGAAATATTAGGGGGATGTGATGGGGGACTGGGGCCCCCACAAATGCTGGGTGCCGCAAAAATGGACCTAGGGCTGCATTTTATCCACCTGGCAGTAAAAACTAAAATGTCTAAACAGACATTAGTGCTAAGAAAAGTAGAATGCAATAAGAAAAGAAGAAGACTGAATGCTAGATAGATTGACACAATAAAGGAAACCATGGCCATTTGTTTGCATGACTTGAGCAGGGGAAGAGACCTGGAGATTATGTAGTAGATTATGTAGTCCATAGTAGAGGGGCATCCAGAAATCTCATAGAAGTCAATGGAATTCTGGGTCAAGCAAATCACATCCTTTTTACAAACAGATTCAGCAGAGGGTGGAGATTTCGCCTTCGAACAACCCATACTCTGAAATTTTGAACCAGAAATTTGCATGAGACAAATTTTGTAAATTTTTCTACCATCAAGTGAATACTTCTGGGAGGAAGGAGTAATCTCCAAGTGCATCTTTCAGCTACCAACAATGACCAAAGGTGTTTTCCTTCTATTATAGAAATCGTGTTCCGGCTTGGATAGTGCATTGCAGTCTATAAGAGGGCATGGGCTTTTCCAATCAGACTTTTATGCTGTCATTTTGGTCCATAAAGTGAGTAGCAGCAGTACAGAAATTAACAATAACCAATAAATACTTCAATAAGTAAACATGGGTCCAAGATGCTTGTATTGCACATGCCATGATAAAGCAGAAATAACCACCCAAGTCATTAGCCAGCTTGGTTGAATACCCCATCTGTTCACCACCAAATATTGGGGAATATTTTGAGTGAATGCAGAGATCTCTTTGTGCAGATTGCCCCAGAGAGCATTTCCTTAGCTTTTTAGCAAAAGGACTCCACATTAGTTATGCTCTCTTTACTTGTCAATATCTGTGATGTCTCAAAGGGAGTGGAGTCTGAAATTTAAGGGTAAAATGGGGATCTTTTCTGAATGTAATAGGACATCAGTGAAGCATTAGATTAAATCTCATCATATAACAGCTTACATAAATGTATCTAGCCCTAACTAATGAGGTTTGTTACTTCCACCACTGGAGCAAGGAAATTATTTGAATTTTTTAAAAATATCATCAGTGGATTTAACTTATTATCAGCTAGTGTGTGTAGTTTACCAAATCACACGGATCTTCATATGTATCACTGTTGCCAGCTTATTGCCTGTTTCTTAATGCCTGCCTCCCACAAGCACTGATTAGTCCAAGCAATATTTCTCTGCCTAGCAGGAGATGAAGAATACACACACAGCAAACTGATCTATATCTGTTGAGGTTGCATTAAGAATTCCAGAAATCACTTGTTCTCTTCCATGCTATGAGCCCCACTAACATTCTCTCACACACAAAAAGAGTGTAAAATGTGAGCGACGGAATTGAGTTGACTCAGAATATTTAATATTTAGATGAAAATGAGAGCTGTAGCTTTGAATGCCCGCAGCAAGCAGATTTTTCTTTTCTTTTTCTTGTTTCATACCATAAGATTCTGTAATAGAATCCCTGATGAACACCCTGGTAGTCTACAATGTGTAAATCAAGGTAAATGTCTAGGGAAAATGCCAGTCTTGGAAATCTGGTCACTGCGATAGCCATAAATAAAGCTGTCATGGAGCTCAGAACAGATAAACTGGCTTTATGTACAGCCTGTCACCTGAAATTTAGTATAAAGCTTTCTCAAGTCCTACTTGATATAAGACTTTCAATATATAGCTTGCTTTTTGTTTTCCTCTTATCTCAACTAAAAATGACTAATCATGACCTAGCATTGCCAAGCTCTTCTAAGACAAGTTTGCAGAACTCCGACTATCAGAACACTAATCATTTTCGTGTTCCTCTTCTCCTTTGTAGCATTTTTTTCTGTGTCCTCCTCTTCTTCTTTGGAACATCTTTCCTATATCATCTTATACAGGAAACAATTAAAGCTGCTAACATTTGGTTTCAGGTGGTTGCTGTGCCCCTATGAGAGGCTATGGGTAGAGCCATTTAGGCCAGGAATGGGATCTGGTAGATCAGAGACAAAGCATGGTACAGTTCTGGCATCTGAGGTCATTCTAATCAGGCATGAGTTTGAGCCAATGCAATGAGTACCACTGGCCAGAACTCCTGGAAATTACAGCTTCTCCTACGCCTGCCAACTGTTAACTGTCTTGATCACCTGCTCTTCCATGTCTCACCTGGAAGTGTTGCTTCTCTTGCTCTTCTCTGACAGTGCCATCATCACCCTGTTAGGCCTGACAGAGGGAGAAGCGGTTGCTACCAGGTCTGACCTACAAGCAGCACTTCTGGAGGGTGGAGGATGGTCAGGACCCAGGAATTATGCCAGAAAGTCAGCTGGCTGAGGCCTACTAGTCAGAACCAAATAAAGCACAGAAAAGAATGAGAACTCTGAGATCCATTGCTGCAAGCATCCAAGCCCTTTATGCCTCTTCTTATCTAGGAGACCCAAATGGATGACTCAAGTGGGCATGCCCAGTCAAGAATGTGCGAATAGCTTACGCTCTAGGAGACCTCAGAATTCAGTCTTATCTAAACTATAGCTCTAGTCTGAACTATAAACTTTTGGTGCTGGCACGTCAAAAGGTAGCTATTCATTCTGGCTGTAGCTTCATAATCATCTCTGGTACATTCATGCTGGCATTCCAAGAACATTAACAGAGAACAAGGAAAACACTGGTTTTATTAACAGCTAAATCTTTAAGACTTCAGAGTGTTATAGTGGTTGAGACATTATGCTGAGAATTAAGAAATCTTGAGCTTAAATCTCTCCTGTCATATAAACTCAAAGCACTTTCTCTGTGCTGCAACCCATCAATCTCAGGACCAGAGTGAGAATAATATCTGACATACCTTATGTGGTTCCTGTATGGATTAAATAAATAAAGTATGGGAAATATTTTGAATTCCCTAAAGCACTACTGAAGAGGGTGAGAACGATCAGCTTTGTCCTTGAGCTGCATAATAATTATAGTGGTATAAAATCAAAATAAACAAATATAATGTACCATGGTGGTGTAAAGTTAAGCATTAAACAATTACAAGTAATAAATTGTTGTTCAATAATGACTAATAGATTGGGCCCTAAGGGTACCTTCTCAAATGGCAGGACTCCTTCTATTTGCAGAAGGCTTCTGATCCAGCAAAACATCCTTATGGTGGAATCTGTGTGTGTGTGTGCAATTTTGACCCTTCTTCCCTCCCAATACGCCATGGCACACTGTTCTAGAGCATCTACAGTCCTCCTTAATCTGCCAGCACGTATGTCCAGTTAGTGGAACTCTGGTCACAAAACCTTCCTGCCTGAAGAAAAGAATTCAGAATTCAAGTAAATGAAAATAAACCAGAGAAGCAAGAAACAAACCCCAGTAAAAAGACAAAACAAAACTGGAAGTCTTCTTTAATTGATTTCCCCTAGACATGAAGAGGGAAAACAATTCTCCAAGAAATAGTTTAGAGTTTGAATGGGACCTGGCCAAGGTGAAGATTCACATAAAGTGTGCCTACATTTAGGAAAAGTGCAAGCACTTAAAAGCTGTTAACTAATAAAAGCTAACACCAATGATCACTTCCTGATGGAACAACACATTCTACAGGCAGAAATCACATTCCACAGGCAGAACATGGAAATTCATCTCTCAAGTCTACGTCTTTAATCAAATGTAATATAAATCTGCCTGTGTTTCATTTCCATCTTAGCACATGGTAATTCACTGATATATACTTTTTAAAATGTATCAAGAAGAGCAATTGGAAAGCTGAAACTCAAGACTATAGTGAGCATCATGAAGGGTTAAATACATTTTTTTTAAAAAAAATATTTACTTGCTACATTTATATCCTGCCTGTCTAGTGGCAAGCCACTACTCTGGGTGGCTAACAACAAATAAACCACCCATGCACCAACAGAAAAAACTCAAAACATAAAAACAGCAACAATAAAAAAGAAACCCCAAAGGAAATGGGAAAATAAATTTAAGTACATTCACATGAGGCAGTGAGAAAATAATAGGGGGAGGATGTTTCTGAAGACCTCCTTAAAAAGCTTGGATTTTATGCGTTTTGTGATGGTCAAGAGGAAGGGAGCCTGGTGTATATCTGCAGGCAGCACATTGCACAATGTTGTGGCCACCACCAAAAAGGCTCAGTTCCTGGTGGTAGATTTCCAGGTCTCTCTTGGGGTGATCACCTACAACAGTGCAGCTAGGGAAGACCAGGTAGTTTGGGTAGATGATCTTAGGGAAAGCCACTCCAACAGGTAGTGAGTTTCCATACCATTAAGGGCTTTATGAATGAAAACTAGCACTTTGAATTTGGCACGGAAGCAAACAGGAAGCCAATGCAGACATGCTAGAATCAGGGAGACATGGTCATATCTGCATGCTCATGTCCCAAGCCTAGCTGCTGCATTTTGCACCTGTTGTACCCTTATTGCCTTCAAAAGCAGCCCCACATAGAGATTTTAAGAACATAAACATTAGACTCAGTTGCACAACAAATGGAATCTGTGGCAAGGATGCCACAGTAAAGAACAAAATGGTTCAAAGTTAAAAGCATCTGAGAGACGTTATGCCTAAACTTTTGAGATGCTGTCTTGTTCTGTTGTCTTAAACTCAGTGTAAATTGTTTCCATACATTTCCCAGGATCAGAACTGTAAACCCGGCTTTTGGGAAACATTATTTTTTTCATTTTGATTTGGGGTTGTTTAGGAATATTAGGTAGTATTAAGTCAGAGTGTATCGATTTCGGTTCCTGAGCAGCTGAATTGATCTGTCTCATGAGTCTGGGAGATTTAAGAGAAGCCATTTTTATAGAAGAGCTACTATATGATCTGAGCCCACGGGGGACCTATTAAACAGTATCTTGGCAATTCACTCTGCTGCATAGTCATTTGTCACTCCCTCATCTATCCAAAGGCTTAAAAGAATAGCCTATTAATTATATCTGACTTTTTGGATTAAAAACATATCCAGACATTCTGGTTCATGCAATGACAAATTTGCCATTAATGTAAGGTTGGTACCAACCCAAGCTCATCTCTTGAATGTTCAAAAGCACCATGATTGCTGCATTTTTCTCTGATTTCTTTTTCAATAATTACAAATAATGGTTTAATGCTTGAGTGTCTGTCTTGACAGAAACAGTAGATTTAGATTTTAATGATAAATGATTCCTTACTACATTTGAAACACCTCATTTTCCAAGTAAACTTATAATTGAATTACGATTGTGTGGGCACAGAACAATAACTAATTAACATTTAGATTTCAACTCACCAATTAACATTTAAATTTTCAACATGGCAAGCTTTGATCTTCAGACATGCAGAAGGTAACCAGCAATGTAGCTGCTTGCACATACAATAAATTCCCATAAGCAGGGCCAATCCAAATCCCAAGTCCAACTGTTATCCAGGACAAAGATAATTAATGTCTACCACTAAGTATTGTATTACTGTATCCTGAAATCTGCCAAATATCTTAACTTGTAAGTTCTCACTATTGAAACATTGCCCAGAAGTAAGAAAAGGAAATATGATTAGCTTCACTCTTCCTTTTTTCTAAAAGCTCAGTTAAAAAAAATAAACCCTACCAATGGATACAAATCAACACAATATTGAATTATTAGCTTGTGAAGTATATCCCACATCCTCCCACATATAAAGGTTTTGTTATGTATATCTGAGGTAAATATTACTGTAGAGAGGGCTGTGACAATGGTGTTTGAGGAACATATACAGGTCAATATCTTAATGAGCATCCACTGAGCAGAAACTCCCATGACTGTAGTAAGATGAGAACAGTTACACAAGTGTTGGCATTACAGGAGCAGAAACCGGGTTTGCTACATGAAGACCACTGCCTCTGCAATGGTGACACTTGCCCAGGCATAGCAATCTTGTATTACTATACTGGCAGTACTACCAGTGGAAGCTCAGCAGGATATTGGCCATAAGCAATAAAGGAACAGCTAGTTTTTTAAGTGGATGATGAATCAGGACTTCACCCAGGACTTCGCCCACAGAAGTGCTTCTGTAGTACTTCTGCCTAATATGGTGGGAACATCCTGTCTCCCCCTGAACCACATTTTGCTGCATTCAGCATATGCCTCTAAACTTTTAGATAGCATTTTTAGAGGACTATGTGGAGAAGAGTATGGGGAACTCTACTTCCATGAGACTAGTATGATCAGGATCATAACAGTAGATCCATGTCTCATCACCAGTTACCAGTTTGCCCAGGAAATCTGACTCATTTCTTGCAAAATGTTCCAAAACAGCCACCGATGACTCCACACGTTTCCTCTTTTGTTCGGTTGTCAAAAGTTTGGGGATCCACTTTGCTGCCAGCTTTCTCATTTCCAAGTCGTTGTGGATAATGGCACCAACTCTCTCACGTGATATTCTCAGATATATAGCAATACTTTTGGCTGATATTCGGCGGTCCTCCATGATCATGTCATGGATGGCTTTCACATTTGCAGGCACAGAGACAGAAACAGGCCTTCCACTGGGTTTCTCACTATCAACACCGAAATGGCCAGTTTTAAAATTGACAACCCAACGTTTAACTGTTGCATATGAAGGGCCACTGTCACCCATAGTTTGTGACATTTCATCATGGATCTGCTTTGCACCTTTCCCTTGGAGAAACAGGAACTTGATTATGGTCCTATGCTCTTCCAGATTGAACTTTTCTGGAGGCGCTGCCATGTTCACTTTGGAGCTGAAAATGAAAGATAAGTTAAAATCATAGGTAGTTGATTTTTGCACCATTGAATACAGACAAATTGGCCAATACACCCTGCAATTTATAGCTTCCTAGCTCAATTTATTCTGGGAAAGGCTCAATACTTATCAGCACCCCCTCGTATTCCTATCATCTAGTTTTATCTTGGTTTAAGTTGACATTGATTTCCAAGGCAATTGGATCTGCTATTATATAAAAGCATTTTTTGGACTTAACACACAGGAATCCCAGCATGGTGTAGTGGATTGAGTTACAGACTAGAATTCCAGAGAACAGGGTTCGTATCCCCACTTGGCCATGGGAACTCATTGGGTGAGTGGAACTGGTAAAACCATTCCTTGAATAGCTCACTTATCTTGAAAGCCCTATTAGGGTCGATATAAATTGGATCCAATCTGATGGCACAGAACACACACATCATGTCAAAGAAGTCCACCCACCACTTGCAGCTCCACATGCAATAGCCTGACAGCTACTGCTACTCTCATTCTTGCTGGTCCTTCTGCTGATTTTTCATGGCTTTGCTCATATGTAGTTGCATGTAAACAGCCCATGACTGCTGGGATTTAGAGATAATCTGGCAAGAGACGAAATGACAGCCTCAGTAACTCAATAGCACAAAGACATTTGCTTCAGATCACAATTGAATCTCATTTTGCAAGCCTCTAAAGAACAAGGGTAATTAAATTTTGGCCATCTGAAAGCTTTGGTAAAATCAGCCTCCACTTCTAGATCAAGAGCTACAGTCCAACTTGGTGCATATGTACAGAACCTGTGGATCTCTAGGAGTTTGATTATAATCTTTGAGATTTTGTTTAAAAAGGTGAATTAAAATGTTCTTATAGACACATAAAATAAATAGAAATGCAGTCTTGGTCAGAGTCACATTTCCATTGTTATTAATGAAATGTACTCATCACATAGTCCCATATCATTAGCCAAGCTGATAGACACAGCATCCTGGATGCTGTCCATTGGTTTTGCTATTCTGTCAATGGTCTGTTTGACACATTGTATAACAGGCTGAACTTGCTTGCATTGGCACAGGAATTCCAGGCATACTGAAGAGAATTTGCAATCAGCTAGGATCATTATGTAACCAACTGCATCATGAATTTTAGAAGTTTCTTTCTTTTGAGCACTGGTAGCTGCTTCTTCATAACAAATATCAAACACAAGAGAATTCAGATGTCATGCTAAGCCATGGTACATTGGAATGTAAGCAACCCTCAGACTCACGATCTCTTTGTCTGGACAAATCAAGATCAAACCATGATTTCTGATCCTATCGAACTCAGAAACTATGGTTAAAACTAATCACAGTTTTTCAGGTGAAATGATGAAAAGCATAACCTAAGTAAAAATGGAATCAGGTGCTTTCAATCTCCTTCAGCCCAGTGGAGAAGAAAAGAAAAGAGAAGCAGACTTGTGCACTTAACACTAAACTATGTTTTCACAGATGTCTGAACCAGATCAGATCAGTCACATACCGCTGAAATATGGTGAAATTGACAAAGAACATCTCAAAGCTGCTTTCTTATTAAGAGATGGTCTTTCATCTACACTTTCCTTATTTCAGAAAGACTTTGGCCCATCCTTCAGAAACTTTGGAGGACCCTAAACTCTCCTACTTATCTATTGAAATGCACATCCAGCCTACTTGATTTTTCCCCCAAAGGACAAAGATGACTGAGCTTATTATGATTATCTCCACTTGAAATTTATGATGAGGAGATGAAACCTCTTGCTATTATCTTTGGATTGTGGCATGCAGAAAAATATGGCAAGAGACAAAATTATGACAGTGCAATGCAGTTAGAGAATTATTTGATGGGCTCAATGGATCTTCCCCATCAATTTCTTTTTAAAAATTCTGCTCCCAGAAAATCTAAAATTCTTTGCTAGCAGAAACTGGGTTCTAAATCCTACAAACATTATATAAATAGAGTTAATTCATGTACATCATCATACAATTTTTAAAACTTTTTGCATTTTTTTCAGGATTTGCTAGTCAGTGAGAGAGAGAGAGAGCTATGCAAGCTACTGAAACCTCAACTCCAATGATGCAAAATCTTATTCAGTGTCCATACTTACCCATATGCCTCCATATTTATCTTCTCTACCGTAAGGATGTTTGTTGTCAGGTTAAATGAAAAATGAGATCCTCAAGAAGCTGTTTCTGTGTCCAGGATTATATCTGCATAGCACACAACTGACTACATCTCTTCTCCCACATCAGAGCATATAAGTACTATTAACATAATACAAGCCACCTAGAGAACATTTTTGTACGATCCAGCATCTATGGATAAAATATGAATGATGGTGAAGTTAATGCTTGACACAGAGCCTGAAGGAATTCAAACCCTGAGCTTAAATTTTGAATGGACAACACAATACTATGCAGGTTAACAGACGTACTGTAAATCTCATTGACTTCGGTTTATTTATATTTATTTATTTAAAATATTTTTTACTCTGCCTTTCAGTTGGGCTTACTCCCACATACATGGGTACAGGATTACAACTGAAATCACCCTGAAGATAGTGGCCAGAATTCTTTCTTTAACACCTGCTGGTAAAAGTCCATCACCTCACCTACGAAGTAACTTTAGTGAAGCAGCCAATGGTTGTATTTTCTGTCACACACAGAGGTGAATGGCTAGGCATGCCACAAGAAATGCAAATACTTCCTTCCTCCCTAGCAGCAATATGTTGCTGGAACATCTGCCAATGGACTTATGCCAGTGCAATTTTTCAGCTGGATTCTGGCCACAGAATTCATTTGTTTTTATATTATGTTTGGAGTCACTACTCTAGCAAACCTGTACAGATGTTTATTGTGTATTCCTTATAATTAAAGTTCTTCATTGCTACAACTGCCACTTCTTGCCAAGCTATTGCAACAAATGAATGCTTACACTTTGAGCGAGAGAAAACCCTTGCCGCTGGGGAAACCGGGCACTGATGGATGGCCTGCAAGACTGAAATTATCTCCTTCCGTTCTACTAAAAGGCAATATACAAAACCGTTGCCTTGATTTTTCATATATTGGGATCACAAATGTAAAGTGATTTCTAATCTTTCATGGAGATGATGCGGAATTTAATATTTCTGGGTATATTGCTCAGGAGTGTCATTATAGCATGTTACATTTTTAAAAGATGGAAATTGCATCTGGAAGCCTTTCTCACTTGGTATGCTTCTAAGAAGGCTGCCTAACAACCTTCAGCAAGTGTTATTTCACACTATGGAAGGCTGAAAAGTGTCAAGATGGTCCATTGTCCGTTTTGAACATAAAGCTCAACAGAGTGCTGTCTTACCATTAGTGGAAACTGAATGCCATTTGCTGTACACAATCTTCTTCTTCTAAGACTGAGGAACAGGCATAGAAGGCGTGGATTCAGCTTCAAGTACTTTGCACAATGCAACAGGGGACTGCATACAGGCAAGGATTTCTCCACCAAAGAAACAGTGCTGTCGGTCAGCAAGGGATGTTGCTCACCAACTGATTTAGCCCATCACCTATCACATGGTTGGAGATGAAAGCTAACACTGCAACTAATAGGGATAGGCCTGTATCCCTCGCTCAGGTCAGTGTGAATTGCCTGCTATTAGAACATAAAATAGGCTGTGCTGGATCTATCCAGAGATGCTGGATCAAACCTCAGATCTATCTAGTCCAGCCCCCTGTTTCCTACAGTGCCCTCTGGGAAAGCATAAAGCATAAAGGCACTGTTGGGAACAACTCCATCAGGATATTCCATTTAGCTACACATATATAATCCTCCATGAATTTGTCTAGATGTTTTAGTCCAGAAAGGTAACCTTTTCAGTTTCAGGAAGGAACATCATAACTGTAAGGAAATCCGGACAGGGTCCATTTCATGTTGTTTCACACTTCCATCTGCCACATGGCTGCCATCGACCAGATGGGTGGTTAAATAAATAAATAAATAAATAAATAAATAAATAAATAAATAAATAAATAAATAAATAAATGCATACCTACCTACCTGTAAAGCTTAGATTCCCCACCCAGCCTGCATGAAAAGCTGACAGGGAAGCTCACCTTAAAATCCGTAGCTGCCACCATTTCCCCCTCCTTCACCCATTTTGGCCGAATGCAGCCTCTGCTTTCCAACAGATCAGAGGCATCCTGTTGAGGGTCTGTCCCTTTCCCTGGGTCTGGGAAGCCCAGTACGGAATTGGAAAAGCCAAAAACGGTGTAGTCCTCGGACTTGCTTTCCCCCTCTTTAAATGGGAAATTTTCTAGTACATGAAACATGAGGATGACAATGGTCAAAAAAGCTTCAAGCACTCTCTGGGTGGTTTACAAGTTGATTATGCAGGCTACACATTGTGGGCCCCACCCCCAGTGAGCTAGGCACTCATTTTACCGATCTCAGAATGATGGAAGGCTGAGTGAACCTTGAGCTGGCTACCTGGGATTTGAACCCCGGGTCGTGAGCACAGTTTTGGCTTCAGTACAGCAGTTGAACCACTGTGCCACGAGGCTTTGTCAGGCTGTATTATTTTTAAGAATGAGCTAGTCTTTATTATATCTTAAAAGAAAAGAGGGCAACACATTCAACAAAGTTGATGCAAGGTAGAAAAATCATAGAGACAGGTCTCTTGGCGAAACTTAATTTTTAAAAAAAGGTATACGAAAGAAGGAAATGCAAGTAGGAGTTTGTGGTACGTCAGCACAGCCAAGTCATAAAATCATAATCCCTGACACCACTAGCTTATTGCAGCCCTGATTCTATCACAGCATCTTGCTGTCTCACACCGTCCATTGTCCTGGGAATCATTTCTCCTTCCTAATCAGCTGACAAGAAGAACAAAGGAAACTCTTGCTGAATATTTTTAAATCCCTCAGTGAACCTGATTGGCTGATACCTGTGAATCAATGCTAGTATCACCACTAATATCACAAACTACCTCTCTTTGGGTGTCAAACCTTTCCAAGTATGCATGTTGCAATATACATTAGGCCTCTTTTTATACATGTTACCGTTTAATGATATAGATGAGTCCACCGCCGTGACAACACCTTAGCAATCCCAACCTTCCATTGGCTGAAATCCTGTTGCTTAGCATAGTAAGTTGCAACTAGAGTAGGTCCATTGAATCAATCACATTTATGAAAGGGCTAACTCACCAAATCTCTACTGATTCAGTGGGCCGACTCTCATTGTGACTTACTACACCAAGGATTTCACCCATTAGCAACTAGTTTTCCACTCCACAGCAAAGCCAACAAGCCCTATTGTAGGGCAGTTTCGTTGGTTGCTCCATTCTGCTTTTCAACCATGTGGTCATCTGCTTGGGATATGTTTCATGCAAGCAGTGGGTATGGATTACGATTTACAGGGAGAACAGTTATCAAATCTCTTGCTTTCTGGATAGGACTCCAACCTATCCCACCACCAGCTTCAGTCCCTTGATCATCAGACCACTTGCTGCCCAGCTCCAACATCTGAACAAGGTGGTCACATCATTGTCACAGATGTAAAACTGGCATAATGCCATCATTTCAACATGAAATGAAAGGAGGGGGTGAAATCCCCTCTGCCCCGCTTTCTGGTCCACTATTGCAAGGACACCAAGCAACTGGAAATGAGCAGGGAATGGAGGGAGCCGGAGGGGAAGGAAAAATATCCATTAGTTGGCACAACGCTGATGGTGTCACTTCTTCTTCTTAAGATAGTGGACAAGATGTGTATCTTTTATTTTTTTAACTCCATGCAACAACATCCATTTCCAAATGCAGAACTATAATTAGATGCTGGAGGCATTCAAGAGGAAATTGGACAACCACCTGGATTCCTGCATTGAGAAGGGGGTTGGACTCAATGGCCTTTCAGGCCCCTTCCAACTCAATTACAAGTTGGAACTCGTATTCTATTATTCAAAGTAGAGATGGTTCCAACTCGTATTCTATGATTCTAAGTAGAGATGGGGGCTTCGTATTCGCATACAAATACAAAGCCCGCTGGCACAGGTGGCTGGCATGATGAACACCCACCCCCAGACCCTGCTGGACCACTTACTGTGCAGCGTGTGGCATGCATGGCCGGCATCATCTTCTGTGCCCCAATCATGGCAGTAGCTCTCCTGCCCCTGTTCTCCCAGCCACTGCCCTACTGAGCAGGGAGACTAATCCTCCCATCCCCCCCCCCTTGCTGCGGCAGCCAAGCTGCTGCCACGATTGGGGCACAGAAGACGATCCTGGCTGTGTGTGGTAAGTGGTCCAGTGGGGTCTGAGGATGGGTGTTCATCAAGCCGGCCACCTGCGCCCCTATCTCTAATTCGAAGATTGCTCTGCACCCAAAAGCCTGTTTCCAGAAGTAAATATCTTGAAACTCTTCTTTCATATGTCTGAAGGAAACAGATAGAATGGAAGTCCAATCCTGGGCCTTTTGTCCAATCCTGAGCCTGTTTGAAAATCTTTTTTCAAACAGTTGCCTGGAATAGTCAAAAAATTTCTTCCTTTCATTTCAGACTCTGCTTTAGAAGTTTTTAAAGCCCATAAAAAACAGAGTTGCTCTAAATTCAAAGTGCTGCCTTCTACAGCAATTTATTAAGCTCATCAGTTGATTTTTTTTTCTTTAAGGGCATCATCACAACAGAACGAGAAGCATTCAAAACATTTTGGTCTACACTAAAGTGAAGAAACAGAGTGAAGAAAATTTAGGAATACACATGATAGAGAAGGTGCACCAAAAATGCATCATAATGCATTGCTCATCTTGGAGTTGTATGTATTCTCCTTCCTAGTAATGAGGATGATGATGATGATGTGCTATCAAGTCAATTCTGACTCATGGTGATCATATCTAGGGTTTTCTATTTTGAGAATACTCAGCGGTGATTTACTGTTTCCTTCTTCTGGGGGCCACACAGGTTGGCTCTTCTCCCAGGAGGCAGAGTTGGGAATGAAACTCCTAACTTCTGGCTCAGCTGAGCTAAACTACTGAGCTATCCAACCAGTCATAGTCATAGCCTATGTTTTATTATTTTGTTTTACTAATATTTCTAGGGTTGCCAGGTCTCAAGAGCACTGAGCCTTTCATGGGTCTCAGCAGCCGCATAATCCCTGGGAAAACTCCTCACATGTCATATGTGCTCTTGTTAAGACTGATAGGATATGTGCTCTTGCTGGAAGGGCATCAGCCATTGCAGGTGCTGGCACCATTTAGTTACTGGCTCAGCCAATGAAAAAGGTTGTCCCTCTCCCCTGACTTTGAGTTTCCCACTTACTGGATTCCTTTCATGCCCATTTCCACAGTCAGCTATTCTTGGCCTCTCTCATGACCCTTGTTTACCCCTTTCCAATCCCATGCTTACACATAGTGTTGCCAAATTTCTTACTGCTACAATGGGCATTAGAAAAAGGACCCTAAAAGTGGATGAGTCTCTGTAGTTAGAGCATGGTTTGCTAGACATTTTGGAATTGCTTTAGGGGAGATGTTTTGATGCTGTCGTTGTTCACCTCAGAACCGATTATTGCTTTGCATTTGATCCCAATATTTTTGTATACTTCTGTATATTTATATATTTTGATGTTTTATTTGTGACTGGTCTTTTGAGCATAATAAAGTTTTATCTATCTACCTCCCCGGTGACTTCATAACAGCTTGTACCCTGTCCTCTGGTATTGGCTTTGGAATCTCAGGGGACTGGATGCTACTGCTGACTGGGCAACCTTAACTTCTCTGGTGTCCATCCAGAGTCTTCCAACACCATATCAAGCATATGAGTAAAACATGAATAGCACAAGAATTTTTATGAGGCTTTCCCAAGGACAGAATGCAATAAGACTTCCAGATGTATAATCTTGTAAGCAGAGTTTCCATACTTGATTCATTATCTGTCAAGTCTGGGATCATTTTCATCTCAGGAAAGAAGCTCTTGCAAACTGAGCAAAAGTGAGGAATATTGTCAGAAAAAGTATTGGGCTGAAAATGGTGGAGAGAGGGAGGACATTAGGAAAGATCTATGAGGAGAAAGGTGGTGAAGGAGACAGCAGAGGTGTAATCTGCTCTGTTCAGCCCACGCCCCTGCAGCACTTCAGCATCCAAGCAAGGTTATGATTGAGAGATTAGAGGTTTGTCTGCCTCTCTCTAAGGACTGTGTAATCACTACAATTTTGGCAGAGAAGGACTGGAAATTTACCGCGTTCTAATTGTCAACCTGCTGCCAGCCTGAGGGAAAAAACAGATAAGGTAGCTATTTCAAATGATCTCCTAATTATTGTCAAAAGAGAGGCTACCACAGAGGACTCTATATCCTTAGTACAAGTCTTGTGGAAGATGGTTCAGACTGTTTATCTTAATTTCTCTTCACCCTATAATCGAATCAATCCTATTCCTTCAATGGTGCCGGCCTGTAGTTAAATATTCCCTCAAAACAAAAATGGCACTAGAAAAATGGAAATGGTGTCCTTACTTTCCCAGGCGAAGCTTCCTCTCCTCCCGTCCCCCTGTAACACACTTGGTTTCAAAGAATTTCTCACAGGAAAATAACTTCTGCTGCTGTTTCACGCAACTCTCTTAATTCTTCTGTCTTTCAATCCTTTATATTTATGAACTGTTTTCAATCTGGCAACCAAATGAAAGGAAGAATAAAGCATAAATCAGAAGGGAATTAAATACCATTGGTTACCTGAATTACAACTTGCCTCCTTTCCTCCCAGAGCTTTTTCAAAAAGACATGAATATATTAGGACCATTAACCCCATAAAGATTTGTAACTGATGAACTCTTTTTAATGCAAACAAGCAGTCAATTAATGGATAACATTTCAGGGAAGGTACAGGGAGGAGTCTGAAAAAAGATATGTTTGCTCATTTATTTGGAAGTGTGAAATAATTTTTAGATAAAATAGATTTCTGGAAGAAAAAGTCATCCTTCAGCAACAGTCCTAAACACAAGGATCCTAATTTTCATTTTGATGGTGGGTAGGTGTGCATGAGCACGAGTTATATCAGCTTTGCAATGCATTGTTGTCTCTATATTGCTGGTAGAAGAGAGAATAAAGTATAACACCCAAAGTTTGTAATGCTTTTTTTTAAAGTAGTTTACCTTATTATTTGGTGCATCTTTTCTATCTAAGAGTGGAAGGACATTCAGAAAGTTAACATAACAGAACTCTTGCTTGTTTTCTTCCTGGCCAATTAATTGAGAGACACATTTTAATCAGCAATTGAATCTTACATACTTGGTCATACTCTTTACTTTGTTTAACTGCATTTCTTGTGGCTAGCCTACACTTTTAATCAGCAAAGTGCTTATAGGATAAATGAAACTGGTACAGAGATATCAAAAATATCAAGCAGCAAAAAAACAGAACAAAATAATTAGTGACATGAAGCAGGGGAAAATCCACATGTCTGCATATTTGCATATTTAGTACACTTTGTTATTAATTACTATTAACTAGTTAGTTATGTGCCATCAAATTGGAACCAACTTGTAGTGACCCTAATAGGGCTTTTAAAGTACCATATTTTTCCGTGTATAAAACGTCACTTTTCCCTAAAATAATTAGATGAAAATTTGAGGGTCGTTTTATACACGGAAGGAGGCAGTCGCACGCGTGCTCGGGTGCCTCTTGCTGCTGCCGCCGCCTCACAGCTTGTCCCCTCCGGTGGCTGAGGCAGCAGCAGCAGGAGGAGGCGGAGGCGAAGGAGCATTCACACGCGCTCGGGCGCCTCTTGCTGCTGCCTCCCCCACCTGCCCGATCACCACCTCCAGTGGGACTGACGGGCTCAGCTCACGTCACCGCCTTGTCCCCTCCGGTGGCGGAGGCGGAGGCAAACAAGCACTCGTGCACGCTCGGGCACCTCTTCCTGCTGCCGCTGCCGGATCACCTCCTCCAGCGATCGTCTCCTTAGGGCAGGGGACAAGGCCGCGAGGTGAGCTGGAGGTGAGCCCCGGCAGTCGCACTGGAGGAGGTGATCGGGCGGGCAGCGGAGGCAGCAGCAGCAGGAGAGACGGAGGTGGAGGAGCAGTTGCCCATTAACTGCTCCTCCACCTCCATCAAGGGTCAAAATTAGGGGGTCATTTTATACATTGGGGGGTCGTGTACACGGAAAAATACGGTAAGTGAGATAATTAAGGAGTGGCTTTACCAGTTCCATACTCCCTATGAGTTTCCATGGCCAAGCGGTGATTCAAACCCTGATCTCCAGAGTATTTGTCTGTCACTCTATTACCCTATGCTGGATTACTATTAACTAGTTATTTGTAATTTGTCAGTTCCAATATCTGAACAGTGGCAGGGAAACTCCTTCCTTCCTTTCTTTATTGCTGTAGAGGGACATATTCCTTCAAGGGTAATTTGTTGGAAATGCATGATAGTGATGGGCATAGCTGAAGCCAAATACAAGCCGGGACAGTCCTTTTCTGTCTCCTTTTGCCACCCTCCTCTCACTCCTTCTATGGGTGTGACTACACAGCAAGAAAATTGCAAATTGACCAGTTGAGAAATTGCAGTTGGGAAATGGAGTTTCCCCAGGTAAATTTGCATTAACTGGCCACACAAGGAGAAAGGAGGAAATTGACAAACAGGCTTGTTTGCAGCTTGTTAACATAGCTCTTCTGATTTGCAAGATCACGGCTACAGGAGAACTACCTTAATAAGCTGTATAAAATTGTGTTTGACAACTTCTTCCTTTTATTCTCTTTCTTTCCTTTTTTCCTTCCTTTTTTTTAAAATGTATATCTATGTGTACTACTGCAACAGCGCTGGCACAAAGCCTTTCAAAAAAGAAACTGTTTTTACACTGCCCCCCACCCCCAGCCTCTATGCTATCGCACCAACCACCAGCACCTCTGCACACACTTTTCTGCATTGGTTCAAGCAATCACACTTCTGAACCAATGTGAATGGAGAAAGTAGAAGCCCCAGTGGTGGAGGGGAAAACTATGGAAATGCGGGAGTAGATTCTGGGCTGATTCACATTGACTTTTATGTCATGTTGTCAATGGACAAAAAATGTGAATCAGATTATCCCAATCTCATAGAATTAAGTGTATTATATGTCTGTGTAGTCATACCCTCTCTCTTATTCTAATTGCTGGAGAAAAGATACACTGCTCTTGCCAAGTATTTTAATTGATGATCTCCAGAGGATTGGTAACATTAGGCCAAGGGACACCTGTTGCCCACCTCTGATACAGAAGGATACAAATACATTATCTTATCTGGGTTTGGCACTTGGTTTTCTTCATATTTGCTTGGAGCTTAGTAAAGTTACATTTTTTCGACAGCTCCCAAAATCCTGTACCTGCAGTATTTGTGGGTTTGTAGGGCCTGGCCCCCATTAGTCTTCTCCAAACTGGTGCTCCTGTTCAGGGTTCCAGCCCATCAGCACTGCCCTTCTCCAGGGATCTGTATGCAATGTGGGAATCAAGAATACCAATTCCCCTCTCATTAGTGAATATTGGCTGAGGGTGTCATCTGGCAGTTCTAGTTCAAAATATCAAGTTAATTAAGCCATGCATCTGTTTGTAGGTATCCTTCACCTAGTTAGCTTCCTTCTCACCCAACAAAGCTGATCTTTTTCATTTTTTTCAAGCCTTTCTCACATAAGGATCTGCTGCATCTATCTTTCACTAATGTACAGACACACAGAGACCTGTGCAGATTGCCAAAGCAATAAGATATTATTGAATTCAATTGTTTTTATATTGCATTCTACTGCTGTTTTATTGATCTTTCCATCTGTCAGATTTTCTGTTGCACTAATTACCTCATCATCTCTGAGCTTTACGTA
The DNA here is from genome assembly GCA_037013535.1 of Intellagama lesueurii. Classification (NCBI taxonomy): domain Eukaryota; kingdom Metazoa; phylum Chordata; class Lepidosauria; order Squamata; family Agamidae; genus Intellagama; species Intellagama lesueurii. Next base: position 245,702,587 of record JBAJHW010000001.1, on the reverse strand, counting down.
GACAACAGCCTGCAGTGAGATCCATTTAGCTAACTGGTTGTTCGTTGTAGGCTCATCAGTGTGGGTTTTTCCAGATGGGATCATCAACTCTCGATCCTATTCTTTGCTTGAGGCAAGCATGACAGTTTTAGAAATTGTTTTCCTCAGATTTTCTCCAGCTCTTACCTTTTTCCTGGGGAGTTGTAGGGTGTTGATCATATGCATCTTTTGTATGCATGTTTTAAATATTTAACTGGTGGAATAAACATTTTAATTTTAAAAACTTAGTCCTAATTTCTTTGGCAATGAAAACTAAAACCACATTTTCAAGTGTTTTCTAGCTAGAAATATCAGATATCAGTTAACAAAATAACAATAAATCATTTGCACCCTGCAAGAAGGAAATATTTAATTGCCTATTCATGAGCCAGCATTAAATTAGCCAGGGCATGTGATTTTTTAAAAAATAAAATAAAAGTAGAATAGTGATTATTATGAAAAACTTAGTATCATTAATTCAGATTGTTGGCAGGAACACATATATAGAAAGTTAAATCTCAGATATTTTTTAAGCTTCTAATTTTATCTTTTTGTATCACCTTCTTAGCATAGTAAGTGGTTCAGGCATCAAGTTTGTCAAAATGTATCCCACTTCCTATCAGATAAGAAACATGATCTTTATTTGGTGAAGTTGTCATATTTTAGTCACAACCTCTTGAAACCCTAAAGGAAAGTTAAGGAACTTTTTCAGCCCACAAGCTGAATTATGATACGAGGTGCAAAATTTCCACAGTAGGTGGGACCAAAGCCAGACTGAACTGGGCCAGATTTGATTCTTACCATTTTTAAGCAGAATGTAGCCATTTAGCCACAAGTAACCACAAGCAGAAATCTCAAAGTGTAGCTGACAATTCATTCCTGTGAACTTCAGGAAAGCAATCTGAAACCACCTCTTTGGATGTCTGGTCAAAAGCAGTATAGTAGGATCCCCATATCCGCTGGATCAATATCTGCTGATTTACTTAACCACGGTCTGAAAATATTAAAGATATTAAATGAAAACACCTACAGATATGGATTTTTTTGAGATGTAATTATCAGATTGGCCACTAGAGGGAACCAAACACTATGTTATATAGCAGTGGTGGCGAACCTTTTTGGGCTCACGTGCCGAAACTGGGGGGGAGGGGACCAGCGGGTGGCATGCCGGAAGTGGCGGCGGCAGAACCGGAAGTGGCAGCGGAAGGGGGAATCCCGGCATGGAGGTGCCTCGAGACCCCACTTCGGATCCGCTGCCAGCGCCAGCTGCTCCAGATTCGCCTGCTGAAGCGCCAGCACTGCGGCTGCAGCTGCCTTCTCAGGTTTGGCTGTGCGGGGGGGGGGGGAGTAGCGATCCGGCGACTTATGGCTCGCGTGCCGGCAGAAAGGGCTCTGCGTGCCAGCTGTGGCACGTGTGCCATAGGTTTGCCATCGCTGTTATATAGGCAAGCCACTGACATTTCACCTAGTCCCAGCAGCTTGAGTCACCTTCGTCCAGAGCAGTGTCATAAAACTCGGAGCTGGATTGGCTGGCGAGGAAAGGAGGAGGGGTGCTGACCTAGGCCAAACTGCCTCCTGGAAGAGGTTTCCCACCTGCATTCCAAGGAGATAGATTCTTAATTGAAGAAAACCCACAGAGCCATTGAGATTGTGTGTGTGTGTGTGTGTGTGTGTGTGTGTGTGTAATGAGAGAAGATTTCAACTCAGCTCTTACTCAGCTGTTCTGTTGGTTAAGCTGGGATCGTATGAACTTAGTATGAGAACAGGATGGAGAGAAGTGCCCAGACCAGATCATGTGACAGTTATATTGGTTTCTTGCTGAGGCTGACTGAGTTGTGTCTCCTCCCACCCAGGGAGGAGCTGCTTGAGCAATACAGCAGGACTGTAGTATTGGGGAGTATTAGTTCCTAACTGCCACTGTGGATGCTGAAAAATGTGGAAGTATCAAACACTATACATTGTGTTATGTTTGGTTCCCTCTAGTGGCCAGTTCTTGTAAATACACCTTAGAAATACATATAATAGGTATTTCGGGGGGGGGATATGTAGTATTTTCAGTCAGTGGATAAGTGAACCAGCGGATACTGATCCTAGATAGGGGAGTTCTACTGTATAGGGATGGGTTCAGCATTGATGGATTCATGCCCTTCCAGCAGAAAACTTTTGCAACCCCTAAATGTTGGTGAACTGAGTCAAAGCTTCAGTTGCTCTACTCTAGTTACAGCTGTTCTCTTTTGAGTTTTTGGATTGCAGTTCCTGGAATTCTCGAAGAATTATGGGAATTACACCGCACAAACCCAAATTTGCACAGATGTAGTTTTTGCACCCCTAGAGAAGGGCTTGTGAGTTATTTTCCTGCATCATCTGCTTCTATAGCCTTTGCTTCCTTTTGTTGATTGGTAAAAAGAAAATTTTTTTTTAAAAAAGCCGCTACAGTGCTTCCTGGAAGTTGTAGTTTTGCTGTCTATTAGACTCTACAGAGGGTGCCTCACAAAGCACTACAATTCCCAGTAAGCCCATAGTAGGTTTTTTGTTTGTTTGTTTGTTTGTTTGTTTGTTTGTTTGTTTGTTTGTTTGCAAACCAACAATAGGGAGCAGAAGCCATGGGTGCATTTCAATGACTTGAAAGCCCTTCTCTAGCAAGGCAAAACATAAATGCGTGCAGATGTGGGCTGCAATTCCTAGAATTCCACAAAAGAGCACCAATCGATCCCCAGTTATAGCTGACTGGAAAGCAACACTTTCAGAAGTCATCATCCAGAAAACAAGGCTATGCATATTTACTCAGAAATAAGCAGGACTGGGGAGAACTGTACAAGTGAGACCTAGTCATGTCTGAGCATGGAGAACCAGCAAACAGATCAAAACTACCAGTCCAGTCAGAAACAATTCTGGAGACTGCTGTTATAGAGATGGTTGATATATGAAGCAAAACTGCAAGCGAACAGCAAGTGCGAAAGTGCTCCAAAGGTCTCTGAAATATTCTAGAAATTAACAAGAGGTCAGAGGAAGCTGGAAGATACGGGGAAAGTATACACACTCTTCAGTCAGCCTTAAAGGAAGCAGGTGGGCCTGGGAAGGAGAAGAGGAGAGCAAAGGTTAGGGTTTCATTTCAGAAGGATTTGAGAAAAGGTGTGTGCCTAGAATAACAACATCATGAGCAGTCCTGGAGAGGCTTAAGGTCCAGCTTATGCTTGTGGCCTGGAGGCTCCTCATGGCAGCTCTAAAGCATAGCCTAGATCTTAGCAAGTATTTATAATGATTCTGGACTAACCTACGTCTGGGAATGTGGAGGAAGATCTGCTTGCAGGGACTTCAAAAGTCAGCTTGTCCAGACAAGGCTGGGGCTCCACATCTGCAGACTGCCACCAGAGCCAACCACCACCAGAGAAGGAGGGCCCTTGATGCTTCGCCATATGCCATACCTGACTGTCTCTTGGCTAGCTGTTTGAATAATGCCTGGCTCTTAAAGGGCTCTTCAAGGCCAAAGCATTGTGGCAGAGATGGCCAAAAAGTTCATATAGCCAGCAACGGGACTATGGAGTGTCATGGAGCATCAAGGGCTGTTCTATGGAATGGCCAGTCCAACCACTCTTTGGCTTTGTGTAGGGATGCTGCCACTTCAGTGATGTTGCTGCTTTCTTCATTGTGACCACTGCTGTCCTCATCATTGTCAGCCTCCTCTGAGTGAGTGTTGGGCACATCAGGGCCACACTTCTCTTCTGAATGCAGGCAGCAAAATAGCCTATGTTTCGGTCCAATGCCCTGCCAGTGCAGGGAATGCACTAAGACAGGACTTGCAAGAAGTGGTCATCCAACCTCTCCTTAAAAATCTGTGTCAAAGAAGAGTCCCACCTCCTGAGAGTGTTACTCTACTGAACATCTTGTGCCTGTTTCAAGGCTGATACGGAATTGCTTGTTTATCTGTCCCTGAACTGCTGACACATATTTTCTCCCACTGAGAGGACTTTGGCTGTTTTCAATCAGCCATAGCAGCGGGGCAGTCATGCAGGAATCTGAGGAACTACATTAAGGAGAATAAGTACAAATAGCACGTTTTCCCTCCACAACAAGATTTCCTCAAAGATGTGTACTTACCTTCCAGTGACCAATTAGCCCCCCCCCAAAAAGAAAAAAAAGGCTAAATGGAAGGGGTAGAAGTGAAAAAGAGTGCACACTATAACAAAGCAACATAATTTACCATTTGAGAAAGCACCTCTTCTGAGTTGATACTAAGCCTATTATCTAGTTTTACCCCAACTCTCTCAGATCTGATTCCAGTTTGACTCGGTCCAGCAACATGCTGCTCCAACAAGCAAGGAGCCATGAGTGGCAGCAAGAAGAGGAGAGGTCCAACTTCCTCTGCTACAGTAGCTTCTGAAAAATCTTCCTAATATTTAGTCTGAATCTTTTTATCTTGTAATTTGAAGCCGTCCAGTCAACAAGAGTCCAACTATTCCAAAATCAGGCAGCAGTGCATGAGCAAAGAGAAAAGAGTTGAGTGCCACCTAGCAAATACAACAGATTCACTGCTTATGGGCAGCACAACAGAAAAAAAGGCAAAGAACCAGCCAGAGGGCAGGCAGGCACTGGCTGCCTGGTGCACAGAGACATCCACTCAATGAAAGCAACCAACAACAACACAAGACCAAGAACAGCAAGAAAGAGAAATTCCCAAATCTGTGCCCAACTAACAATAACACCTACCCACAATGCCGAGTGCTACACTGGCACAGTTACAAAGTCTACCTCTTTGGCCTACACACAATCGCAGAAGCAAAGAAAATAGTCCTCCCACCTGGCCAAAAGCCACCAAAATACACACCAAGCTTAGCAGCCAATCAGAATGTCTAGGAAAAATGGAAATTTTGCATTTCTAAAGATCTGGGAACAAATAAGGAGTGCTTTATGCTAGTGGTTTCTTGTAGAATTACTGTGCTGAACTGCTCCTGCTGGGCTGGAGCCCTGCCCTCCATCTTGGTTCTGCTGCCTAGATCCTATTTCCTGTAAATTGCTGACTAGCCTCAGCCTGCCTGCTGCTGACTGGCCTGCTGGTCTCCTGGACTTAAAGACAAAAAGAAAGAAAAAATCAAGTGGTAATGGGGAGAAAAACCTCCCCGTATTCCAGCAGTTTGGGCATGGGGGGGGGGAGCATTGATTGGTGCTCCTCCACCTCCATTTATTTGCTTTCTTGCTTTTTTCGGCCTTTATTTGCTTCAAGAGACTCTCTCTGTGTGTGTCTGTCTGTGTATTTTTCATTTGCTGTTTTTCCCTGTGTGGGAGAAGATGCTTTCATAGATCCAATGATGATTTTTCTTTCTCATGTATTGTTGCCCGCTTTTGGAGTAGGGAAACCCAAAACCAAATAACACGGAAGACGTTTTCCCTTTTGTGCAAAACAAAAAAGACAAAAAAATTGAAAGAGGTACTCCCAAAATAACCTGGAATGAAACAAATATGAAATATTTCACCACACACATCCCTAACACAGTTAACAACTAAAGCAAAAAGCACTACTCGCTGGGTTCCAAGCCCTTTTATATACATGCTACTCCCCAGACATTCCCAGGACGCTGTTCAATGGGGGAAAAAATAGGACATTTGACATACAAAAGACACAGAAAAGTTACATAAAAGAGGGACATAAAAGAAACATGAAACTTTCATGTACCCCTCTTTTGTAAACATGAATCATTCACATTTCAGATGCTCTCTTTTGGCAATCACTGAAAGAACATGAGTTTTGCAAAAGAGACCCTCTTTTGTGTTTTGGTCTTTTGTTTAGGTATGAAAGGTCCATCCCCATAAAGAATGTGGGGTGCAAAGATTGCTGTAAGATGAGAAGAGGAAAAGAAAACAAAGGGTATTTTCCTAAACCACATATATTCACTAAAGAAAAGAAGGGAAAGAGCTAGAAGAGCCGCTACTGTATAAGAACAATGCTCTATGAAAATAGATCTAGGGTTAACAGGGATTACCTGTCCTTAGAATTGTTAGATTATCTGCAAGAGAAGCATCTTCTCCCACACAGGGAGAAGCTGAAGCAATGCCATGGAAGGCAAATCTTGGGCACAGATCCCAAGAGAATACAGGTTTATAACAATCCTATGACATAACCAAGAATTTAGAAGGGGGGGGGGAAGCTGATAACATTCTCTGGCTAAATCCTGGAATCTGAACACTATGAGAGTGATTTCAGCTCAGAGAGACTTTCAAGTCTTTCATACGTTCGAGCAATTGAACAGTGCATCATGAAGAGTCAGGCAGCTTTAGGAAGAAATGGGAACAGCCTAGCGATACACACCAGAATGGAAAAAATGTATATGGCAATCTTGTGTATGTTTTTATAAGATTTTGGGGTGGTTTGTCCACCTCCTAATCAATACTTTCATGTTGTGTCCACCCCAAGCTCCTCTGAACTGTTTGTGGCCTTGCATATATGATGACTTCGTGCTGATGGCCTTATTCTGCCATGGGGCAGCAAAGTACCAAAAGACAACATAATACTTTGAATTGACCCCTAGGATAACCACAGCAAATCCTGTGGTATCTGATCGTTTAGTCACAGCCAGAGTTGGCTTCCTTGCTCAGAGACCAAGCTCCAAATCTTTGCTTTGTTGTTCAACTTATTCCCTATGTAACTCTTTAAAAAATTTTTTTTTAAAGTATGAGACAAAAACAGTAATTAAATCTTCTTCCCCACTGCACACACACTCCCTGGAACATAAGTGGATACAGGTCAACTCACTGAGACAGTCAAGAGTTAGTCATCAGCAATCCCCCAGCCGTAATCAACAAGGAGCAACACAATTAGCAGGGTGTGGAAACGGAGAACATTGAATGAAAGGGGGAAGAGCTCAGAAAATCTTCAGTAGTGTTTTCAGCATCTGCAATGGACAGGCGTGTTGCCCTTTATCACCCCTCCTATCACAAACTTACCACAGTTCTTATCTGAAAAAGCCATATGATGACATGATCTGGAATAGATTCTCTGTATTTAACAGAGAGAGAGAAATAATGGTTCTGGGATGAGGGGTTGTGGGGGGTAGAGGCAGCATGAGACCAACCTGAGAATTCTGTGGTGCTGTTATGGTTTTATTCTGCAATATCTTCTGGAAACATTCACCCATGCAGTGGAGGAAAGTAAAGCCATTCTGTTCCACATAACCATTACCAAAAAAACAAAAACAAAAAAAATTACATGCCCTTTTAAAATGTGCAAGAATGTGAGACCTTTCACTGTTCTTGTTTTGTATCATATATAGACAATGATGAACTAACAAAGATCAGTTTGATCCAACAAAGATCAGTTTGATCTGCCGTGTTCACAGGGTCTCAAAGCAAGTGTGCCATTTTAGACAAAAATACACTCAGAATTTGATCTAAGACTCTGTTATGCTGCAGTTTATTTTGGTTTCTCAATTAAGAGCACAAACTGCTCTCGCAGATGTTTAGCCCAAAGGGATATTTTGAGAGACCAACAATGTAATCTGGTGCCGAGGTAATAAAATGGCTTATTTGTCCTTGATGCCCTTCTCAGTCAATGGTGGAGCAGGGATTTTCATAGATTAATGGAAAAACAAACCTCTCAGGTGTAGCTACCAATCCTATATCATCAAAACATGAAGTTTAAAGGCAACCTGAAAATGGAAACTGAGTTTGTGTGGGTTTTATACATATATACAGAAATGTTTTCTAATCGTTTTCACACTAGGGCCTAAAATTTCATTTTAGGACTCAGATGACTCTCAAGCGGGGCATCTGAAACTCTCCTCCCTCTTGAAGCATAAAGCAAAGTTCCCTGCAGGATGGTACCACAATGTTGCCCTCTTGCTTTCCAGTGGAGAAGAAGGATGTGATGGTGGTGCATGGCCCCACAAGAATAGAGGGGCAACGGAGGAAGAAGAGGTGGTTGCAGCTGCTGGGCCCCTGCCATTATCAGAAGCCAGTGCCTACTTGTTGACCTGGCTCTGTCTAAATTCAGTCCAGAGCTGCCCCCCAGAACCTCAGGGACAAGGCACTGCAGAATTGCAAAACTGCTGATGTCACTGGCCACACGGACTGAGGTATTCTGAGGGCTGTAGTTTTTTAAAAAGGAACTTTTCTCATTTTAAGTCTAGCATTTAGCCTGTTCCAGCAAGATCTTCTTTATGTTTCTATCAAAAGAATGATTGCTATCCCCTGTGAATAGCTATTTCGGTCAGCTGCTAAAGGCCTAATTTTTAATCTTATTAAGTTCTCATCCTCTGTGATATCTTGTAATTGCTTCTACAGAGTGGTATGTCATGTGTGAAATTATCACCTTGTATTATTTTTGATTTGCCGTTGAATTTGAGTTCCGGGGGAAAAAGAAGAAGAACTGTAATGTGAGAAGCAGTAAACAGGGGTGTACATTTCTACCAAATAAAAAAAATACTCCTAGCCTTCTCCTTCTTTCCTGAGATTGACTTCCTATATGGGTAATTTCAATAACATTTCAAAGCCTGAAAATGGGTCTGTTTCATGGCTGCTCATTTTGATACTGGCAATTTCTGGAGCTCCAATTGCTTGTTTGTCACACAGCATCAACGGGCCATTACTACTGGGGGACTCGGTGTGAAATTTTAGCTGCCACAAGTCTGGAACATGATGCAGCCAAAGAGATGCATATCTCACTCCCATTACTGTGAAGAGGAGAACTTAGTTGCGTTTAACTCCCCAGAGTTGGAATTAATGAAAATTTAAAATGCTTGACTTACACTGGATTCTGCCCATTGTTTCTGATTAGTTCTGACTGAAGGAACTAACTTGATTTACTGTCAAACTTTTTACAAAAGATTGTGCTTGGAAACCTGAATAGTAGCAGAATTTAGGATATCTTTAAAAGGAGGGAAACAACCATCTTTCTGATCTGTTAGCCTGCATACTGGGTTTTCCTGGGTTCTCTTCATAGAGAAGCTATGGAAGAAATTTAATTCTTAATGGATATCTGAAATATGCCCGGTGTTTGTCAGGCTTATGTTGAACTTGCTGAACGCTTGATTTTAGACAGTGAAAGAGCTGCTGCAGTGAAGTAGAAGTGCAAATTCATTTGAACACAGAAGTTCCACGTTGAGTTCCAGGTCTCTCTAGCGGAGCTGGGAAAGACCTCTGCTCATCACACTGCTGAAGAATGGCCTAAATATTCCAAGGATCTGACTCAGCATAAGGCAGCTTCTTATGACAGTGAAAAATTGATTCTGCTAGGTCTTGCATTCCTCCTTTGCTCACCTCCTCTCAAGTTTCTACTTTCGGGCTAATGAAGCTTTTAAAAAAAAAATCCTAAAAGATTTTCTGTTGCACTTGTGCACCCTTAGGGAATAATCCTCTAACTACAAAAGTGAGAGCATATGAGGAAGAGATTGTTAAAAGTAAGCAGATTTTGTTCTGATTAGAAGACTGTCTAAAAGAAACTCTAGGTTAGATGACATGCAACAAACAAATGCGGTATAAATGCACAAACTGCTGATTTTCAAAACAAAACCATCCAAGTTAATGGGAGCAGGAGGAAACAGTCCAACGCACACATCAATAATTTTTTTCCTTCAAGAACTGGCTTATAGTACAGCGTGATGTGTATTAGTTATACCAATTACAGAGATTTGTTGCATGAAAGACAAGCAGGAGCTGCATAAATCTCACATGGCTGCATCTGCTCACCTCCCAGTTCCCAAACACTTCTGAATCCTTTTTGCTGCCAAAATCAAATCACATCAGTGAAAATCAGGGGAGGGGCCACTGCAGGAAAAATAATTCTTCCCTTCTGGAAAGGAAGGAGATACTGTGCTTTGCATAATAGCAAGAGCGGTATGGTGCAAGAAGGCACTCTGACACTTCAGTGCATTGCAATCAAATTAGACACTGCTGGGATCTGGGGATGTCTCTATGGTCCCCAGTTTCTAGATACTGCCTCCACCTGAAATAGAACATGGAACTGTTATGCTGTCAGTTTGTAGAAGTTAAAGGGCAGTAGCTTTTTAGCATCATACCTCTGTGATCTAATCAGGAACAACCATTGAGGTCGCCACGTGTCCTGCTCCCAGAGAGGCTGAAATTAGGGAGCAAAATCTTTGCAGGCTTGGATCACATGGAGCGATAAATAAGAGATCTAACAAACAGAGCTGCACTGGAGAAGCCTGGTAAGCCAGATATGAAACCAAAGTCCAAAAACAGCTGGAAAGTCAAGAAAGGCCAGAAGTCACCACCCCAAAAAAAAGAAAGAAAGAAAGAAAGAGGGTGGAGTGGGAGTCCAAGAACCATAGTCAGGCCAGTCCAAATAATCATACACAGGGAATCAGCAACAGGAGTGGGGACAGTGTCTCTAGAGACTGGAACATGTGCAGAATAAGGCAAACAGGTTGTAAAAGTCTGGAAACTGAGCCCTGCAATGAATGGCTGAGGGTGCTGGGTATGTTTAGCCTGGCGAAGAGAAGACTGAGAAGCAGTATGACAGACATCTTCAACTATTGCAAGGCCGGTTATGTGGAAGGTGCTTGTTTTCTGTAGTTCCATATGCTAGGACCCAAAGGAATGGATTAAAATTACGAGAATGGAAAGTCTGCCTACATGATAGGAAGAACGTCTTGATGGCCGCAGCCAACATATCCTCTAATTTTCAGTCCTGCTGGGTGGGGCTCTGCCTCTCTCTCACACACACACACACACACCCGTGAGCAGGGTTCCATTGTGACTGGAACCAAAGGGGCTGGAAACAATCGCTGTGTGGAGGAGGAGGAAAGCTGTGCAGAGGGAGGTGGAGTTGCAGGCGTGGGCCTTAGAGGGAACCTTGGCCACAGCTCTTTGTGTGAATGAACAGCCTTGGAAAATGGTCAGCTGCCTTTCATTGAAGATTTTGAAGCAGAGGTTAGATGACACTCTGTCAGGGGTGTGTTTTTGTTTTTGTTTTTTAACCCTGGATTGCCTGCTTGGCAGGGGTTAGACTCAGTGCCTCAGGGAGTCCCTTCTAGCTTTACAGTTTGATGATTCTAAGTCTGCAGCAAAAGCACAATCTCAGTTTGAGGTTTTCTATTGCCAGGCTTCTAGTTTCTGGATACTCACACTGAAATTTGGCCAGCTGGTAGGGAGAACCCAGGTGTATGATTGGATAGCTCGTCTCCTAAGGAGGAAAAACTTTAGCTTATAGATACTCCCTACTTCTGAGGAAGCCTATTCGCCCAAGAAGACATTCCCTAAAGCCAAGTACTCCATTTTGGAGCCTCCATCTGGCTTGGTGCCTTCAACCTCCAGTGATCACGTGGGTTGGGAGGGGGTACAGACTCCTCTAACTCAGACCCAGGGTTGCTTTGATCTGGAGGCTCTGGATCGAAGCGCCGTGTAGGTACAGATGGAGGCACTGAGGCTCAGTCCTTTGGGAGGTTGGCCTCCTGGATCTCTACGGGTCTCTAAGGGTCTCTGTGAGATCCAGCAGTGCCATACCTACGTCAGGTTTGAGGGGCAGTGGCTTGTCCTCACTGGGAAATTCATCTGGCAAAGTCATAACATTATGCTGGCTGAGATATTCCAGAAACTAGTCTAAAAAAGAAATGTTTCCAACCTCTTGCTAAAAACTAGAGTCTGAGCTAACCTTATTAAGGCAACTACCCCAGTCAGTATACACTGGGGGGCAGCAGTGACAGTCCCCCCCCCCCCCATCAATTCCTTCTGAGTTCCTTGGCTATCTTTCTCTCTTGGAAGGCACATTTCTGTGTGTGTCACATTGCCTACTTCCTCAACACCACACGCACACACATTATCCTGTGTCCTCAGAAGTGCTGGGGGACATTTTCAAGTTACCAGTGCTGAAGTCAGATTCAACTGCCAGTCCAGTTGGTTGCTATAGATAGATGTCATTTTAACCTTCTGCTTCAAGCAACAAAATACATTGTGCCAGGCCTGACTGGGTCGCAGGTCTTGTGTGTAGTGGTGTTGTTGGTGGAAGGCTGTGGAAGTGGAGCTGTACAAGTTATTGGAGTAGGGCATGCAGAGTGGGAACATGTATATTTATAGAGGAAGTAAAATTATAACGACAACTTTCTATATAACGTGGGATTTAAATGTCAGGGAAATGCATAGGATTGCACCATAAATACTTTATCACTGCAAAATTACCTCTGGAACCCTCAGACAGTCATGCAGGGGGAGAGAGCTCAACATATTTTTAAAAAGTTTTTCTTATAATATGAAATATATTGTTTGTAATATTAACATCTGCTCATTGTCATGTGTGTTTATATTAGAGCTTGACTGCAACCACCTATGGAAGCATCCCCACTTCCTTCAGGAGTGAGGAAATTTCTGAGGCACCCTCTTACAGGGTACGTTTCCTTGATGAAGACTCACTGAGGGAAAAGAGAGATTGGTCATTCACACAGTGCTTTCCTCCTAATTTCTTTCCCTTGCAGTTCCAACTGGTACTTATCACATGACATTTCTTACTCTTCCCTCTTCTCCTTGTCTCCTTCCTTCTTTCACTTTATGACTTGCTACAATTATCTCCCACTCCTTTTGTGAACATATTAAGACACTCAGCAGTTGATGCCATACCTGCAGCTACCAGAGCCTCCCTGCCCCTGTGTGTGCCATGTGCTTCAAACAACAAATACAGTGGTGCCTCGACTTACGAACTTAATCCATTCCAGAAGATGGTTGTAACTCAAAATGGTCGTAAGTAGAAGCACCATTTCCCATAGGAATGCATTGAAACGCGATTAATCCATTCCAGCCGGGGGGGGGGGGGTCACAAAAAAACCCACACAAAAACACTGCAAGACCCATCGGAAACACGATTAATCCATTCCGGCTGAAGAAGAAAAAAACCCAAAAAGCAAACAAACCCTGCAAGACCCATCGGAAATGGGGGGGAAAACCCCAAAAAGCAAACAAACCCTGCAAGACCCATCGGAAATGCAAAAAAAACAAAACAAAACAAAAAACCAAAAAGCAAATAAACCCTGCAAGACCCATCGGAAATGGGGGGGGGGGAACCCAAAAAGCAAACAAACCCTGCAAGACCCATCGGAAATGCAAAAAAAAAAAAAAAAAAAACACCCAAAAAGCAAATAAACCCTGCAAGACCCATCGGAAATGGGGGGAAAAAACCCAAAAAGCAAACAAACCCTGCAAGACCCATCGGAAATGGGGGGAAAAAACCCAAAAAGCAAACAAACCCTGCAAGACCCATCAGAAATGACAATTCGTTATAATACCATGCTCTCTTTCCATCATGTTGCAATATCATCATAGAATAAGAGAAGCCAAACACCGACTCAAATATATCAAACATGTTAGGAGATGAGCATCTGACATTTGAGTCCAAAACCATTTGTCCGAGAATGGTTGTGATTTTCAAGACAGTTTACTGTCATGTTCTCATGCCAGGGGGAGAAAAGAGATGTCCAAAATATCAGGATTAAAACAAAGTGCAGTGAAAGTGATGGGGGGGGGGGGGGAAATCTGGATGGATAGAAGCACAAATGAGGTCATGGTTGTACCCATATATAGATATCAACACTAGGGACTTGTGTGAAAGACATCATCACACCCTGAAGCAGAATACAGAATCAGAATCCTCTTCCCTTCCTTTTATTGACTATCCTTGACAAAAACAATAAAAGGGATTATAATACAAGACCTATAATCCAATTACCCACACAGTCACTTACACAACAATAAACTGATCTCTGTGAGTAATGCAATCTTTTCCTATAGTCCATTAACCCATGCATTCTATCCAACTTCCAGTACTCCTGCCAACATTTCAAGACATCATCCTTCCCATTTAAATATAAACCAAAAACCAACGAAGGGTACCAGATCTTAATGAAATTATCTTCTTTTATGTCTCCTCTAATCAATCTAAAGAGTGTAGACAATTTCTCCATCAGTGCTACCAGAATATTGACACACCTCCTGATAGGAAACTGAATGACCCAAAACTTACCCAAGTAGTTCACTACCCTGCTTCTTATCTGTTAAAAGATACCATGAAAAAAACTGCAGTTCACAGCTGCAAAATATAGGCATGTGTCATTTCTTTCCCCACTCCACCCCCCAAAACACTTCAGAAGATTAATGTGTAATGCCTCCCCCCATCTGCTTTCCCCGGGTATAAGAAATATCTGTTGCTATTTCAAAACAGAGGCTGGGCAAGGAGGGAAAACAGAACTGTCTTTATAGCACTGTCCGTCTCCCCAGAGAAGATCAGCCCTTCAGCCACCAATTCCAGCCATTAGGTATAACCCACCTTCATGGCTCCAAGAACATCAGCTGGCCAAGAGGAGTCATTCTCTACAGCTGTCTATTTGTACAAGGTCTAGAGAGTGTCTCTGCATTGCACGGTGACATAATGATCTCTGTCTTGTCCAATATTGTATTCTGTAAGATAATATATCCCTCATAAACACTAAAGTATCAAAACGAAGACCTTTAAACTTCAAATATACTCTTTCTCCTTCTCTTTTCCACCCCCTCCCTCCGTTGATCGTATATTAAATGTTGGCTGCAAGCAGAAATAGCAGCATATGGATTTCTCACAGGCATCAGCTCCTGTACAGGAAGGTTAAAGCCCTGTGATCATGTTGCCTGGGCTATGCTCCAACCATACCTTCTCATTTCCTTACTGATTTGAGGGAGGGCTAGGGGGAAAAACAAACCCCACAGGAACTTGCTGCTACATATCTCATCATGTATGAGGCACTGCCATTAACAAGATAATGCAATATTGATTGTCTTCCTGTGAGCACCACGAGGATATATGCCAAAGGAATTAAGCCCACAAGCTACAGATAAGGAGGAAAGAATTGTCTGCCTGAATGAAGATGTAAAATCATGTGATACAAAGGGAATCATTTACCGTGAAACCTCACCCCCACCCAATTCCCTGCCTTTGGATCTGTGATAGTATTTAGCACATGTTTCCCAACCCATAATGATCATTGAGGTTGTAACTGACATTATGGAAATATAAAGATTTCACTCAAGATGAGGCATGCTAGATCAGAACAAGAATTGGTTCCACATGTGTCATTAAAGTTCCCTTGTTTTAATCATCTCTAAGCACACTGGGCTTCCAAATGAGGCTGTTTCAGACAAGAGTAGCAAGCCAATTGTCTGTATTTGGCAAATTTGCCTCACCCCCCACCACATGCGCACACCTCAGCATATTCCCTTTTAATGTACATAGGAGCAGGCACTACGGCATCAGCTCTGGATTGCAGACAGGGTTACCACCGCACCTCCTAATCTCCTCCAGCGCCAACATTTGTGCATTCTCCCATCCCACTCTTCATTTGCCATGTGGCAGCTCTCTAGCACACACACACACAACCCTTTTCGATGCAGGCACCGTAGCACTGTAGGGTTCTTTTGAAAAAGAAGGGGAAAAGAAGGCCATCTTCAGACTGGGAAGATCCCTAATCCTACCCCATGGCCACTGCTGAACGGGAAGTCTCATAGTGCTAAACGCCATCCCTGGTACAAAGCAGGAGAGAAAAATTAATTAAGGGGCTTAGGAGGGACAAAATAATCCTGTGGGGGAGCCCTGTATATAGTAAGATTAGGGGAACATTCCCTGGACATTTCAAAAACAACAACAACAACATTAAGGCCAGTGCTTAGTGGAAGAGCCGTGCAAGTGAGTTTTTGAACCCTTGTGTATTTTACTGAGCAACAACATCTTATCATTGCTGTAGTGTAGGAACAAGTCTGGGAATGCTTTTATATCACTCACTTATTAGTCCCCATACATATATGTATGTATGCTACAAGCCACTGGTCTGTGGTAAAAAAAATATCCTGAATTATAGATATCTTTTCACTCAATTAACTAAAAGTAACTGTATTAGATACTTTTGAGAAACAGAAAAGCAACACGTTGCTGTTTCTTTAAAACGTAACTGCAATAGTAACATTTGTGGTATTGGACTATTTACTGGAATTGTTTTTAAAAGTAATTTCATTATCAACACCTAACATTAAAATTGAAGAGATAGGACAAAAGTAATATCTGCAGAGCAGTTGGCAGCCTCTTTCATGAGCAGCTTTATTAGTGAATAGCAATTTCTGATTTGAAACAAAATAGATTTTAAAATATGTATGAGCAGTTTTGAAAATGTTGTTTATTACAGACGCACTGTGTTGAGAGGGGGAGAGAAAAGTTCTTGGTTTCTGTCATGATAAACAAATCCCAGATGGAAGGCCTGTGGTTTGCTTAGCCACTCCCACTTCCAGGAAAAACATTGGCCTGAATCCTGATGCCTAGCATAGTAAATCACGGTAGAATAGGCCCACTGATTCAAATGGTCCTATTTTAACTGTGACTTACCATGCTACAGTTAGCTGCAGTTAGAGTAGGTTCATTTGAATCAAGTGAATGTACAGAGGGGGTGACTCACCAAATCCCCAATGATTCAATAGGTGTACTCTAGTACAATTCACTACACTAAGCAACAGGATTTTGGCCTATATGTAATCCACTGGACTCCACATCAGCTTGCATTGTGATAAATCTATTAATCTTGAATGTGCCATAATATTTTGGGTTTTTGTTTAATTTTTGTTATGCATTCAGCAATGTACAATTCCAAGAATTCTTTAGGAGAAGTCATGACTCAAGGCCTCCTTAGCATATATACCAAGAATAAAGTGTCTAGGTTTCACAGTCCGAAAGCTGCAGTGCGGATAGATTCTCCTCCTCATTAATATTACAGAAGATAACTGAGATTGGCTGCAAGCATATTTGCACACACCTCTAATTCCCAAAATGGTGGAAGGAAACTACAAAGGCCCACAGCAACTGACAGTTCTCAGTGGTATGGAATGCTAATTGTTAGGAAGCTATGGGGCAGGGAATGGGACCTCACACAGAAGGACTCCTCTGCAACCATTTTTTCTCAGTGACCCACCTTGTCATAAAACAGATATATATATTTGCAACGTATATATTGGTTTCATTCTCCCCTCCCCCATTAACTGTCATAGCTTCCCCCAAAGAATTCTGGGAAGTGTAAATTAGTGATACTGCTTAGAATTTTCAAACCCTCCTCACTGAGTGACAGATTCTCTGATTCTTTGCGTAGTGAGAAAGACTATTAATCCAGTTACGTATGGAACTCTAGATAAGCAGTCTCAGGCTACAACCAACTTCACACAACACATGCAAAGGAGGGAAATCTTGAGAGGCATTTTAGCTAGCTCTAAACAGAATCCACATAAGAAACTTTGAAGGCTCTTCCAACAGATTCCCTTTTTTCCAGGGATGGTATCCGTGTTTAAATGGATTAATTCAAGCTTGCACTATTTGATGTGGCCCATCAGATCCATGAAAGACAGCTTAACTGGGGGCTCAGTATGTCTATAATTAAAACAAACAAACAAACAAAACAAACACATGTATAGTGTGCTGAATACATCTTGGTGTATCATTTCTGTGGGGACAGCTTGCTTGTTTTTGCTCAATGGAAGGCAATTAATGCAACAGAGTTGTAAGAGACTGGAGGCTACATCATTCCCCTTGTTTTGATCCCAATTAAGCTCCCTCTGTTAGGCATATGCTTATTCCTTACTTTATTTGGTTCCTCAGTTTTCCCATTCCTAGGTTCATTTTGCCGATAGTTGAACAACATCATCGCTGCTATATGTCACTGGTTTTTATAATAAATGTCATTTCCTCAGATTGTATTCATCCTAGTTTTACTATTGCATCCAATATTCAAATTAAATGTTTATTTGAACACAGCTAAAATAACATCATTTATCTTGGTCATCCCTCCTGATGATTGTATGAGCCATGTGTATTCCTCAGAAATCAATCTGTTAACATACTCTAATATTGTTGGAACAGAAATAGCGTGCAATACTTCAAGCTGCTGAGGAGACCCAGAAACAACGTTTCCCTCATGTTAATTCGATGCTATGCAGAGACTGATAACTACTATTGTTTCTCCTTGACAGGACTGAGAACTAGCCATTCCTTCTGTTCTATCACCAGATTTGTCTATTCTCATATGATATGACTATTTAAAAATGTGTAAAATGTTGCTTACGTGAAAGTCATTGATTTATTTTGTTTGTCATCTTATTTTTTTTTCAGATCAATTTCTGCTGCAGAACTAATCCGCTGGAAGTTAACAAGTGCTGTACAATCAACACTATTCACAGCTAGCTTCTAGTACAAAATGACAGATCAGTTTTTCCTAAGCTTAATGTTGGAGCAGATTAATTATGTTTGACAAAAACATAATCAATTAACTCACTTCCAGAATATAATACCTCCCTTTTTTCAAGGAAATTTGTGAGCAACCTAACAGGGTCATTCAAAGAGCCCTTAGAGCATAGGTACAATCAGGTTGTGGACTCAGGAAGTGTGTGTGAGAGAGAGGGGGGGTGTGTGCTAATTTATTACTGCTTTATTGTTCACAGTCCATGTATCTTCTCTTGAAGTTGAACTTTTGTTCCTGGACTATCATATTTCATCACTTAATATCGCTTCTCGGACATTTGGCTAAGATCAAGTGTAGTGTGTTTCATCGCTTAATAATTTTATCTGAGAATATGTAGCACTTATCCCACATAGTGCACCAGTGTACTGAATCACTCAGTGGTTTGCTTGGGAGTTCAGTTCCCCACTATGCCTCCTTGACAGGGCCTGGACTTGATGATCCAGAGGGTACCTACCGTCTCTGCAATTCTAAGATGATGATTTCCATTGCTGTGCTGTGACCAGAGTATTCATCTAGTGAGGGTGACACAAAATCCTTGGGAACAGGGATGATGAAGGTTCAGAGGGCCATGCAGACCCTGGACACTCGAGTAGGGCAAGAAGCTACACCTTCTAAGGAAGGAATGCAAAACCCTGACTCAGGTAAGGTTGCTCGTCCCAGTCCACAACAGTGAAAAATGGTAACAGCTAGGGGTTGGTTTGAGACCATTAGGAAAAGTTCCTGGCCACACAGATTTCCCTCAGAGTTATATCTTCCTTCATGGCGAGTAAGTGCCTTAAGAGTAGGACTTGTCTCACAGGAAGATATAATGCTAAATGGCCTACACCTAAGGTTGCCAGGTTAGCAGCATCCCATTCCTTGGAATTTCAGGGCCAAAACCTGAGACCTAGGATATCAGGGGACGTGTTCCTGTGATGTCAACCATCACTGTCAATTGCATTCCCTGACATTCCAGAACCACCGATTCAGACTCCAAGACTGACCTGAAAACTTGCCACCTGAGCTTTGGGTGGGGCCTCTGGCAATAGAAGAATATAAGCTTCAGCTCTGACCAAGCTCAGTACTGAGAACAAACAGTCTCCTCTTGCTCACATGTGAGTGAAACCTTGCATTCCAAGTTCCTGTTAACTACAGTTTTGTGTATGAACTTGGAATGGATCTTGTTTTGCTGTTTAATTATCCATGTCTTGTTAGTCTACACCAGTGGTTCCCAACCTTGGGTAACTCAGGTGTTCTGGGAAGGCAATTCCAAGAATCCTTCACCACCAGCTGTGCTGGCTGAGATTTCTGGGAGTTGCAGTCCAAGAATATCTGGGTTACCCAAGGTTGGGAAGCACTGGTCTACACCACTGCCTTACTGACTCTGTACTGTCTTGATCTCGTCTGTGGAACTCCCTTCTTAAAAGTGAGTTGCTGAGTGGGAGGATGTGGCTTTGACTTTGGTGCATCCCTCTCTATGCCTCGATGCCACTGTGTTGCATGCCAAGCACTGTTTTCCTGGAAGTCCTCATTCCGTGGGTTTCATCTGCCTAGAAACAGGGCAGTCATTGTGACAGGGAGAGGGGTACGGAATGTGCTTTAGGTGCCTCAAAAATGACTTTTCACAAGGAATCAAATATTAAGGAGTTGCAGTTCACAGGTTCTAAGTGATGCAGCCCTCAAGCCTACACTGACCTGAGGCTGCTTGAGTGTATGCTAATGCACATTCTGTTTCTCTTTATAAAGTAAGTTCAGATAGATTACACTTAAACCAAAACAAAACATAAAATAAATCAAACATAAAATCACACAAACACAAATCAAAAATAGCAGCACTAAAAAAAAACACTCACCTTTTGGGGCAGGTGTCCACAAGGGCTCAGGAGGTGACTTGTTGGTGGACTCACCTTGAGCCAATGCAAAACTCAGAGTCTCTCATTTTGCATCATATTTGCTACCACAAATAAAACAAGTTGTGTTCAATGAATAGAAGCAAAACTCAGGATGAATAATAGGGATATGCTATTTTGATTTGTTTGGTTTTTTTAATTCCTAATCCCAAAATTCTCCAAGAATTCCCCAGGCACAATTCTGGGAGTTCCAGCCCACAGACAGATTCTTCCTTTTCATCCCTGGAACAAGGCCTGTCTTCCACACTGCTTAGCTATCTCAGCCCTATGGCTGTTACTGTACAGAATGGTGCTTCGTAGGAGGCCTAAGCCTTCATGGAAGCTGCAGTTTTGCTGCCCCATTAGGCTGCATTGGAGGGCTGCTCTAAAGAGCTGCACCTCCCACAAAGACCTAGGCCTCCCAGAAAGCGCCCGGGCAGTTTCCTTTTTGTATATTAACAAAAGTAAGCCTGAGTAGGCCTGAGATAGACAAGCAGCATGGAAGATAGGCCTTATTTCATGTGGTCGGAATGTAGGTGTGTGTTTGTGAGCTAGAAAGTCCAGGATTCTACCTGGGAAATTCTTGGAGAATTCTAGGAGTTGGAGTCCCAAAATACCAAGTGGCACGCTCCTATTGAGTGATACCCCTTATTGGATTCCTAAAATGTCACAACGATGGCAAGCTTTTGAGTTCTCCAAAACTCTTCTTCAACTTAGAAAACCTAGGGAGTAGAGGCAAAAAGTCCAAAAATCTGGCCAGAGGTTCTTGTAGGCAGATTGATTTGCAAAATGGAGACTGACAATTCAATGAAGGATTCACTGAAGGACAAACGTGCCAGGGTTTCCATTTACAGTTTGTCTCCTCTTTTTGGACAGAAGCCTGGTTTTAGAGACCTGTCTGTTGCCTTGAGTAAATCACACAAGCTCCTGCTGAAACCACAAGTCAGTTAAATACAAATTACAGGCCAAACAATAATAGAGCCATTGATCCTACTCCACCTCTTGAGAGAGGCTTTTGAAGAGTTAGCAGGCAATTAAGTGAGGAGGATTGTGGGCTTTAAAATATGTGTTATAGTTTTTATTTTTTAAAAAATAATATTTGTATGATATAGTTTTAAATTTTAATAATTTTTTTAAAAAATCTTTGTTGATGTGAGGGCAGTAAGCCACCTTATTTCCCTGAAAAGGAAGAATGATGGGATAGATATTTACTTACAGAAGAAAATCCTCTTTTTGAAGGTTTGCTGCAGGAAAGTTCTATTTGAAAGTATCCTCTGTTTGCAGGGCTACCCTATCCAAGTCTAATGTAAAGATAAAGAATAATCAGAATGGAATGAGGTGCCTAGAAGTCATCCATTCACAGTTAGCACCTACTGTATAAACAGATGGAGCAGGCACACACGGGTATGTTAAGTGGCCACCCAGAAAAACTAGTCACACTGTTTGAGTGTTCACACTAAAACTGTAAGCCTGCTTGTGAGTAGAGTATGTTGAGTTCCTTCTTTCCTTTTTTACAGCCTTCAAATTCTAACCTTCTAATGCTTGATTGTTTATGAAAAAAGGCTTAATATATTACTAGCTGCTGAATATATTGACCCTTATGGTGACCCTTGGCTATTTTCACCTGCTGCTGCTCCATTACAAAGATGCCACATAATTACTCATATTTTAACAGTGCACATTTGCACAGATCTTGTTCCAGTATTTATGCACCACCTAGTGGTTTTTTTCTAATGACAATCACTCTGCTTCTGTCTGTAATGACTGACCAACATGGCTATAAGAGCAAATTGCATCAGTCATCCCCGTCACCCCCATGTGCATTTTGCAGGCTCAGAGACTCTGTAGATTTTCTACAGATTCAGAAAAATCTCCTGATCATCTCTTTAGAAAGAGTGACACACTGAACTGAGATGTTCTGTGATATCTTGACAACAACCTTCTCGCTTTGCTGGTAACCTGAGCTTTACTTAGGTACTTAGAATTCTCTGTTGGGGAACTCTATGGCACTCCCATGAAATACAACAGAAGATGCCAAATATCTCACAAGACTGGAGACCCTAGAATTCTGTGAATTGGATCTGGGACAGTTAAAGTGGGATCAAACTACTATAATTGTAGTGCAGATACTCTCTTACTGAGGGTACGGCTACATAAGCGGCAGGGAGCGAGCTAGTGTGGACTGCTTTGGAATGGTCAGGCTTGATTTGAGCAATCCAGTCAATCCTGATGGTTCACATGGAATAACTCCTGCAGCCCATCTTTGCCTTCTCTGATTCAATAGTGCCCGATAATATAACATCTATCATACTGCCATGCTCCATGTTTTTATATTTTTTATGATTTTAATTGTATTTATTGTATTATAATTTTATCCTCACTTCACTTTATGATTTTTGATTTTCACCCCTATGTATTAATGTCGTTATTTGCTATTTTGTTACTCTGTTGTTTTTTGTTATTTGTTGTAAACCACCCAGAGTGGCCTTGGCTGCCAGATGGGTGGTATATAAATCAAATCAAATCAATCAATCAATCAATAAATTCTCTTAAAGTGCTGATTGAGAAACTCCTTGTAGCCAAAGCTACTGCCATGGATTTGACTTGCAGGCGATTTCTTAACTTGCCCTTTAAGAGAAAGTCAAAGAATTTATTTATTTATTTATTAGTGGTGTAGCACATCAGTAATAATCCATTACACAGTCTTAACAACAACAAAAATCACTTCCCCTGCCCAGGAACAAAGGTAGTGATTAATTGGTCTGTATCCTGAAATGGCTCACTTATTAAGCCACTTCATGATATTGGCAAATTCAAACCTGAAGGCATGCTTTGAATTGGTTCCACTGATCAGACATGCTGGAACTGATCCAAACCAGAGTGATCCTACCTGCATCAAAAAAGTAGAAGCCCTTAGCAGGGGCTCAGAAAGGTATGGTTAGGGCTGTTCTGGGGGTGGGCTGATGCGCTCCAGAAAATATGTCATCTGATCCTCATCTTTAAGACCAAGACAGCCCATTCCTGCAGCAGATCAAACAGTGGGCTAAACACCCACGTAGTCAACCTCTGAGACTTCCCCCATTTATTCTGCAACAAAGATAGAGTAACAATCAATCAATCATCTTCTGAGGGGACGTGTGTTTCTCTATCAATAACCAAGAGCAACAAGCAATCCTATGCAGCTGGAGTTAAGAATCAGGGCAGCTTGTTATTATTTTTATTTATTCACTTATTTGTTACACTGATATCTGGCCCTTCCTCCAATGAGCTCCAGGCAGTGTAAATGGTCCCCCTCCTCTCCGCTTTATCATCATAGCAGTTTTGTGACATAGGTCTGATTGAGGGAAAAGCGGCTGGCCCCAGATCATCTCCTGGGTTTTACATTTGAGTGGGGATTCAAACCAAGGTCTCCTAAGTCCGCGTCCAACAGTACACCTTACTGGACATTTGGCTGGTGGTCTTGGGGATTAAAAAGGAAGCTTTCCACACTTTGGCTCAGAAGGCATAATATAAGCCAAGATCACCCTTTTTGAGAAATTAAAGCATTGGAGAAGGGGGGGGAGTGACACAAGGATATGGCTGAGATAAAAATACAACTGACACCTCTTGCTGCCCTGTCAGCCGTTTCCGCAATCCCTTCTATGCCCTGTTACTGCATTTGAAGATGCTCTGACATGAGACAGGGCCCCTTTATGGCCTCCATCCATTCTTGGCTTTAATGAAATGCAAGATATATAGAGGAAGGCTGACATCTCCCCTCCGAGTGCACACACGTACGTCATCTTTTTTGCACCCTCTTCAAGATTCCAATTTGCATCACAGCTTTTTAATGAGCTAATAGTCAAAATAGCCCTCTATAATTATGTTAGAATAATCCAGCATTTAGATTATTCAACCATAATTACAGGAGGGTAGTTTAAACTATACATCATCTGCAGTTCTCAGTTGCTCTAACCACAGATGTCTAGAGAAATGAATTAATAATGTCAGGCTATAAAATATATAGTTGGTGCCCTTTACATCAATGAGAAAATGACGACAGCACCATCTATTTTTTTTTCTCCTACCTCTGACAGCCAGCTATAGTTTTGCATTGATTATTTCTTGACAACTGAGATAATATTTTTTAAAAATTACCACTTCACTGTTCCAATTTGCATTAAAGTTTCTTCCACTTCATCTCTGTGATTTCCCCATAAAACTCTAAACCAATAAATCTGCATCTATTTGTCAAAGCCATGAATGTTCAGGAAAAGAGATAGAATTTTAACCAATTCTATTTTATCAGGTATATTTATTAAACCTATATTTTATGGGCAGAATAAACAACGGTCTTTATTTATTTATTTATTTATTTATTTCTCTTGTCTTTCTTTTATTTTGGAAGAGCAGATTGAAACAATTTCTGTTAGATCGATATCTTGTAAATGGGACTAAAAGCAGTTTAAAGGCCACCCAGTGAGTTCACAATGGAGGTAAGATGTGATTGAAGGTAAGATGTGATCTTTATCTCATACTATTAACAATCCTAGGAGCTCTGTTCATATATTTAAAGCACAAAAAGAGCCTTCCATGGTGCATCTGTAGAAGTGGGCTATAGTCTACAAAGGTTTGTGCCAAATGAAATGTGTGAGTCTTTCAAGTGTCTCTAGATTCTTGTTCTTCCTTAAACATACTCGTCAGAACATCTTTTCCGAAGGGCATCTCCCACTCCACCAGATCCTCCCAGGCAATGCTCCTCCAGGTAGCCATTCCAAATGAGGCCTGGAAGTCATGTACAAGAGGTCAAGCCCTCTTTGCTGTGGCACTGACTCTCTGGAACCAGCTCCTAGTGGAGCTCCACCTGGTTCCCTCCTTCCCAATGTTCAGAAGACATTTCAAAACACTGCTTTTTAGAGAGGCCTCTCATAGCTATCCTGCCAGATTTCATGCCTCATGTCCTACTTGTTAGCAGGATAATATGCCTCTGGGGTGTTATCTGTTTTATTTCTCTGATTATTTATTTATAATTCTATTGTTGTGTGGTGCTTTACTTTTTTATGTTGTGAACTGCCCAGAATAGTGCATTGCACTAATGGGGTGGTATACAAATTAAATAGGTAAGTAAGTAAGAGCCTGATCACACCAGCCAAGTGTACCCCCGTTACACCCTAGTTAGCACATTGTATACATTTCCAGTCACAGGATGCATGGCCATGATTAGAGATGGGGACAAATAAAAAAAATGGCGATTCATTTTGATCCGTTATTCGTCAAGGTTAACGGATCAACGAATACGAATATACGAATATTCTTCGACAAATCGATCTGTCGATTTGTCTGCACTTTAAATGGCTCTAACACTGGTCCCCGACCACCTAGAGACACCAAATTTGCAGGGAAGCTTCCTCCAATGATTTCCTACAAATACTGAAAGGTTAGTGAACATTGGATCACAGATCCCTGAGTTATATAGTCACAAAGAGCACCACCCCAGGAAAGCTGCCCCCAGGTACTTAGAGAATTCAGAATCACAACGGAGCTTCCTATGTCTTTCCCCGACACACCTGCCAACTTTGGTGAAGATTGGATATCAGAACTCCAAGTTATTCACCCACAAATTGGGTTCCCCCCAGGAGAGTTTACCACACGGCACAGAAGCCCATGGCATTGAGGGAGTTATATTTGGCCCCAGCAGAATGAGAGGTCCCTTTGGCAGAGGCATGCATGAGGCATTCAGTTTGTCTTCAGCTCAGCACAACATTACATTTGCCAGTGAAGTACACTTTGCCCTTAGGAGGACTGGAGGCAAGGAGGTATTTGGCAGCACAACAGGCTTTTTGGCTCCGTCGGGCACTGAGGAAGTTGGCAGCAGGAAAACAGGCTCTTTTGGCCCCATCGGGCACTGAGGGAAAAGGCAGCAGGAAAGTACTGTGTCTTGCCCCATCGGGCACTGAGGTAGTTGGCAGCAGCAAAGTGGCGTGTGCTGCCCCATCGGACACTGAGGCACATGGCAGTAGCAAAGTGGCGTGTGCTGCCCCATCGGACACTGAGGCACATGGCAGCAGCAAAGTGGCGTGTGTTGCCCCATCGGGCACTGAGGCACATGGCAGCAGCAAAGTGGCGTGTGTTGCCCCATCGGACACTGAGGCACATGGCAGCAGCAAAGTGGTGTGTGCTGCCCCATCGGGCACTGAGGCACATGGCAGCAGCAAAGTGGCGTGTGTTGCCCCATCGGGCACTGAGGAAGTTGGCAGCAGGAAAACAGGCTCTTTTGGCCCCATCTGGCACTGAGGCAAAAGGTAGCAGGAAAGCAGGCTCTTTGGCCACATCGGGCACTGAGGCAAAAGGCAGCAGCAAAGTACCGTGTCTTGCCCCATCAGGCACTGAGGTAGTTGGCAGCAGCAAAGTGGCGTGTGCTGCCCCATTGGGCACTGAGACACATGGCAGCAGCAAAGTGGCGTGTCTTGCCCCATCGGGCACTGAGGTAGTTGGCAGCAGCAAAGTGGCGTGTGCTGCCCCATCGGGCACTGAGGTAGTTGGCAGCAACAAAGTGGCATGTGCTGCCCCATCGGGCACTGAGGTAGTTGGCAGCCGGAAAGCAGGCCTTTGGGCCCCATCGGGGCACTGAGGCAAAAGGCAGCAGAGCAGACTCTGGTCTTCTTCAGCAACATCAGATTTGCCTGCAAAGGAAAGGTTTTTGCCCCCAGGAGGCAACTGAGGTTGCTTGCAACTTCCAACAGCACCAGCAGCACCATCAGATGAACAGGGTTGGTGCTACTAACAGTGGATAATCTACAGGGCCGTGGGGCTGTCGGAAACAGATCAGCTCTGCAATCTGAAGCCAGGCGATGGGGCGACAAAGATGCTCATTTAGAACTAGAAAGCTGGGGATTGCAACTTGGCTGCTGAGACTGCCTGGATATGATAAAGATAGCCCTCGGAGGTTTTGGGGGGCTGAGACAGGCCGGCCCTCTTGGCAGGGTTGGCTGGCCCTCTTGCCACGTTCAGGATGCCGGGACTGGCCTTGGGTGTGCCAACTGCCAAGAGGCCTGGCTGGCCCTCTTGGCACATTCGGGTGTGCCGGGCTTGATGATATGTCTGAGGGATGTCTGAGGCAGGCATGCTGGTCTGGTTTAACCCATGCCAAGAGGGCCAGCTGGGCTCTGCCCCACCCAAAGCCTTTCTGCGTGTCACCCCATCACCAAATCACCTGGCTTCAGATTGCTGATCTGATCTGGTTTAACCCGTGCCAGGAGGGCTGGCCGGGCTCTGCCCCACCCAAAGCCTGTCTGCGTGTCACCCCATCATCGGCCCGCTGGGCTGACGTGACCCAGCAGGCAGGCAGGCAGACGTTAATAAACTTGGCACACTGGGGTTTAACCCAGCGGGCAGGAAGAAGACAATAGAACTAAGCTTAACCCACTGGGCTGACTTGACTCAGCATGCAGGCAGGAGGTGGAACAAACTCGGCCCGCTGGGCCGACATGACCCAGCAGGCAGGCAGACAGACATTAATAAACTTAGCGCACTGGGGCTTAACCCAGCGGGCAGGAAGAAGACGATAGAATGAAGCTTGGGCCCGCTGGGCCGACATGACCCAGCAGGCAGGCAGACAGACATTAATAAACTTAGCGCACTGGGGCTTAACCCAGCGGGCAGGAAGAAGACGATAGAACTAAGCTTGGGCCCGCTGGGCTGACGCAACCCAGTGGGCAAGCAGGCAGGCACGACTTGGTTGGAACTTGGCTCGAGGAGGCAACTGGAATCGGCAGCTGGACTTCTGACTGAGGGGCAGGTTTACAGGCCGGCAGGCAAGTAGGCAGGTCTTTTTTTTTCAGGAGGACTGGAGGGTGGGCAGGTGGGCGGGCAGGCAGGCGGGCAGAGAGGCGGGTGCAGGGAGGCAGGCTGTGTGTTAAGGGAGAGACTGTCATTGGAACCCTACCTCTTTGGGTTCAGTGAGGGGAAGCCCAACAAGGGAAGGTTCACCTTGATGAACGACAGTCTCTCCACAGTAACGGGATCCAAATGCGAGCGGCGTGGTCGGAGTATGTCTCCGAGATGGGAAAACACGCACTCGCTCTGGCCGCTGGTGGGGGGGATGGAAAGGAGGTCCATGGCCACATTGGACA
Source organism: Intellagama lesueurii (assembly GCA_037013535.1). Taxonomy (NCBI): domain Eukaryota; kingdom Metazoa; phylum Chordata; class Lepidosauria; order Squamata; family Agamidae; genus Intellagama; species Intellagama lesueurii. Next base: position 245,674,354 of record JBAJHW010000001.1, on the reverse strand, counting down.
ACTCCAGCCATATGACTAGTTTCCTAGCCCAGCAATGGAGGGCATCGGACTGGTGGGGCTGAGGGGGGCTCAGCCAGATATTCCCGCACCATTATCTCTGCCGAATCTTTCTCAGCCAGCTGTCTTTCCTCAGAGGCAAGTGCCAAGGTAATCACAGAGCTCCAGTAATGTTGGTGGTGAATGGAGCCTTCACCAGGTGAAGTCCTTCCCTGTGGTTCGGGCAAACCACCCTGCCCCTCGTGGCCTGACGTTCCCGTCACCCCACGCAAGCGTTGTGCCCCCAACACCCTGTGGACCTCAGTGGAGAGCTCCGTTCTCCACTCCTCGAGGTCTGAGGTGCGTGCTGCCAAGCCCCCCTTGATTCAAGGATCACACAGGCAGGCCATGTGGTAAGCTCTGTCGCTGTAGACAGGATGGAGTCGCTTCTGCACGCCTGCCTGCAACCTCTTCACCAAAGCCTTGGTCCGTGGAAGGAGGGAGGATCGTGGTGCCACAGCAGTCTCCAGGGACTGATCGAGGGCATGAATCAGGGGGATGACCTGCCCCAGACTTGCCGTATAACCACACAAGATGTCCATGGTTTCCTGGAAGGGCTTGAGCACCTCCACCATCTGGGAGAGGGCCCGCCAATCCGTGGCACTGATGCCCACCTGTCTCCCCCCCGGGCAGAATGGGCATGGAGGACATGATATCCTCCAAAATGGCCTTCTGCTCCACCAGGTGGGACACCATGGTGTAGGTGGAGTTCCACCTGGTGGGCAGGTCTGTCAGGAGAACCTGGGTCTCCTGACCCAACTCCTCCTGCCTCTCACGCAGCCAGCAGGCAGCTTTCAGGCTGCGGGAGAAGTGGCCCACCAGTTGGCGGCATTGCTCCAGGAGTGCCCACGTCTCCCGGGTGCCTGTGTCCCACTCAGGCTTGACGTGGCTGCCCAGGCCGAGGGCATCGCACACCACAAGGTGTAATTTGTGTGCCATGCATACGATGCCCTCAAAGCCCACCACGTTCAATGCCGCCTGCGCAGCTGGTGAGTGGTGGGGCCGCTAGGGACCATATCAAGCCGATTCTGTTTAAGTTACATTGGCTACCAGTTGCTGCCCGGGCCCAATTCAAAGTGCTTGTTTTGACATATAAAGCCCTAAACGGCTTGGGCCCTGGATACCTGAAGGACCGCCTCCTTCCATATGAACCTACCCGGCAGTTAAGATCTAGCCAGGGGGCCCTTTTGAAAGAGCCGTCCCTCAAGGAGGTAAGAGGGATGGCTTGTAGACAAAGGGCCTTTTCGGCAGCTGCCTCCAGACTATGGAATGCCCTCCCGACTGAGATTCGTCCGGCGCCGACGCTGATGACATTTCGGCGCCAGGTCAAAACCTTCCTGTTCCAGAAGGCTTTTAATTGAAATGATATCAGCTGTGGGTCCGATGGCAATTTTTAGAGTATATATTTTAATTGCATTTTAATTGTTTTGTCTTTTTATTGTATTTTAAATGTTGTAAGCCACCCAGAGACCTCTGGGTAGTGTGGGCGGCATATAAGTTAAATAAATAAATAAATAAATAAAAAGAAAAATATAAGTGATGCGTTCGTTTGCTTTGCTGCCACAAAAGTGAAACCAAACCACCAGAGCAACAGCAAGCCAGCAGCAGCAACTGTTCTCACTCCGGAGAGCATGAACAGAAGTGTGCAACGCCTGGAGGGGGAAAGCTTATATACAGCCTCTCGGCACCTTTCGGCAGCGCTATTGGCTGCCGGACATGCCAATCCACGATCTCTGTCCTGATTCGCCAAAGCTTCTAATTGGCACCAATTAGATAGACCCCCAAAAAGGTAACGAATATATACGAATATTAACGGATCGATGAATAAAACCGAGGAAATATTCATCCAGCCATATTTGTCTAGATTTATATTTTTACGAATACGGATCGACGAATATTTGACGAATTGGCAATATTCATCAAAAAAAACGATACATTTTTATATTCGTCCCCATCTCTAGCCATGATTGAATCATTTTTCTAGCCAGTGGTGAAAAATCTGCAGTTTAATTTCCCCTCACCAGGAGGGTTGTTTTATTTTGTACCTATGTTGTATCAATGCATTCCTTACCAGTATGGCATGTGTGCATGTCCCTATCGATTCTTTCCCAATTCAGCAGCAGCAGGATGCCTGGAGCCGCAGGCATCTTTGTCACCATGATTGCTAGTGGCAGTGGCATAAATGGAGCCTTAAAGCCCACTCTCTCACTCTCCTCAGCCCTTGCCTCTTTCCCTTCTTTGAAGAGATAAGTGGGAAGCTGGCGTGGCTTGCCTGTCTGCCTCCTAACCTTCCAGCAACTGCAGCTCCATCATGCACTGGCCTGGTTCAGTTGCCTTTTCCTGGCACCTCAGTCGGTCTGCACACATGCTCTCTCTCCTCTTTTTTCCTTGCCAGTAGAGACTGACAGGGAGAAGCAGCTGTAATCGAGCCTGAACTCCCCAGACAGGCCCACCAAGAACTGCTGCAGGGAGTGGGGGGCTGAGATACCCCTGCCTTGTCCACCCTCCCCACCTCCTGACTTCTGGGGTGGTAAAGGACCTAGAGGAGGGAATCTCTCCTCAAATCGTGCACATCTCTCCCCCCCCACTCCCCCTGCACACGCACACGCACTCCGCCCTCTCCCGTGAGGAGGAGACTCTGTGCGTGGACTTTGTCAAGGCGAAGGGGACCAAGAGAGAGAATGTGAGAAGCAATAGTGGCAGCTACCTTCCTCAGGACATAGCATGGGTGTAGCTGGCAATACAATTTTAAACAGGAATAAATGAATCAATAACATTAAAACAAATGGGAACGTTTGCCCCAATATATATGCCACATGACTGCAATTGAGTACAACAGAGGTACAGAAAGTATCATTAGAACTGGGGTACGTTTGGCGGGTGGGATCAGGCCTTGAGTGAGTGAGTAAGTAAATAAGAGATTACTCCATTAAATAGGTATCCTGCTGAAATCACAAGCCTTCTGCTTTCTTCTTGACTTTGCCCCTCCCACTCAGCCATGACAACAACATTTTGTTAAGAGTTTGGCAAGCAAGTCAAGGGGCCATCCAACATCAATGGCAACTCATTGTTATATTATTGTAAGTATAACAGTACAGCTATATGGCCAACGAAATGGAAGGCTGCCTTATATTGAGTGAGGCTGTTGGTCCATCTGGTATTTTCACCTAGGCAATTTTAAATTCAAAAGTTAATCAAAGCTGATCAATTAACATCAAATGAAGTTCACTTCTGAGTGGAGTTTTAAAGCCAAGCCTCACCGCCTCATGTCCATGTCCCAAAGAAGCATGTGTTTCTTTGGGACATGGAATGTATTTCTGCATGTGTCCATCCACAATACATTAAGCACTGGATTGGATTTTGATTCTGCTTGCTAGCCTATCAGTTTTTTTAAACGCTCTAATACATATTTGACAAATGCTAAATGAACTTTAAAACCTCAGTATTTCTGATTGTTTTCCTGCTTGTTAATGGTGCCAGTTTATTCTTGGCTTTTAATAAGCTATTTGTAATGGATTTTAATGTGTTTGTTTGATTGTATCTTGTTTTTATTGTAAGTTGTGTTGAGATTTTTAAAATGGAAAGTGATGTACAATGCAGGAAGTGAACAGATTTTGTCATATGATGAAAAATGAAAAGTACACATTGCTACAACTGATCACTCATGGTAAAATAAGACATGTACAATGAATAGAAATGGTTGGTTGAAGGAACTTGGAGACAGGTTTCGATGCACTGTAACATAATTGCTACATCCAACATCAGAAAAACATCCATGATGTCATCCAGCCTCTTTCAGGAGATAAAAACAAGATCAAGAAGAAGGGAATCTGGCCTTGCTGAGGACATTTAGCTGCCATGCCCCCGCCCCCACCCCCTTAGGCAACCTTCTACAATCTGGCATTCTCCAGATGCTTTAGACTACAACTCCACTAGTCACAGGCAATGGTACAGGATAATGGGAGTTGTAGTCCAACTGATATGTGCTTGGGAAAGGCTGCACAGAGCCAAAGGATAAGGGACCGTTCCTGCAGGCTCAGGTGTTGTAGTCTGAGCCTGTCTTGCCTCAATACAGCCCTTACAATGAAAGATAACATCTCACAGTAATATTCAAATTATTGGCTGTTACCTGGATGCTTGAGAATGATTTATGTGTATGTCCTAGATTTGCATATAGGTGATTTCCTTTCCTTTTCTAATGTCATTAACCTCTTTCATCTTGCAAATAGGTGGAATCGTCTTTATTTCTCATGTATTAGTGTTCAAAAAAGCTTTCATAATTGTGAACTGGAAATGACTGTCTCACACATTAAAGTTACTTCCCCCTTAGGAAGAATATTCACATAACTAGGTTATATCACTGCACAGAAGCAAATGAATTCTGCTTGGCTCTCAACTTCTCTGTGATGGGCCTTTTGCCTTCCTTCTTCACAATACAGCCAGTTCACATGTGTGGCATTGTGTTTTTCTATGCATATATAAAGCCACAGGGTTGTAGAAATCATTAGGCTTCTGAAATGTAAGATAAGGTAAAGGTTCCTCTTGACAAATGTCCAGTCATGTCCGACTCTAGGGGGCAGTGCTCATCCCCATTTCCAAGCCGTAGAGCCAGCATTTTGTCCATAGACAGTTTCCGTGGTCACGTGGCCAGCGCGACTAGACACGGAACGCCGTTACCTTCCCACCATGGTGGTACCTATTTATCTACTCGCATTTTTACATGCTTTCGAACTGCTAGGTTGGCAGGAGCTGGGACAAGCGATGGGAGCTCACTCCGTCGCGTGGATTCGATCTTACGACGGCTGGTCTTCTGACCTTGCAGCACAGAGGCTTCTGCGGTTTAACCTGCAGGGCCACCGCGTCCCTAAATGTAGGCATAGGCTAATGTGCTTTTTCAGAAGTCCAGACAATTTGCACAACAAGGCAGCACCAGAATAACTAAATGGCACACTCACTCATGGAAAAGAACTGGTAGCTTCCATGTTAGACTTAAAAACAATTACTTGGGTTTATTGAATTAATTCCTGCAAACCATCTTGGATATTATGAGCCTCAAGAAACAAAATGCCCAAGGCTACCTTAAGTGCAAAATGTACCAGGCACATGTAGGGCTTGAAGCAGATACAAAATGAAACTGAATGAGGCATAGACTGCAAAAAGGTCTGGTAAAATCAATATGCCTACAAACATTTGGATTTCTGCCGTGTTTTCCCAAAAATAAGACAGGGTCTTATATTAATTTTGGCTCCAAAAAACACATTAGGGCTTATTTTCAGGGGATGTTTTTTTTTTTTTTTCATGTACAGCAATCTACATTTATTCAAATACAGTCATGTCATCTTCTGGTTGCTGCACAATGGTGGAGGGCGGGGTTTCACTTAACTGGGGCTTACTTTTGGGGTAGGGCTTATATTACAAGCACCCTGAAAAATCATACTAGGGCTTATTTTCGGGTTAGGTCTTATTTGGGGGGAAACAGGGTAGGCTGAAAAACTCTTGTGGATCTGTGCAATGGTACATGGTGAGGACATAATAAATTGTAGGTGTTAATCTATAATTTAACATTTCCTGTCCACCCCCCCCCCCCCAGGTTCTGAGGCTGCCCAGTAATCCCTTTCAACCTAGAGAAGTCTTTGGGAGTTTTGGGATGAGGGGGTACGTTTAATATGCAAATATTGTTGGCACTGGTCCCAGTTCTGCCAGCGGGACCAGCAGCAGTAATTTTTGGATATTAAAGACTCCTCCTCAAGGCTCTAAAAATTTCCTCAGGTTGAAAGGGATCCCTAGGGAGCCTCAGAACCTGGGAGGTAGAAGAATTCAAACGTTAAATGAGAGATTAATGTCTGCAGCTGATTAACCTGATGAAGTCATCACCATTTATAATGGCAGAGTTTTGCAACAGGATTTCAGTCACTCTTTCCTAACTCATTCATTTCCCAGCATTCTAAGGGATGCATCCTGATGAATTTGATAGTTTATGTAGTTGGGATGGGAAGATCTTACAGAGTTTGTGGAAAATGTTTTGCCTTGAAGAGAATCCCTCAACATTTTGAAAAGTAACATTTTAAAATTGTTTAAAAATCTGAATACTCAAGTTATAGGTCTTTGCAAAAATGCAAAATATTAATTTGTCTAAACTAGATAGGAGAGACAGGCTAAGGGAAGGGCAAATAGACACTGTTCACTGGATAAATCCAGAACAGGATTTTAAAAATAGTTGGTTTAAATTACTGGAAAGTAGTGTTTAGCTGTAGGAAAGGCTTCCGAACTATAAGAATAATAGAATGAGTCATGCTCCACAATGTGGCAGCTTCTATGTGTGAAGGTTCATAAGAGAGATTAGGAATGGGTGAGAATTTTGTTTTGGTTCTTTTTTAATAAAAATTTACCAAGATTGTCAAATTTCTTTATATATGGGATAAAGAACGTGAGATTTATTTAATGTTTTAAATCAAATTTGGGATAAAATGATGCATCAGGTCTTCAAGTGATTCATCCTTGAAAGTCTCCATTTGAATGCCTGTGTGTTCAGTCACGTTTATGGTGCTACAATACAGTTAATAATAATAACTGTGTGCCGTCAAGTCAATTCTTACTGATGGCAACCCCTTTCAGGGTTTTCTAGGTAGAGAATACTCTGAAATGGTTTACCATTCCTTCTTCTGGGGACATCCTAGGATTGTGCAGCTTGCCCAAGGCCAAACAGGCTGGCTGTTGTGTGATGTACAGTGGGGAAATGAACTCCCAACTAGAGATGGGCACGAACTTTGTTCCCTTCCCCCACCTCCCCAGCTGCATCCCCCAATCACCAGCTGGCAAGCACTCCTCTCATCCTCCTCTTTGGCTGTTCAACCAGTCTCCGGCAGGGGCACAGGCTCCCCTGTCTCACCTCCTTTGCTGATCACCCACTCAGACAATGAGGCAGGACAGGCAACCCCATGCTCCTACTGGGGACTGGTCGAACAGCCGAAGAAGAGGAGGAGAGGAAAGTGCTCCGACTGTTGAGTGGGTGGGGAGGTGGGGGAAGGGAACAAGCGGCACCTGTAGCATATGAATTGGCACAAACCTCCAAACCGAGTTTCATGCCCATCTCTACTCCCAACTTCTGGCTCTGCAGTCAGATACCTAACTGACTAAGCCATCCAGCCAGCTGTATTATAGTTATCACTTCTTTTATATCTGTTAAGCTGTTTGTCTTCAGTTTCTATATGGCAAGCAGACGTAATGTGGTCATATTCATGCAAGGAATGCCTAGCTGTTGAATTTAACCAGTTTAAAAAAAGAAAAAATTGTTTCAGTTCATTTTTTTCCCATTTACACATTTCTTCATACTTGGGACAGAAGTAATTTGAAGCTTTAAAAAAAATGACTGCAAGAGAAAGCAAATTGGCAGGTTTTCCCAGGGATTCTTCCTAGTTCTAGAATGCCATTATTCTGCATCTCTCCTCAGGCATTCCAGAGAGTGTTAATCTCAACACAGGAACAGAGGGAGTGGGCTAAGCCTATCACCTTCAGACCTTTTAGAGTACTAAGAAATCTGCAATAAATAATGTGCCTACCTCTTTTTAACAGGCTGGACTTGATAAGACTCTAAGATCCAAATCCTATTACTGAGCTTAAAGGTTTGCGTATTGTTTGCAAATACAGGACTTTTTTTAAAAAATGTGAAAAGCTGTTTCTGCCAGCTAGGGGTGACCTTTGTAGTCAAGCTAGTATGGAACACAGAATAAAGATCATTGCAACTTTGAAATGGGAATAAAAGAAAATTTGTTGCCCAGCCTGGAATAATACAAATTGTTAGAAGTATGTATCTAGTTTGAAAGCATATGCCATATCAGATGTTTTTCTAAAAGGCCTAATTATGTAAATTATAATCATCCAGCACACAGAGTAATTTACACTGCAAAGCGTGGTGTGTTAAAATGTGCCAATGTACAAGTTCTTGTGTTTACATAGAATAGATCTGCTGTGTGATGCGAGAATCAAGATGCCTCCCATTTCAGTTTCAGTCACAGAGTAGCTAGCCTTAGGCAAGCTGATTTTTCTCTGCCTTAGTTTCCCCCAACACCGCTTCCTGTATGGGAAATAATGATTCAACCGTGTTCAGAATGAAACATTTTTAGACACTTGAAAGCATTATACAAATGTTACGTATTATATCTACCTTAATATTAGTCCAGCTGTTGCACAATTACCTCTTTATTGCATGTAATCTGATATCTCTCTTAAATCTAGTTCTCAGACGAAGGTTGCATTCTGATTCATTCCTCTTTCACATACATCTGAGGAAGCCACTAAAGTAGACATTATGATGTTGTTCCCATAATAATCTAGAGGCAGCACCATGGCATCAAGGCAGTTTGATACACGTTAATGTATGAAATGAAGAGACTAAATGTAACGTGACTTTTTTTTTCTAAGAAAGAGAATTTTTCTAAGAAAGTCAACAGCAACAAAATGCTAGAGATGTCATTCACCCATAACACTTAATTTGTCTTTCAGTGATCCATTTTCATTGTTCCAAATGCTATTAATGCTCAACATAAGCTTTCTTTAACTTGCTAAAGCTAATTTCTGATAATTGACAAGGTGCTGGAGTGAATCTCAGTCATGTGCCTGGTCAGTTCCACAAGCAAGAAGCACCCTGGCAGCCCCTCAATTAGCTGCAACTAACCATTGCAAGTTATGCAGATCTTATGCAAACACCAGTATGATTCTGGCCATTGATGTGGATGTCTGATTGTCGAGAAAAGTAAAAGAAGGGCATTGTAATTAGGGCTGAGGGAAGCTTTTAGTCTTTGGATGGTTTTTCAAGATAGTGGCCCTTGTAGTGCTGCCTGCTGTTAGGTTCTGTATTAAAACCATTGCAACAAACAAGGGGAAGTGCAACAAAATAGTGCAGTGTGAAGCACTTCTGTTCAGAGTTCTGGCAGCCAATCACAACTTGTTTCAAGATGCCCCCTTCCACTCCCCATTCCTTGGTTTTCCATTCCAAACATCTTCCCAAAAATCAACCCTACTGATAACTTCCTGATATCATGTTTGGACTCATTGGGTGCTGCCCTAGAGGAACATCACCTTTGCCCAAAATGTTATATAAGATTATGTGCCTATATAAAAAGAATAAGTAAGTAAAAATCTCTGCATTTGTCAAAATAATGGCTGTACAACATACATGAGGAAGAATGCTGTAGATTAGCCCCCCAACGTCTCTTCCATCACTTTGGTAGCATCCACACCTCAGAGGAGAAATTCTCAACATTTCTCCAAATAATGCTTGAACTGGCTTGGCCAGCAAGCTTTCTAGATGTTATGAACTACAATTCCCATTCCCCCCCAACATGTGTAAGGGGGGGGGGCTCTAGGATTTAGTTGCTCATGCTGATGACACTGCAGTTTGTCAACCAGAGTGTTGACCCGAAAGCTCAGTGATGGGGCTGACATCTCCTTGATACATCTGAACGCTTCCCCCAATTGCATGTCACTTTCAGTTGTCCTGAGAACATCTTGGAATGAAGAACATGATGGCATCAGCTTCACAAAATCCCGTAATCAAGCATTCATGCTCCAGCTGTCAGGAAGCAAAACGACAACAGCTGTTGAACAAGGGCTCCATCCCTATTAGCCTCCAGCAAAATATGCTGTGCTCCTTTGCCAGCTGTTGCATCAACACAGGCCATAGACAGAAGAATAGAATGTTACCCTCACTTCTTTCTTTCTTTTTTTAAGTGTCTTACTTTCAACACAAAATCCACATCTTCCTTTCACTGAAAAGCCAATTTGCTGCTTTCTCCTCTTTTTCTTCTCCTTCTCCTTTGTCTAGCCCCTTTAATAAGGAGTAATTTGAGCCTCGTAATCTCAAACACACATTATTGACAAGCTGATCAAACTCTTCCCATCACCATCCTACACACAATTGGACAGGGCTTGATTATAAACTCTCTCCTCGTATGTTAAATACTGTCTGCAAAGTAGGCTTTTTCAGAGAGAGAGAATATTCCATGAGGTCCCCATTCCAAAACCAAATCCCTTTGCACAACTCCACTTAGCATGCCAGTGATCTTAAGCTGACCTGCTTTGATAACATTTATGCATTTCTTTGGAACATTGTATTTAAACTACTGCAGCGCACACTCTACATGGTGCTACCCTTGAAGAGCATACAGAAGCTTCAGCTGGTGCAAAAGGTGGCAGCTAGGCTGCTAACTAGTACATGGTATTGAAGTCATACTACTCTACTACTAAATGATCTGCACCAGTTGCCTTCCATTAATTGAGGATGGTGGTATGAACATTAAAGGACTGCTCGTTTCACTCTCAACTTGACCAGTTGCTGGAATTCACAGCTGGAGTGGATAAATTCCAGAGACCAATTTTTAGGCCCCAAGCAAGCCACACCAGCGGCTGCAAACAAAACTGGCCAGAAGTCTACTTCCAGTTTTATAAATCTGTCTTCTGGGGCAAATGTGGTGCAGAGGATCCTGACCTTGCTTGATGGCAGAAATGCTGCTCCTGGAGTTTCAGAAGCAGAAATAATCATTTTTCACCAGAATGCTTTTGGGGGAAGCTTGGGTGGCTGGGTGGGGAACAGCACCACATGTCATCTGTAGGCCACAGAATTCTTACTCCTAATCTACAGAATAAAACCTCTTGATGACAGCAATGTCTGCAGAAGCCCATGTTGCCACACAGAGGTTGGATTTCTTACGTGTTGCTCCAAAATGATGGAATGTGCTCACTTTGCTCCTCACTCTTGCCACTTTCAGGAAAAGTAGTTTTGGGATTATTAAAATAATCATGTTATTTCACATTGTTTCCAGCATAATGTTTTATTCCTAACCACCTTTTTCCAGTAAAAATACTAATATATAAATGAAATAAACAAATAAAATGTTTTGTCGTTTCCCCAGCCCCATCAATGAACTTGCCTCAGTGTTTGCACTGAGGCTAGAACAAACAGAGCTGTATATCTAGTAAATTACTAGTCCTTTTTATTTTAAGAAAAATCATGTAATTTTGCCGACAGTGGACACAGACGAAGTGACCACACTGTAACATCCAAGTAATAATAGCCACAGAGTTGTTTTCAGTGATGTAGTCATGTTAGTCCGTTACCTCACAAATATCAAAAAGAAGAACAAAAGCATCATGACACCTTGAAAAAAGAGACTTTTTTCAGCACAGACTTTCATGGATTTCAATCCACTTCTTAAGACATTTGGAGTAAAATATTTATGCTACAAATTTGTATACGTAGGCCTAAATCCCACTGGTGTTTGCATAGGATATGTGTAACTGGCTATAGTTAATTGTGGCTAATTAATGAGATGCCACAGTGCATCTTCATTGCCCAACCGGGCACATGGCCAGACATGCAACCGAGACACTCCCCAACTCCTCATCAGTTAGTCATGGGAAGTTATACAGGCTTTGCACAAACACTGCTAGGTGTCTCAGTGTATGTGGATGGATGGGTATATTTGCTGGTTTTCTTTATAGTCTGATATACAGCCCAAAAGTTGCTTTCTTTTGCCTCGGTGCAACTGGCTCCTTCCTGAAATAAAAAAAGTCATTGAAGTTACGCTTCGAAGACAAGAGCGTAATCACTGTTTAACACCTGTCTACCTATCACCACAATATTTATGTAATCAGTACTGTGAAAGTTCATTGCTTGTGTTATTAATGTCATTGTCACTTTGAAATTTAATTACCAGGGTTACTAATGCAGTTGTCATTTTCTGTATCTCATTTCATTTAGCGCCTTTGCCAACATCCATGTAAGTTGTGCATTTAAACCTGTGGTCTAAATATTGCACTCCATATGTCTGGTGAAGCTCACACTGATAGCAACAGCCATAGAACAAATAATATACTTGGTCTTTGTTCACTTTCCTGACTTGCCAGGGGCAGGACTGGCCCCATCACACACTGGCCAACCCTGGTATACATTGACGGAAATCCTGTTGCTTAGTGTAAAAAAAAATAAAAATAAAATAAAGATCATAACTTTCAGTCCATTCCTATCTAGCAATTAAAGAGTCCCAAAAGTACAAATGGGAGACTGAGTCTCAAGATGTATAAAAATGGTAGCAATGCAGATTTTATTCTTCTCTAAAAAGCTCAGGCTCAACGCGTTTCGGCGCTGGCCTTCTTCAGGAGCAAGCTTTTAGAACTTTTGCTTTGGATTAACATTGGAACTGGTATAGACCAAAAAAGAAGCAAAAGTTCTAAAAGCGTGCCCCGGAAGAAGACCACAGCTGAAAAGCATCAAGCCTGAGCTTTTTAGATAAGAATAAAATCTGCATTGCTACTATTTTTATACATCTTGAGCAGGGGTCTCCAAACTACGGCCCACGTTGCCGTTTTGTCCAGCCCATTGCCTTCAGCCTGTGCATGCAGGGGGGGGCAGGTGGGGGGGTCTGTCTGTGCTGGTGTGCGGGGCATGGGCAGAGGTGTGCGTGTGTGTGGGAGGCGGGTGTCCATGCATGCATATGGGGGTGTGCGTGTGTGCGGGCAGGCAGGCATGTGGGCAGGAGCGTACACACATGTCCCTTTGGCCCTCAAAAATATCGCAAATATATTATGTGGCCCCCCATGTGAAAAGTTTGGAGACCCCTGATCTTGAGACTGGGTCTCCCATTTGTACTTTTGCCACCAGTGGATGTACCAGTTCCCTCTGCTTTGTTCCAATTAAAGAATGCCTGCTGCAACTCAGAGACACACAGGCACACAGACTTGGTGTGAGGGTGCATGCTCCCGAGAATCATGGTGGTGACTTTTTATTTGCTAGATAGGAACAGACTGAAAGTTATGAATTTTCTTACTTTAAGCAGCAGGATTTCAGCAGTTGTGTATTGTCTCCTCATTATTTGTCAAAAGATTGAAGATCTCTCCTTACTGATATCGAGAGCCTAAAAAAATATTTTTGAATGAAAATTCCCAGAATACCCATTATGGCCATTGTTTTTGGTGTATACAGACATTTGTTACAGAACTCGAAAGGAAAGGAAATAGAATAGATCAATAGAATGAAACCTTTATTGTATAAGCTGACTTCTAAGTCAAAGGAAAATTAGAAACGTTCCTTTGCTTTGAGTGCCGTATTAATTTTTCCTTGATCAGGCCTTCAGCATGTCAAAGGTTAAAGAAATCATGGCTGTATTGTCAATGGAACTGATGTTGGATGATGTACATGGTGCTATTTTTCTTTAAAAGAACAAGGCTCTATCTCAGGAATGGAACGAGCTATGATAAAGGAACATGCAGGCTGGAACCTTCAGAATACCATCAGTTCCAAGTGCAGGATAGAGCCAACTGGAGCCATCAGGAGAAATGAAATGTTGCCACTTACCCAGCTGTTTGGCCTGATAAGGAATATTCTCAGATGGGTTTGGTGAGCAGGGTTACCACTTCTTCCTCCTAATAAAATCACAGAATAATTGAGTGGGAAGGAGCCTATAAGGCCATCAGGTCCAGCCCCCTGCTCAATGCAGAAATCCAAATCAAAGTAGACCTGACAGATGATTGCCCAATTTTCTCTTGATTGTCTTCAGCATGGAATGCTCACCACCTCTTGAGGTAATTGATTCCATTGCCATACTGCTCTAACAGTTGAGATGTTTTTCCTGACATTCAGACTAAATCTGGCTTCCTGTGACTTGAGCCCATTATTGCGGGACCTGCACTCTGGGACGATCAAGAACAGATCCTGCCCCTCCTCTGTATGATTACCCTTCAAGTATTTGAAAAATGTTATCATATCTCCCCTCAGTCTTTATTGTGGCCAAATGGGAAAAGTTCAGTCTGCTAAAGCTTCCCATCTCTACACAGGTCCTGGCTTTTGATGTGTATGTTGATCTACCACTCTTTTCCTCCATTTTTTTAACAGACCATCAAATATGTTTTTTTTAAAAAAGTCTTTGAATAAGCAGGAGATGAGATACAAGCACATGACATTTCCTCTTCCTCAGAGACCATTGTGATAAAACCAGCAAAAATTGAGTTAATCATTGTCCTTATTTCTTTTTAAATCTTAAAATTTCTTGAGCTGAGTTAACTAAGAAAGCATATTTGTGTAATTGTGCAGAGACATCTCACTTTATTTATGACTTTGGATTGTCTTCTGAGAAGAAACCCATGTCTAGCTTTTCATGACACATGCATTGTTTGCACCTGTGGAGATCCTGGGAGTGCTTTTGCAGCAGAAATCAATTAATTGGATTCATCTAATTGGTGGGAAGCTTCTGTCAATTCAGGATGGGATGATGGGATATAACATTAGACAGAACAAAGGGTTAGTCAAGTAGCAACTTCTTGTAGCAATAAGCTTCTTCATGCCTGCTTCAATATGTAACTACTTTCATGCTGAACTCTGCTTATGCCTTGGAACTATGCTATGTTGTAAGTGTAGCCTAGTGTCAGATAGTGTTATTGTTTTCTGTGAGAATGAGTCCTAATTGCCAGAAACTCTGAAACTGCCCTTCTTTTCTGTAACATGAGACTGCTTCACATTCTAATACTATTACTACAGTCATTAAGCTTTTTGTTGAACCTATATCTTTTACTTCAATAAATTTCTTCAATAAAATAATAGTATACAGCTGAGTTTTCATTCAGATAGCTGGAGGGTTTGAAGGTACTAAATCTAGTGTCTTGTGCACTGTGAATTATTTTGAAGATTTTTTTGTGGGTTTTAAATTTTCTACCTTGCCAGGTTGGTTTCCAACCAGAGCAACAACCTGCTTCTTTTGTTCTCCCTGATACACCAAGGAGCAAGTGGCTCAGATGGTGTTGGGAGAAGGGGCTCACAGGAAGCTTTCCCAGTTACTAGTGCACTATCCTGCCTGGCAAGTACCCACACCAGGTAGCATAAGGCTGGTGTGACTGAGTAGTAACTGGATCCTCTCTGTGGTGAACCGGCCAGTGTTCATGACACATGTGCATGTGCCTTCGTTAGGAGTTTCTTGCATTGTCTCGGTAACAGAGGAAGATATGCTGGTCTAAATCCATGAAACTGCTGGCAGAATGAAAATTCCCATACTGACAGCTCAGTTGTGCTGGGTTGTACCATGCAGCTGGTTTGTGCAATGATCTGCACCACACCGCAGACATCTGTTGCATGCTCATACTGCATCCTAAACTCTCTCACTTTCTTCTGCCTCCTGTGTTTCATCTTCTAAATCTTAGTTCTGACTGATCTAGTATTCCCCTTTCTAACTCCTTCTTTCTATCCTTTATGGTTATATGTTTTCTTGTCTTATAATACTGTATGCAAATAACAGGGAAATGTTCCAGAAGAATTGTAAGAGAAGAATGATTTCTGAACATTTTTGGAGTGCCTTTCTTTCACAACCAGGACATTATACTGAGGGACAAGAGGCTGTCATTATGTGACATCGTGACCCCCTATGTGGCCTTCAGTTCTTGCACCTCTCATTTAAAAACTGAGCACTTGTGCTCCATCTGTAGCATGGAATTAGTTTTACACTGATTTGTCCCTGAATGCTCCTCTCCTTTCCTCTCTTCTCTCCTTTGGCTGAATGCTCTAACAATAGGAAGAGAAACAGGAGCTGTGAGATCCACTCTCATCTCAGTAGGATCAGCAAGACAACATTTTGCTTGAAAACTGATATGAAAAACACACACAAACAAACACCAAACCCACAAAGCTTCCTTTAAAAAACATCATGGTCACTGTTTGCCCAGCAGCAAACATTCTTCAGCTGATATGTAAGAGGACCAGCAGGAGGTGACCATGACACCAGACTATACTTTGTTTTTAATAAGCTGAAGAGGATTTCAGCAGAGTGATTTATGAAAAAAGGCTGTTTTCAGTAACAATGCAGGCTCCTCAAGGATAGAGGATTGAACTGTTGTGTGTTGACAAGAGGCACTGCAGAAGGAAAACAAATCCCAGTAGATGTGCCCTGTAGAGTGGAAAGAATGATCTCCACCACCACCCCATCTTATCTGCTTGGGGAGACTGCTCACAAGCAAACTATATTCCTTCCTTTTCACAATGATAAGTGTTCAGACAATATGGCAATAGGCTGAGCAGGTGTTCAGATAGGACTAGATGAGGCCATTTAAATTGATTGAGTGTCAGGGTTTTTAAAAACATTTTTTAATCAAATCAGTGCTGCGTTACACAGGTTTAAACACCACACTCTACAAGTAATTTCCTTCCATTCCATGGGATGGAGGACCTCTTTGTACCTACAGTTTCACTCATTTGTTCCTATGGTAGCCATTATCAGGACACCACCTAGCTAGGCTTTAAGGATTCCACTCACATGGATAGTGCAGAATTGGAAAGGTTACCCTGTTGGGTTACAACTCTTGGACTCCCACAGCCAGCCTGGCTACTTCTGGGAGCTGTAGCCCCCCCAAAAGAAGAATTTCTCCAAGCTCCAGGAGAGTGTGGAACATCAGTAAGCCAATGTTATCAGTTACCAGACTTCCTTCTAACTTAGACGTCCCAAAAGTAGGCAAGGAATCATCTTGACAAGCATGCAGTAGCTTTTGCTGCTGCTGCTTCTGTTCCAAAGCTGGGTAGAAAGCAGAGGGTTGTCCTTTTTTGGAGGGTGGGGATAGCAGGACAGAGTTTACTTGGTTGCTGCTGAATGGAAGCCCTTCTAACACCTTCAGTAAGCTGTCTCCAAATCAGCAGACTCTTCTCCCTGCCCAGCCCTTCCCTCAGGAAAAAAAAAAATAGTGGGCAAAGGGCCATCATCATGATGCTTCTCCCCAACACTTCCAAGCAGCAACACTCAAGTGGGTAAATTCTATGCCCTGCCGACCTATTTCAAAGGAAACTCCTGAGAAATGGTATTGCAGACACCATCGTTTGAAGTCACCCCAAGCGTCTTTCTCAAGGAGTAGCTAGTGGGAGTCTTTCTGGGAAAGGCAAGGAATGGTGATTACCATTTTTGGCTTGGCCAGCCAAGCCAATTCAGCATTGCAGAATATTATATATAGCTGCTGATAAGACAGGAAAATACCATAAACTACTGCATAGCTATATAGTACTGGATTCATATTGAGTCCAGTCTCCATTTTTCAGACAGCAGTTTCCTCTGCCTATCTTTGCATGAATTTTTCCATTTTGATTACAGTAGAACTTTTTAATAGCAACAAGTCTGAATGCAACTGCCAAGAATGCAATTCTGAGCACGCATAGCTGGGTGTAAGTCACATTTATTTCAATGAAAATTACTTTCAAGGTCTGCATGTAGAAGTACTTCAGATATATTCCCTTTTGATGAGTTTGAGAGATCCCTTCCTACCTTCATTTTTTTATATAAGGCCAGCAAATTGGATGTGAAGATTTTCACTATTTTGGTAGCACTGCAGCTCGGGAAAGTCACATAACAGAAAAGAAATTGAAGTCCCAAATGTCAGAGGAAATACAATATTTAAAAATCCAGAAGCCGCAAAGGGCAAAATGGAAAAAACAGGATCCTTGAACTTTGTATAATCTGCTAATGTTCCATCACATGGGGGCCCTCCTAGAGTTCCATTTTTTCACAGGAATAGGAACTGGATTCTGCCTGCTGTGTCCAAGCATGCAGGATGCAAGCTTGAAATAAACAGAGTCAGCCTGATGCTCACACCACTGTAGAATGAAGGCACAAAACCGACCAGACTTCAGGCAGACTTTCCTTTTTTTGAAATGATAAATGGAGAAGACAGTTGGAGTGTCCATAAATCTCACCAGGATACAAAGCTTGATCATGATATCAATGGTAATATTCAGACAAACCAGAGATTAGAAACATCAGCAGGGCTCCTGGTGTCCATTTGGGCTGAGTCTCAAGAAGTAATCTTCCCATCTCTGAATGCTTTAGGTGTTTAGATGGTGGAAAAGACATTTTTAGACTTACAACTCCCAAAATCCCCAAGGCAGGACAAACAGTATCTATGCTGGCCAAGGATTCTGGGAGTTGTAGTTCAAAAAAAGTAAAATTGCAAACCTCTGAGAAAAACAGCCATACATTCAAGACCATTATTCATCTTATTTAACCCGGGGAATATGTGATATTGTTGAACTGTATCACCCATCAGCCTTATTTGGCATAGGCAATCGTGAGGGATGATGGGAGATGCAATCCAGCAACATCTGGAGTGTTATATGTTCCTTATCTCTGACTTAAATTATCTGATCCATGCTATTTTGCCTTCATGGGCCAGTTGTGGAAACGTCTGGTTTTTGTTTCATTTCACATTGCTGCATAATGTACACACATAATCAAATTCTCTGTTGCGAGAAAGCCAGGTATAGATTAAATAAATAGATAGATAGATAGCATGTCATATGTTAATGTATCTTAACAGCCTGCAATCTGTTTCAGAATATATAGTATAATTGATAAATTATCTTTCTAAAAGCTCAGCTGAATTTAAAGGGTGTGTGTTTGAGGGAAGTATTGAGCTGTTATAATGGTAGCTGCAACCTCAGACAGATGGTGCTACAATCCTGTGAGAATTGTGGTGGTGAAAAGGCTTTGTTGAGGTGCTAACTGTCCATGAGCAACTTCCAAGGCCCCCAATTATTCCCCTGTGACTATTCTTTGTCTTTAAACCAGACTTAGACCGGACAGCCCTTCAAACAGAGGATGACATCAAATTGAGGATTCTCCTGAGGCAGTCCTTCAAAACTAGGACTTCCCTCTATAAATTGGGATGCATGGCCACCCTAATTTGGACCACAATTTTTCCTTAACCAATCTGCAGTTTCCACAGGAGTTTGTGTGCTTCAGCCAAGAAGGTAGACAGATCTCTAAGGCTTACAACCAGGCCTTTGTTGGCACAAATAAAAGCCTTGGCACCTTTATCTTTCACAGAATCTGAAATCTTCACCTTGCAAGTCAATGCCATGATCTCTAGCCAGATTTGCAGAATTCTTCCTTCTCCTCTGATCACCCATGGTTTGTAAGCTTGAATACGAGTTCTGGAGAACCCTACAGCTCACCGAATTTATCATGTTTTAGTGATCCAGCTAAGGCATAACTCATTTTTTCCCATAGATCACATACTTCTGGGGTTTGGGGTTCTTGGGGTGGGTGGGTTCTGTTTTTAATATTCATACTTGGAACATATTGACCAGAGGTATCAAAAATACAGAATGTGTGTAATTGGTGAAAAGAACTAGTAGAATCCCCTGAAAAACAGCTCTTCATACCAGCTGAAATTTCTCCACTGTGTGTAAAGAAACAATCGAGAGAGACCTTCTCCTAGAACAGCTCACTGATGTCTGACTATCTATACAGTTGTCTGGAACAAATAACTGGTAAAGCATATTATATTGCTTCACACATACACACAAACTCTGCTTCCTGCTGATGTTTTTCTGTCTCTTCATTATATGCAATTTGATCTATGGTATAAAACACTCCTGCTCCTGCCCTGTTATTTCTAGCAGGGTGATAGACTGAGAGGTGGGTGACCCCATAAACAAACAGATCAGCTTCACCAGCAGACAGGGCTGGCTGGGACAATGAGCTTTTAGAAAGAAAAGATCACGATTCCTGCACAGATATAGCCATCAGTTCAGGATGGTGGCCAATTAAGAAATAAGGTATGCTATGCTTCCTTTTTATTATTATTATTCAGAGTTGTAGCCGTGTCAGTCTATGCAAGCATTTCAACAAGAAACACAAAACAAAACAAAAGCCAAAAAGAAGAAGAAGACGACGTTGTGACACGTCTAAAGACCAACTGCTATATTTAATGTAAACTTTCATGGAACATGGTTTACTTCAGACATATGAGTTAGAACATAGAGACTTCATGTAAGGCTCTAAGGGATAGTGATGTTTGGTTGCATTTCACACCTTGTGATGATTTGTGACCCCTGTTCGGTATTCAGTTCTTTTGAAGTCTGGTTCTGTAAACATGCCAACAAGAAACACAAAACAGAAAGAAAGAAAAATGTTGTGGCACTTTAAGAACTAACTGTAAGCGGTAACATGATTAAAAGAAATAACAGAGGAACATGTGCTAATACGTAGACTTCACCTTTGAGCCCTGTTATGAAAAGATGGGTTTGATAGTTGTGAAGGAAAGTAACAGCAGATAACAGCATAATTATTACATTTGGTAATTAACTTAAGAAACCTTGACTTATATTTTAATCTATTGATATGGATGTCCAGCATTTATTTATATTTTATCTCAGCTGTTTCCCTTTGAATTCTTGTTCTATAATTTTTCTTCTATAGAATAGCAACTTTCATCTCTTGTGGTGAATGTTCTCATAGATTGAAGTGATTTGGGACAGGTTTCTGAGTATTACCATTTCTGATTAAGATATAAATAGTACTCACTTGCACTGATGTATATATGTGCTTGTCTTTTTCAAAGAGAAACACACAGAGAGACCCCAAAAGTGGCATGGGAGCACCAGTGATAGGCACTGTCCTAGTGTAAAGAGTAACCCATTTCCACTATTGCTAATGGAACACTATCTGTCCCCTACCTACTGCTATAAAATTCAGAGGAAACCATGGTGGCAGACCAACTTCCATCAAAAGCACTGCAGAAAGTGGGAGGTGACATTTCATGATTTAGCATGAGGCTTACATCAGCTTATCTGTGTGCACCAGCTTCAGGGAAAAGTGACAAAATGGGGCAGAGCTAGGATACAGATACATTACCAGAGCAGATACAAGGTAGTTCAAAAGGCCTCCCAATTGTGCTCTGGTCAGCTGGGCTGCCCCTACAATCACTGATGTTCGCTTCAGTGTTTGGCAGGTTAAAAATGCTGACAACTGAACAAAAATACCTGACACCAGTTGCTGTGGCAAAAGAAGTGCCAAAGGTGAAAGAGGCTAAGCTGTGAAGCTCCAATGAAAAGCAAAACACTTCTCCTGGGGATTCAAATTGCTAGGCCCTGATGGACTGCTAGTGAACCCACTGCATGTTCCACTTTCTGGAATGGTAAGTCAGAGCTTTGAAGCAAAAGGAAACAGATTCAGGAGTCCTTGACAAAACTGTGCGAGTGTCATGTCTCATCAAGCAAATACAAAACACTAATTAAACAACAACCAGAGGACCAATTTTATCATCCTGAGTGGGCCACTGTGTTCAAGTAAGTTAGACGACACATCCCAGATCAACTTCATTAAATTTCTCATTCAAAAAAATAAAATCAATGTTCTTCATCAGGCTTCTAGAAATTCAATGCAAGAATCAGCAGAGCTGAATGAGTTACAAGTTTGACATAATTATAAGGGCCAATTTGTTTGATGTCCATTTGTCTCTTGCATATGTATTAATTAAAAAGAGAATGAAATGTCAGATACAGCAGAATGCAGCAAGAACTTGGCATGGCTGCCCTCTTAATCCTCAAAACTCACTTCAGCCTGGGATTATAGTGGCAGCCACAATGCAAAATCACATGTAATTATAATGGATCCCTACTCCAATCACAGGGTGCAGGATCACAGTCATAGATTTTGATCCAAATTATAATTCTGTTAGCATCTGATCTATTATTTAGATATGTGCATGCATGTGTAACCGATTTTAAAGTCACTTTTCTAGTCACGAATGGAGTTAGGAGATGATGACAACATAGCAGCAAAATGAAAAACCATTTCAAAAACTAATTAAACATGAGACAGTATAGTAAAATGTGTGTGTGTAATGTAATATAGCAATTAAAAAAATAGAAAGGAATCAACCAATGCCAGCAAATGCCATGGACAACATGGTTTTTACTGGTGGTATGAATTGCTGGTACTCCCCATCAAAGAATATTGCACCAGTTCAGATTTAACTTGATTAATAAACTACAATGCATATGTCAAGACTTGGAACTATAGAAAGTTTGTTTTTTATGGACTACAAAGCTTGTGCCTTGTATTTAAAGCCAAAAATACAACGCAAGTATAACTCAGAGGACGAGTACACTGCAATTTCCCCCACAATTTATGGTGTAGTTGGCCCAGTTAAATTCAAAGTATTTTTCATTGACTACATGATGCACAGGTAATCACGAGTAAGCCTGTCTTTTTTCCCATTAACATTCATTGCTTTTTGTTCATTTGGCAGGGTATAATACTTTTTTGCAGTGATTCCATTCACATTCCTTTTTTTGTTTTGTGGTTGTTATTGGTTTGCTTTCTGGCAGATGTGATTGCCTATATTGATTCAAAGAGGCAGTGAAGGGTGTATCATAAGGTGACATTGGCAATGTGGCTTTTTAAAAAAAATATGCAAGTGACCTAGGACTAAATTGATATAACTTGTAAGCGTGCAATGCTTGTCTGACATAGCACTATACTAGAAAAGCATAATTAAAATCAATTGCTTGGATGGGATACCACATCCTGCCAAAGGATATGACAATACAATGCGAACATCTTTAAGTGAGTACCTGTTGTCTCTTCTCTGAATAATTTTTATTATGTTTTTCCAGTATGTTATGTCAGTTAAGCACTGCAATGTCAGAAACTGCTATATCAATCTAGCACTATGTCACCTGCCAATTTTTTTCTTTAAAAAAAGGCAGGGAAGAGGGTGATATTAACCACAGAGGAAGGTAGGTGATTTGTGATCCTGGTGTGAATTGTAGTGATTTGAGGTGTGGTGTGGATTCTTGCCCCCAAAATTGCCCATTAGGATAGTAGATCTAACATATAACCACTTTGGTTCCTAATTAAATAAACTCCAAAGGGTTTCGGAATATCTGTGGATCAGTTCACAACAAGCATTCCTCTTCAGAATGAAGAGTTTTTGTAAAGAATCTTTACACCTCATTTACACCTCAAGAAATTCTTCTGGATATCTTTCATAAATGTTTTCTAAAATCCACCACTTTTTGGGTAGAGAATCAAGTGAGTAGCAGGCAACCTGATGCTGCTTTATTATTATTATTATTATTATTATTGAGCAAGCTTACATCTTCAGTACAGAAGAAAAATCATTCCAAGAGTATGGAAAAGTAATATTATTCCAAAGATACCCAAGAGTAAATATTTCAACCACATTTTGTACTTAGAATATATTCATCATTTTCTGGACCATAACAGTAGTTTAAAAGATGTAAAAAGGTTATAGAAGAGATAGTAAAGACACAATACAATGGTATTTTTATAATATTTTTTCTCTTGGATATTGGATATTGAGCAGCCAACCAGGTAGGAAAGCTCTATTTTTTTTGTAAGTGATGTTGCTCATGGTGTCACTTCTTCTTCTGAATCTTACCTATATTTGCCCTACTCCCTTCAGTCATTAAAAATAATGATATTATCTCTTTTTTTTTTCCAACCAGTCAGAGAAGTTGTAGCTAATAAGGCTTATTTCTGTCTAGTATAAGCAACATTTACAATATTTATGTACCTGCTATAACAGGAGAGTACCAATTAATGTTTATTTATGTGTTTCTCTAGGCTGTCCACCTTTCTTTTAGTTACAAGACTTCAAAGGATTTTGTTTCTTCTCATTCTGCTGACTATAAATGCTTATCTGCATCCTTGTCAAGTTGGCTTATAACATTCATTGATGGATATGTCAGCTGTTACAATTCGTCACGTTTAAGTAATATTTGGCATACATTTTCTCCATTTACACTGACTAGCTAATTCAAGCATTATCATCTCTTTGCCAGTTATTTTAAGTTCAGTACAATTATAACAAGCTGTGATGACAATGTTTTGTAGCTCATTGACAACATCACGTATGGCTCTTTTTTAAAGAAGTGCTGCCCTGTTGAAGGACTTTGTTCTGATAATTGTTCTTTATTAATAGTTTTGAACTCTTAGATAATCAAGACAGGAGCAGTCTTATCTCATTTGGTTGAATGCCAGTTCTCTGAGAAATTTATTTTATCAAAACCAGTTGTTTCTAGTTCTGTACAGTTACTAACAGGAATTTCATAATAGGTAGCTCTGTACATATTCAAGGTTATTCAGTTAATAATTTTTCTAAGATTAGTGAAAGCAGTTTTCTTGCCAAGGTACAGTTACAGTTTTTCTCCTTTTTATATATATAACAGTTGGATCTCAAAGATTTTTGGTTGTCTGTTTCTATTTTTATATTGACAGCTGTGATAATTAAGCATCATGTGTGAACCATAACAGTAATTTAACTGCCATAGGAAACTTCAAACTAATCTGAATCAACCTCGGACTGCCTCCCTGTCTAGTCACATGCATAGTTTGATTGCTTTTTTCATTCCCCTTTCTTTATACATTTGGTTTTCCGTGAGTTCTCTAAAGGTTAAATACTATAATTGCACATTTTGAAAGTATATTTAATTTAATTCTTTTTAAAATTTAAGTTGTAGTTTGGGATGAGAACTGATCCCTCTGTAGTACTTGCATGGTACAGGATTCCAGTATCGGGCTTGACCCTGGAAAGTAGATCACTGTTCAGTTGTATACGTGTTCCTAACACATAGCACTAGCCATTCATAGGAAGTTAAATAAGGGCTACAAAGAAGCTCTTTGACAATGGGTTGGAATTGTCCCAATCACTTTGAGCAGATTTTGCCATCAAAGACAAGTGAGGATATGCCTTGGTAAATAGCCCTTCTCACTTTTAATAGACACATCTTACACTCAGGAAAGAGGGTCTAAATACCTTTGCCTTCATTGAATAGTTGGCCACAACTTTATTTCACCCCAATACACATAGACATCATTCCACAGAATAGAATCAACCAATGTGCCATTGTCATGTCAAATTCCAACTGATCATGCTGGCCTTGTGCTGCCAGGTTGAACTGTCCTAAACCTTAAGCTTTGTGGCCAAGACCCTGCTGCCATTTTGCCATCTGCTGCAAAGGTTTTATCTAGGGCACCGTGACTTATTACCCATTCACTCCAGTTTCCCAGTCTGGCCGCCGAAGCCCAAGGAAACATCGGGTGTTCTCTAGTTGAGAGATTAGAAAAGGGAGCTATCTTGGAGATGGAGGATATAAAGGAGGCACTAGAGGAGGTAGAGGGAGTTCAAAGAGGAGACTGAGGAGGACTCAGAGGAGGAAGCAGAACCTTGGGGGATGCCCAGGAGGAGATGGAGGATGCCTACAACATTGAGGAGGATGAGGAGGAAGAGCCAGAACTGCCTGGGGAGTTACATTATTACATTATTAAAGAAGACCCCTGGACAGGGGTACTAGTTCATCTGAGAATATCCAAAGTCTGAGAGCCATCAGAATCTGCACCCTCCATCTTGCCCACACGACTGGGGAGAGCTATAGCGGAGGCAAGGTCCTCAAACACTGCTGGGGACCAGGCTGCAGGAGCTGACTCCCATGCAACTGCAATGTTGGAGGCATCCCTCACCCTGAACCACAACACCACAAGGCCCTTGTGAACAACATACCTTGCCCTTACTGTGGATGTACCATCCCTCACTCCTGCAGGCTTCCAGTTTTGGGAAGGTGTGGAGCTTATCAGTGAGGAGGACTGTGGACCCATGTTCCCTGGTGCTTTGAACCAGAAGAGGTGGAACTAAATCAGACTGACCCCAGCCTAGTGACATTAACTAACCCTGGGGAACCCAGGGAAGGGAAACTGCTGTTGTAACAAACCTTTTCTCCTTTACAATAAACCCTGTTTTGTTCTCAGCACCCAGTGTCGAGTCAAGGGATCAAGGGATGGAGGAGGGAACTCCAGCCAGGCCAGGCCAGTGTGGCTCATCATACCATTCATATAAGATCATCAGCCTGAGATTTTGTGATGGCTGTGATTTTGGATGTCTTGAGATTCTCTATTTCCTAGCCAAATTGCTGGGATATGAGCAAGAGGTGCTGTACTGGGAGTCAGGTGTAGACATCCTCAGTCTGGTACAATCTCCCTCCTCCACAATATAGCAGACAATATACCTTTCCCCCCATGTGTATTAGGCAACACATATATCTCGCTACCAAGCATGTGAAGTGTATATGTATGGAATGTGCATTTGTACATACACTCCAATTCTCCCAAATGAATGGTTCCAATGCTTATCCTGATTCTATTTCTTTTGGAATAAGGTCACTGAAGACTTATTGGCATATTTGTTTGCAAATACATAGCTTAAGTTAGGTGAAGGATCCAAATTTAATTTTCTTCCCACCAGCAGCTCCCCATCTTCTTCAGAGAGACGTAGTACTCAAAGAGAGTAGTGGCTGCTTGTTTGTATGTAGATGTGGGCGTGTTCATACAACAGGGAGGAGGAACCTGCCCAGTTCATTGCCAACCACCATTGGCAAGAGGAGCCAATAAGGTCATCAGGATTGGGATTTCCTTAACAACACAGATTTATCAAGCTAAACTTATGCAAGCAGCAGAGCTGTACTGTTGGCACGGAGGGCTTTGCTGCTGTACTGATTATGCTTGGGCCATATGAGATTGGCATATGCAGGGAAGGGAGGGAGGAATGGAGAAGAAGAGCTGGATATGAGCATGCAACATCCATGTTGTTTCTGCATCAACCCCACCTGCTTTGTGTCTCAGTCTGTTCTGGAAGGAGTGGCCAGGGGCCAGATATGCACTTGAGAAGTCAGGATCATACCCTTCCAGCAGCAGACACTAATAGGTGAATTTTTTTAATCTTTCCAGCAGCAAATGTTAGGGCCCTCTAAATGTTGGCACCCTGATACAAAGTCTCAGATGCTCCGGTCTAGTTATGGCTCTGCCACCCTATTTCCTATGTCTCCAACAGATTCCACATATTTTGCTACCTGAGGCAAAGGACATAATTGCACTTCACCCCATCCCACCCCTTAAGTCAATTTACAAAAGCATTTAACTGGAGACTGGATCTTATTTCTACAGCATTGACAAGACAGTGTCCTCTAGTACAGTCAAAGGCAACAGGTAGCTTAGAGGCCATAAAACTGATTGCATGACACATGTGAGTCTCTCTGTTTTGCATCCATTGGCTTTTACCATCTACAACAACTCCTTCATTATGCCAAAAAGTAGGTCTGGTCCTATTTGGCTCTAAGACTGGGTCTGTTGCAATCAGACTATCTGGGACAGATGAGGCCTCTGAGATCTCATTTAATCTAAATGACAGTCCTGTCACAATACAGTGTGATTTTAGCTGGTCCTGTCACTAGAGAAGAGTGAAGTGGCTGCCTCAAGCAGCAGATCTGGGGAATTATGAAAAGGCAGCATGGCTGCTTATTCTTTTTATTATTACTGTGCTTCTGGTGTGTTTTTTACTGGCAGAAATGGAGAACAGGTGCTTACGAGATTTCCTGCCTCATGTATCAAACTAATTCAACTCACTTACGGTATTGCACACTTTAATTTTCATCAGTGGGATGGAGGTATTATTTGCTGCTTTGCTTCAAGCAGCAAAATGTCTTGGG
Organism: Intellagama lesueurii; assembly: GCA_037013535.1. Taxonomy (NCBI): domain Eukaryota; kingdom Metazoa; phylum Chordata; class Lepidosauria; order Squamata; family Agamidae; genus Intellagama; species Intellagama lesueurii. The sequence continues at coordinate 245,647,011 of JBAJHW010000001.1, read as the reverse complement.
CCAGTTCTGGTTATATGTGTGTGTGTGTACAGGTAACAATAGTCACATTTTATCATACCTTGCTTAGAACTTCAAAGACATATAATACATGCAAATAAAAAAAGATGGCAGCTTTCCATGTGTGGCTGAGAGTTATAGAAGAACACTTTTGGGTTCAGCGGCAGATGGTACCACTTCAAACAATTTTCCTAAAAAAGTATTCATTCAGTAACCTGAGGCATCATCACCTATGAATAATGCAGACATCCTATGTCTGCATCAATAAAATCTATATGTTATTCCACACTGATGCACATGTAGAAAGGCATTGCCTTGTGTATCATACGTTAATGTATCGTAATAGCTTGAAATCTGTGTTGGAATACATAATATAATCAATATCTATTTAACTGCATTTCACTGCAAAGAGTATCTGTTTGAGGGAAGTATTGAACGGGTAGGATGATAGATGCAATTTTAGGCAGATGGTGCCACAACTTCAGGAGGATTATGCTGATGAAAAGGCTTTGTAAAACAAAACAAAACAAAAAAGCTCAAGTAAAAAGTGGAGAGATGACTGCATAAACACCAAGATTCCGAGTAGTCATTACTAGCTACATTTTTTCCAGTTAGTGTAAAAACTTGAATGTTCTACCTTATTGCTCATCAGTTGCCACAATTTGCTTGCAGCACATTCATCCACAGTGACCCCAAGATGGACATGGATCCATTAAAATGCCAAGTAAGAAAACCAATATGGGAATTTTAAAAATGCAATTACCAAGAAAAGAAGTGGAGTGTATTTTCCAGTCTGAAAACCAATTTCTTTTATTGGTTGCACCTGCCTTTTGATGTTACATACACGTGATATTAAAGATGTAGCCTGCTCAAGAGAAAAGGCAAAGAGAGAGGGGGGGAGGGAGGGGGGAGGAAGAGGGAGCAGTGACAATCTTGACAGTTTTAAAAGATTATCTAGGGCAGCCTTTACAAACCAGGCATCCTCTAGCCCAATTTCTGTCAGGCTATTTGTTCAAATATCATAATCCCCAACCTGGAACTGAGGTTGTAGTTAAATACATCTGGAAGGAACATGGGTTGGGGAATGCTGATCTGAGGTTGTACTTCTCTACCATGAACAGTTGTGGGTTCATATGGAAAACCTCAAGTGAGCATTGTTTATATCACAAGCAGTTATGGACAGAATCAGTGGCAGTTATTTACCAGTTCCAGGGCATCACTCCATGATAAGTGAAATCACACCAGAAACATCCATTTTCAGTGATGGTCATAAAGGATGCTGTCCTCACATAATAAATGGTGACGGCAATAAGGCGGAGGATATAATCTTGCAGAAATAGAGAGATTCCCCAGATATGCTTCCGCTTTGTTTGATCTGTTCTGTTGCTTCTTTATCTCATGTCATAGGTAGGGTGACCACTGCTCCACTGCCAAAAAAGGAGGACAGACATCACCAAAAAGGAGGACACTCTTTACAAATAAAGGAGGATATTTTGCATTAAATTAGCATAAGATAATTTGAATTAATATATTCAAATATTGTACTGATTAGACATTATTGCTATAATCTAAGTGGAAATACACTACTGTTCACCACAGCTTAAATCCTGTTGCTTACTCAGCCACCTGTGTTGCCGTTTGTGTATCTGTGTGTCAAATGCAGGAGTGGGCTACATATGCCTCCCTTCCCTTTTCTGTACTCCCACCAGCCCTCATGAAATTGCTGGCCCACAACCGAATGTTAGTGATACCAAGACAGTGGGGAGGGGAATCACAATTTCCTTTCAAAACAAGGTGCTCTTTGCACCTTGTATCAAAGCATCAACACACTATTAGAAGCTTTCTGGAAGTGCAATCCTACTTTAAGACAAAGTGCATGTTCTCCTCGTTCATTGTTTTTAAAGGAAATTGTCACATTTTGTTGCTACTGCTGAGCCATCAGTTTAATGTAGCATGTGGTACAGTGACGGCAAGAGGGGATCCCTGGTGGGTGGATAGAGTCCAGTACAGGCTTCTAAGCTATAGAAGGTTATACTCCCCGATCAAGCAGTTTCTGCTGGCTGAATGTATCTTCATTGACCTATTTTGGAACAAAAAACCAAAGATGTGTTAAGGGATTCTTGAAAGCTGCTTGAGCTTGATAATGGACCGGATGAAAGTGAACTACCTGAAATTTAATCCTGACAAGACAGAGGTACTACTGTTCAGCAGTAAGTTAGATTCAGGAATTGAAATGCATCCTGTTCTAGATGGAATTCACTCCCCCTGACAGGTCACATACATAGTCTGGAGTACTCCTTGATTCTGGTTGTCCCTGGACTTCCAAGTGGCAATGGTGATGAGGAGTTCCTTTATACTACACCATTAATTACCAGCTGAAACCTTTTCTGGGTTGACACGACTTAGCAGAAGTCATCCATACATTAGTAACATCACACCATGACTACTGCAGTGTGCTGTATGTAAGACTACCTTGAAGAGTGTACAGAGTCTTCAGTTGATGCAATATGTGGCAGATAGGTTGCTAACTGGTGCACTGTGTCACAATCATAATGAAAGAACTGCACTAATTACCAGTTGCTTACCAGGCTCAATTCAAGGTGTCGGTTTCAGTTTTTAAAGCCCTGAATGGCTTGATATCTGGAGATGTAAGAGACTACCTCTCTTATGAATCTCTCCAGATGCTAAGATCCCTCAGGAGAGGCCCTCTTAAGAATACAGGCAGTTTCACAGTCCTGCTCAACAGGCACACAGGAGAGAGATTTCTCACGTGTAGCTCCTAGACTATGAAATGTAGTCCCTTTAAATTTGTGATCAGTTACCAGTCTGACTGATTTTAAGAAGGGTATAAAACACATCTTTTCAAAATAGCACAAAATAGCATACGATGTTTAATCTTCTGTGTTATTTTAACTAGGGTCTTAGAGTGGGATCACATGGGCATATAGTTCGCATTTTGGACCGCTTGTGGCATGGTTCAGTGTGAGCTATTTCCTGGTGATCACACAATGTATGGGACCCTGCTCCATGCCCAAGCTGAACCTTTTTGGTCCAGCAGTAGAACTATTACTTTTTGTGGCTGGGCTTTTGTGACTCCCTGATGGACCGAAGAGTCACTATAAGGCAGGTTGCACCCAGCAAAGTAACTCTTTCCTTTGCAATCAGATGTCCTCCTTTCTTGTCATCTAATCACACCCTTTCTGGTTTTAAAGGTTTTTTGTGGTGGAGCTGGTTTTATTTGATTTTGATGATTTTACGGTAAAATTTGGTTTATTTGTGTTTATTGTACAAAGATTGTAAGCCACCTTGATCACTACTTTGTAGAGAAAAGATAGGTATAAATATTAAAAACAGACAGACTTGGAGTATGTTTGTGGATGCACACAAAAGTGAAACCTTCCAGCTTCAGTTCTCTCATTGATGGCTACCTGTGCTCTGACTACGGATGTTTTTACCCATGTTTGCAAAGTAAATATTCTGGAATTCCAGAGGAACAGAGTCTCAGGAATGTGGGAGTGGAATATATTAAGTGCTCCTTTCTCCCTTGCCTCTTCTTGTTTGCAAGTATCTCTCTCTTGAAGCCACTTTACAAGGAAAAAGTTACTCACTGGTAGCTCAGTCCCACACAACTGCAGTGTAACATGTTATTTATCAATGCAGGTCTAGGTATATGCACTGCTGGTATAGGATTTCTCTTACAAAAATTGCAGCCTCCCATATGTAGAAAGTATTGCAGTCCAATACAGCATTTCCTGTCTCTGCCTTCAAAACAAAAACGGGAGGAGTATTTGTAGAGAGAACAATGAAAGAGGTGGGGCTAACCTGTTCCCTTTGCTCATGTATTCAAATTAACTCTGTCCTGAACGCCTAAAGGCGACCAAGTAAGGGCCTAATCGCACAGGCCATTTGAATCATTTCAATTTCCTACTTCATTTATACCAATATATATTTATGTATAGTCATATGGTCTATAAATCACTGGGCACATTCACACAGCTGTCTTTTCTTTCAATACATATCTTGAATTTTTAACAGGTTTTGTAGGCTACACATGCCATCCCAATGAAATTGACTCATTTTCCATTCTGTTTCAGGAGCACCCTGCTCTAAAACTGATATATTTTTTGTTAAAAAAAACCCAACCCTAAATGATCTATCACTAAATCAGCATCTAAATTCAAGCGAAAAACTTTAGGAGGCAATATTGGAAGATGTTTCATAATGTAAGATTTCCCCTGGCAGTTCTTCAGTTTCAGGGTGCTTTGTTTCTCAAAGGACATTAGGTAGGGTGTTTCTCCACATTGACAAGGGAAGGAATGAGCAAGGATGAATGTTACAATAAGGAAACGATGCAGCGGTAAACTCTTGGAGGAGAGAAGACTGATATATCACTTAGCATTTGGGGAAAAAAATTAAAAAGGGAACAAGCACAGTGTCCATGTAGTGACCAAAGCACAGAAAACACAAGTGGGTGCAAAGTAAATCAACAGCAACATTCTTACATGCCAAACCAATGTTGAAAGAAGTGGTTCAGGGATTGGATCATCTTTAAAAAGCCCATGCCAGCAAGGTTGGGGAAAAAATCAATCAGTTGGCCATCAATTTTACTCATGTGTCATGCAAATGGAAATCTATAAAATGATTTAAATAATGTCAGAATCTATATAACTGAAGTTTTATGGTCCATGTGATTATGACCTAAGGAAGAAGTAGGCATGGTATATATCAGAGCCAGGCTTCATCTTCTTGCATTGGAAGGCCCAACAATATTCTGAACATAATTCCCCTCCTTTCAGCCTTCAGGAGGGAGCAGCGTGGAATACACAAACTTCAGTTTCTCTCTCCAATCCCAGACACTAGCTTGTAGTAAGATTTTTGAAGTTCAAGCACTGCCTACAAAGCTCATACAAAATTATAATTCTAAAAAATGCTCTGTGAGAGCTATCAACTGCATTGTAAGATTGATCTCATTATAACAGAGACATGGTTAGAAATCCTCTTTGGACTACTGTGGAAAATCTGTGATGTGTGCTCTTCAGCTCTGATGCCAGAAGCAATGTAAAGTGCCAGTCTAGACAGTATCTTAATGTTTCACATCGGAGCAGTCTCTAGCTAGATGGCAATCTGTGGGGAAATAAGATGTATTTGATTTAAGCTTTGCAGTTACAAGGAGGAGGAGAAAACCATGGATAGCCCTGGCCCTTACGCCTTGCTAGCTTTCACCTGGGAATTGTAGATTTCACCTAGGCTCTCAGCTGTATTCAATATAAAATAAATTTTTAAAATATATTTGCAAAAGTGGCACTGCATTGAAGCAGTTAAAAGAAGCAGCCTAAAATACATTTCTAAGATGTAATTATAATTAAAGGAATGATTTAAGAATCACTAAGCTATCAGTTACAATGTATCTATATATCTACTGTATATCTATATGTTTATCTATCTAGCTATAGATTGGAATGTTTAAAAAAACTGGATTTTTGAAAACTCTAATTCTTTTGCTACTATCAATGCTCTCAAACAGCCAAGTCCCCTTCCTTCTCCAGACGCCCAGCCCTCTCCCATTCCCTCCCAGAGGGTCCTCGAAACTATGAAGCAGATTTTTCAAGGACCACAGGGGAGACTGCTGGGGAAAACGGAAAAATCAGGAGGGCCCTTCTTGCTGATTCTGCCTTCCCGCTGTAGTCCCTTGAAACATTGCTCAGGGTGGAGGCGAGAGAGTTGGGAAAACCTCCAGAACAGTGGGAGCAGCAGGCTATAGGAGTCGGGAGGTGGAAGGGGGAATCAACTCCCCACCTTGTGGCAGTGGGGATGCCTCCTTAGCTGCATCTTGAGCACAGGAGTTCTGGTTCTAAACTGTAGAAAGTAGAATGTGTGGCTTTGCAAACTAAATGCTGGACTCATAATAAATCCTCAAGACAAACAAACTTAAATTTAAAAATAGATTAGCCTGTTTCCAGATATCAGATTATAGAAAGAACAAGAGTCAAGTCTGGTGCTGCTGGCACTGCACTTGTTCACTCTCTCTCTTTCTGACACACACACACACACACACACACCATTTCCTCCTTCTATATAAAGTACTTTAATATTTCTATTTTTTCCCCAAATTTCAAAGTTATGGGCCTTGATTAGAACTGCCCCTGCCAAACTCTCCATTGAGAACAGCGTTTACATTTCAGCAAATTTGCTCTCCTTTGTTTTCACATTCAATTCTTTTTTTAAAAAAAAACCCTCCGGTTTATGAATGTGGGATATTGTGCTTCTATATCCACGATTCAAAACACCAGAAAATAGCCCGATATTGCTGCACAATATCATGCCTACATTGCCAGCAGGGAAAAGGATACCAAGCTTTACATAGCAAAGGGCAGCTTGAATGTGGACAACAAGAAGACAGCAGTCAAGATGGTCTACAACAGTGGTCCCCAACCTTTTTACTGCCAGGGACGGGTTTTATTGAAGACGATTCTTCCAAGGACCGGGGGGGGGGGGTGCCGGCGTCGGCGTCCGTGAATGGGGGGGCGTGGGGGGCGTCCATGCATGGGGGTACTTGTTATGCATTAGTATGTTATGCATTAAGACTTAATGCATAACATACTAATGCATAACAAGTACCCCCATGCATGGACGCCCCCCCACGCACCATTTCCCATTGAAATGCATGGGAACGGGATTAATCCGTTCCAGCATTTCAAAAAAAATACCAAAAAAATAAATAAATAAAAATAAACAGAGCAAGTCCCACGCTGGGACTGCAAAAAAAATAAATAAACACAAATCAAAAAACAAAACAACACAGCACAGAAACATAAACCCCCCCAGTCCAAACCCACCCTCCAAAACCCACCCAGACAGTTTTTTAAAAAGGAAAAAGCAGCGCCTTACCAGTCTGAAGCCTCCTCAGCCTTCCGGACTTCCATTGCCGCTGTCAGGAGGCCCCCGGGAGGCCTCCCGTGCTTCCGCTGCTGCCTGGAAAGGCATGGACGGGCCCAGCGGCGGGAGGTAGGAGCCCGGTAAATTTGAATGGCCTCCCCGCCGGGCTCTGCCTTCAGCCGCTGGGTCCATCCGCGCTGCTGGCTTTCCAGCTGGGCTCTGCCTCCCGGAGCCCGCCTGGAAAGCCCCTGGAAAGCCAGCAGCGCGGACGGACCCAGCGGCTGAAGGCAGAGCCTGGTGGGGAGGCCATTCGAATTTCCCGGGCTCCTGCCTCAGACGGACGCAGCGGCTGCTGAGGGCGGCGTTGGAGCCCGCTGGGAGGCGAGCAGCCGGAGCACCCGGCCATGCTCAGCCTCCCGGCTCTTGGCCACCCCCCGTCTCCTCTGCCGCCGCCGGGAGGCTAGCAGCCGGAGCACCCGGCCATGCTCTGCCTCCCGGCTCTTGGCCACCCCCTTCGCCGCCGCCGCCGCCGGGAGGCCAGCAGCCGGAGCACCCGGCCATGCTCTGCCTCCCGGCTCTTGGCCACACACACACATCGCCGCCGCCACTGCCGCTGGGCCACGAAGACAGACCTCCCGCCCCCCCTGCATGCACTCCCCTCCCCACAGCTGCTTTGCGCATGCGGGCGCATGCATGAAGGGGTGAGGGAGTGCTCACGCCGGCGCTGGCACGCATGCGCGTGCGCAAAGCAGCTGTGGGGAGGGGAGTGCGTGCGGGGGGCGGGAGGTCTGTCTTCGCGGCCCGGTCAGGCTCAAGCCACGGACCGGGAATGGGCCGCGGACCGGGGGTTGATGACCTCTGGTCTACAAGATATTCTCTTCTGCTCACTACCATTCACAAAGTGACACCACACAAGAGAAAATCCCAGAAGTTGACTCCTTTTTTAATCAGTTAACCACTTCTCACCCAAACACAAAGTAATTTTCTATCACCCCCCTTACTTATTTTAACACACTATACATTCAAAATTTCACATCTTCACAGTGAGCACCCCAATGCTGGAGGCATTCAAGAGAAAATTAGACAACCATCAGCCAGACATACTTTGATTTAGATTCCTGCATTGAGCCATTATTATATACAGAAGGCTTTGTCCTATGTCACACCCAGATAGCAAACAACTGATATAGTAACATCTTTAAGTTGCCATATTCACTTGAAGGGAGAAGAACAAATTGTCATCTCTGGATGAAAACATTTGCACTTTTTTTGTGAGCTTTCTCCCAGCTCTTGTCTTGAAAGGAAATTTGTTCAAGAATCTTTAATGGGCACACTGGAGCACAGAAGTTCATAACCTCATTAAATGAAGTCTAATCGTGTGCAAATTGCAATGAGTTTAACAGCATTAAATCTATTACCTTAACTTGTGGTGCTCATTGTGTCATTCACTTAAAGAGCTTGAAGCTTTGTGATTAGACTGCCAAATACCAGAGGTGACATGCAGCATGATTTTTTGGCATGGTCATTGAAAAGTAAATCCTGTTTCAGTGTAAGATGCAAGTATAAAACCAACATTGCCCACCATTTCTTCCTCTGTTCATTTTTCTCCTCTTTTTCTGTTGTAACCTACAATTTTAAAAAATGGCTGAAGTCCTGTTGCTTTTCAAAGTAAGTTGCACTAAAGTAGGCCCAGTGAATCAGTGGTGTTTTGGTGAGTCAGCTTCTCCAAAGTTCCATGGATCCAAATAGGTCTTCTCTAGTTGCAACTTATCATACCAAAATAAGTCACGACTAGAGCAGGCCTGTCTGGCTGGATCACTCAGTGAGTGAGGTATATGGCTACAAAGCCAGAGATTGGGAGTTCAAGCCCTCACTGTGCATTTCAGAAGAGCCAGCCTGTGTGGCCTTGGGCAAGCTTCACAGTTCCAGGATGCCTCCAAAAGAAGGAAATGGTGAGCCCCTTCTGAATATTCTCTACCTGGAGAACCATCTAAAGCAGTGGTCCCCAACCTTGGGCCTCCAGATGTTCTTGGACTACAACTCCCAGAAGCCTTCACCACCACCTCTGCTGGCCAGGATTTCTGGGAATTGAAGTCCAAGAACATCTGGAGGCCCAAGGTTGGGGACCACTGATCTAAAGGGTCACCATGAGTCAGAATTGATTTGATGGTACATGATGATGATGATGATTAGAGTAGGCCCATTTGAATCAATGGAACTTTGGAGGAGTTGACTCACCAAATCCCTGCTCATTCAGTGGGCCTCCTCTAGTACAACGTACTATGCTAATCAACAGGATTTCAACCAATGTGTGATGCAGTAACACATAGATGCCCAAAATAGTATGCATAGCTAATACGGAGTAGTGGTTAGAGAGTATTGCACTTGAGAGATCCACATATAAGCCTACACTGAGCTATCAGCTTCACTGGATGACCTTGGGCTAGTCAATCTCTCTTAACCTGACCTACCAGTCAGGGTTGCTGTAAGTATAAAGGCTTATTCATGCTGTGGTTTTGCTCTGGGTCATTTTTTACTGCAGATTAAATAGATTATTCCAGTTTTGAAAGACACACATGGGAAGATTATTTATCACTGGATGTACTGTGTTGTTTCAGTACCGCTTTGGGATTGCTCCCTGATGTCTCTTTTTTCCAGATTGCCATCCTCTTTGCATATCTTCTCTGGCCTCTCCCAGTCTACTGCACTCTCACCTTCCTTCCCTCCTTGTTTTACCCACCTACCACTCTCAAACCTTTATAGTTACTCACCAGAACGGGCAAAACGTTACAATATTTAAAACTATGTTATACAGAATGCTGGAACAGCAGATGTCCCCAAGAAAACTGGAGAGGCAGTAAGTCATGAATGGGTAAAGAATGACCAGGAGGAGAAACACAGCAATAAGGAAACATTATCAAATGGCCTTTATCCACAAAGTACACAGGTCAGCATGCACTGTCATGAGCCAGTGAACCAAATAAGAGCAGAGTGGAACAAAAATATACCCCCTAGTGGTTGATACAACCCATCCCCACCCAGAAAAACAAGGATTCTGTCCTGCTTGCATTTTGGTTGACAATGTTGACTCAAGTCTCAGCCTGAAATAATAGTAAATAAAACAGATATTTATTCATCCATTGCTCTCTAAGCCTCAGGACTCCCAAAGCAATGCAAAAGAAGAATAATGAAATAAAAAGGTATAAAAACAAATTATTTACTGACTTGTGGCATTTTTTTAAAAAATTAGTCCACTAGTACCTATTCTGATAGCAGCTGTCTATGGGATTCAACCTGTGACAAAGAAGATCCTCTGCCACGGGCACAAACACTCCTTGACCAAACTTTTTGAGAGGAGGTTACATAACTCTCTCATAAGTAACTTAAAGGGCCACACAATTCATCTAATTGCAAGCAATGGGAAACACACAAAGGGGGAAACAGGTGGGAACACCTTGGCTGGCATCTAGAGACAGGACATGCCCTTACCTGTCTGATCACCTTATCAAGAGATTGGGAACTCAGGGCTCATGGTTTCTGTTGCTCTTCTAGAAAATCAGGACTTGTAGTTTGTGCCAGGACTAGCTGACTGAGAGGAGGGGGAGAAAGTGCCGACTGCTATTTTGGAAGGCAGCAGCCACCTGTGCCTTATCATTGGGAGAAAGGAAACTTCAAGACGGGTCTGCACCCTCTCCATGGTTGCAGTGTTAATTAGCAGAATGGTTTCAGCTGAGTGAGGGGAGGGAGGGAGGAAGAAGATACTCTCTTCCTGAAAGTTTGGGGAAACCTGATGCCTGGTTAGCAGACTTTTTGAAAGAGTCTGCAAACTGGAAATTTGGGTACAGAAGTTAATTAGTTTAGCCTAGATATCTCTTCGGATAATGTTATGTTTATCTGCTATATGACTTGCACTCTGCGTGTGCTCTAGAACTATGCTGAAGCTATATCAGGATATAAATATTAGCTTAGGTTAGTTATCTTTCTTATTGTTTTGTGTGTATTTCTGTGGTAATCATACCCTTGCAGGGCTGAAGTAAGAGTCCAAAGCATTTCAACCTTGTAGAATTTTGGTAACTCCCTGGGAAGCACTGCTTAGTCAGAGTGGATTAAGGTGTTGGGAGGATATTGGGCAGGAAGATCATCCTCAGCCATCAGTCCATTTGGCTATTTCGGACTTTAGCCACATCGGAAAGTCAGAGTAGTGGGGCTGAGTGGTTAGTGTGAGCCTCTCTGACCCAGAGTAATCTTGACACATCTTATCACAGCATAACATCCACAATATTCTAAAAGGAAGCAATGATTTTTTTTTCATGCTGTAACTCCCCCCCTCCCCCACCACAAGATCTAGGTCAGTGATCAACATGGGCTGCTGCTTTGCCTTTTTGAAATGTCTCAATCTCTCTCTTGGAATGCAGAAGAGTAGCAATGGAGATTGTGACCTGCCAGGACAATGAGGAGTATGTCCCTTCATTTCATTGTGATGGGCTTTTCCCTTTGAACCAGAAATACAAATGGAAATAGAACTGGTGAGCAGAGTCAATTCAGAACTGAGCAGTTGGGAAGCAAGGGGTCCGATAATAAAGAAAGCTCTTCAACAGACTACAGCAGGGTAAAAGGAGGCAATCTGCATTCCCTCAGTGATTTGGATCTGGATTTACTCACTTGTTTTAAACCTCACCTTTCTCCCTATCCAGGGAACTAAGGTGGACCAAATGAGATTCAGATATGGACTAGTGTTGCATTGAAGTATGGCCATATCAAGTCAAGCTGAACAAGAGAGTGTTCACTTCAAGCATTTTATGCCTCCATTTAAATCAAAGGGTGTCTTCTCATCTAAAGAGGCCTACACCTCAATATAGAGCTTGGGCGGAGGGAGAGGGTCATTTTGGGATTATAGCTCCCAGGATTCCAACCCAGCACAGTCACTGGCTGTACTGGTTGGGGATTATAAGCATTGTAGTCCAGAAAAAAGAACACTTCCCAACTCAGGTCCTGTCAAAATGAGAAACATTGAGCTTCCTACAGTTACTGGCTGACACTGACCACTCTAATTATGCCTTCCTTCTTACTTTCCATTTTACCAACTCAGTCATTGCCTAATTGTTTACATATTGTGCATAAATTCCACTATTGCAATCATTGTCACAAATTTTCTTGAACTTACCGGCATTGTCATAATTTGTTCTGAGAGCCCAATAACAATTTCTCTGGAGCAAAATATGGGTGTTTTCTTTGGCATAATTTACACACACCAAGCTTTCATCAATGTTACGTCTTAAACAACACAGATCCAGTAAGACCTTCTGAATAAACTAGGTCACCCAGTCTTTATTACCTGGCATTTAGATGCTGAAATCAACCTTTCTGCAGCCCACTCGGTGGGATGGTGAAGTTTTCAGATGGGCAGAGGTGTGCAACCAAAAATGGGCACAAAGTAAAGCAAATGGATAGGTTTGCTTTTCCATAGCAGCTGCACAGCCACCCTTTGTTCTATGATTAACTGCAAAGCCTGAATGGTGTAAAAGAAAATTCAGCCCAGACAGCAGGCATGCAGGTTGCAGACACCTCTGCCCACACTCTCAGACTAGTTCATGGAGCTCCCAAGGTCTTGTTTACCTGTTCAGCAGCTGTCTGGAAGGGATGTTGCTCTAAATGCTGACATCAGCTGAAGGCCAAAGCTGTGATCATGTGTAGGGAAGGAAGCACCTGGTGTGCAGTTCATTGAAAGAAGAAGAAAGAGAAGGGGGGGAAAGCTTAGGGGTTGTTGTTTTTTTTTGTAGATCAGAGGTGATGTTCATTATTCAAAACAGCTCACCCACTGTCCACCAAGGACAAATTTGCAATAGTATCCATTGATTTATTATCTCTATATTCTGTCTTTGCCTTAGTGGAGTGGAGGGAAGCCTTCGTGATTCTCTCTCTTCGCCCATTTTATCCTCAAAACAAGGTGGACTGGGCAGAGAAATGGGGATTCACCCATGATTACCTTGTAAAATTCAAGGCTAAGTGGGAATTGGAACCTTGTGCCACCCTTGTGTGAGCCCATATGTGGGTATTAGGTTCACCCTTGGAGAGTCAATATATCAGAGGTTGGTAACATGCATTGCAAAGAAACAGGCACGGCTTGAGGTCACAGTTCTTCAGAATGCAACCCTGGCAGCTCCCCTTTTTTCCAGCTAACTCCAAACACTCAAATTATTCCATACCTATTTCTAAAACTGGTGCTTCTGAAGGCCAGACTATAGATAGCTCAACATTACAAGCTGAAATTCATTAGGGTTCCAGAGATGCAAACTTGATAACTGAGAAGTCATACCTGCAAATGAAACCTGTGCCTAACTCCTGATGACTACTCACAGAACAAAGTGAGCTAATTTGCAAGGTATGGGGGATTTGACAAGAAGACTTGTGACAACCAGACTTCTCAGGACTTAAACAATTCACTTTTCTAACAATGGGTTCTCTGTAGGGCATATTTGGCCTTCACATACCTGCCGAATACTCTTGTCAGATTGCAGATCTGCAGGTGGATTGCTCATTGACAGGGTCCTCCAGGGTCATTAAGGAACATTTACACAGTGGTGGCTGGTGCAGCCTTACCCTGACTTATTTTGAGGTGGGGTGTCCCCCCTGCTTCAGATACAGCCTTCCTTTGCAGGTACATTCTATTATTGAAAGCACAAGGATTCATTCTCCTTGTTCAAGTCAGCCAAACTCATGACTGTACATATAAACACAATTCCCTTACCAATCGTGTTTCTATGTTTATGGGCTTGCAAGAGTCCCAGACCTTTGAAATTTATGTTAGCCCCAAGGCTACAGCAGCAACCAGAACATATTTCAGATATTATGGTATGAATGTCTTGGCCCTGATGTTCTTTGCTTTTAAGTCTCACAGGGAATAGATAACAGTGCAAAACCTGCTTTGCTCGCCAAGGCCAAGATTTGCTTCAGTACATACAAGAGAATAAGCCTTTTCATTTGTATTTTATCTTTATCCTTCTCTATCATCAGGCTTGCAAAGGGTACCCATTTTCTTAATTCCTCCTTCTGCCTGAAATTAGATAGCTTTTTTCCTTATCTCTCCTGAGAGCCATGAAAGTGGGCCCTTCAGTCACATAACTTCTTTCTTCCCCCTGGAAAATATGACTTGGGAGGGGGCATTCTTTGAAGTAAGGGAAAGGACAGCAGGTAAGTCTCTGGGTGTAAAAACACTCTCTTGTACACCACTGTAGAAAGTAATAGGCAAGCATTACATCCTTGCTTTATGTCATGCACTGCTCTAATGTAACTCTCCAGATAACCTGATTTGTTTGTACTGGGAAATTTTGTGGTTTCTACTAAGCCATACTGTGGTTTCCTCTGGTTTTTATTACTTTTGCACACCACACAGACAAATAGTTTCTGCTGCCTTTCACTACTACTGAACCATTCAAACCTGTATGAATAAATTTATTTATTTATTTTATTTACTTAAAATATTTTTATCCCACATTTCTCCTAAAAAAAGGACACAGGGTGGCTTAAATAATTAAAATACGACATTAAATGTTAAAAAACAGTAAATTATTCAAATATTAAAGAAGAATTGATAACATTATATTTAAAATGTTAGGTGAAAGCCTTATGAAAAACAGATTTAGATGCAACAAAATACCGTATTTTTCCGTGTATATGACCCCCCAATGTATAAAACGACCCCCTAATTTTGACCCTTGCCAGAGGCGGAGGAGCAGTCAATGGGCAGCCGCAAGGGGTGGCCCAGCGCAGCTGCTCCTCCGCCTGCGTCTCCTGCTGCTGCTGCCTCCGCCGCCCGATCGCCTCCTCCAGTGCGACTGCCGGGGCTCACCTCCAGCTCACGTTGCCACCTTGTCCCCTGCCCGAAGGAGACGATCGCTGGAGGAGGTGATCCGGCGGCCACGGCAGTAGGAAGGGGTGCCCGAGCGAGCGCGAGTGCTCGTTTGCCTCTGCCTCCTGCTGAGCCCCGTCAGTCCCACTGGAGGAGGTGATCGGGCGGGCAGGGGAGGCAGCAGCAAGAGGCGCCTGAGCATGCATGACTGCTCCTTCGCCTCCATCTCCGCCTCCTCCTGCTGCTGCTGCTGCCTCTGCCACCAGAGGGGACAAGCCGTGATCTCTGGAAGAGGCAATTGGGCAGCGGCAGCAGCAAGAGGCACCCGAGCACATGTGTGACTGCCTCCTTCCGTGTATAAAACGACCCTCAATTTTTCCTCTAATTATTTTAGGAAAAAGTGTTGTTTTATACACGGAAAAATACGGTATAAACCGTATTGCATATTGTCTCCTAGACAGTCAATCGTTAAGGGAAAGCCTGCCAGAAGAGA
Organism: Intellagama lesueurii; assembly: GCA_037013535.1. Taxonomy (NCBI): domain Eukaryota; kingdom Metazoa; phylum Chordata; class Lepidosauria; order Squamata; family Agamidae; genus Intellagama; species Intellagama lesueurii. The sequence continues at coordinate 245,631,796 of JBAJHW010000001.1, read as the reverse complement.
AAAGTCTTTGCTTGCTTGCAGAAGGACAGCAAAGATGGGGCCAGCCTGGCCTCCTGTGGGAGGGGGTTCCCAAGCCTGGGAGCAGCAACAGAAAAGGCTGTCTCCCATATCCCCACCAAGCATGCCTGTGATGGTGGTAGGACCAAGAGAAAGCCCTTTCTTGGTGATCTTAACACTTGAGCAGGCTCATAAAGGGAGAGAGAGTCCTTGAGATAGCTTGGAAAGCTTGGATCCAAGCTTTTTTAGGGCTTTATAAGTTAAAACCTGCACTTAGAACTGTGCCCGGAAACAGATGGGCAGCCGGCAGAGTTGCTAGAAGAGGGTGTTATGTGATCCCTGAGACCAACCCAATTATCAATTTAGTTGCAGTGTTTTGGACCACTGAATTTTCCTGACACTTTCCAAAGGCAGACCCACGTAGAGCATGTTACAGGAATCCAGCTGGCATGTAACTAAGGCATGTCTCACTGGGACCTGTGCAGATAGAGGCATAGGCTGAAATCCTGTTGCTTAGCATAGTAAGACACAACTAGAGTGGGCCCACAGAATGAGTGGAACTTATGGAGGAACTAACACACTGATTCAATGGATCTACTCTAGTTGTGATTTACTACACAAAGTAACAGGATTTCAGCCATTGTGTTGTCACCATGCATGAAAAATGCTACTGGTTCACATGCACTGTGACATACGTCGTCAGAAGAGTCCTCACTGGTCTCTGTATCCTGGCCATCTGGTAGTCATAAAGAAAGGTACTCGGAAGCTTTAAGCTTCCAAGAGCCAAAAATGTGTTACTTAATTAAAACCACAATGGCATGTCCCCAATGGATTGCCACCTGCCACCACTTGAATGTAGAACAGTAAGATTATGCACTGAGTGGCTATTGGTTCCAAGAGAAGCCTGGTAGAGTGAGATACCAGTATTCAAATTTCCCTTAATTCAGGGGAATGCTGCCTCCAGGGCCCCAAATACAGTCCTCAACACCCAAAGTGCCCCCCATGTATCCCCGCATTTTAAACTGTATTTTTTAAAAATCAGAATCTCCCCAGGTGGGGGCATTGGAGGCAATTTTGCCCTGGTTTTAACCCCCAAAACTCTGAAATTGATTGTTTTTTAAATTGGTCACTAGATGGTATAGAAGGGCTTTCTGAGTCAAAAAAATATTGGGGGGGGGAGGTGGGAGGAACAGCTGGAGCCCTTCACAAAGCTGCCCTTCCTTAGATCAAGCTGCACCTGCTCCGCTTTAAACAAGCAGTCAACAAATCTAGAACTTGGGAGTAATGAGTTATAAGTAGTATAGGGTGTTGTTTGTTTGTTTTGTTTTGTAACAAGGATGGAAGAGACACACATTTGAAAAGTGATATAATAAGTGAAAACAAAGTTACTTTATTGGTCTAATAAGTAATGGCTTCTTTTTTGCTTTTAAAAGTTACTTTAAAGGGTATTTTTAGCCATTTTAGAGACATTTTGACAGTATTTTTCTCAGATTTTATGTCATTTTCTTATCAGTTCTAAGCCCCTCCCAATGAAATACTTTTGAAATACTTTTCATGTTACTAATGAGAAGTAATGCTAACATTATAAAAAGAAACAAGCAATGAAAAGAGTTGCCTTTTTCAGCATGGTAATCAGAAACAACAATGAATAATGGGAACATACGACTTTTGAAAAGTAAGTTTCTAAGCTCTGAACAAAATGTACACAACACTGCATTGTAGTCATTTCAAATTAAAAAAGACAAATCATTCTATCATTCAAACTTGCCTGAATATCAACATGGGGAGATAAATTTTCTTACACTCCACAGGTGAGATGGGCAAAGTACACCCTTAGGCATCCCTGCACTCTATCGACAAAAATGACACCCACTCCTATGTTAGGACCGAGAGGGGGTCTTGTTTTGTTTTGACAAATGGAGTTAGCACCCTTCCTGTTGCCTGGCTGATAGATGCCCAGAGCCTCCCCAGCCAACTTCAGTGCAGACTGATTTGATCCAAAAATTCTTTATAGAAGTAGGTCAGGATGATGCAATAGTTGTTAAGGGTAGCAATCTCATTATGAGATCCTCCCGCCTCACTGTCAAAATTAACCTGTTTTGGCTAAAGGTGTTACACAGGCAGGTGCAAAACCTGGGGTTCTTTTTCACATGTTCAATCCATTTTGAATTTAAAGGGAACAGACTTGTCACAAGCCAATTTAGTAATTTGTTAATTTAGTACATGAAGACATATCTTACCTCTGATAACAAATATTTAAGAAAAGTTGACTCCAAATGCTTTTGAAAGGAAATCCCTTGCCTACAACATCAGCATCTTTCCTTTCCCTGCAGTATCTGCAATGTTGCAACCTCTTGAGATGGAGTAATATTTTTTTAAAAGCATATGTTGCTTTGCCCTCCCCACCCCGGAATAAAGATGCGAGACAAGTATCATGGGTTAAAACATGGGCCACACTTTATTGATCATAATTCAATGTTACCATCCTTTGGCAAAAGGGGGGCCTGCCGTAGTGCGGAATCAGGTTAAATCACAGAGGTCTCAAAGTACCCCTTACTCAACAAATGGGCGAGTCCCCGGCCCCAAGTTCTCGCAGTCTTAAAGACAGCGAGAACCCAGCCGGCCACAATTTGGCCACCCCCCGGACCTCAAGCCATCTTTTACTTGTTGACTGTTGGTCCGGTTGTGGCCCAGCGCATCTTTCCCCCCAAGCACTGTAATTGCACGATCCGCAGCGCTGGGAGGTCCGATGGGCTATTAGCTTACCTGAGTTTGCAACAGGACGCACCAGAAAAAACCTGTTTTATCCACACTACCCACCACAGCATAGGGACTAGCCCAGCTAAGTCCCATGCCCGCCATCGAGCCTATCAAGCTCAGCAAGCAGACCCCCCTTGATGTCTTCTAAGAAGACATCCAAACCCAAATCGGACAGATGAACACCATTGTTCCAAAAAAAACCTCAGGCCTATCCAATCGGATCCTCTGGTGACCAGTCACCAATCCAAGGCCACTGCCGACCACTCTGCCGACCTCCCGGTTAACACTCCTGCGTGCTGTGTTAACGGAGAAAAAACTCCTGGCATCCCTCCACACCAACCGAGGGATGATCGTGGACCACACAATATGCATGGCCGGATACGTGGCCTTCAACCATTTCAGGTCACGTGAAACGTCCAGGATCAATGCCTTACCAGAATGCCTGGCCAAATCATCACCACCGAGATGTATTACCAACAAATCCGGTGGAGACTGGCCAAAGGCCACCACCCTGCACAGCTGACTCCACAGCATTCCGCGCAGCCCTCTCCATATGATGTGCGCTCTGGCTCTAAGGCCCAGGTTGCTCCTCCATGGGGATGCAGCAGCATATCGCTCTGCCCAGTATACATAGCTGTGGCCCAAAATCAAAATGTGCCTCCGCCTCACCGACTCTACGAGACCTGCGAAGACATAACAAAACCAGGCCCCTGCCTAGACATTAGGGAGTTTTCTGATGTATCTACGATAGGAGGATGAAGACCACCGACCCAAATGCTTAATTTCCTCCATGCTATAACCCAGGGCTGCCGCAGTGGAAGCTGCACCGATTCTGAATGAGTGTGTGCCGAACCTCATTCCCTGGGCTCCGACTCTATCCAACACTACATCCGTCAATTTCCAGAACTGATACTTCGTCAGTGGCGAATTATCTTCATGTTTAAAGAAATAGCCTTGGTCTTGTCCCCTAAGCTCCAAATATGCTATCGTGGCTCTCACAGAACAGATGCTTTCCATGTGACAACGCGCTAGTGCGAGTTGGGCACCCTTACCTAATTGATCTGCCTTGGATCGTCGAATAAGAATTTGCACCATCCCGTCTTCAACCCTAACATCCTGCCACTGCAAAGCTACCCCAGCCTTGTCATTCTTTCCAGAAGCCACTACCTCGCTAATCCTAAAGGCCGCCAAAAACATCAACAGTGATGCTGCTCTAAATAGAACTGTTTCATACTCATCCCTACACAAAAACTCCCACTGCTTACAAATGCGTTCTAACAACACAGGTGATATGGGGGCCCTGGTGTCCTGCACTCTACCCCTCTCCTTGGACCATCCTTCAATCATTTTCTTAATGCGGTAATCCACCGAATAATCCCGATAGCCATTAACCCTAGCGTAAAAGGCAAGTGCTGACAACCTACCCTGTATAGTTCCAGGTGCCAATCCCTTTCTATTCAAATACACGATAAATTGCTGCAGATGATCCACTGGCGCCGGCCAAACCGGCTCCAGGTTAACCAGCTTTCTAAATTCCTGGAACTCTATACTCACAGCCTAGTACCCCTTCTGTGTCCTCGGTGCAAGAGCCAAGCCTATTGCTCTTTCCGCGTCTTCGCACCAATTTGCCAGACCTCTGGGGGCAGAATTTCTGGGAACTCCTTGGCTCCGGGGTCTAGCTCCCTGAACAGCTCAATCTGTTGGCGTGACAATGCATCAGCTAGTCTATTTTCTATACCTGGTACATGTCGAGCCTGCACTAGGATGTTAAACTGCAGGGCCCATAATGTGAATGCCCTAACCAATGTCATGACCTGCTCTGAATGCGACATAAGGTTGTTTATGATATAAACAACCGCCTGATTGTCACACCAAAAGCGCACCACGGAGTTTGACCACTCCTCTGCCGATAGCCACAGCGTGCCCACTATTGGGAAGAATTCTAAGAATGTTAAATCCCTGGTAATGCCGTTCTGATGCCAATCCTCAGGCCACATGCCAGCACACCACCTACCTCTAAAATAAATTCCAAACCCTAGGGAACCTGCCGCGTCTGACTGGACCTGCAAGTCTGCTTTCAGCCCTATTTCGCCTCTCCAGAAAGATATCCCGTTAAACCCTGCCAAAAACTGACTCCACACCAGTAGATCTTCCCTCATACCATGTGACCCTCATCCTATGCAAGGGGCATTGCAGGCCCTTCATGGCATCGCAAAGCTGGCACAAAAATGCGCGCCCAGGTGCAACCACTCTACAAGCGAAGTTTAAACGTCCCACAATCTCCTGGAGCTGATGCAGAGACACCTTTCGTTTCTGCAACAGTGCGACTATCTTGATCCTAAGGTTGGCTAATTTGTTTTCGGGCAGCCGTGACGTCTGCTGTATAGTATCCAGCTCAATGCCCAAGAATGTGAGGGACGTGGCTGGTCCCTCCGTTTTTTCCTCCGCCAGGGGTAAATCCAGCTCCTCTGCCATTAATTGAAAACTGTTCAAGATAAATCTACATTTTCCTGAATTCCTTTCTCCACAGAAAAGGTAATCATCTAAATAATGAGCCATAGACTTACAGCCCACCCTACTCCTAAGCTTTGACTTGACAAATGAGCTGAACCGTTCGAACACAGCACAAGACACCGAGCAGCCCATAGGTAAAGCTCTATCAATGTAAAAGAATCCCTGAAAATGAAATCCCACCAGGTCAAAGTCTTGTGGGTGAACTGGCAAATCCGAAATGCTGATTTTATCACATTTTGCCAGCTCCGCCCCCACACCACACTTTCTCACCATGCAAACCGCCTCATCAAAGGAGGTGTAGCGCACGATACAAAGTTCCTGAGGGATAGCATCGTTGACCGACGCTCCCTCTGGGTAGGACAAGTGGTGAATTAATCTGAACTTGCCCTGAGCCTTTTTTGGCACTATACCCAAAGGCGAAACCCTCAAATTCTCAAAAAGAGCCATTGCGAAGGGCCCAAGCACTCTCCCTTCTTTTACTTCCTTAGCTATCTTATCCTGGACAACACCTTCCATCCCGTGAATCGATCTGAGGTTTTGCGCAAAAAATGCCCTACGCTAACCCACCGCCAGGATCCTAAATCCATACTTAAAGCCTTCCAAGAGGTAATTAGCATCTTCTCTGCGGGGGTAGATCCTCAGCCACGCTTCTAGGACTGTAACCTTAATTGGGCTGGGTCCCTTTTCCAGGGGTACCTCCGCCGCTGCTGGGTTTTTTGCCTCCTCCTGTGCCCTTGTTCTGGCGTTGAACCCCAGCCCTGAAACATGATGTGTTTGGGTGTTGACCCCCACATGCAGAACACGCATGCCTGAAACGGCATGGTTTCCTGGTACAAACGCCCTTGGAGTTATACTCCCAACAGAGCAGGAGGGGTTGAACCACCTGCCCCACTCCTGCGGGGATTCTGACCCGGGGTGACTTTCCTATTCAGGTGCCCGCTATCAAACCTATCCCCTACATTGGGTCTGGCTGGGGTCATGTCCTGGAGCCACAGACCCGGCAGGGGCGCATCCCAACAAAGATTTGGGTGAATCGCACTCTGCATACGGAACGATTCATCACAATGAAGCCACACCTGCCCAGCAAAATCTACATATGCCCTATAAATCAAATCCAGGTATTGGAAAAGAGATTGCGCCCGCCATGGCTGGGCCTTGACAACCACCCCGGCGTAAATCAGAAACCCAGGCAGCCAATTAGACCATGTCCTATCAGGTTTCTTCCTCCTCCGTCTCTCCTTCTCTTTGTCGTCTTCCTTGTCAAGATCCTTTTTCTCTACATTTCTATTTAATAACGCAAATAAATCCACATATTCACCCTTCCATATCTTTTCTTGCGTTGCCGGGGTGAGATGATCGCCCAAGGGCATCGAGTAGTCACCGTATGGCAACGCTTGTAAAGGCACGGTGTTATAACTCATGTCAGGAACCGACGGGTAAGGCCAAACTCCCACGCCAGCCGTAGTGTTAAACTGGGCTGGTACTGTAAACTGAGGGTATGGTGTACCCCATCCACCAAACTGCGTGTTGGAACACGGCCACGGAGTGTTGGGAGGCCTACCACTCTGCATGTCGTATGGTGTATAAACTGTGGGGTTAAATTGTCCACCGCCTGCCCAAGGCCAGGCGGGGATCAGTGAATAGATGCCCGGTGCAACAGCTGACTCACCTGACGAAGTCGTCGCCATACTTGATTCCTCCCTGGTATATAGCCTGTCAGGGCTGGCCTCATTAGCTTCATCTTGCCTATCTTGGATCATGGTCGCTGGTTCAGGTGTTGCAGGGGTTGACAACCTTCTTCCCTTATCAGCCTGCCAAGGCTGTGGTGTCGGAGAAGCCCCATCTGCATCGCATCTGGGTGTCCCTTCAGGCTGCTGCTCCACCTGGAGAATAGCAAATCTAGCCATTAGATCGTCAGCTATCACCTTAAGTTTGGCCCTACAATGGCTCTTGGCATCCCTGGCTGATCTGCATGGCTGCACCTTGCATGGCGGTGGAGCTTGCCTCGCCAGCCATTCAGCCTCCAATGTAGAAATCTTTTCCTGCAGCTGCTGCCAGGCAGGCCAGGATTCCTCGTCAGAAGAGGACTGGGGGGGAGACACTTGGGGAACTGGCCTTTTCTTGGCAGGCTGTTTCCCCTTCTTATTGCCCTGACCCTTCCAAGATGCCATTATGTATCTAGTGCTCAAAATGAAGAGAAGCACAGAATTGTCTCAGAAGTACCGCTGCCAAGTCAGATAGTAATTCTTACCTATGCACCAATAAAGAAGGGGGGTAACCAACTGATGGCTCTCAGCTATGCTCCTCCGTTAAGAACACAAGCCAGACTATGTGGTAATTACCAGCTAGTCAAACCACATAAGCGTTATTAATTGTTCCTATTTTAATTAATTTTGTAATTGCAATGAACTAAATTCCTTGATTAAATCCCTTTAAATAACTTACCAATTCAATTAGCCCCAACTAGGAAGTATGTCCACAATTAATTTAATTAGCAATTCAGGACTCAACCCTTATTTCCTCAACTATCCTTAATCAATACCAATCTCAACTCCTTCACTGGTGCTCTATCCCCAGTTAATTAATTGATTCTCCTGATTAAGGAAACCTCCTAATTAATTACTCTTATATATAATAACTTAAAAATACTCTAATTTATTCAAATTTTATTAATTATTTATTATGAAACAATTAATATTAATATTAATATTATTATAATTTAATATTTAGATATTTATTTTATTAATATCTTAATTTAATTTATTTTTTCATTCTATTTTATTTATAATTATTATTATTACTATTGTTGTTGTTATTTTTATTTGATTTTTTTTTTTTTAGTAACACCAGCCAGTAATAGCTGCAAGGCCACTTAAATTACTGCACCTCGCAGCCAAGGCCAGCTCTCACAGGGCTAGTATGCCACTCCGGCCGTTGAAGAAGGGAAGTGGGGGGAGAGTGAAGAAAACAAAACGGTCAGGGCTCAGGAGCCGCGCAGTGCCCACGTGCGCCAAACAGCCAGAGCTCAACGGCCCCGCACCTCACTTCCTCCGCTACGAGCCTACCCAAACCTCAATGTAAGTCTTGCGACCCATTAGAAGGTACCAGCACCTCTACCGGACCTGTCTCCTAGAACTAGCCTTTATTCCTTTTTTTTTTTTAACTTGAGGTGTTCGTAAGCCCTGCTCGTGCCGGAGCGCGTTCGGCGCGAACCGCGCCGCTGTGGCCGCGCCCCCCCTGAACTTCCTTGTCGTCAATAATACAGTAAAAAAAAATTAAAAATCAACTTGTCTTAGCTTATATAGAAATTAAATATGAGTAACAAAAATGTCAACAAAACCGCGGGAGGGAGCCGATGCTACCCTCCCCTCCTCCTGGACGCTGTTCCACAAGGCCTTGATCCGTGACGCAGCTGGTAGCAACCGAGCAGCATAGCTCTATCCTTTGCCATTGCCGGAAAAGGAAGAGGGCGGACAGGGGGGGAACGTCCCTTAAATAACCTAACGTTCCCCCCTCTCGCCCAACTGCTCTCATGAGACCTAGGGTCTCGCGTTATCCAGGGAGGGAGGCAAAGGCGAGCCACGCTGCCGAAGCTTTAGCTCAGCAGCGGCTCGAGCATTTGAGTGCTAGATCTCTAGTGAAATCACTTCTACTCACAAAAAGACTGAGAACTGCTATTTAAGCCTATTTCTTTAAGAGGCAGGTTCTACATTCTCCAGGTGTTACTTACAAATCTAGGGTGCTGTTCAGAGTTTCCCCATGGGAAACACATTCCAGAAGCAGAGGTATGCATCAAATGCTAGTCTTTTCCAAGATGGGGGTGTTAAAAAGTCACAATTTCCCACCTATTGTACATCATCCACTTAGATAAAAGGCACAAGGAGAGACCTCAAGTGTTGAGGAGGTTACAGGGTTGAGGCAGAACTGCAGCATTTATAATGAATTAACGGAATATGCATACCCTTTCATTTGTACATTTCAATTTAGTATCTGAAGATGCATGCTCAGGGTTACACAGTTCCCTCATTTTTGAGCTGGTCTTTGCATAGATATGGTTTGAGTCTACAAGGTGGAGAAAGATAGTTGATAGTCAACGTATATGGAATTTTTGATACTGGCTAGTGCCTATGTATTTTTATTAGTTTCACAATATATTGTATTTCCCAGAGAGAGAGAGACTTTGATTTAAAGCAAAAAGTTATGGTTGACCTATGATCCAAACAGTTGGGTTCCTAAGGTTTGTAATATCTTCTTCCAAACAGTTGAATCACTAGGGAAACCACTGCTCATAAAAGATTGAGAACTGCTATTTAAACCTGTTTTTTAAAAAGACAGGTTCTGCACACTCTTAAGTGTTACTTACAGATCTACCCCACAGCGAGTGCTGCTCAAAGTTTTTCCATTAAAAACCTATTGCAGAATCAGCCATGTGCCATTTAATGCTAGTCTTTCCCAATGAGGCTATGAAAAAAACCATAATTTTGACCCATAGTTGCCATTGTACACCATCCATTTGGATAAAAGGCACAAAGAGAGACCTCAGATTTTCAAGAGTAACAGAACTGAGAGGCCAAATTGCAGTAGTTGTAAATAATCAACATAATTAAGAAATTGCCAAGAAGAAAACAAAGCAGTTTTCACAATTCATTTCTATGGTGGAATAACATGGAAATGAGTATTATAGCTATAGTGGAGCCACAGTATAATACCATGATCCATCTGCAATAGTTTTGCAATGAAAGACACAATATAGATGTTATTAAATAAACAGATAAATAAATATCCCATTAGTGGTAATACATCTGTTACTTGTTACATTTCCTATATATCTTACATATTCAATGACACATCCCAAATTTCTTATAATGAGCTCAAACTAGAGTAAATAGCTGTCCTCCTCCCTACATTATCCTTCCAACTTTTGAGAAATGAATTAGCTTGAGGTCACCCAATGAATTTCATGGCTCAGTGAGCACTGGAACTTGGATCTCCTAGTTGTTAAAGTCCAACACACCGACCTGCACATCACAGCGTCTCATTCACTGCTTGACAAATGGTCATCTCTATTGTTTTTCCAACTGATGAAGAGAATGATCTTTTGGACTTTTTGAAAACAGGTATCTCTAGGTGTAGTCAACTGAAATACTGTAAGAACAGGGTATATATTAGGGATGTGCATTGGCTCCAGAGAAAATTGTCCAAACAAGATGAAGCAGGGTTTTTGTGCATTTCTGGATTAGCAAGTGGTTCAAGAAGACTCAGCTGCTGTGAGATCATTTCACATACCTCTATGTGAAATAGGGGGATTAAAAATGCTGAAACTGGGGGGGGGGGGCAGTCTTGGTGCCAACTGCTATTAGCAAAATAAGGAAGTGCCAACATAGAAGATTGACAGCTGAAGCTCCAGTAAAAGCCAGGAACTCTGCATACTCCAATTGCTAAGCTCCTGGGGAGAGCTCAGACTGATCTCACTGGACTATATATATTTCCTTCCACCAGACCAAGCAGCCATTTTGAGTCCAGGTATGGCAAAAGGATGGTGCTACATTGGTTAGAAGACTGTTTCTAGAATTTTCTTCCCTTTTTCTTTTAGGTAGCTACCCAAAGTTGACTTTCCATTTAAGGCAGTGTGTGTGTGTGTGAATGTGGTATGCATGATTGACTCTCTTGTGGGGGCTTTGATTGGCTAAGTCAAATCTGTATCAAATTTGTTTTCCCTATTCTCAGTTTCTTCCTCTGATCCAGAGACATACAAATACATGCACAAAGCCAAGAATAAGTTGATTCAAGCAAACTTCCAACTAGCCAAGAGTGGGTCAGTCCTGAGCTATAAAGAAAATATTTGGATGCAAATCAGACTGGACAATACTTCCACATCCCAATATAAATGTATGTGATAGTACAATGAAGTGCAGCTCTACCAAAGTAGCTTATACTCATCTGACACTGTATTTGTTCCCGATTTGAAATGGATGTCCTCACTGAAATGCTACTCTAAAGCAAAAAGCAAAGTTTGTTGCTTATATACTGCCCCATAATACTTAAAGCACACCCTGGGTGATTTACAACATAATTATGCAAGAAACAGTTTGGGGGCCCCTCCCAGCAAGCTAGGTACTCATTTTACTGACCTCAGAGGGATGGAAGGCTGAGTCAACCTCAAGCTGGCTTTCTGAGCCCATTGGGATCAAACTCAGGCCATGAGCAGAATCTTTACTGCAGTACTGCAGTTTAACCACTGCACCACAAGGCTCCTTCTCCCATGAGATGTTGGACTATAGTTCTTACAATCTCCAACCAGCTGGGGATGATGGAAGCTGTAGCACAACATGTATAAACACTAGAGGGCTTCTGGGTTGGGAGGCTGCTTTGGTCTGATTCTATACAGCTTCTAAGTACCTAAACCTTATTAGATTACAGCTGCTGACAGGGATATAATCTTTGTCTTTTGTTGGATGTCACAAATCATGTTTCTATAGTCCTCAAGTGGAGTTCATGTATGTAACGTCCTGGCCAATTGCAAATGAAACATTCTCTGAAATCCAGCAGCAGAACATACGCCATGTGCAACTGATGATGTCATCAGCCAGGGTGATTTGGCACCAATGAAAACAAATTTGACCCCACCACAGAGGCTTCTTTGGAATCCCTTTCATCCTGTTGGGAGCCATGGGGTGAAAGAAGTCTTTAATTTCTGAAAATAGCCCGCAGGACAGCTTTACCACCAGCAGCAGTTTTTGTAATTTAAAGATTTTCCCCTGCCCTCTGTCCCCCCCCCCCCCCATGGTTTCCCAAAAGGAAAAGGATTCCAAGAAAGCCTCCAGACCTTTGGGGGTGAGGGGATGGGAAAAAAATAATTTCCAAAAAACATCACAGTCGATAGCATCACCAGCCTTGTGCAGCATAAGTTATACTGCTGGATTTCAGCCCATTAAGTTGAATATACTGGTCTTTCTGGACCAACAATAACCAAATGCCATTCTCTTGTCTGTTGTAAGAAACTACATCTTCATCTAGAGTCCAATATCCACTTATCCGGAATAGGTCTAATTGAACTCAATGAGATTACTTCTGCAGAGTCATACACAGGAATGCATTTTAAATCTCTTTTGTGGAAAGATACACTGTATAATCTCCTCCTCCTTTACTATCAGTGTCTATTGACAATGGCAAAAACTTCAATGTGTAGGTTATGAGTTATATTATTTTGACCATTAGTTCCATTCTATTAATTGCCTTATCTGAAAATCCCATTAAATTGTCCATTTCATGTAACATACACCTATTGCTGTTAGTAAGTAAGAATATCATCCTCTGGTTCCAGCTGCAAGATCAGTTTATGGTGGCACAAGAGATTTTGATTAACTGCCGAATGAATTTTTTCCCCAGTGTCTGCTGGGTTTATCTAAAATTTGCAGAACTGCTGCAGGCAGAGCTTGCTGCAATGAAACAAATGCTCTTTGCTCTCACTATTATAATTTAATCTTTGAAAACACAATTATTTTTGCTTATTCAACACTCCACAAAGCCATTCCGTACAAATTTCAAAAGAAGGCGGAAAGCTCTCTGGTGTCTTTAGTTGCAGCTTTCCACAAACAAAGAGAAAATAAATAACTTAGTACGTGTCATACCTCAATGTTATTCAGTCAGTGTGTCATAGAAATTGCTTAGGAGCCTACAGTGAATGTCACAGAAATTGCTGTTATAGAAGTGCTCTAATAATAGTTAAGCAAGACTTGTGTTCAATGGAAATGGATACCTTAATGTCTCACAATGGATGCTGCAGCACTCTTGAAGACTTCTCTCTCATCTTGTGCACATTGGTAGGATCTTTTGGATGTGCTCACACCAACTGTTTCATTACTCAGAAAGTAGAAGAGTTATTGGCCAAAATCCTCTTGCGCAGCTACGTAATTGGCCTAACATTTAGAGGCAAATTGCCCTAAGGGAAGAATTCACTATAGACATTATCAGCTGCAAGCTGAGTCATATAACACAGTATGCAACTGATAATGTCTATGGTCTTTTTTTAAACTTGGGGCATGTTTGAGGTGAATGTTTAAGTATTGGAGGAAGTTATAGTGGAAATGCGTTTACTTTACCATGTGTAATGGTAAATCCTGAAATGCCTGCGCTCATCATGGCAGTCGCCACAGCCATATACACCAGGAGATTCCCAAAAAACTCAGCAACCATTTTATTCCATATCAATAAATCAGTTCCAGCAGTTTTCATCTCCAGTGAGAGCAACTCCCCCTTTTAGTGGTCCTAATTGCCTTTGAAGACCAAGCTGCCCCAACGGGCACAACAATTGGGAGAACTCACAAAATATATTGTTGCTTGGACAGTTCAGTTTCCCTCAGCTATTGTGAGGACTGCTGCTGTGCTCAGGGGGAACTGGGAAGCTGAAGGGCATATGGAGATAACATATTCATCTTTGCTAATCAAAAAGTCCCTGTGAGCCCTGGCTCCCCAAAAACTCTCCACACCCCAAAGAGCAACAGCACAGTGCCTAGTTTACCTGGATCATCTTGGCTGTAATCCTATATATAATTTACTCCTCTGACAGAGTGGAGCCAGAGCTCACTAGATTGATAGCTGAGACTTTTTCATTAGCAGGGACAGTGAGGACATCCGCCAATCCCTTCTCAGACTTTTCTGCTCCTTCCAAGCTCAGCTGCAGCCCTAACAGTAGCTGGAGGAGAAGGATTTCTCCCTTATGCTGAGAAAAGAAACTCCAGGAAAATCTTAATCTGAAGTTCAGTTGTATACATGGAGAAGAGAGGGAGGGAGAGGGAAGGGAATGTGTCTGCATTTAGGCAGATGTGGCTATGGAGATTGCTACAGAAAGCATCCACACTTCAGAATTCACCACTATTCTGCTGGTTAACTGGGAGAAACCCCCTTTGGAGTCAGTGGTGGTTATTTCTGATCAAATGGGCTCATTTTATTTAACAAAGATCACCAACCAGGCAAAATGCAGCCTTTTGGCTTTTCATTAGCACTGCAATCAATTCTGCAAAAATATGTTATGTTTAAACTGCTAGCATCAAGGTAGAACTCCACAGGAAAAAAGGAAAATATTTCCCAGCCCCTGTTTGACTGTTTTTTTCATTCTCTAAGAGAGTGACAATACGAGCATTCAACATGCTGCTTGGTGCACTGTAAGAATGGGCTGGTTCAGTCCTAAAGCTGGCAATCAGACACCATCTTTGTTTGAATGAACCAGTGCAACTTTCTGGGGACCTGTCGGGGGCTTCTACTTTTTTTGTGCAGGTGGAATCATTCCATTTTGGTTCAATTTCAGTGCTTATGATGGCTTGAAATGAACCAAAGTGAGCCTTTCATTGTTAATTTGCCTTCCTTCCTAAATTTTCCATATCAGGAAATGGCTTAAGAAGATAGTTACCATATTTTCCGTGTATAAGATGATACTTTTATCTAAAATCTTTAGACTAAAAATGGAGGGTCATCTTATACACAGAGGTAAGCTGAAGAGAGAACAAAAACAAGTGGAGGGGAAAGCAGGGATCTAAGCGATCCTGCAGCACTTTGATCCCTGCTTTCCCCCTCCACTTGTTTTTGTTCTCTCCTCAGCTTACTTCTGTGTATAAGACGATCCTCCATTTTTAGTCTAAATATTTTCAGCGGGAGAGCAGGGATCAAAGTGCTTCAGGATCGCTTTGATCCCTGCTTTCCCCTTCACTTTCTAAGTCCCACGGGGCTTAGCAAAAGGAGGGGGAAAGGTATCAAAGCAATCCCATGATGTGCAGCCGTGGGATTGCTTTAATTCCTTTCCCCCTCCTTTTGCTTAGCCCCGCAGGGCTTAGCATGAAGGGAGAAAGCAGGGATCAAAGGGATCCTGCAGTGCTTTGATCCCTTTCCCCCTCCAAAAGTGGGGGGCGTCCTATACATGGGGGCATCTTATACACGGAAAAATATGATAGTTCACAATATTAGAAAATCAAACACTTTTTCTGTTCCTCCATGCAGGGGCAGATGAAGTTTTTATAAAAATTACACTGTATTAGGTCATCACTGATGCCCCTCATCACTGATAAAAAAGCAAAAAGAAAACTTCCTCCCAGAACGTGCCTGCAGCTTATTAAGCCACTTCACCAAATGGGAAATTCAGAGAGGAAGGAGTCAAACCAAATAGGGTTGCTTGAGGTGCATTGGCCATTTGGGTGTGAGGATAACATCAAATGGCATACCAGACCTCGACTTGACCTCTACAGACCCTATTTAGCCCACTCCAGCCTGCTCCAATGAGCCCATGTAGACAAGCCTTAAGTTTCTGTCTGCTGATTTGTCACAAAGAGTAAAGAAACTTGAAAGCCTCATTGTCAGCTTACTAACCTGTTAGAGCAAAGAAGGTCAGGTGGGCTGGGGGGGTACATAAAATGTTTTTGCTGACATAATATGTCATTGTATTCTATCCAAGACTGAAGAAATGCAATCGGCAGCTTCTGGCGGCTTGTTACAGTAGACCAGCAGTAGTAAATCTTTGGTGCTCCATATGTTTTCGACAACAATTCCCATAGTCCTTTATCACTGATAATCACTGGGGATTCTGAAGGTTGTAGTCCAAAACATCTGGAGTACCAAAGATTTGCCATCCCTGCTGTAGATTCTCCTTTAACATCAGCTGCTTAAGCTGTTTCATCAGTAAGCACTGAAGATAGTAAGACTTCCCCACAATAGCTTTTAAGGGCTGGTGGCTAGTAGTTTAACACAATTCATTTGCTTCTTCCATATTTCATAGTCCATTTGCTTCTGGCCTCTCTGTGTGGAAAGAAACAGTAATTGGAATGTACCTAGGAAGAATAAATCTGTAGGTGAGGAACTATCTGGAGATGGCTCATCTATTTGAAAGCTGAGCATTCTCTGGGTATGCATAGGCTCTTGCTGTGCTCAAATAGTGATATAAATTAGACTATTTACAGTCCATTGTTAAATAAATGGCCATTTTAAAGAATGACATAAGTATCCAATTCTATCTCATCCTACAAGTTCTCCTGTAACAAGATGCCCCAGTGAATGTTCAGATGAGCACTGAGGAATGAGGTGCTGGTTTAAAAGTCTGGAATTCTTCTTGCTGATAGTCCTTACAACTGCCCATGAAGTGAGCCAGGGATGAGCAATTATATTGGGATATGAGGAGCCAGCATTCATATTTTCTGCTGAGCTATGGTTTATCCTGTGTATAGAGAATCTTTCAGGGCTGGGCAATCTTACTGGGAATGCATGTCTGGGATACAGGCACCAGATGGAAGCTTGTCTACAACCTCCATATAATCCTTGTGTCTCTGCCCTCATGCCAAATGTGGGGACTTATGCCCTGAACTGGATTGCTCACTCTGCATAGGGCAGAAGAGGGCTCTGGGTACAAAAGTTACACTTTTTTATGAAGTACCTGGGACACTCAAAAGGCACTAATGCTAATACAACTTTCAGAACAGATGCAAGAACTAAGAAGAGATTTCAGAACCGGAATTGACAGTAATAATCAGAAGATAGATTCCTTCACACAGGCCATTAGGGAGGTAGAACAGAGGTTAACAGGAGTGGAACAAGAATTGCAAAATATTAAACAAGAAAAAAAATAAGGATCAAGAGTGTCTTATGTTCTTGGAAATGGATAGCTGGAAGAGCTGCAACAATCAATAGAGAGAATCTTTAGAGTGGGGAATACCTTCACAAGAAGGAATAAATTGCCAAAGAAAATTCATATAAAGTTCCTAAGAAGATCGGTGAAAGAGAGAATATTGAAACAGAGAAAAGGAACTGACAATCAGAGGGACCAAGATTAATATCCTGAAGCAGGTGCCTTGGAGCATGCAGGAAAAAAGACAAGAATACTCCTTCCCTACTTAAATACTGACAGACAGGAAAATTCCATTTACATGGTTAATACCGGAGGGAGTATTCCTAAACTGAGAGTCAAGAAGATTTAATTTGAATAGCAAAATAAAGGCCAGGAATTTCATGGAAGAAATGAAACACAAACTGAAGCTCACAGAAGAAGACCTACAGTTGTCCAATGAGGAATCAGAAGAGGAACTAGAAGAAGCAGAATGTAAAAGACAAAGAACTCCACCCTCGCCGAGACGAACTAGAGGCATGGAGAAAGCCAAATATAAAATTGGCAGTAAAAGCCAAGTAGATGTCTAAACAAACCAAAATACTTTAAGTTAATGTTAAAGAGCTAAATTCACCCCAGAAGAGGAAAATAATTTTTAATAAACTTTTCAAAGCCAAAGTAGAAATCATATCTATTCAAGAGACTCATATCAAGGAAGCAGATAAAAATTTGCTAGAAAACTCTAAATTGGGCAAAGTCTTTATAGCCTCCGATCAACAAAAGAAAAAAGGGGTTGCAATGTATATACAGTGGAGTCTCGACTTACGTATGGCTCCACTTACGTACTTTTCGACCTTCGTACTTCTCCGGCTGCAAAGTTTCCAATCGACTTGCGGCCAGAGAATCGACCTACGGACCGGAAGGGGGAGGCGGGGAAAGTGCCAAATTCAAATTTGGCACTTTCCCCGCCTCCCCCTTCCGGTCCATAGGCCGCCGATCTGCCTCCGGATGCCTTCCAGGGCTTCTCCGCCGCCATGGGAGGCATCTCGGAGGTCCACCGCCACCGCCGATCGTGCTTCGGAGGCACTATCGGCGGTGGGGGGGGGACACCTCTGAGATGCCTCCCATGGCGGCGGAGAAGCCCTGGAAGGCATCCAGAGGTCCCCCGCCGCCGCCGCCGCTGCTGGGAGCCGAGCCGCGCCGGGCGATCCCGGCCATGCTCGGACTCCTGGACTTCCCCCGCCACCGCGCAGCTCGGCTCCCGGCGGCGGCGGTGGCCCTCCGGATGCCTTCCCTGCCACCATGGGAGGCCTCTCGGAGGTCCCCCACCCCCGCCGATGCAGGCTTTCCCAGGATGGACCGGGCCTACTAGGGGAGGGCTTCCCCCGGTAGGCCCGGTCTACTGCCCGGGAAAGCCTGGTAGACCGGGCCTACTGGAGGAAGCCCTCCCCTGGTAGGCCTACTGGAGGAAGCCCTCCCCTGGTAGGCCCGGTCTACCAGGCTTTCCGGGCAGTAGACCGGGCCTACCGGGGGAAGCCCTCCCCTGTAGGCCCGGTCCACCCTGGGAAAGCCTGCATCGGTGGGGGCGGGGGACCTCCGAGAGGCCTCCGGCAGCAGCGCCGAAGCTCTTGGAGGCCTCGGGCAGCGGCGATGGCGGCAGCGAGGGACCTCCGAGAGGCCTCGGGCAGCGGCGATGGCAGCGGCGGGGGACCCCCTGGAAGGCTTCGGAAAGGTAAGGTTTAATTTTTTTACTGTAATTTATTTTAATCTTTTTTGGGGGGGGGTTCTTGGGCCGGTTACGGATTAAATGGTTTTCAATGCATTCCTATGGGAAATGCATTTTCGACCTACGGACTTTTTGACCTACGGAAACCGTTCCAATACGGATTAATTCCGTAGGTCGAGGGTCCACTGTATAAAAGGAGTTAGAACCAAAATTAGTGTATGCCTCAACAGATGGAAGAATATTAATGGTGGAGGTTTATAAAGACGGAGAAGAAATACTGCTGGTGAACATTTATGTGCCAAATGAAGTGCAAGAAAGATTCGATGAACAATTGGGAAATCAGCTGATACAAAGACATGAAAAGAAAATATGTATCATGGGGGATTTCAATGCAATAACTGACAAACAAAAAGATACCTCAGCAATAGGCGGAAAGAAAAGGAAAAAGAGGAGAAATATGATCCCCAAGGTTTTTTTAGAAATGGCAGAAGAACTTAATCTAATTGTTATCTGGAGAACTAAGTACCCTCAGAAAAGAGATTATACATTCTATTCAAACAGACATAATTTATGGTCAAGAATAGATAATTGTTGGATTTCAGTGGAAATGACACACCGAGTGGAAGAAATTGAAATATTACCAAATACATATGCAGATCATAACCCAATAACAATGACTTTAGGACAACCCTTAAGAAGAGGAGGATGGAGACTTAACAATTACTTACTGAGGGACGAAGCCTTTTTGATCAAAACTAAAAAAGAATTAGAATTTTTCTTTCAAATTAATGAACCCCAAGATACAGAAATGACAATCATATGGGATGCAGTGAAAGCATACATTTGGGTCCTGGCAATAGATTTTAATGCACAAAGGAGAAGAGAAAGAAGCAAACAATATCAAACATTAATAACATCCCTGAAGAAAGGAGAAATGGAACTGAAAAAAAAAACCTATAGTGAAGTACCTAAAAAATAAAATAAATATATTAGGGCATAAAATCAATCTATTGGAACAGGAAGAAATGGCAAAAAAATCAAATTTGCAAGGCAAATTTTTTTGAGAATGCTAATAAACCAGGAAGATGATTAGCATATAGAATTTAAAAAGAAAGAGAAAAAACAATGATTAATGCAATAGTGGATAAGGAAGGGATGGAAACATACAAACAAAAGGAAATTTTAAAAAAATACAAAATTTTTATACTAACCTCTACAAAAGACAGAAATCGAGCAGGAGCAACAATGGAACTATTTGGGTAAACTCCCTAACTGGAGATTTAGCCCCCAACAATTAGAAAATCTAAAAAAATCAATTATGACAAGCAAAATCGTGGAGGCATGGGGAAAAATGGTAAAGCCCCTGGACCAGATGGTCTCCCGGCTGAATATTATAAAGCATTGGAAGAAACCATAACTCCACATTTTAAAAAGTTTACATTGATTACACTGAAAGTAGAGGAAAAATCCTGGACTCATGGAAAGAAGCACATATCTCCCTAATACATAAAGCAGGGCGGAAAGGAAACAAATTAAAAACTACAGACCAATTTCTCTTTTGAATGTTGATTACAAGATATATGCGACCATTTGGGCAACTAGATTAAAGAAGGTACTTACGGAAATGATACATAAGGATCAAACAGGCTTCATCAATCTGGAAAGAAACACAGAGAGCTTTGGAAGATTGGAATAAGCTACAAATCTCAATGATGGGACAAATCTCGAGAATAAAGATGAACATTTTACCAAAATTGCTATTTTTGTTTCAAAACTTACCAATTCTATTAAATTATAAATACTTTAAGGACCTGGACAGCCTGATCTCGAAATTTCTCTGGAAGGCCAAAAAGCTAAGAATAAAATTTAGAGCACTACAAGACCTAAAAGAGAGAGGAGGACTAGGACTGCCGAATTGGCTATTATATTACAAGGTCTGCGCTATGGTTTGGATAAAAGGATGGATAACATTAGAAAATCAAAGACTGCTGAAATTGGAAGGTCATGATTTAAAGATAGGTTGGCACGCATATGTATGGTATGGAAAATTCAAAGAACAGACACATTTCTCAGAACATATTGTGAGGTAAGCGTTATGTTTAGTATGGCAAAAATTCCAAGTGCAAACTTTTAAGAAAATTCCAATATGGGTAGCCCCAATAGAGGCCTTTACATTGAAAGTGTTAAGCCAGGAGGGAGTTCTACTCACATATAAAGACTTGTTAACTAAAGATCAAACTCTGAAAAATAAACAAGATTTAGAGAGATTGGGTCTACTCGTATCAACAGATTGGTGGTCAATGTTGAAATTAGAATCAAGATATAAAAAGGACAAAAATATGGGCTTTCTTGAGGGGAAAGTTCAGGTGGATGAACTATGGATCTACACAAAGGAGAAAATAATAATAAAAAAGTATACATATCTATTAGAGTATGACCTGGAAGATGAGAGGGTGAAGGAGGTGATGGTCAAAGGGGCACAAAACTTTGGTTATAATATTGATATTGATAACTGTACAAAAATGTGGAAAGATAATTATAAGTTGATTAAATCAGTTAATCTTAGAGAAAACATCCTTAAAATGTTTTATAGATGGCATTTTACTCGGGTAAGATTGTCAGAAATGTCAGAAGGGATCAGTAATGTTTGTTGGAAATGTAAAAAAAAAAAATCCAGGGACTTATCATCATGTATGGTGGTCATGTGAAAAAGCAAAAAAAAAATATATATATATTGGTTACAGGTTTGGGAAATGTCACAAGAAATTGTCCAGCAAAAACTAAGTTTTAAACCTGAAATGTTGTTATTGAATATAATGCCAGAGATCACTGATAAAAAAATAAAATATAGTCTACTGTATATATACACAGCAGCCAGGTTACTCTGGGCCCAAAAATGGAAGAATGGAGAAATACTAATGATGGAGGAGCTATTAAAGAAGCTACTGGATATTGCAGAACTAGATATGCTTTCAGAGGCAATACGGGATCAACCGAGATACTTTGTAAAGGAAAGCTGTAAGCTGATGTACAATTGGGACCAGAAACAGACAGGAACTTACGGGAAGAAATGATCGTGGCAAACCAGTGCTTACAAGAACCCTTTGGCTTTATTTCACCGAGAATTAAGGGCAGAGGGAGGTCTTATTCTCTCCCACATTGGTCTGTAAAATGGGAATGATAATTATCTTGTCCTGGCATTTGGAAAACATGAGAAGGGAAAGAGGGCTAGTCCTTTGCCCTTCAGTTTGCATTCTCCATGTGTGGAGAGCAAAAGTCTGAAGAAGCTGTTAGCAGAGGAAGGAGCAGCAAGCAATAGCTAAGTTAACTTGGTTAGTTAGTTACCTGCTGTCAAGTCAATTCTGGCTTATGGAAATCCTTTCGAATATCAAGTACCCAAAGGTGCCTTCTCTGGAGGCACTCTAGGCTATGTGGCTTGCCCAAGGCTACACAAGTTGGTTCTACTCCTGGGAGACACAGTAAGGAATCAAACTCCTAACCTCTGGCTCCACAGCCAGATACCTAACTCACTGAGATAACTTACAGACATCTGAGTATTCGAATGGTTAGTATAGCACACTTCCCCTTTTGAAAGAAATATTCATAATCTTATTCCAGGAAAATAGAAAAACTAGTCTTAGCTAGATAAATAGACTGAGATAGAAAAGATAAGTCCTAGTGTCAGATGAGGACTCAGAACAACTGAGTTCAAATCCCCGCTTGACTATGAAAACTCACTAGGGTGTGGCAATGGCAAAACTCTTTAAATATATCACTTACCTCAGAAACCCTACTGAGATTGCCATAAATCCAGAATGGCACATAGCACAAATGGATTGGAAATAGGAATCCCTATTTCTAGCCAGGATATGCAAAGAGCTGTGGTTTCCCCCTTTCAAGAACAAATGGCAAGGTATCTCCTATGACTACTTCCAGTGAGGTCCAAGAAGGAAATGTAAGGAGGAGGGAAGTGATACTAGCAACCAGAAGAATATCTGGATTGTAGGAAGGTCATCATAGTTCAGAGCAGGTAAAAGACAGTCCAGGAAACCTGAGAAGATCCTCCTGTCTCTATCCATTCCTCCCCATGAGGAGGAATAGATGCATCATCTTCCATGTAAGCTGAGTTGCAGCCAATCACCTCTAACAGAAGAGGCAACCTGCTATCTGTGGCATCTCTCCTCCCATTGGGCACCTTGAAAAGACAGGGTTTCTGGCTGTATGAAGAGCTTCCATGTGTAGAAGAGAGTCCCCTCTTCAGACTGTCATTCTTCACACATAGAGACAGGGGTGGGTGCAATCTAGCTCTTTTTCTCTTTCAGAGAGATAAACTACTTTCTGAATCCCCAAATGTGTTCTGTGTTACATAACAGTACAGCTGTGAGGACTGTAAAATGTCTTTCACCACACTTGAAAGTGCCATTAATAATAACCTGCTGAATATTGAGTTTTGTGGTGTCCTTAGTTATATTCAATAGTTATGTCCCCAGTCATTATCAATATGTTTAGACTGGAGCAATTAGCCTCCACATTCCCCTTTATTGTTGAGCAACATGTCTGAAGAGGAGAAACTTCCGTTTGTGTGCTTACAAGCAAGCGGGAATATGCCCTCTTCAGACACACTACCCTACACTTGGAGGAAGTAACTCCTTTCAAAGCATGTTGACAAGAACTAGATCATAATGACTGAATAGGGCTTTTGTTTTCACTATGGTAAGTTATCTGGTCTAAATTCTCCAACAACCTTCCAGCTTAAGGAGAAGTTTCCTCCCAAGACTAAGCATTTGACCTCTTCAGCTGATTTCAGCTGACAACACAAAAAGCCTTTGGGGAATGTGGTGGTGGGGAGAGATTGGTTATGTGCCTTGAACTTTATTAGATGCAGTGCTGACCTTTGGAAATTCCTTCCTAGCTCTTTAGGGATTAGGAAATGATCTGTGGTTGGTTTTTTTTTTAAGGTATTTTCTTGGTGTCAAGTTAGAACATGGCTGATATATTCATATAAGAGGGGTAGCTGGCAGATTTGCAGTGCTTTTTTTCCCTCTCTGTGGAATTTGTATCATTATTTTTATGATGATTGTCTAAACTCTTTCATGTTATAGAACCAGCCTTAACATTAGAGTTGGTTGGGAACAGATTTAGGGGATTGTGAGAGGGCAGAAATTGTAAGTTATTTCCTTTGTTACTATTGTCTCAGAGAAAAGAAGAGGAAACTGAGAGATTTTCTGCTTCTGCCAAAATACCGTATTTTTCCGTTTATAAAACGACACTTTTCCCTTAAATAATCAGACAAAAAATTGAGGGTCATTTTATACATGGAAGGCAGCTGCTTTCCCTGCCTTTTGCGAAGCCACAGGGCTTTGCAAAAAGGAAGGGAAGGCTCCCTTTGGGTAAAGCAGCCATGAAAGGGCTGCACGATCACACCCCTTTGATCCTGAAGCAACCATAGAAGGGCTTCAGGATCAAAGGGGTGCAATCGTGCAGCCCTTTCATGGCTGCTTTATCCACTCCCTAAGCCCCGCGGGGATCAAATTTTCTAATTTGGGGGTTAGAAAGGGGGGGTCATCTTATACATTGGGTCATCTTATAAACGGAAAAATACGGTAACTTTGCTGGATTTGAGTACAATGCACTTTGACTTGAGTAACTGGTGGACATCACATGTAGCTGTACTCAGAAACAAAATGGCTTGGGCTGGCTCTGTCAGGTGATACATCTGTGTAGTACATTTTTAATGGAAGGCAGTTTTAAGGGTACTAAAAGAATGTGAGGGCCCTCTTGCATCATATCCCAGCTCCATTAGCCAAATTCCTCTAGGTGCCCAGAACCAAAAGACAGCATTTGAAAGTGAAACTCAGCCCTAGTCAGTTGTTACATTTGCTTTTCCCGCCTGGTCTTTCCAAGCCTTGTTCTTGTGGCTGGTCATGTCGAGAGAGGCTCGGAAGGTTGTCACCAGATATCGGGCCTTCTCAGTTGTGGCCCCATCTTTGTGGAACAGACTCCCATTGGAGATGCATTAGGTCCCTCCTCATTACCTATGTTCAAGAGGATGCTGGAGACAGAGCCTTTTAATGCAGCATTTAAAGACATATTTCCCTGAGGTGGTAGTAGGATTTGAGTTTACTTTATCCTTACCACCATCATTAGTGTAATTTCTTAATTTTCAGTTTGTTCATTTAACTTGATGGGTGAGATCTTTGGGACTTGGGAGGTGGAGTGGGTTTTATTTATTGTTAACTGCCCAAAGTACTGCACATCACTAAATTGGGTAGTATAAAAATGTTTTAAATAAATAAATAAATTGCCTGCTTCTTGACAATAAGGAACTAGATATTGCAAATATATCTTACCTACTTAGGAATACTAAAGAATGTCAGAAGAAAACTGGATGTGCTTTAGAGATTTCAGTAAAGCCTTTGAATATGTAGATCACAAAAAACTATGGATTGTTCTAAAAGAAATGGGTATGGCACAATATTTGATTGGTGCATAACTTATACTCTGGACAAGAAGCTATTGTTACGATAGAATGTGAGGAGAGACAGAATGGTTTGCAGTTGGCAGAGATGTCAAACAAGGATATATTTGATTTCCCTGTTCCAGGAGGAACTTGGGAATTACAGACAAGTCAGCCCAACATCAATTCCAGGGAAAGCTCTAGAGCAGTTTGTAAAGCAGTTACTCTGCAAGCTCCTTGAAAACAATACAGTAATAACTAAAAGTCAACATGGATTTGTCAAGAAGAAATCCTGCCAGACTAATCTTATCTCATTTTTTGATCATGTAATCTCGCTGCTGTACAGTGGGAATGCTGTAGATATAATACATCAGCATCAGGAAAGCTTTTGAAAAAGTGCCCCATGATATTCTTATTAGCAAGCTAAATAGTGCAAAGTTCTACATCTGGGTGGGGGGGAACCAAATGCACAGTTACAAGATGGGGGATATGGCTCAGTAATACTGTGAGTGAGAAGGATCTTGGAATTGTTGTAGACCACGAGCTGAATATGAAGCAACAGTGCAATGCAACTGACAAAAAGGACAATTCTATTTTAGAATTAATGGGAGTACTGTTTCCAAATCCCATTATGTACTAGGCCCCCTTTATTCAGTGCTGGGTAAACCTCATCTAGAGTACTGTGTCCACATCACAACAACAAAAACTGAATCAGACTCTAGATAGGAAATTGAACCTATCCTTCAAACTCACAATTGTACCTAGTTTGGTTCCCACCCCCATTTTCTTTTTACTCTCCACCACAATCTCCTGTTTAGATCACATCACTATATATGAAATCAAGAGTTGGAATTTTATTTGTTTTATTTTTTGCCTTATTGTTCATTATTTTGCATTTACTCATCTACTGAACTTTATTTGCCATTCTGTTATTCACTCATGCAGTGAGGGAGTCTTTTGGAGGTTTTTTTCCACAGGCTGCTTTGAATTTTATCATCTTGATTAATTCTGAGTCATCTGTGCACTTGGCTACCTCATTACTAACCTTTGACCACCAGCTAGTTTTTGCATGTTAAATAGCACCACTTCCAGTGCCAAACTTTGAGTCACCCTTTGCTAACTTCCTTCCACTGTGTTTGTGTATCTCTGACCCTCACCTTCTATTCTTTAACCCAGCATTCCCCACTCTACTGCCTTCCATATATGCTGGACTACAATTCCCATAAGTTCCTGATCTATAAGAGGATTTCTTTCCTTATCCTTTGAGTACTACGTTTACTTAGAGACTTTGACAAAACCTGTTGAAAAGGCGAACTATAAAATGTTCTTCTTATCAACACGTTGGTTGATATTTTCAGAGAATTCTACAAGATTGGTGAGGCAGAACATTTTTCCAATTTTTCCCCCCTCAGCCAAACTTCTTGTTCTTTGTGTTTCACCATTCTTGCTTTCATTATGTTTTCTGCCTGTGGCAGGAGTTGGGGTGACAAGTGTTTAATTTCCTATACCCCCAAATCTTTTTTTGAAATGTAATGTTGCTCTATTACCCTCCAGTTTGCTCTGAAGAGGACTGTTTTAATATTTGTTTGTTTTTAAAATGCTTCATGCTTTTGTTAAGGCAGTTTCACATGGATGGTCTTTGAAAGCTCTTGGTTGAATGACACCCAGCCCTGTTAACTTGTTAATTTGTAATTTGTCGATAAAATTTCATTTTCCACATCTGTTTGACATAGCTCCTCAGGTGCTCTCCCTGAAACACACACACACACACACACACACACACACACACACACACACACACAATCATGCGGATGCAGATCTGTTCCCAGTGGCTTCTGCAACAAAGAGGAATACAAAGCATTAATTTAGCTTCTCCACAGTCTTCCTGCCCTTCTTTAGTATTCCTTTCACACCTTTGACTTCTAACAGTTGTATTACCTCTCTGGATGATTTCCTGCTCCTGATGTATTTAAAGAAATCATTCCTTTCTGCCTTTATAACCACTTGCTGTCCTTATCACCATCTTGCATTTGTTTTACTCAAATTTGTGCTCTCTTCCTGTCCAAACATGTCTCACGTCTTACAAGTTACACCATTTTCACAAAGAAATTCTTTTGCCTTTCTATAAAATGCATGGCTGCAATTTAATTATGCTGGCACATTTTAGGTTTATTCATTGGATGTCTAATCTGTGCATGTTATCTTGAGCCTCCAGGCAAGGGTGGGCCAACTGGAAAGCAGTGTCAGGGAAGGAAAGTAGAAAGGAGACATAACATGTGGGCTGGTGGCTGAAAGATGGCCACAAGGTAGATGCATAAGCATTCTATGCCTAGGGGCTCCCAAATTCACTCAGGTTCAAATCGTCACTGGACCCTGAGGTCTATGATTTAGTCTTCATCAAATTACCACCAAGGCACTTTACAGAAGCTGGGAAAAAATAGGAATATGGGGTTGGGGTTGAGTGCTGGCCCAGGCTACTGGCTGTAACAGACAAGGCACTTAGTGATCAAAACCAGTCAAGTTATTTTAGGATATGTTACATTTTATGCCATCAAGTCAATTCCAACTTATGGAAAGCCTAGTTTCTGAAGTAGGGTTTCTGAAGTAGGTGACATATTTGGAGAGTTTTACCAGTGCTGCCTCCCAGTGAGTTTCCATGGACTATTCACCATCTTAGAAGCTATTCACCATCTTAGAAGCTGGTCTTGCATGACATCCCAGATCTGCTGCCTGGGGTGACTGCCTCACTCTGCCTCATGGTAGGGCTGGCCCTGTTGATATTTTAAATGGGTATGGTCCTGGACCTAGGGTTTTTTTTTTCTCTGAAGGAAGAAGGAATTTTATTCTTACTTTCATCCTTACCACAGTCTTCCCAGATCTGTTTGCTTCAGGTATTTCTGTGGTGTTTTTAATATCTCTCCCTGAGGATATTGTTTTTCTTGCAATTTTCTCAGATCCCTACCTCTAGAATCCTCTGATGCAAAGAGGAAGAAAGTCAAGGAAGATTATCAAGGCCGACTTGGGTAATCTAGCTAGCTTTAGCCTGGGCTGGTATTTCTTTTTCCCTACCATGTTGCCTCCAACATTTGGTACAAGCTTATTGAATAAAACTGAGAAGGTTATATAATGACGTCATTCTTAGAACCCATTTCTGAATGCCTGTATGAAGGTACCAAAAATTGCTGTTTTTCTTGGATCAGTTTTTACTTCTTACACGTATGTGGTTTGTTTTTTGTTTGTTTGTTTTAAAGCAAGAAGGTAGATAAACAAAAGCTAAGGGAGCAATCAATGCCTTGTGGGTGGGTAGGCAAGCAGAGTTCTGTGCACTTGCCGTTTCCACCTGCTACTGTAGGGTGCAAAAGTACAGCCAAGGAATCTTCTTCATTTTACTAACAACCACCTAGAGGTTGGAGGAGGTGTTATAACTGATCAGATATTCTTTTCCTTTTCACCGTTTAAAAAATGAAATGGTCAGAAGCCTGTTGATTATTTGTCCTAGTAAAAGAGCAATTAACTACAAGGGCATCCACGGAAATAATTTGGTTGTGAGTTTGTGCAAAGTCTATTAATGTTACCGATAGATTGTGAACCTAGCTGTAGTTTTTATCTATGAACATTTAAAGAAATACAAAGTTCAGGACTGGGGGGGCAAGCACCCTCCCTTGCCCTTCTCTGCAAACATCCATGATTGCTTACATCTCAGTGGTAAACTGTGGCTAGTTCCTGAGTTGCCACTTGCATTCCTTGTAGTGTGCAGATCACATAACTGGTGCACAAGGAGTGACTCATTAATTAGTGGCAATACACTACTGAGATATACATCATTACACTTAACGTTGGTGTAAATAACTAATAGGATTGTGTCCTTTGTCACCTGTTCACTTCTATTGGAGAAAGTGAATTGATGCCATTCAAAGTCTAAACTGATTTTCTTTTGAATTAGGTGCAATGAAGTAATTGCAGTATTTAGCATTATGCTGAATTTCGTTCACACTGTGTGCCCCACCAGGCCCCCTCCTCCCAGGGCCCTAGTGGGGCTGGGTCCCCCAGGGATAACTCCATAGACTTCAACTCTGCTTCTTGGCTCAGAACAGCTTTTATTAGTGGTACAGCATCACTTCCCCCTACCCCACAGTCTCATAGGGCTGAATTATAATCTCAGAAACCTTGGGCATGCTTGCCCATTTTGGAATGTGCGGGTTTAGTCTTTGACACTTTTTGTTCCACTCCAAGTTCTTGTTTAACTTCTTCAAACATGGATCGGTGGCCTAGGTGCAAACCATCAACATTTATTATAGGAACTTCAATAAAACTATTTACATCAAGTTTAATGTTGTTTGTCAGTTCCTTGCCCAACGGGGTAAGAAAAGGATTCCATTCTTAAACAAGAAACAGGTTGTCATAACTAATGTCCCAAGGCCTCTGTGGATCAGACTGGTCCCAGTCTCTCACTGCTGGCCCTGGTGATACGGACAGCAGGGGTATGGTTGCTTCTCCTAGATAGTCACCTCTCCTCATTCATACTCCCAGGTCTCAGCGGCTCTCTCCTCATGGTCTCAGACAGTGCTTTCATCTTGCTCTCTCCCTTTTCTCTTTCTCTACCCTGGCTTTCTCTTCTCTTCGTCTACATCCCCACTCCTAGGCATCTTTCTCTCCCCAATAACAGGATTCCTGTGGGACATCTGCCGTTCTCCTTCTCTCAGCTTCTTCTCTAAGGACCATCAGCCTTTCCCACTTCTGAGTCCAGGGATTCTCTAACCAGATCCATTCCCACTCTGGGGGAAGGATCTTTTCTTGTTTTTGGCTTTTTCCTTTTCCAGTTTCAACTATCCCTTCCCTTGAGGCCCCGCTCTCCTTTATAGGCTCTTTTCTACCAGTTCTTCTTTTCTCCTCCTTCCTCTCTTCCCCCCTTTTCTAACTCTTCCCTCAGCTTCTCTACCTTATCCTGTCTGTCCATTGTCCCACCCCTAGCAACTCCTTTAAGGGGCTCTCTCCAGCTTGATTCTCCGCTTTCAACTGTTTATTTCTCTCCCCCTTCTCCGTTGGAATGGACGGTGCTCAGGCAAGAGTTGTTTCCATCTCACCTTTTTTCTCACAGGGAACCCAGTTACCTTTACTGGAGTTCACTGCAGGCCAGGTTCTGGAAAGCAGGAAGGATTGGAGAGCTTGGGTCCAGGAATCATCACTTTTAGGGAAGGCTTGTCATACATGAGCAAAAGAAGTCAGGCTCTACAGCTCATCACTTGCCTCTCCCGAGCTGCAGCAGTGGCCAGGCTAATGTAGCCTTGTCCAATTATGTGGCTGGAGTCTCTGGTGTCTGACTCTTGTTACAAGCAAACAAAATGGATGAGAGCAGACAGCTTTCAGTGGTCTCCTCTCTTGCATCCTCCTACACATCCTCTTCTTCAGAGGTCAGCAACAATCCCCTACTTTCCCAGTCCTGATTTTTTATTCTCTTTGACCTTGCCTCCCCCAGCTGTTTCTCATCAGGGAACTGTCTCTCCTCCAGCTGTGTTGGTCTGCTCCTGAGAAAACTTATCCTATTCCGAGCTACCTGATACTTATGAGCTGGGGTCAGACAGCTCACTAGGGGTGCTCCCCAGCACCCCTCACACACACATACATGGCAAATACATGTATGTGATTTTTGGCAGTGGCAGAACCTCATGGGAGGAGTTCTCAGAAAGGAGGAAGGCAAGTTCTCAGCCAGCATGTCCATGACTAGGGGAAAAATCCACATCAGTTGAGACACAGTTACCTTCAAAGAAGAATTCCCATCCCTAGTTATGAGGATGGACTGCAGTCCCATGGCAGAGTACATGCCTCACATGCAAACGATTGCAGGCTCCTTTCATTATAGGTCTCTATGTAGACCTAGAGAAGAATCCTGCCTGCAACTCCAGTAAGTCATTGCTAATCAGTGTCTATTGTAAAGGATTATATGGACCAATGGTCTGACTTGGTGGCTGAAATCCTGTTGCCAGAAGTTATGCCATGTAAAGCATAAGAATGCTGATGAGATCATCAGCCTCGGTGGGTTTTTGGAAGGAAAACATTTCCAATTCCCCACCCCCACTGCCAAAGGTCCTGAGGTTCCTGAATAATTCCTTTCTTCATTAGGAAGCCATTGGGGGGCACAGAACAGGGGAAATCTTTAATTACCAAAATCACCACTGGTGGTAATGTTGTCCTGTTGCTGCTAGTTATCTGTAATTAAAGACTTCTCTCCATCATGCAGGCCCCAGTGGATTCTCGATGAAAGAGATTCCATGGGAGCCTCAGGACTTTCGGGTGGAGTTGGAACTGTTTTATTTTTGAAAAATCACCAGAGCTGCTGTCAATGTCATGAGCCTTACATGACATAACTTATATCAAGGGGATTTTCAGCCAATGTAAGGCAGCTTCCTATGTTTTTATGATACAGGTGCCTCCAGCCTCAGGCTGTTGCAGGAAGCTATGAATGGGGGACTCACTCATTTTCTCTTCACCCCCTGCTGACAGATGATCAATTGTTTATAACACCCCACCAATTACTTATTAGTCTGTGATGAAAAGGAAAAGGGAGCACCTGGATGGAATTTGGAGACAACATTCTGCTTCCTCTCAACGAACAAAGGACCAGTTCTTTCAGTGTCAGCACCCGACCACATTGGACATCTGGATTCCTCAGTCTCATCATGGCCTGCCAGTGATGCCCTCTCTGTTCTTAGCAGGATGCCAGGTAAATGGGTCTAGCTACCATTTTAACCCTAGTTCAGGACCTTGTGGGAAATTAAAATTTATGCTGACTGCTGCTGCTTGTCATCTTAAGGTAAGCTTGTGAGGATCAAAAAGCAGAGGAGGGGCCCACCAGAAGACGATATTTAAAATCTGGAACTGTAGAAGGGGTAGCCATGTTGGTCTGTGCAAGCATTATAGGTAAAAGCAAAATGGAAATAAAAAGTTTTTTTAAAAAAATGACAAAGACATGTCTGATGAAGTGGACTCAAGAAATATAAAAGTCAGTCTTTAAGGTGCCATCAAATTTTTGTCTTTTTTAACTTTTTATTTCTATTTTGGTCTTACCTATAAAATCTGGAACAGCCACTGGCTCTGTTACATTTATGGCATTGATCTTGCTTGCCAGTGGACAATATTCTTCCTGGTTGTCCAGTGCAGCTCCCTTCAATGTTTGTTTTGCAGAAGACAAAGATGTGACTTCTCTGGATGTCAATTCTAAGAATCACCTCAATCGCTAGTCATGTTGACTGGGGTTCTCGGAGTTGTAGTACCAAAAGGTAACTTATCCCACATCTTTGACTTTGTGTCAGTTTAGTACAGGAGATCTGAGAGTGAAAACAGTGTGTTTTCTTACCTTGTTTCCTTCGAATTAAGTTGCATTGATTTTAGGAGGACAACTTTCAGTTCAGTTTGCAACTGATATATCTCCTCTGAGAAGCATTTGAAAAAGGATGAAAAGTAGACAAGCTGTTAACTCAGCGGTTTCACATTTGTAGTCCTTGCTGTGAAAAATGTATCGTATAAAGTAAATGGGAGCAACACAGCTGAATACTTTTCCAATCTTGAATCTGGAACAGAATTGTCAAAAAATATGCTGGATGAAACAAAACTTCCGTTTGCTGTCTTGCAGTGGGGATGATGGGGGCAAGGTTTGTCATAAGCATGGAAAATACTCCCCTTCACTATCCACATGTCCTGTTTGCACCTGTTTAAGACAGGGTTCAGCTAACCATTGCTTTGTGTTAGTTTCGCAGAACCACATGATGTTACTAGAATTTCAAATCAACCCTCTTCATACTTCCCTTTCATTTCAGAGTCATTTTGGCTTGTTTGCAAATGGGTTTCTATTGTACCCTCAGTTTTTCCAGATCTGTTATTGCTGTCTGTTTCTTCCTCATGAACAAGCCTGGTTTGAAGCATGTGTGTTTGCTGGCATCACATAAGTCTGTGATTCACTTCTGCTTCATTTGTGACTACTAGGCGAAACACTCCACAAGTGTTTGGTTCTGCTTCATCTCCTTTTCCATTCCAGACACTTACAATTAGCCGTACATCCTGTTTGTTTCATTTGTGTGATCAATTTCCAACCGTGTCGTCAATTTCCTCCTGGACACTTACATAAACACTTTCAGTTTCTCCTTCTTCAACATCTGTTGTTCAAAGGTGACTTGCATGATGCTTCTGTTCACAGACTATCTATGAAGTCTCATTGGTATTATTCTGTAAAAGGTTACATTGTAGCTCCTAACTATTTGTACTACATCTGCCTCACTATTAGAACCACACTCTTTATCCAGAATTTGCCATTTCTAAATCCTCTGTAGTTATCTGATTGAAAATATCCTATTCTAGCCAACTTTAGTTTCCTCACACCAAGTGTTATAGTGGTTCAATTCTTCAAAAACAAACCTTTGGTTCATGAATGTGGGATATTATGTTGAAATGTATGAGAGTTTGTGCACCGCAATTCAAGCATAGTATAACAAACCATACAGATCATGAATGGTACTCTCCCTTGTGTGTGTCAGCAGTTGAAATAAAATTCACTTGGTCCTGGTAGAAACTTTAGGAGCATTAACCTGAATTATTTTTATTAAATATTTTGCTGGACTCAATGGACCTTGCAAAAACATACTTAGGGATTCATATTATAACAGCTGCAAGATTAGTTTTTTGCAAAACACTGGAAAGAGCCTGAAATACCGCAAATAGAGGAACTGATAGCCAAAACTTTTGAAACTGCAGAAATAGACAAATTATCAGAATGGCTAGATGAAACAAGGAAAAAGAACCACCAGAAATGTTGGGGAAAACTATATGTATGGTTCCAAAATAGAAAGAGTAACGGATAATATAAAAAAATAGACAGTCATGTAGTCAATGAGTAGATTAATATCAAGTATGTCTGGAACGGATTGTGTAATATATTCAAAGTATAATTTGAATTGATCATATACTATATGGAAACCATATTAATTGTTTGTAAGGTACCTTTTCAATCTCACTCCCCTTCTATCCTTATCTTCATTGTTCCCTACCCTGATACGAAAATAAAAATTTATATATATATATTAGGAGCATTTACTGTTTAACATATATGTGGAATAAATTAGCAGTGCTTGAAACATTTAGGTTTGGTATCAATTTTGTGCTTGACAGACTTATAGTAGCTTCATACTATATTCTTAATCAGACATAGTAAGAGACAAACAGATTCCTAACAGACAACTCCAGACTACTTCTAATAGAAGCCTCTAGCTGGTGCCACAATAAGGTGCCACAAAGTTTTTGTCTTCTTTATTTTTTTTATTTTTCTTTTGTTTTTGCCTGCTGGCGCAGACTAACATGGCTACCTCTTCTAAAACTAGATTTCCTGTCAGCTTTAATTCAGTTGCTCCATTAGTGACAGCAGTATTTGTGCTTATCCTTTGCTCTTCTCCAGTAGCTGGCTGAGAGTCTTCCAACCTATGAGTCTCATCTTCTGGCACTATCTCTTCTTTTGGATTGTGTCATCATAAGTTATCAAGATATAAATGTTCTCAGATTGTTTACCATTGCCTTCTTGAGTGTAGTTGTAACAAGAATTAGCTTCCATGTCAGTGCTGTTGTCTATGAAAGATCCTGCACTGTTCTCATCTGTCTTTACTGTTGCTGCCCAGTAGCCATCCTTCAAGAATTTCTCTTGTTCTCATTATTATTGGAACTATCAATTATTTTCTGCTGATGCAACCATTAATGCATTCTAAAAAGACTGGCTGCAACTTAACCTGATGTCTCAGCTTTCATCATCCCACCTGGGATGACCCTACTGGGAATCTAGACTTTTAATGGACTCTGGCCTCCTGACAGGATTGCTTTCAGCTTCTCTGATGTGCTCAAGCCTCACCACGTTCGGATGGGCATCCAAAAATAGCAGTACCTAATTTGCTTTGTGAAGTTCTAAAGCAGTATTTCAAACATAGAGTTTAAATAATATAAATATAATTTCATGAAAGCTCAGCAATATGTATTTGAAGCTTACTGACTCTACTTGCAGGAGTATTAGTTGGATTTTACTTGCATCTAGAATGATGTTGTAGTTATGTTTAAAAAAATGTAATAAGGGATAGTTCAAACTCATTACTATGGTTGCCAGTTTGCAGGGCATCAGCAGAAAGTCTAGGGAATTACTATGCTTCTCTGGTTCTCTAAGAAGAGAGACAAATCTCAGGGTAAACAAGAGGAGCTCATTTGAACTTTGTCTGAGAGGTCTTTGTCTTATACGTAGCCTATGTACCCATCTGCACCCATTCCCTCATGGTGCCAGGGCTGAAGGGTTCACTATGAAACTGTTTGTGTGTGTTGTTCTGAATGGCAGGATGGGCACAAGCACATGTATCCATTGGCTCTCTCCCCAGTCTTTTCCCCTGGCCCTGGGTTTGGTGTACTGATCTTGAGCTCCATAGACCTCTTGGACCAAGATAGATAGTTCAGAATTAGTGTAGTGACTCATGACCTTCATTGCAGAAGAGTGGCAAAAATATGGAAGAAGCCCTTCCCCTTCCTAACCCTTGCCTGCCCCATCCCAAGATTAGGCATCCTTCAGTCTCAGGAGACTATGGTAACATGCTCTGAATAGAGGACTTGGAACAGCGTCTAGTGTGGCTGAGAAGGCCAATACGAGAGTGACAATCCCTTCCACACTGAAGACAAATACAATCTGTCCCCTGTCCAGCTCCCTGATTTCCTGCTTTCGTGACTGCCTCTTTGCCTCGGCCTGCTGGACAAGTGTCTCTTCAAAATGGGAGAGGCCATGCTGCACTGTCTGCCTCCAGGCTGAATGCTCAGATGTCAAGGTTTCCCATCTGTTGAGGTCCATTCCTAAGGCCTTCAGATCCTGCTTGCAGATATCCTTGTATCGCAGCTGTGGTCTCCCTCTGGGGCGATTTCCCTGCACTAATTCTCCATACAGGAGACCTTTTGGAATCTGACCATCAGCCATTCTCATGACATGCCCAAGCCAACGTAGATGTCGCTGTTTCAGTAATGTATACATGCTAACGAGCATCCAGCTCGTTCCAGGACTACTCTATTTGGAACTTTGTCCTGCCAGGTGATACCAAAAATGCGTCAGAGACAACGCATATGGAACGTGTTCAGCTTCCTCTCCTGCCGTGCACAAAGGGTCCAGGACTCACTGCAGTACAGGAGTGTGCTCAGGACACAGGCTCTATAGACCTGGATCTTGGTATATGTCGTCAGCTTCTTATTAAGCCATATTCTCTTTGTGAGTCTAGAGAACATGGTAGCTGCTTTGCCAATGCGTTTGTCCAGCTCGACATCTAGAGAGAGGCCTATCCCTATTACATTTCAAGGGTCCACCCTCTGGTCTCAGATTTTACCCTTCAAATCTCTGATAATGGCATTCAACTGACTGGTGGTAATCCTATTGCCTATTTATCAGAACCCTGAGCTTGAGTGGAATCTCTCCCAAATCATGATTTGCTAGCTGATATTAGTTTGGATATTAATAACAAATTATAGCCCGGTACATTGGCTGAATGTCACCAATGCGTCAGCAAGAAGGTCACAGCAAGTACTCTGCTTTTTCCTTCTCTTTTCTTTATGCAGTGAGAAGTTAAAGACAAACCTTACAAGATCAGAGGGTTTTTTTTTTAAGTGAGAGAGAGAGAGAGCAAGAGAGAGAGAGAGAGAGAGCTAAAAATACATGGTGTCTTTGCAAATGTTTATTCACAAAGTGCAGTTTGAATTCGCATTCATCCTAGTATCGCCCCCCCTCCTGCATTGTTCTGTAGTAAACGCACAAGATAGCTTATACTGCACCTTTTCAGTCACGAAGGTCATGTTTGCTACAAACCTTCTTGAGTCATTAGGGTTTTTTTAGAGTAGATTAATGTTTCATTTGAAGAGTAGCTCGTTTTATCTGCCCTGGAAAGAGTGTTCTGATGACATAGTCATGAATAATATCTCCTCACAGTTGTATTTATTCCTTGGCTTCCTTTTTCTGAGGTGATTGGCAGTTTTAGGAACTGAGCAAAAAAGAAAAGGAAATTGCAGGAACTGAGCAAGTAATAAATCCAAGAAAATGAGAGATAAAGATACAGATTTCTATAAATCTATATATAGCCATAGTCTTGCTGTAGCAAGTTTTCTTCCTTGTCAAGCTTCGAAGCAGCCAGACCTTGCTTTGCATCAGAAATAAACTCTGTTATCTGTCTCATGGAATCATCTTTTTACCACAGTCCTTTGTTGAGATCAAAGACAAGGAGATCGACTCTGAATGGAAGTTGGCAATGTATACAACTCTGGGGCCTTACATAAGCATACATTTAATACTTTATTATTATTATTTTAAAATCTGCACCAACATATACACAGGTACATACCTGGCATCTGTTTGTCCTTTGGGGAAACATTTGGTTTGTCTGCAATATTTGAATCCAAGATTTCATACAAAATACAGCAGGATAATATGAAAAAGGGTCTAGTAGTGTAGAGTGCTGTAAAATTATCTCTAATCCCATTGTTGCAATAGTAGGAATGATATTAATTATTTAGATGGCAAATAATTGCTTCCCTGAATAATTTCTCTGTGGTTTATAAAATCTGCTATTCCCTCCCCCATACCCCATAGACTATGTAATTTTAACTGTGTGATCTGTCTCCTTAATTTGTTTTATAACCTCTCTTGAGTTTTTTCAGATTGTCTCTGCAAGAAGACAGATAGCATCAACATGTTATCAAATCTACTGCAGGCCTGGTGCTTAGGAACAGGGTGAGTGACTCATCAGTGTCAGAAAGGAAGATTCAGGTCAGTCGTGCTGCATAACAATATACTGATGGCAGTAACCTAGACACAGAACTTTTTGACCCAGTTGGGAATGATGGCTTCTTCTCAACAATATTTTGTTTTGTTTTGTTTGTTTAATTCCTCAAGGGCTCCCTAATTCTATGAATAGGGGTAGATTCCTCAATCAGGGTGAACAAGGTTTCTTTTAATTTAACTAGAGAGCACTGGAGACTTATAGCGTTGGGTGATACTTTTTATTTAAAAATATACAGGTAGATTGTAAACAGAATCAAAGAGGCAGTTCTGCAAGGTGGCAGATTTCCTAGCCAACATAAAATGCCCAGAGACAGAAGCCCTGTCCCTCAAGATATAAATGGCATAGTCTAATTTGCCCATGCCTATTATGCAAATTGTGCATTTTGAAATCTCAATTTATGGGTTAAGGTTGGCTGATCAAATCAGTGCACACTGTCTCCA
Source organism: Intellagama lesueurii (assembly GCA_037013535.1). Lineage (NCBI taxonomy): Eukaryota > Metazoa > Chordata > Lepidosauria > Squamata > Agamidae > Intellagama > Intellagama lesueurii. The sequence goes on along the minus strand of JBAJHW010000001.1, from coordinate 245,593,491 downwards.
TATTCTGGGGAAGGAGATGGCACACAGAGAAATGATGTAGCCTTGGATAAATGCTCTGCAAAACTACCTGGGTTTTTTTTTTCTTTCTTTCAAGCGAGTTGTTTTTGAAATGGAGAATGCTGCAACCATGTTTTGCACAAAAAAGCCTGCAGAGGGCAGTAATGGTGGGGGGAGAGATAGAGCTGCTTGGATGTTTCCCCTTTTGTCCATCTGTTCTGACCTTCTCTTTGATGTTGGCTGATAATCTCTATCTATTACTTCCTCACTCCTATATCTTCTTCCATCTCTCTTCAATGGATGATGTAAGGATTGCATAGTACTGTGAGTAACTCTTGCTCTGAGCATTGCTCCATGTCCCAAGATGGGTGGGTTCCAGTAGCAAGGAACTGCACCACAAGTATATGAGCAAGCTAAGGAAAATCCAGAGATTAACGGCAAGGTGAAGGAAACAAGCAGAGTCCTCATAGAGAGTAACATAAGCTAGTAAGGAGGATCCAGAGCTGAGGTGCAGTAACAATCCAGGATCTAACCAGTCCAGTTGTAAGTAGCAAACAGCAGGGAACTTGCAAGAGGCAAATTCAAGATGGCCCAAGGCCATTCACAGCTGATTAGTCATTGGGGAGGGGGACAGGATCCAAGAAGCACAACAAACCAGTGTCTAGAATGCATGAAATACTTTGTTTCCAACAGCTTTACAGTTCCAAGACTGAGGAGTATATGGCTGAGCTGCTATGGTCCCTCCCAGAATTTGGCCACAGACATTTAGATAGTTGGTTTCCCTGGAAAAAATTCTTTATTTAATTAATTTATTTAAAATATTTCTATCCCGCCTTTCTCCTTAAAAAGGACCCAAGACGGCTTTCCCTCAGGGAGCCCCCCTACTCTTAAAGAGCCTCTTGAGAGGTCCTTCCTTCAAAGTGAGCACTTCACCTGGTGGCTCTTGCTTTTGGAATGTGCTGTTCCAGCCTCCTCTTCCCCCCCCCCCACCCGCCCGCCTGCCCGCCCGCCACAAGATTAGACCTCTGGAGTAGACCTACCTCCAATGGAGCATACAGTTACCTGTACCCTTAAAGGTCCAGGCTCTGCAAAGCTCATAAGCACATAAGTTTTTCTTTCTCTTCAAGCTCTGAGGAATCAGATAGAAGGGTTGGGTGGAGCAGTCATCTAAGTCTCTATGTTTATTCCAGTGGGAGTGTACACAGTGATACCATTTGCCCTCCAAAAAGAACTAACTAGGTTCCACATCATCAGGTGTGGAACCAGCCCTTGACCGAGCATCAGACTTCAACATATGTCCACTTGTCCCTCAGCTCTGTCCCGTTTTCCCCTTGTGTTGGTAGAGTTCCAGCAGCATAAGTGAAATGCCAGCGCTAGCTTTTTGCTGAGAGGAAAGTATTGGTCTGTGCTGTTAGAGTAGGGCTGATGACCTCCAGAGGTCTGGGGGTTGCGAAGAAGGCCACAACTCTCACTTCACCCATTCTCCCTGTCCTTCTAAAAAAATATTTTTTTAAAAAAATGGAGGGGAAAGGCCTTTCATGTTGTTTGAGAGCACAGAGGATAGTTTTGCCACATTTTGGGCTCTCAAGCCTCTTTCGGGGCCTTTCCCCTCAGAAATGGAATTATAAGAAGTCACTTCTGGTTTGAGACCCACTCAGCCTAAAAGCAGCCAGAGAGTCAAAAATGTGGCAAAATTTATCCCCTAGAGAGGGCATTTTTCCTCGGTGTTAATTTGGGAAGTATGGGGGGGGGCCCTCTGGGTCCAGAGTGCTGTGGGGTCACGTTGTGGCACTTGTGGTCCAGAGACAATACTTTATTCACCGCTGTGCCACAAGACTTTATTTTGTTATACCATTATTCTCATCTTATTGTTCACTGTGCTGTCACCCAACATGCAGCTCATGGGAGATCTCCACCATTTCTCTATGCCCTACTTTTCCCAGACACTCTACCAAGAGGTAAATAGTCATCCTGTTCCCAGGGTTAGCACAAGAGGAAAAATGAAAGAGACCACATTGGACTGTGTGGCTGGAGAAGCCACTCTGGGCAGCATTGAGGGATATGTGTATGGAAAACAGAGGAGACACATAGCTGAAATGCACAGTGGAGAAAGGGCTGGAATGGAACCAATGAACATTTTCATCATCTGCAACCCACCATACTGGGTAAGACTGAAGTTGTTTACTAGTTACAGTTGGGTACCTGAAAAAGAGCTGCATCAGCATCCAGAAAACAGATTGGGGAATAGGTAATCGGCTGCAATTCTTCCAATATCTCTGTTGAACCCTGAGTTAGCACAAATGGCAATACTTCTAAACAGCTGTAGAGTCTTTCTATAACTATCACAAAGCCCTATATTTCTGAATAGGTATAAGGAATGATGAAGTTAAACAAGAGGTCACATACGGAAGCAAGTAGTAACAAATAACAAATTACATGAACTAATTCCATTCTCCAGGAGTAAAGATTAAAAAATTAAGTTACATTCCAACTGTAACTCAAGGACAGACAATTTCTTCTTTTGTGTTATGCTAGTTTCATTTTGTAGTTGTAGGAATGTGGCTTTGGTAAATGGTGGGAGAGGAACGTCCCCTGGTTGAAGTGCTGGCATGCGTGGCAGCCTTATACTCTGTTGTGGGTGTTGAGGGGATGACAAGGTCAATGGGAGAACCGTGGAGTTTGTAAAAGAGGCCAGTGTAGCACAGTGCAGCCTTGCAGCACTCATGTTTTCTTAAAAAGAGCACTAAAAAAGTGAAAATGTTAGGCCAGTATCCTGTTCATTTATGTGTGTGTGTGGAATTCCAATGGCAGAAATTGCCAGTTGTGTGCATGGTCTCATGCAATTGGCAGCTCATCAGACTTTCATGGCAGCTTGTGTTACTGAAGCTTTGTAAGAGCATAAACAAGTTACTGTTTCCTTTCAGAAGACCTGGAAGCAAAGATTTGTTTTTTATAAATTGTAACTGTAACAATAACTAACTACTTATCTATTGTAGTGACTTAACTAGCTACTTTTTTGGGGGGAGAAACAAACTTCCCAAGCTTTGGTCATATACTGCGGGTGACCACATGCGCATGTAGTGACAAGTATAAACAGATAATTTTTAGGCAGCTGCCATAGTGATCCCGGTTACATGAATCTACACTTGCTGGATAAGGAAGCATACAGTGAATAGATTCCATCCAGCTCTTAATACTGAAAATAGGTAAGTACTATCCATCCTTTGTAAATTATGTTTTTGGTAAAAAGTCAGTGTCTGTTATTAGTCTGAGAATTGATATGTGACAAAGCACTTTGAAATTTACTAATTTTACAGATCAAATATTTTTTTCTCTCACTAGAATTTGGTCTGCAGGAGCGCTTGTCTGAACTACTGAATGTTCCAATTAACCAATAATCAGTAATAATAGTCGTTGAAATTTTCACACAGCAGTGCAAACTGAATCAAAAAGCCACCGGAAATTGCACACAGTTAACAGATGACATTGTCTATGCACTCTAATTACACTGGCATTTTGAATGAACAGAAATGGCATCTTAATTGCATTCAAAGTGCATTTTCATTGCATAAATTTGAATACATTAGTAGTCAAATCTGCACTATACTGCATGAGATTAATTCATGCATCAAGAAATACTAGAAAAAAATAGAAGTGTAGCAGAATAATTTTATAGTTTTATTGCACCAATCAGTTCAACAAATGACTCAGTACCAAGCCATTATATAAAGGAGACACATTTTCTCTGACACACATCTATAGGAAATGTTCTCAGACATGCCTGAGAGGATTGACCTGAAGAGCAATACTGTACATTTTGCATAACATTTGATTCCTACTCAGCATCTTTCCCCTTTAGATTGGACATCTTTGTCTCTGTGGTATTCATGACAGTGAAGCTCCGATGCAAAATGGCTGAACCAGTGTGATGGTTTTGAATATTCAGCAGTACAACAGAAATTAAATAGTTTGTAAGCCACATTCCACTAAGGAAGAGAAAGCAATCATTTTGGCAGGGATTAAAATCTCCAAACCAGTAAACTGAGGACAGGAAAGAAGTCCTGAGATACTGAAAAGCTAAGAGGAAGGGAGCCCAAAGACAAGGAAAAGTCTACAATAGGGAAAAGCACTGAGAAAGAAGAAGCTATAGGAAGAACTGACAGCTTGAGGGGAAAAGGAGATGAGACTGGGAACTGAGGCAAGAAGGGACAAACCAAGGAGGGTACTAAAAAAAGAAGAAGAATATAAAACATATATACAGTAAGTTCTGCACAGTATAGTTATATATGATGGCGTTTGAGAGAAGGAGACAAGAATGTTTGGGAGTCACATCAAAAGAACTGGTGGCTCCTGGAAGTGGCTGCTAGACCAGTATGTCTAGATCCTTACAGGTGAATCCTGCCAATTGTGGCATTTCGAGTCACTGCGGCATCTATCCTGGCAATCTTTGGAATACAACATGGGCCAAATACCAGTGGGCCTGGCATGATTGATTTGATGTGCAGATTCAAACATATCAGCCAAATTCTTTGAGTGCAGGCTACTAGGTGGCAAGATATTCTTTGATGGCAAGCAACGGTTTATGCTTGTTAGGCTTCTATGCCTTGATCCAATCATCAATCTTAAATGGAGATCACAGCCTAAAAACCAGAAGACTAAAATTTGGAAGGGCAGCTTTAAAGAAATTACAAAGGTCCTCAAGAGTAAGGTTGTGTTGCTGGAAGCTAAGGCCAAGATTATCTGTACCATGGTGTTCCTAATCACTGTGTATGGATGTGAAAGCTGTACAATGAAGAGCAAAGTAGATTAGAAAAAAATTGATCCACTAAATGTGGTGTTGGAGGAGAGCTCTGAAAATACCTTGGACTGCCAGGAAGACAAATAAGTGGTTTGTAGATCTGATCAAGATTGAACTCTCTCTAAAAGCAAAAATGACTAGCCTGATCCTGCTTTGGACATAACCTTGAGAAAACAAGACTCACTGGAAAAGACTATAATGTCAAGAGAAATTGAAGGAAAAAGGAAGGCTGAATATGTGATGTATTGGTTTAATAGAAAAAGACACAGCTTTTAGTGTGGAAGGCTTGAGCAGGCGTATTAATCACCGGACTTTTGGGAGATCATTACAGCATTGATTGCCATATGTTGGATATGACTTGATGGCATATAATAATAACAAATTATACTTGGATAAGGGATTTGAAAGACATTGATTCGTTTTCTCTTAACTTTTGGCAGGATGTTCAGCTTCCCCATTTGTTAAACTGAAACCATCAATGAAAGGGCTGTCATATACAGTTGAGGCTGAGTTCACTCTGCAGTTTAGACGAAACAGGTCAGTGATCCTGAAGAGAGGATTGACGGGCAGAGACTGCATCAAATAAACAGACCAAGAACAGGAATTAGGAAGCAAGAGTGATCAAAGAAAGGTCCTTCAGAACCCTGGACAGATCTCAGGGCAGAGTTAGCTGGCTCTAACAATGGCTGATTGCTAAGTACGCCCAGTCACTCCTCCCAAGCTCTGCCCTCTTGTTATAGAATGGGGATTCTTTAAGAAGAGCCTGGTGCTCTGTTAAAGGTAAAGGTAAAGGTTCCCCTTGACAATTTGTCCAGTCGTGTTCTACTCTAGGGGGCGGTGCTCATCCCCGTTTCCAAGCCATAGAGCCAGCGTTTGTCTGAAGACAATCTTCCGTGGTCACATGGCCAGTGCGACTTAGACACGGAACGCTGTTACCTTCCCACCGAGGTGGTCCCTATTTATCTACTTGCATTTGCATGCTTTCGAACCGCTAGGTTGGCGGGAGCTGGGACAAGCGACGGGCGCTCACTCCGTTGCGTGGATTCGATCTTACAGCTGCAGATCTATAGATCTTACAGCACAGAGGCTTCTGCGGTTTAACCCGCAGCGCCACCACGTCCCTATGCTCTGTTACCTTTCTACTAACTTTTATTCAGGATGCTACTGTGGTCACGCACAGTCAGTGGCAATTGGAGTCCCTAGGGTGCTGCCCACTTGATGCATCTGATGGGACCTTGAAGACACTGGAGGGTCTGGTTTAATGTTTCATGCTAAGAAAATTCTCGGGTCTAGAACCAGCACTTTTGTGGACGGTAGTACTGTCATGTCTGGATTAAGCTACCGCCAGGAGGCAGAGGAGGAGAACAACCAGAGGCAAAACTGGAGGGTGGGACCAGAGAACAAGCCAGAAGTCAGGACTGAAAAAGATCCAGAGAGACGTTGCTGGTACTGCAAAGCACCACAGTGAGAAAAAGCCATCTCTTATATCTGGCTTCCCAGGAGGAACTAACGGACAGCCTGGTGGGATAGAGCTGGAAGATTCTTCACTGCTATGCAGTTTACCACATGAGGCTGTGGTCAGCAGTTCCTGACAGCACACTGACAAAACTGCAGCAGTGAATTTAAAATGTAAATGAAAATCCTCATAGCCTCATCCCAATGAATAATTTAAAAATGGAGGCAGCTGTATTGAACCACAGCGACAAACCACTTCTCAGAACTTTTATATGGCCAACATATCATAACTGCCCTTTTAAGACAACCCCACAACAAAATACTTTATATAAGAGCTGGTGCAACTCTTTGGGAATATCCTGAGAAGACAAGATTCAATGAAAAAGGCAATGATGCTGGGGAAAGTTGAAGGCAGCAGAAGGGGGAAGACCAAACGTGGTGGATTGAGCAACAAAGGAAGTCATGGTCTTCACTTTGCAAGACCTGAGCATGATTGTTAATGGTAAAAAGGTAAAGGTAAAGGTTCCCCTTGACATTTAGTCCAGTCGTGTCCGACTCTAGGGGGCGGTGCTCATCCCCGTTTCCAAGCCATAGAGCCAGCGTTTGTCTGAAGACAGTTTCCGTGGTCACATGGCCAGCGCGACTAGACACGGAACGCCGTTACCTTCCCAACGAAGTGGTACCTATTTATCTACTTGCATTTGCATGCTTTCGAACTGCTAGGTTGGCAGGAGCTGGGACAAGCGACGGGAGCTCACTCTGTCGCGTGGATTTGATCTTACGACTGCTGGTCTTCTGACCTTGCAGCACAGAGGCTTCTGCGGTTTAACCCACAGCGCCACCACGTCCCTCTGTTAATGGTAGGACCCTCTAATAATAGCTGTGTGCTGTCAATTCAATTCCTGCTTAGGGCAACCCTTCTCAAGTGTTTCTCAGGATAAAGTACTTGGAAGTGGTTTACTAGCCCTTCTTTTGGGACCATATAGCTTCCCGAAGTCTGTCCCTTCTCCCAGGAGGCACAGTGGGGAATCAAACTCCCAACTCCAAGTATTCCAACTCATTAATTCATAAATCACCATTAGGTTAGAAGTACTTGAAGTCACACAACAATAATGAAAACTTCACAGCAATATACAGTATTGTTTGCTCCAAGTACCAGCTATTATGATGACTGCAGGTGAGGTTACCAGAGGATAGAGAAACCCAAGCAGGATGGCAGATGGGATCGACATCCATGTAAATGGGAAAGACCCGCCAGTGTGTTCTTGAAAGCCCTGACTTAACAATACCTCTTTCATAGCCATTTTGTGGTTTTAGGGTAGAAAACCCTCAGTGTTTTGCAGTGCTATCTACCACTGTGTAGCTCATAAATCAAGCCAGACAGACAACTTAATGCCTCCAATCCAACATTGCCTTCTTTACTCAAAAACTACGTTGATGGTTTGCAAATGTTTTGCAGAATTTTGTAGTGCAAATGCCACGTTTTGCATAGCCACCCACAACTATGTAAGTGACAGACCAAATTGGGGCTTCTGGTTAACACTTTCAGAATCTAAGACCAGCCACTCCTTGCTGGGCCCTGCTGATTCTACTCTCTTCCACAGCTTGGAAGTCTGTGGCAGGACAAAAATAACATTACCAATGTGCAGATAATGATTTTGATTGTCAACAAAGGAAACCTCAGGCTGTGTGCACTACAAAAATAAAGTTCTGTGACCTCCCCCAATCCACCTTCTGTATCAAGTATAGCTTTCTTCTGTGACCTGTATAAAGTATGCAAATGAAGTTAGGGTGTGTGAATTTTCTTATTTTGCATTATTTATTCTGTCTGTACCACTGCTCCACACAAAGACACTCCGCCATCATCTCTAGCATGCATTTCAATAGGCATGGTTCATCTAATCAATGACGTAAGTATAATAATAATCTTTTACACATGCATCCAGGCTTCTGCTCCTCACCCCCTCGTCACTTTTCATTTATATGCTACTTTTTCACACAGTGTGCCTGAACCAACTCACAACACAAGGACTTAGATAACAAAAAGAAGAACGCAGCACTGCAATAATACATTGATATAATAAATTATATCAGTCCAGGCAACTCATTTCATTAATACTCACACTGTAACACTTTAAAACCCTTACAAAATAGCAATAGCAGCGATTATTCAATTGATGTCAAGAAATCTAAGGCAGAGACAAGGATGCACCAAACTTTTCCATGACAGCCAGACATTAACAAACACCACTAGTTCCCAAAAACTGTCAAGTGCAAAAAAAAACCAGCAGTGCTCATGCTGCTTGATTCCCTTATCACTCGGTCCATCTTATATTTGGTACCTAATTAACCAGCACCTAATTAATATTGTCTAAAGGAATCACAATGGATCCCTGTGAAGATGTTGCTGTCTTTAATTTTAAAGAATTGTTTTATTCCGTCTCTATTATTCCATTAGGACTGCCTGTCATTCAGCCACTTTTTTCCAAAATGTATCTACTTTTTCACTTTAACATCTTTCAGGTCCTCAGAAGAATATCTTTCACATTATGTCAAGGCCGCCCCATAGATATGCTGCTGCCTCAGGAGGATTTGCTGGGTTTTAATGTTTCCCTTGTAGCAATGGTTCAGTAGATCTGAATTCTAGGAGTGATAAGAATATTAAACTAGGCATCTATTAAATGTCCCGATAGACAATTGTATACACTGAAGGTTAAATTCAAGATTCATAGCAACTAGAGTAGACACATTGAAATTAATGAGGCTTCTTAATCCCAAACAACATAATTTTATTCATTCATTCATTCATTTATGGTAAGACTGCCATATCTGTGGGATCAGTACCCACAGTTTCACTTATCCTCTGTTTGAAAATATTGAATAAAAAACCCCAGAAATATGTGTTTCCAAAAGAGTGATGATTTTTCTGGATTCTTGCTTCCCTCTACAACTCTGTTGCTTCTGAAAATCTGGTTCAGGGAGCTGTGGGACATCTGCAACAGCGTGAGAGACAGAGCAAAGGTGCAGCTGATTTTTTAAAAATTGTAATTTAAAGCAAAAACAAAAACCCTAGATCTGCAGAGAGGAAAGTACCTGGTTAGAAATGGCTGCTGTGTTTGCTAGATTTTGGTCCAATCCAGCAAAGCAATTCTTCAGTATATCTCATTCGGCATAATGTGAGGAGTTAAAAAAAAAAAAAGGAAACAAACATGGCACCAGGTAATTGTTTTTGAAAGGCCAGCTGGCACTAATGTGGACAATGTGTAGAGCAGTCCTCTTCAGGCTGGTGTCCTCCAGATGTATTGGAGTGCATCCTGCCATCCACAGCCAGCATGGCCCTTTTCCGAGATCTGCGCCTGGGGATGGGAAGCCATCTGTCTGTGGTGAAGGGCATGATGCACTACTGCCTAATGTGACTTTGTGGCTTTCCCACCCATATTGGTGCAGATGGTCATAATTGTGAGTTAGCATTTGTAAGCTGCAAAGCACATATGGTTGTCTACATATAAATTAAAGCACTTGGCTGATCATTTCAAATTTAATTGCTGATTCATCTGTGTAGTTTCAGAAAAAGGCAAGGACACTCTGCCTGCTAGATTTTTATAGTTATGGCAAGGGCTTCTTCTTATTATTATTATTTGGCATCCTTGTGCATAGTCAATAACATTTCCTTGGTACCTAACATCTGGGAACCTCTCAAAAATATGTGGGCTGCACATTTGTCTTATTTCTGATGTCCAAGGCATGCACATTACATATTCTGTGTGAGAGCGTGAGTAAAATGATGAGTTCTTTCTCAAGACCGTGGGCTGGGAGAGTGACAACAACCGCCTATGTCCACTGACGCAGGAAACACATGCCGATTCATGCATGCACTCATCTGTCTGTCATGCTGTTTCACTGCACTGCGATGTTCAAGATGATGATGACTCTACAGAGAGCTTTTGATGCTGCTGGAGAATTTCACAGAATACTTCCAAGCGGTAAGACCTTTGCTGACAACAAAGTTCTTCCTAACTGAAGTCCTGTATCTACAGCCCGCAAATCCCTTAGCAAGCATGGTTTCTGGCTATGCAGATTGATTCTGGCAGCTGTATTCCAAAAAAAGGAACTTTCCCACACTATGTCTGAATCCCAAAGCAGACGGAGACTTACTCCAATGCTAGCCTCAAATCACCAGAGGTGCACAGAAGAGGTTCAGGGAATTATCCCAGTTCATTACTCTTAATGACACTGAGACAGGCTCTGCTGAAGACAAAGATTTTTCTGTTCCAGCAACCTCCTTTCCACGGTGCTCAACCACCTGCTACCAGGAAGGCCACAAGTAGGGTGTGAAGGCAGTACACCTCCCCAACTGTTGCTTCTCAGCAATGGCTATTCATAGATCTTTCCATTCTGAGGTTCCATTGGTAGCTTCATCCTCCAGAAATTCATTTCGGCCTCTTTCACAGTAACCTCTGCTAACCATTATTTAGAATACTGGAGTTGGAAGGGACCTATAAAGTCATTGAATCCAACCAGAAGGAATTGTAGAAAAAGAACACCAATTCATGTAGCAATTAAACTGCACTCGGGGGTGAGGGGCCAATAGGAAGATGGGGTTTTCCCCTCTTGTCTTTTCTAGATCTGAAGTTAGCAGTTTGAGGCTTTTCCCCATCTCCCTTCTCTCTCTCTCTCTCTCTCTCTCTCTCATTTCTTCTTTGTGCTACAGAGAAGTAAATAGTGGCTGCTAATAGACCCTCCAGACATGGAACTCAGCTCTAGGTGTTCTGTAACGTGGTTTAGAAATCTTACACACACACACCCGCCTCTCCTGCACAATTTGTATGTGGTTTTCTACATAATAAAAAGTAATGTTAAAAAATCTGTCCTAATAACAGTCTTAAGGGTTTTTCCCCCTTCAGTAGTCACAGAATTAACACTAGGTTACTGCCAACACAAATATAAAAGGAGCAAATGGGCCCAACAACTGCTGCCCTTCAGGGTTACAGCCAGACCAGTCCCCACCCCATCCTCCCAAATACTGAGTCTTTCTATTTCTGTCTCATTCTCTTGGCATATACTTGTGCCCAACCCTAGTTACATTAAAATCAAGGATGTTTTCATTGCTGTCTCTGAGCAGCTCTGATTTCCATCCTTGGGAATGTTCAAAAATTACTTTTCAGTGCCCATCAGGAAATGACCTATCCAGACAATGAATGGCAAGATCCTTTCTAGCTTTTCCTCATCTGTATTTCCCTTCTTATCCAGTCATTCCATGCTATTTTCCTTTCTAACTCGGCTTTCATGTTTTCCCCAGTCACTTTATTCCATTACCCCTCTCCCCAGCTTGTGTTGCTTCCCCTTCATCTGTCAGCATTCTTTGTTACTGAGTTATCACTGGGGTGTTTATGTGGCTTCTCACCCTTTTCCCTACACTGAGGTTTTCCCCTGCAGATTGGGTCTTGTGTTGCTTTGCTGTCCCTATGTAAATGATTGCATTGCTTCATGTCTGCTGATATATCCTTTTTGTGCATGCTGTTCGGATTTAACTATATATTCAGGAAAATGGGGAAATGTATTAAACAGAATCATCTAGAATGCTCTTTGTTCCTCACACACTGTATTTTGAAAACTAAGTACAAAGCTGAAGCACAGTTGTTTACTTTGTCCTCCTTTCTTCAGAAAATTAAACCACCTATTAAAACACACAAACATCCCACTTCTTTTCTGGGTCATCCACATATGCGCTCTCTCTCTCTCTCTCTCTCTCTCTCTCTCTCTCTCTCTCTCTCTCTCTCTCTCTCGTTCTTCACTTTTTAGCTTTTCAAGCATGAAGTACTGGGTGCTGCCTATTCAGCTTCTCCTTTCTAGTATAAATTACAGCTTGATAAAAAGAAGACGTTTGCTCTCTAGTGGCTGAATTAAAAATGGTCCTGAAAAATAATTTATAAAGAGAAAAATCATCTAATGTTCTTTCATCTAAAAAAAATGGTATAACCCACATAACCCTTTCTTTACAGTATAACCAATTCTTTGTTCTTGCTCAGTTTGCAGAACTGAAAATTGCCAAGTGCACAGGGGTCATCTGACATTTTAAATCATTATACTGTATATAATATATTTAAAAGGAATAAAGAAGTTTAATATTGAAGTCTGGAAGCAAAAAGAGTTCTTTTCGCAGAGTGCTTTCTTCTAAACTATGCTCAGGGTTAACCTAACATTCTTGTACTTAGCCTGTCCCTTTTCAGAGATTTCACAACTAGGGCCAACTTGAAACAGTTTGTTGCCTGAGGTAAAGAGCAGGATTGTGCCCCCCCTCCCATGTATCGGAAAAGCATGAACTGTTATAATGAGCACCTGCACTCACCATAATAGTCACTATAGCCAGCCTCACATAAGGAAAGTAAAAAAAAAAAAAAACTAGGCAGCTAGATCCATCCATATCAACAAATGAGTTTAAGCAGTTGTTGTTTGCACCAGGAACAGATCTTCTGCAAAGCTTATGGCTCTTAATTGTTGTGATGGAACCCTCACCAGTTCTACCTAGCAACAGCAGCAATAAGATGATTGGCTGGAAGAATGCAGAAGGAGTGCCAATCGAGAAGACCTTGTAGGAGGTAAAGTGAAGAAGATCTGAAGAGAATGAGAGAAAGTTAAATTGTATCTTGAGGAGGGAGGTCCTATTTTAAGAGTGGACTAGAACTTCAGAACACCGAAGAATTGATGCTTTTGAATTGTGGTGCTGGAGGAGACTCTTGAGAGTCCCCTGGACTGCAAGGAGATCAAACCTATCCATTCTGAAGGAAATCAACCCTGAGTGCTCACTGGAAGGACAGATCCTGAAGCTGAGGCTCCAATACTTTGGCCATCTCATGAGAAGAGAAGACTCCCTGGAAAAGACCCTGATGTTGGGAAAGTGTGAAGGCAAGAGGAGAAGGGGGCGACAGAGGATGAGATGGTTGGACAGTGTCATCGAAGCTACCAACATAAATTGGACCAAACTCCAGAAGGCAGTGGAAGAGAGGAGGGCCTGGTGTGCTCTGGTCCATGGGGTCACGAAGAGTCCGACACAACTTAATGACTAAACAACAACAACAGAACTTCAGAGAATTACTTTATATCTGGGAGAGAGAGGTTGGATGTTTGAGAGGTAGCATGTAATGCAGTTTAACCTTAAGTTGAACTCTGTTTAGTTTTACCAGTTGTTATGTTATAATAAAAAAAAAATTATGTTTCAGTCTTAAAACTGCTTGGACTCATATGATTTTAGGATGAAGGCAAGCCTATTAAAAGTAAGGGAATTTTAAATGTGATTAGCCTGGGCAAAGGTCGGTCACAATTCTCCATCCGAGACCAAACCACTTTGTAATTCTTTGCGTTACAACTGGGGTAGCTTGTAACAACAAAACCATCTGTCTCCCAGCTACCACGAGAATTGCAGCTAAGCACAGAGGGGACACTCCCCTTAAGCCTCGGGTGTGGATAATATCATAATTCCTGCTAGTCAAAAAGTCCTGGAGTTTTGACCCTGCCAGCCTTGGCTCTACTTCATCCATGTTTTAATGGCACATCTTGACACTGACTAGAATGACAGTTGAATCTTACTTTGGTAAAGAGAAGCGGACAATATTCTGCATCACGTCTAAGAGCCAGGGGCCAGGTTGCGGAATGAGAACAGGCCATGTGGTACACATAGCTTTGAGGTCCAACAGAGGGGAACTACCTGAGAGGTTCAGGAGGAACATCCAAAGGAATTATGGTTGGTTCCCATTGAGTCAGAAGACACAGTAGTCAGTGCTGGGTGAAGCTGGAGTGACAGGCAGAGCTAGAAGCAGATATGGGTATTCACTTGCAAAGACACAGAGAAGCAGACATGCATGTATTTGTTCAGATACCATCACACCCTCACTCCTTTCATTCTCTGCACAGCTTCACTAACAGGTGAAGCACCTTATGGGGGAATGCACCTTACCAGAATTAGAAAACTTTCCACCTATTGCTGTTTCCTTCAACTCTCCTCTCACACACATTCACACAAACTCTGTGTGGGTGCAGCCTAAGCCTATGGTGGACAGTCCCCCATTTGCCCCATTGGCCAAGGGAATGCTGTTGCTGCTTCCCTCCATGTTGTGTTGCCTCATTCTCCCTAATGTTAGAGTTGGCCTTGCGAACCACAGTGGAACTGGTGCAGTCTGTGCCCTTCCCACATGTTCACCTGAAAGGGTGATGTTCCAAGAAAGGACAGGCTCCTGAATAAGGTGGAGCCTTCTTGCTTCCAGTATTGAAGCTGTAGATGGATAGAGTGACCCTCAGCAGAGATTAGAACCACAATGGTTAGACATTTACAAGACATGTAAATGATCAGGATATTTCAGTCTTCTTAGTTTGTGTATTTTGTTTATTATTGCTTTGTTCATTATAATTATTGGTATTACATGTGGCTTGCTCTTCTCTGTATGTTCTTCCCTGAATGATCTGCTCAACATATGAACTCTTGTTCCAGATTTTGGGGTGGGGGTGGGGGATCACTGATGAGGAAAATGCCCAGATTGTGAAATTCCCTTCTGTATGAGATCTGCCATGCCCTGCTGTGGTACGTAGGACTTTAGGCATTCCTTTGTCTGTTTAGGAAAGTTTTGAGTGACTATGTTGTTGCAGAGTTTTGAATTTCTGGTAACATTCCTTTTGCTACACAGTAAAAGTACAGCGACCCACAGAGCAAAATAGCTGCAAATTCCCCAGAGTCCAACCCTTTCTCATTAACTGGCACTTAAAATTTCTATAACTCCTCTGAAACGTTTGTAGAAGAAATTTTTTTTAAAAAAATCTGTTCTTATATTTGAAACTACAGACTTGTGCATGCCGTTTTCTTTACTGCATGTATACCAACCAGAGAGATCAACAGCAAACAAACAACTGCCTTAGCAGACTAAAGAGAGGGGGAAAGCACTCAGAAGAGAAGCAGGGTTCTCTCTGAAATCAAAGGCTGGTTAGTGCTTGATAGACAATCACCCCATCTCAGAAAAGTGCCACCCTGTCTCACAAATTACAGACAGAATGCGAGGTTGCAAATAAAACTCCAACACATTTTCTCTTTCGTTTTGTTTTGTCTGTTTCCTTTTAAAATCTCTGCTTTACAAGCTGTTGTTTGGCCTTTATTGTTGTTGCTGTTATAAATTGCCTTTAGCTTTTTTAAAATAAATGCAACTGAATAAATTAGTATACGTAGTATAATAAAATAATACAATCAAATAATTAAATGCTCTTTTAAAAAATTGAGATGTTGTGATCTTCCAAACGTTTTCTTCTGGTTTTCAGAAGACATCAAAAAGAAGGGAAGGGATGTGAATAAGGGTTTTCTTTGCGTGATTAGTCTGTAATCCTACACAACCCTTTTTAGATTCATTTGGACTCAATAGTACTTCTGAGTAGGCACACATAGGATTATTGTTAGGTCCCAATCTATGGAAGGAATCTGAATCGTCAGTGAATAAATTGTCCCTGTAAGTCACAAAAGGTTTTTGAAGAGTGTAAAATTGTTGAGCTGGCATTGCGAAGACATTGGCTGAAATCCTGCTCCTTAGCATAGTGAGTCTCACTAACTTAGACCCATTAAATCAGTAGAGATTTTATGAGTGAACTCCCTAAATTCCATTGATTCCAACAGGCCTAAATTAGTTCCAGCTTTCTCACAGTAAGACACATATAGATTAGGCCCATTTGAATAAGTGGCACTTAGGGAGGAGTTGACTGTCCAAATCTCCACTAATTCAACTCACTGGGCCTATTCCAGGGAGATGAATTACTACTACACCGAACAACAGAATTTCAGCAGCTGGGTATTGAAAAAGAGCACCCCCTCCACTCCATGTACACAAACTGAATAAGCTGGCAGCTGAAACTTAATTTCAACACTGACAACTGGTCATCCTCTTCCCACACACTGTGTATGAGAACAGTCAGATAGTACTGGTGGGTGAGAATGGAGAGGGGGAACAGAACTGGCTGTGTGATACACACAACTGCTTTGGTTTGGATTTCAGATTCAAATGAGATACTGTGATTAACATGTTTTTAGAAGAAGTGAGAGACTCCCCCAAGTGGTGGAAGGCAACCGTTGTCCAGAGCATGTGCTTTTCCTTGACTGCATATCTTACATTTTCTGTGTTGTGTTTTGTGATTGGTCATCGGAAAGTAAACAGGGGTCAAATTACAAGTCTGATTGGCTGTCTCTGAGGAAATCCCCTTGCAGGACATAGACAGGTTGATTGAAGGGAATATGCATATCCCCAATGTCAAGTTTGGCCCTCAAGCAAGGGAGGAATGGGAGTATAGACCAGGAACAAGATGTCAGCTATTGTCACCCAGGTGCTGATATAATCATCTCAAATCCTGGAGCCTTTGCTTCAGGCCAAGAGACAGCCCTACTTGCCCCGCTACCCTTACAAATCTTTCTTTCGTGATTGTGCTCCTTCATCCTCCTTACAGGACAAACAATCCATTGTAGTATATTTATAACATTTAACACAGTCCTTTAATGTTTTATTTTTGTTGTTAAGTACACAGTGTTACTGGAAAATGCAAAACAAGATTTAGAAACTGTTTCTGAGATATTATTTCATCACACTGTACTGATAATAAGGAAGTCATGTTGCTTCCCTTCCCCTCTCCTGCCGAGCAACTTGTAGCTCTTCTGGTGACCCGTTATGAGTAAGCTTGAAAAGTTACAGCATGACTTAAATTCTATGTCATTGATTCCATGTTTATAATAGCAGATCAAGTAACCTTTGGTGGTGCTATCCAGCCTTATGGGTTGATGCTTGTTCTATCTTGTTGAAAGTATCATGTCCTAGAAGATATTAATCTCTTGTACCTAATATCCAGAGGAGAAGTTGGGCTGAAGAAATGGTAATATATATATTTTTCAGAAATTGCTGTTATTGTGCAGATACAGCAAACATATTCTGTTGCATCTGATGTGGGCTAGAGTCCATGAAAGTACATACCAAATAGAATGTTGCAGTCTTTGGTTTGCTACTTTCTGTTCCCCCACCGCTCTGCAACAGACATAATACAGCTACCTCTCTGGAAATAAGTCTTCAGTCTACTTTTACCAACAGTTAGATGCCCTCAAATATCATGAACTGGGCCCACTCCAAGAACAAGAGTTAATAAAACTCCCCTTGTTGTCTAGCTTGGGGTTCTGATGCTTTTCTACAACTAGACATCTTTTCTTCTCATTCCTAGAAGGATCATGTTTCTGAGCGCCAAGAGACCTGCTAAAATTGTGATAAGGACATAGTTTTGATGGTCAAAGGAAGATAAAAAGAAATGGGCTTTTCAGGAAGGATTGTATGAGGTGGCTTGAAAGGCCAGATGGGATGGGACTTTTCTTGGGAATTAATTAAAGACACGGGAAAGCTGTTCTGAGAAGAGAATTTTAGTCTTCAGGGATGTCTGCTTAGCACCTGGCATGTAATACTGAAATAACACTGTGGCTGGTTCATCAGCTTTAATGATACAGTTTTTAATTAGCACTCTTGTCACACCAAGAAGAATAAATATGTCCACTTAATTTAAAAAAAAAAGTAGGCTAACATACCCAGGAGCAGGACCTTAGTTTGACTAACTGAAATTGTTAATTAAAAAATAATAGTAATCTGCCCTTTGAGAGAAAATGAATAGGAAATGTTGTTTCCCCAAATCAGAGTTAAATATTTAACTCTGATTTGGGGAAACAAGGTTAAATATTTGCCAAGCCAACTTAGTCAGTTGGTACTGAAGTGAAACTTCATCTTCCTCAACGTCTAGCACTGCTTCTTTGCTTTACCTATTTTCTTCTTGCTTTGTGAATTTAAAGGATTTATTTAACCTCCCCATACCATTCAAATTCTCTATTATGTTAACTTTATGACAACATACACCAACTGAGGCAAAGTCTATGTTAGCCCAAATTCAATTACTTCCATTATTAGGCCCCTGGTCACATGAGGGAAATGTTTTGTAGTTATCCACCAGTTCTGTCAGTATTTTTTTTCCTGGTCACACGACACAGAGTCAAGACTGAGCCATTTTCCCGGCTAGCGGTATAACTGCTGAACATTTCTCCATCACCAGGAGGGTTGTGTTATCTTGTACCTTTGTTGTACTGGTGCATTTCTTACAGAGATTGCCAGTGTGCATGACCTGACCTGCTTCTTTTCAGAACTGAAGCCAGAAAGGCGGCTGCCATTATTGCAATGAGCACATTATTTTTAAAAAATCTTTTGTGCCCAATACATCAAAACGTTAGCAAAAGTATGTCACCAGGGGGCCGCCGCCATTACATTACTGGCGAGTAATGTTTTTTTTTCCTGTGGGAAGATACATTGAAACACTGGTATGTGAGTGTCGGGGGGGGGGGGGGGATTGCCAGTACTGTTGCATGGATGTCCCAAGTCCATAGTGTGCAATGCATTTCTACAAGAGCAGCCAATGCAACAGAGGGACACTTTCCTAGACGGAAACCCCTTCCCAATCAATGTTCCCTCTAATTTCCTCCACCCCCATGTGCAAGTCTGCTCCCCCTGCCTGGAGTTCTGCTGATATGTCAATAAATATTATTTTATGTATATGTTATATATATATAATTTAGCCCCTTGATTTTTATATATAATTTGATTTATATATATAAATCAAAGGGCTAAATTGCCCCTTGAAGCAAGAGAGAAAACAAACTCGTACCATAGTGTAACTGGCCATAACAATTGAAATAGGAGGAAATGAATCGGTACTGCTAAAAGTTCTTGGGACGTTAATCCTGGGATATAAGCCATATGACTACGATTCAGTACAAGAGATGTATGGAAAGTATCAGAAGAAATAGAAAACGTTTCCCTCGTGTGACCAGGGTACTATGATTAATATAGTATTAGTAGTAGAATCCCCTTCACAGATTGCTGCCTTGTTGTGGCGAAGGGGCTTGAGTAATTCAGAGAAGCTATGGGCTATGCCGTGCAGGGACACCCAAGACGGACAGGTCATAGTGGAGAGTTCTGACTAAACGCGATCCACCTGGAGCAGGAACTGGCATGCCACTCCAGTATCTTTGCCAAGAAAACCCCATGAACAGAAACAAAAGGCTAAAAGATATGACGCTGGAAGATGGGCCCCTCAGGTCGGAAGGCGTCCAACATGCTACTGAGGAAGAGCGGAGGACACGTACAAGTAGCTCCAGAGCTAATGAAGTGGTTGGGCCAAAGCCGAAAGGATGCTCAGCTGTGGACGTGCCTGGAAGTGAAAGGAAAGTCCAATGCTGCAAAGAAAAATACTGCATAGGAACCTGGAATGTAAGATCTATGAACCTTGGTAAGCTGGATGTTGTCAAACAGGAGATGGCAAGAATAAACATTGACATCCTGGGTGTCAGTGAACTAAAGTGGACGGGAATGGGCGAATTCAGTTCAGACGATTATCATATCTACTATTGTGGGCAAGAATCCCGTAGAAGAAATGGAGTAGCCCTCATAGTCAACAAAAGAGTGGGAAAAGATGTACTGGGATATAATCTCAAAAATGATAGAATGATTTCAATACAAATCCAAGGCAGACCTTTCAACATCACAGTAATCCAAGTTTATGCACCAACTACCAATGCTGAAGAGGCTGAAATTGACCAATTCTATGAAGACTTACAACACCTTCTAGAACTGACACCAAAGAAATATGTTCTTCTCATTCTAGGGGACTGGAATGCTAACGTAGGGAGTCAAGAGATAAAAGGAACAACAGGTAAGTTTGGCCTTGGAGTTCAAAATAAAGCAGGGCAAAGGCTAATAGAGTTTTGTCAAGAGAACAAGCTGGTCATCACAAACACTCTTTTCCAACAACACAAGAGGCGGCTCTACACGTGGACATCACCAGATGGGCAATACCGAAATCAGATTGATTATATTCTCTGCAGCCAAAGATGGAGAAGCTCTATACAGTCAGCAAAAACAAGACCTGGAGCCGATTGTGGCTCTGATCATCAGCTTCTTATAGCAAAATTCAAGCTTAAACTGAAGAAAGTAGGAAAAACCACAGGGCTAGTCAGGTATAATCTAAACCAAATCCCTTATGAATACACAGTGGAAGTGAAGAACAGATTTAAGGAACTCGATTTGGTGGACAGAGTGCCTGAAGAACTATGGATGGAGGCTCGTAACATTGTACAGGAGGCAGCAACAAAAACCATCCCAAAGAAAAGGAAATGCAAGAAAGCAAAGTGGCTGTCCAACGAGGCCTTACAAATAGCAGAGAAGAGAAGAGAAACAAAATGCAAGGGAGATCGGGAAAGTTACAGAAAACTGAACGCAGACTTCCAAAGAATAGCAAGGAGAGACAAGAGGGCCTTCTTAAATGAACAGTGCAAAGAAATAGAGGAAAATAATAGAAAGGGAAAAACCAGAGATCTGTTCAAGAAAATTGGAGATATTAAAGGAACATTTTGTGTAAAGATGGACATGATAAAGGACAATTATCATGGGCCACAGCGATAATTAATGGGTCTTTCCGGGAGGGCAGGGTTCCCCCCACCCTCAAGGAGACGCTCATTAGGCCCATTCGAAAGAAACTCAATCTGGCGGCGGAAGATATTGGCAATTACAGGCCCGTCGCCAATGTTTCTTTCATTAGCAAAGTGGTTGAGAGGGTCGTGGCCGATCAGCTTCAGGCGCACTTGGATGAAACAAATGCCCTGGATCTGTTCCAGTCGGGCTTCAGGCCGCGCCATGGTACAGAAACGGCATTGGTCGCCCTGTATGATGACCTATTGAGGGAGGCCGACAGGGGGAAAACGTCGCTGTTGGTCCTGCTCGACATCTCAGCCGCCTTTGATACCGTCGACCATGGTATCCTCCTGAGGAGGATCTCCGAGTTGGGAATTGGTGGCCTGGCGTTGGCCTGGCTCCGATCCTTCCTGGGGGATCGTCCTCAGAGAGTTCAGCTTGGGGAGAGTGAGTCCCCGTGGAGCCTCAATTGTGGAGTTCCGCAGGGCTCGACTATCTCCCCAATGCTCTTTAACATCTATATGAGGCCGCTGGGTGAGGTCATTAGGGGGTGTGGAGCGGCGTGCCATCAATATGCTGATGACACGCAGCTCTACATCTCCTTTTTTCCAACCACAGTGGATGCTGTTCTGTTCCTGCAGCGCTGTTTGGGGTCTGTACTGCAATGGATGCAGGAAAGTGGTCTGAGGCTGAACCCGGACAAGACGGAGGTACTGAGGGTGGGCAGACCTACCATGAGCGGTTTGGGAAACTCCCTCTCTTTTGGGGGAGTGACTCTCACCGCGAAGAGTGAGGTTCGCAGCTTGGGGATCCATCTGGACCAGGCGCTTACCATGGAATCCCAGGTGGCGTCTGTGGTCCACACCGCCTATTTCCACCTTTGGCGGATTGCCCAGCTGCGTCCCTATCTAGATGTTGGGTCGCTCACCACTCTGGTCCATGCGCTCGTAATCTCGAGATTAGACCACTGTAATGCTCTCTACGTGGGGCTACCTTTGAGATCGATGCGGAAACTTCAAATGGTGCAGAATGCGGTGGCCAGACTTCTTAGTGGGGTGAGGAAACATCAACACATCACTCCCACTCTGGCCGCCCAACACTGGCTGCCCGTTCGGTTCCGCGTTGATTTCAAAGTTCTAATGCTTACGTACAAAGCCCTAAATTAGGGGGATAATAGATCAACTATATCTGGAGAATACCTCTGTAGTAATAGTTAATGATGGGATTACAGAACAAATAGCTTTAGGCCGAGGCACTAGACAAGGTTGCCCTCTTTCTCCAGTTCTGTTTTGCTTGATTATTGAAATGTTGGCAAATGTAATAAGGAATGATGATTTAATCGAAGGTATGGGGAAAAAGAATAAAATAAAGATTAATCTATTTGCTGATGATTCCTTGTTGACAGTGAAAAATCCGTTAGAATGTGTAGATAAAATTAGAACTCATTTAGAAAAATTTGGAAGAATAACTGGATTATGTGTAAATTGGCAAAAATCTGAATTAATGTTATTTAATCATAATAGAGTAGAACAAGAAAGGTGTGTTGAAAAATATGATTTCAAATTATGTAAATCAATTAAATATTTAGGAATAGATCTAGCAAAAAATATTCAAAAAATAAAGGAATATAATTATAATAAACTAAAGGAAGTGATTAAAAACAAATTAGAGGAATACAGTAATTTTAAGCTATCTTGGTTTGGAAGGATTGCATTGATAAAAATGAAAATCTTACCAAAAATTAATTTTTTATTTAGAATGTTACCAATACAGTTAACAGAGGATGATTTGAAATTTTGGCAAGGAATAATTAATAAGTACTGTAATGAAGGGAAGAGATCTAGAATAAATAAAAAGTATTGGTATAAAACAAAACAAAAAGGTGGTATAGGTTTACCAAATATAAAAAATTATTATTTGGCTAACCAATTGAGGTTTATTGGGGAAATTATATATAATCCAGAAAGGCTAATTTGGTGGGAAATGGAATCATCAGAATTACAGGCAGATATAGAAAAATATTTATTCGGTATAGTTAAGAAAGATAAAATAAGTGAAATTAATAACCCATTTTTAAAGACATTGTTAAATATATGGTATAAGTGCAAAAAGAATTTATGTTCAGCATACTCCCCACTTGGATTAGTGACAGAAATAGAAAATTTTCCTACCAATATGAAAGTGTATGTGGATCTATTTAAAGAAAAGAAAATGATTAGATTGAAAGATTGGTTGTATAAAATGAGATCGACAGATCAAATGAAACAAACTCTTCAGAATAGGAGCATTTCATGGTTGAATTATATACAATTAGAAAGATGGACTAATGAATGGGTAAATAAATATAATAAAGGTAGAGAATATACAAAGTATGAACAATTTTTATTGTCATATGAGGACATTCAGATGACTGACTCAGTGAAAGGTACTGTGAGTAAAATTTACTTACTTCTTAATTTAGAGGAAGAGGAAAGTGAGAAAGAAGGATTAAAAATAGTGTGGGAGCAAGAAAAGAATAAATGAAGAAGAATGGAGGATGATATGGAAAATGAGGGTGTTAAGATTTATGTCAGTAAGAATAAGGGAAAAAAATTTTAAACTTAGTTTAAGATGGTATTTAACACCGTCAAAATTAAATAAAATTAATGCCAATCATCCGAATGTCTGTTGGAAATGTGGGAAGGAAATTGGTACATACTTTCATATGTGGTGGGAATGTGAAAAAGTGCAAAGATTTTGGAAACAAATTTTTAAAGAATTAAGCTACATATGTGAAAAAGATATAGAATTTAATGCTGAGATTGCTTTGTTATCAATATATGAGAATGTGGAATATGACAAAATGACTAAAGAATTGATAACCAATTAACAGCAGCTAGATTGATTATAGCTAGGCAATGGAAATCAAAAGTCGAATTGCAAATTGAAGAATGGTATAAAGAAATATGGAATATAGCAATAAATGATAAATTAACTTGTAACTTAAAGGTTAAGAAAGGAGAGTTGAAAAAAAATAACTTTTATGATATATGGGGTAGATTTTTGGAATATGTATTAATAAGAGGAAAAGGGAAAGCTCAAAATCAAGAATCAATGCAGTTTTGGAGAAGAGGACAATAGAAGAAGAGGAAGAAGAAGAACAATAAGGAAGAGGAAGATTATGGCAAGAGGTCCCGCATATGGTGGTGGGGAACACAGTTAAATTGTATTTTAGTTCGTATGTTATATGTTTTTGTTTATGTTATAGTTATATAATAATTAAAAATAAAAAATTTTTTTTAAAAAAAACAAAGCCCTAAATGGTTTAGGGCCTCGATATCTGGCGGAACGCCTTCTCCCACCTAAATCTACTCGTATCACTCGATCTAGCCAGGAGGTGAGGTTAAGGAGCCTAACGCGAGGGAGGCCCGGAAGGAAAAAACAAGAAACCGGGCCTTCTCGGCGGTGGCTCCTCGCCTTTGGAATAACCTCCCTTCTGAGATCCGTTTGGCCCCTTCGCTGGGCATTTTCAAAGGCCAACTGAAAACCTGGCTGTTTAGGCAAGCCTTCCCTCCAGCCACTACTTGATTTACTTTTTTCTCCCATCTTGAGTCTGATGTGTTATTTTGATCTTATATTTTAAATTGTTTATATTATATGTTGTTAGCCGCCCAGAGTAGTCAGTTGACTAGATGGGCGGGGTATAAATTTTTAAAAAATGGGAGGGACCTAACAGAAGCAGAAGGCATCAAGAAGAGGTGGCAAGAATACACAGAGGAATTATGCCAGAAAGATCTGGATGTCCCGGACAACCCAGATAGTGTGGTTGCTGACCTTGAGCCAGACATCTTGGAGAGTGAAGTCAAATGGGCCTTAGAAAGCATGGCTAACAACAAGGCCAGTGGAGGTGATGGCATTCCAGTAGAACTATTTAAAATCTTAAAAGATGACGCTGTTAAGGTGCTACACTCAATATACCAGCAAGTTTGGAAAACTCAGCAGTGGCCAGAGGATTGGAAAAGATCAGTCTACATCCCAATCCCAAAGAAGGGCAGTGCCAAAGAATGCTCCAACTACCGTACAATTGCACTCATTTCACACGCTAGCAAGGTTATGCTCAAAATCCTACAAGGTAGGCTTCAGCAGTATGTGAACCGAGAACTCCCAGAAGTACAAGCTGGATTTCGAAGGGGCAGAGGAACTGGAGACCAAATTGCCAACATGCGCTGGATTATGGAGAAAGGCAGAGAATTCCAGAAAAACATCTACTTCTGCTTCATTGACTACGCAAAAGCCTTTGACTGTGTGGACCACAGCAAACTATGGCAAGTCCTTAAAGAAATGGGAGTGCCTGACCACCTTATATATCTCCTGAGAAACCTATACGTGGGACAGGAAGCAACAGTTAGAACTGGATATGGAACAACTGATTGGTTCAAAATTGGGAAAGGAGTATGACAAGGCTGTATATTGTCCCCCTGCTTATTTAACTTATATGCAGAATGCATCATGCGAAGGCAATGAGAGATTTTACCTTCTTGGGCTCCATGATCACTGCAGATGGTGACAGCAGCCACGAAATTAAAAGACGCCTGCTTCTGGGGAGGAAAGCGATGACAAACCTAGACAGCATCTTAAAAAACAGAGACATCACCTTGCCGACAAAGGTCCGCATAGTCAAAGCTATGGTTTTTCCAGTAGTGATGTATGGAAGTGAGAGCTGGACCATAAAGAAGGCTGACCGCCGAAGAATTGATGCTTTTGAATTGTGGTGCTGGAGGAGACTCTCGAGAGTCCCCTGGACTGCAAAGAGAACAAACCTATCCATTTTGAAGGAAATCAACCCTGAGTGCTCACTGGAAGGACAGATCCTGAAGCTGAGGCTCCAATACTTTGGCCATCTCATGAGAAGAGAAAACTCCCTGGAAAAGCCCCTGATGTTGGGAAAGTGTGAAGGCAAGAGGAGAAGGGGACGACAGAGGATGAGATGGTTGGACAGTGTCATCGAAACTACCAGCATGAATTTGACCAAACTCCGGGAGGCAGTGGAAGACAGGAGGGCCTGGCGTGCTCTGGTCCATGGGGTCATGAAGAGTTGGACACGACTTAACGACTAAACAACAACAACAAAGTAGTAGAATGCCTTCTGAGGGAAAGCTTCAACCTATGGAATCATAGAATGATGAAGTTGGAAGGGGCCTATAAGGCCATCAAGTCCCAACCCCCTGGTCAATGCAGGAATCCAAATCAAAGCAGATCTGACAGACGGTTGTCTAATTTTCTCTTGAATGCCTCCAGTGTTGGAGCACCACCACCTCCTGAGATAATTGGCTGCATTGTCATAATGAGGTAATTGGTTCCATTGTTTTATGTATGTATGTATGTATGTATGTATGTATGTATGTATGTATGTATGTATGTATGTATGTATGTATGTATGTATGTATGTATGTATGTATGTATGTGCATATATATAAAATGCCTCTCTGAATAGCTGTCTCCCCAAGTATACAGTGTGATAACTACCAGACACACATCATTCAAACCCAACTCCAGGAAGCCTACTTTAGCACTGGTGATGGGGCAGCATCCTCCAGTACATCCAAGGGCAGTAGGCAAGGTTATAGGGTCCAGAACAGGCTGCATGGGACACAGATGAGCCGTGCGACGTAGTGTGATCTCTTAACAGTCTCACCAAGATCAGAACGTTTGGGGGGAATTATCGCATATTAACCATCCATAAGCTAAACATTCTAATTTAACTACACCTGTGTTGAAAACAGAGTATTTTTAATGTTTATACTAATTTTAAATTGGAGTTTCAGTTTACATTATGCTGGTACCCAAAATGTCCCACCAAAATGATGTGGGTGGGGGGAGAAAAACCCATGACATGACTCCTCCTCACTCTTCTTGCTCCTGTTTTGTGCTTTGGAGAGAACAAAACAGCTGCATGCGTTTCTGAGAACCTACTTTATCATCCTCATGAAAACCATTCTCTTCCTTTCTGTTTCCCCCTCTCTCTTAATCTAATTCCCTTAAACGTTCTCCTTTCTTTTAGCTTACCTTAGAACTATTCATCAGGAATGGCAATGCATAGTGAGGAAAAGAAAAGTCAACAAGTCTTCCTGTCTAGATCTGCAGATAAACTGAAGTTCATTTAGAAACTGCAAGCTTGAAGACCAGATTTGATATATAGTGATATTCGCTTTTATCTCATGGGATGCAGAATTAATTTTCTCTCTCAGTTCCTCCAGTCAAAGGACTGCTGGCTGAAAGAGCAGTTCCCAGAAACATTGTGATTCCTATATCAGAAAACCTGGAGATTAGATTTAACCTAAATTTATCAAATCCTGTAACTTCAAGGTCTAATTTGGAGGATTTGGGGGTTCTTCTGGGTTTTTCTTTTCTTCCCTTACTTTATCCTGTCATCTGCAATGACCAGCCAGATTTCTAGAGCACTGGTGTCTTTATATTTTGTGCTCTCATCTAGATGATAGCCAACCTGTTTTTGAATTGGGCTCATAGACCAAACAGCTCTGTTTCCTTTCTGTGAGAAACGCCAAGCTAACAAACAAGGTCAGGCCCTGTGGGGACTGCAACCTGGATCTCTCAAGCCCCATCAGGGCCACCCTAACATAATCACACATGCTTTCCACATTAACCTCTAGTGTTTAACATAGGAGAACCTTATTTGTTGAACCCTGTTTTAAAGGTTTTTTTAAAAAAATAGAGATACCCTGCTCTGGCTACCTTGTATGAAGTATGTGGCAACTCCCCCCCATCCCAAAATTATGAGTAATATACATAGTAATGTAACAAATATTGTGATGTTCCTTAAGCCTCCCTAAGTGTAACACTAACGAGTTCATTTTGTTATCAACAAGTAAAGTAACAAAGTAAAATAACAAATTACTTTTTAAAAGTCATGTTCTCCTCTCTGAACAAAAAGAATCTAAATCTCTTCACACAGCCAAGAGCTGCCATTGCTTTGTAGAGAAAAGCATACAAAGTCCAGGTGTCTATATATTTTGTTTTGTGGGTGCTAATAAGCACCTCCAGGGTACAATCTGGATATCAGAAACAGCACAGGAGGAAACAGTTGAACAATGCCTCCCCCTGCACTTCTTGTCCATTCTGCATGGGATTTCTAATTGGGTTTTTTTTCCCCTTCCTTTTTCTCCCGAGAGCCTTCACAAACATTATCATAGCAATGAATGTACCCATTTGCCGAACTACTTGGGCTAATTTTAAAATAAGAAAAAAAAATGTAATTGAACTATAACAACAACAAACCACATACAATAACAACAATAATGCTGCCTAGCTAAAGCTGAAAATATGGACATGTGCAGGACACACTGAGGGCACTTTTAAAGCTTAACAGCACTCTAATATTATATTTACACAGAGGAAAGCCTTACTGTGCTTATTAGACTTTCCTGCCAAGTAAATGGGCAAATGAGTCTGTTAGGTGACAATCCCATCCATGCGTAGCTGGAGTTAAATTCCATTGAACAGACTCTTATGGGAATCACAGCTGGTTTTCTCGCCATCCCTAAGTGTATAAAGTGAAAAATTATCAACAAGCAGGGCCGGACCAAAGCAACTCCTTGGGCACTAAGAGGTTGTCTCGGAATGTTTACACACTTCAGGAGGGGAACGTCATCAGATTCCCAGCTGGCCACAAGTTATTTCCCACAGGATATCAAGTATCATATACTTGTGACTCCTGGCCCTGCCACTTTTGTTCTGAGCGGTCCGGGTCGTGCCACAACAGGCAGGCAGTGTCAGGAACAAATTTGTCAAACAGGATGACATAGAAAGATAGCCGTGAACTTACACGAAAAGAAAACAGTCACCATGGTTACATGCATGATAAAGAAGCGAGAGCACTCAAGTGTTTGTTCTTCATGGAAATTTTACTCAGGAGACTTTTGTTGTTATGGACTTTTTATCCTGTCTTTGACCACACTGTTGCAACAGAGAGCGTAAGAATGAGTACAGCATAAGCCTCAAGCAATCTTGTCAGAGCTTTTTACAGTTGAAACAGAATGTCCAAAGGAAATAGATGAAATTTTAGATTAACTGGAAATGCATTTGGGTGTGCATTATGTTTGGAATTGGCAGTGCTTATTTGGAAGGTGAAAAGCTGACGTGTGACAGTATAACAAACAAACAAAAAGATCGTGTTTTAATTTTTACTTGATATTCCTTGGCACAGGCATTTACAGCATTATTTACATTCCGTTGTTATTGGGTGAAACCTTGGGAACAGGGCTTGATCCCTCTTATCAGTCTGCTGCACTTCTGTGTGATGTGCACAGAAGTAATCAATGTAAACATGTATTTACAGTAACACTAGGCAGCAAAAAAAATGTTTATGACATTCACTTGGTTATTTTCACAACTCAAGATGAGAGAGAGCCATGATTTATGCTCATTACGTCCTTGCTCTTGAATGTTAATGAGAGAGAAAAATAGGGGGCCTTTCAAAAAGGAAAATATTCAAGTAGGACAGAAAGGAAGCTGATTTCTGTCTGGCCTTGCAGTGTTCAAATCCTTTCGAGGTGGTTTACAAGTAAAATGAAAACGCAATATTATACACAACCTAAAAAATAACAATTAATTAGGATCCTTACTACAGGGCAGTTAGTGACAATTCACCCTGTAAGTAATGGAAGGAACAGTCCAGCTACAGCAGAATCTTATTCAGGGTCAGCATGAGACATTTTTATGTGTGAGGTGATGGACAAGATGGCAGACCCCATTTACAAAAGCTAATCAGACTGGTCTTCCAAACGTTTGTGGAATAACAAATCTAGGTTGCCTAAATAGTGTTTAAGCTCCAGGTGTTCCAGGTGCAAGTGTTCTGATTCAGTCTGTCATCCCATTTTGAAGAAAAGGTCTGACAAACAAGTCATTTGAAGAACAGTTGAAAAACTGGGTACGTTTGACTTGGAGAAGAAACTGAAAGGTGGTATAGCAATCATCTTCTGTTATTTTCAATTATTTTGAAAATGGACCAAGCTTTTTTTCTACAGCTCCAAATGGTAGGCACTCAATCACTGGATTCAAAATGAAAGCAAAAGCAAAGCGTGCTGCTTCTATGCTGCCCCATAGTGCTTAAAACACTTTCTGGGCAGTTTTCAATTTAATTATGCATGCTACACATTGCCCCCCCCCCCTCGCCCATCAAGATGGGTACTCATTTTACTGACCTCAGAAGAATGGAAGGCTGAGTCAATCTCAAGCTGGCTGCCTAAGCCTGTTGGGATCGAACTGTGAGCAGAGTCTTGGCTGCACCACCACAGTTTAACTACTGTGCCACGAGGCAAATTACATGAAAGGAGAGTTCAACTAAGTATTAGGTAGTACTTCTTGAAGATAAAAGCTATTCTGTCCGAGAATTGATTATCTGGGAAGGGCCAAAGTCTTCTTCAAAGGAAGTTTTTATATAGAGGTGAGAGAGCCATCAGTCAGGGGTGTTTTAGCTCTGAATTTCCTCCATTGGTGAGGAATTGGAGTAGGTGACCTTTTGGGTCCTTTCCAACTCAACAACTCTGTTTGGCTGACATATCTTATTTATTTATTTATTTATTTACTTACTTACTTACTTACTTACTTACTTACTTACTTACTTACTTACTTACTTACTTACTTACTTACTGCACTTCTATGCTGCCTTACTCCCAGCAATGGGACTCAAGGTGGTTCTTACTCATGGAATAGTATCTTCCACCTCACCTGAGGACATCAGGCTAACTTAATGGGCACAAGGCAGGCCACATAGCACAATAGCTTGATCCTCCATCAGAGAATGCCACTGCCCCTTCCACACTACCCATCAGTACAGATTGGCAAAGTTGTTCTACAGCTCCCGGATTCTCCTAGCCATTACAGACACTGTCCATCCTGACTAGTGGACTACGAGAGTTTTAACCCAAAATGCAACTTCCTCTGCCACCTAAGGCAATCAAAAGTGGGGAGAATTACCTCTTTGGCAAATCCTTCACTCTGCATGAGGGTAGAACTGGACTACATTTATATATTCCCCTCACTCTTCTCTTCCTTTCCACAGAGAAGCTAGAGATAGATGTCCATAAGAAAGCAGAGGAGTTCAAACTAGAACATGCTTGATTATCCCCTTTGTCTGCCTCCATCATCTCCTCCTCCTCCTGTTTGGATGCCATAACTATATGCATTTAAATGGGGTAGAGGAATAGTTCATGTAAATGCTCAATGGAAAGAGTCCAGTTGACTTCCAAGAGAACTCGGTCAGGATTAAACAAAGCACTAATAAATTTGCTGAGAGTCTCTGCAAAACCAGGATTAGAACAAAGGGTACTGTAATAATACCAGGAAGGATTCAAGGTAATAATTCTGACTGTTGAGAATTTCACTGACAAAACAGGATTGTACTTTAGAAGTATTATGAATGTGCTTTGTCTCCCATAAAACCCAAACTTCACATTCTGCAGATTATCTTTTAAGATATGCAGGCACTAGTCATATAACTGATTTTCAGCCTATTCTGGTGATGTGCAAGACTGATAAAGGTCTAAAAAGTAGAATGAAGGATTAACATATATCTGATCTTTCCTCCAAGGAACTCCAGGCAGTATCTATGGGGTTGGCCAATGGCAGCCTTAATCCCACATCAGTCGGTGAGTAGATAGAGAATAAACAGTTTAAAGCTAGTTCCAGTCCCGTGCACATTTATTTAGAGAAGCTGATCTTGTTTGTGCAAAAGGATTTATTCCCTAAATAAATTTTGAAGGTTTACAGCTGTACAAGGCAACTGCACACATGCTTAATCAGAGTAATTTCCCTTGGCTTTAGTAGGGTTTACATCCCAATGTGGGGATGGGGGAAGAAGTAGATCTCCAGAGATTCTTGGACTACAACTCCTCAGCCCTAGACAGCATGGCCAGTGTTTGGGGATAATGGGCATTATACTCCTGCAGTATCTGGAGGGCCACAGATTCTCCATCTCCAGGTTACTATATTAATCTCTGCTTTGCACCTTTAATTAATTACTTGAATTACCTCAATGGCAGATTGGGGGGAGTTAAAAGTGACTGTCCACCTGAGAAGACTTTCCCCTCTTTTTCGTCTGTTGATGGCAGTTGTTTGCTTGCTATTGGTCTGTCCAGTTGGCTGCTAAGTATATGTGCAGTAAAGAAAGCAGCATACACAAGTCTCTAATTTCAAGCAGCTATAAGTAAGGAAATAATTGAATATATCAGGCAATCAGTCATGAGACAGAAACACACAGTTGTTTGTAATGTGTAGTTTGGCACTGAGAAATGAAACTTTTTTTTTAAACAGCTGAGCCCTCATTTTTGCATATGTGGTTTTACAATCATGACAACTCTGAAACTGGCAAATGTTTGGGCAAATATGAATTAACAAGGCTATTATAACTACTGGGTTATTTGATCACTACAGATTGGAAAGCATTAATGAGGGAAGGGGGAACCAGCAGGTCTGTGTATTAATTATCTTCTCATCTTTCTTCATAGAACACTCACTGGAGGCAAGGGTCACTGCAACTGAAAATGACCTTGTCAGAAAGCTTCTGACTCTCTCATTGCCAAATTACCATTTTTGTCATAATGAAAAGTCTGATTATTGCATTCTTTTAGGGCAGAGACAAAGCCAAGCCTACATTTCCACTCACAAGGCCAATGCAATATAGCTACCTTCAAATCTGTTTTCTATATAGCTAAGGATTTTGCGACAGGAAATAATAATTGTAATGGTAGAGCCTGTATACATGGAGAGTAAAATTGTAGTCAGGCACATTTTACTAAGAGTTTGTCAGCTCCTTCGAAGCTCCACTGCAGTCTGGCTCCTCTAGAACATAGTCAAATGATGTACTGTACCTGGCAAGAGATTGGGTAACAAGAGTTCATGGTTTCTGTTGCTTTTATAGAAAATCAGGCCCTGTAGTTCATGCCAAGGACAAGCTGATCAGAAGAAGGGGGGGATGCCCACTGTTAATTGGAAAGTAACAATTACCTGTGTGTTATCTTTGTGAGAAAGGAAATTTCAAGGCCAGTCTGCACTCGTTCCTTGGTACAGAGCTAATTAGTAGAATAATTTTAACTGAGTGAAGTGGGGTAGAAATTCCTTCCTCTTTGTGAAAGTTCAGAGAAACTTAATGACTGATTGGTGGATTTTCTGGAAGGGTCAGGAAACTGGAATTTAATGTACAAAATGGAGACAGAGATTACTTGGTTTAGCCTAGTTATCTCTTTGTTGTTGTTGTTGTTTAGTCGTTAAGTCATGTCCGACTCTTCGTGACCCCATGGACCAGAGCACGCCAGGCCCTCCTGTCTTCCACTGCCTCCCGGAGTTGGGTCAAATTCATGTTGGTAGCTTCGATGACACTGTCCAACCATCTCGTCCTCTGTCGTCCCCTTCTCCTCTTGCCTTCACATTTTCCCAACATCAGGGTCTTTTCCAGGGAGTCTTCTCTTCTCATGAGATGGCCAAAGTATTGGAGCCTCAGCTTCAGGATCTGTCCTTCCAGTGAGCACTCAGGGTTGATTTCCTTCAGAATGGATAGGTTTGTTCTCCTTGCAGTCCAGGGGACTCTCAAGAGTCTCCTCCAGCACCACAATTCAAAAGCATCAATTCTTTGGCAGTCAGCCTTCTTTATGGTCCAGCTCTCACTTCCATACATCACTACTGGAAAAAACATAGCTTTGACTATGCGGACCTTTGTCGGCAAGGTGATGTCTCTGTTTTTTAAGATGCTGTCTAGGTTTGTCATCGCTTTCCTCCCCAGAAGCAGGTGCCTTTTAATTTCATGGCTGCTGTCACCATCTGCAGTGATCATGGAGCCCAAGAAAGTAAAATCTGTCACTGCCTCCATATCTTCCCCTTCTATTTGCCAGGAGGTGATGGGACCAGTGGCCATGATCTTAGTTTTTTGGATGTTGAGCTTCAGACCATTTTTTGCGCTCTCCTCTTTCACCCTCATTAAGAGGTTCTTTAATTCGTCCTCACTTTCTGCCATCAGCGTGGTATCATCTGCATATCTGAGGTTGTTGATATTTCTTCCGGCAATCTTAATTCCGGCTTGGGATTCATCCAGTCCTGCCTTTCGCATGATGTATTCTGCATATAAGTTAAATAAGCAGGGAGACAATATACAGCCTTGTCGTACTCCTTTCCCAATTTTGAACCAATCAGTTGTTCCATATCCAGTTCTAACTGTTGCTTCCTGTCCCACATAGAGATTTCTCAGGAGATAGATAAGGTGGTCAGGCACTCCCATTTCTTTAAGAACTTAGTTTGCTGTGGTCCACACAGTCAAAGGCTTTTGCGTAGTCAATGAAGCAGAAGTAGATGTTTTTCTGGAACTCTCTGGCTTTCTCCATAATCCAGCGCATGTTAGCAATTTGGTCTCTAGTTCCTCTGCCCCTTCGAAATCCAGCTTGTACTTCTGGGAGTTCTCGGTCCACATACTGCTGAAGCCTACCTTGTAGGATTTTGAGCATAACCTTGCTAGCGTGTGAAATGAGTGCAATTGTACGGTAGTTGGAGCATTCTTTGGCACTGCCCTTCTTTGGGATTGGGATGTAGACTGATCTTTTCCAATCCTCTGGCCACTGCTGAGTTTTCCAAACTTGCTGGCATATTGAGTGTAGCACCTTAACAGCGTCATCTTTTAAGATTTTAAATAGTTCAACTGGAATGCCATCACCTCCACTGGCCTTGTTGTTAGCCATGCTTTCTAAGGCCCACTTGACTTCACTCTCCAGGATGTCTGGCTCAAGGTCAGCAAGCACACTATCTGGGTTGTCCGGGACATCCAGATCTTTCTGGTATAATTCCTCTGTATATTCTTGCCACCTCTTCTTGATGTCATCTGCTTCTGTGAGGTCCCTCCCATTTTTGTCCTTTATCATGTCCATCTTTGCACAAAATGTTCCTTTAATATCCCCAATTTTCTTGAACAGATCTCTGGTTTTTCCTTTTCTATTATTTTCCTCTATATCTTTGCACTGTTCATTTAAGAAGGCCCTCTTGTCTCTCCTTGCTGTTCTTTGGAAGTCAGCATTCAATTTTCTGTAGCTTTCCCTATCCCCTTCACGGATTGCTGCCTTGTCGTGGCGAAGGGGCTTGAGTAATTCAGAGAAGCTATGGGCTATGCCGTGCAGGGACACCCAAGATGGACAGGTCATAGTGGAGAGTTCTGACTAAACGCGATCCACCTGGAGCAGGAACTGGCATGCCACTCCAGTATCTTTGCCAAGAAAACCCCATGAACAGAAACAAAAGGCTAAAAGTTATCTCTTAGGGGAATGCTATGTTCATCTGCTACTTGACTTGCACTCCATATATGTCCTGGAACTATGCTGAAGCTATACCAGGATATAAGCATTAGCACAGGGTAGTTAGCTTTCTTATTGTCTTGTGGGAATGTTCTGGAATTGTTCTTACCTCAATTTTTTTTTATTGTCTACTTTTGCTCCACAGTTCTTTAACTATTCTGTTACTGTTGAAACTGCTTTCAAAGTTTTGCTCTTTTGACTTTTTCACCATTGTAAAAAATACAATTTTACAACTGCTTGGTTCTTTTGGATTAAGAGAACTGGTGGTGCTAAAATCAGGCTTGTCCCGACCATGTACCAGGAATCTGTGTGTTTTGTGGGCATTTTTGGTATTCCTACCTTGCAGGGTTGGCGTAAGAGTCAAAAGACTTAACCTTGTGGATTTTTGGTAACTCCCCGGAAGCACTGCTTCCGAACAGAGTAAGTTGTGCGAGAGTACTGAGCAGGATGATTTCCCCCAGCACAGCACAATTGGCCCTCCTGGACATTACCCACATCAGGAAAGTTCAGAGTAGAGTGACTGAGTGGTTAGTGTGGGCCTCTCTGACCCAGGGTTATCTTGACAGTACCTAATTGTCTTCTGAAATTATTTTGTATGCTCCAGGAATCAACGCATATTTGCAATATGAACTTTTGTGCCTTTTCTTCTCCTGAATCCAGCCTCAAAATCTAGCATGTCTCATCCCATATTTAGTAAGAGTATTATAACATCTTGAGCATCGCTTTGGGTGCATGGGAATATCCTATAATTACTGCAGTCTCAGGCTATACTGTTTGGGCTGCAGAAACAGGAAAATCAACTGAACCTTGTAACTAGACTGGAGAGTGACTAATAATCTGGACGATAAAGACAGAATGACGTGTTATGTTCCCCCCCCCCCCTTCAATTTTATCATATGAAGCTGCTGGTGGTAATGTCAGGCTGAGCAAAGGGAACCAGGTGGTTGCTGGGAAAATACAATCTTGCATGCATCTCCTTCAACACTGAGTGTCAGTGGGGAACATGCTCTATAAAGGTAAAGGTAAAGGTTCCCCTTGACATTTAGTCCAGTCATGTCCGACTCTAGGGGGCGGTGCTCATCCCCGTCTCCAAGCCGTAGAGCCAGCATTTTGTCCGTAGACAGTTTCCGTGGTCACGTGGCCAGCGCGACTAGACATGGAACGCCGTTACCTTCCCACCGTGGTGGTACCTATTTATCTACTTGCATGTGCATGCTTTCGAACTGCTAGGTTGGCAGGAGCTGGGACAAGCGACGGGAGCTCACTCCGTCATGTGGATTCGATCTTACGACTGCTGGTCTTCTGACCTTGCAGCACAGAGGCTTCTGCAGTTTAACCTGCAGCGCCACCACATCCCACTAACATGCTCTGTACATGGCACTAAACTTAGAGGGTTTATTTCCCCATGCCTCAGAGGCTTTGAGATTGTCCCTTCTTTCCTGTTTCTTCCTTTGCTCACTGCCTTTCCTCTCACCTCCTTTTTCTGCTCTCTGGCAATAGATATGTGGAGTTGTAGCTCCATACTATACATATGACAAAACAAAGTCATGAAATGTGAGCAAAGACTTTTTTTTCTTTTAACCAAGAAGCAGCCAGGTTGGTCATTTTTTCTTTTTCCAAGGAGATAGGTGAGACTGAAAATAGATCTCCTCATTTTTCTCTGCACTAAAAATATTCCAAATCCCTCTCAAAGAGGTGAGGCAAAAGTACAGAGAGCTAGGGTGCTGTTTAATCCTTTTTCTTTCTTCAGCTCTTTGTCATAAAATGAACCCCCCCCCCCCCCAAGCTGCTAAACTCCCTGAGATACAGGATATTCTGGCCCTCCCACAATGTAAGTTTCTGAATACAGAGCATCTTTTTAACACCAGTATGGTTTAATATTTAGACTGAGATTAGGACATCCAGGTTAGAGCTCAGTCGGACTCACCCAAGTGTTGTTGTGAGGATGATGGGAAAGGAAGGAGAGCCAAATGTGCTGTCTTAAGCTCACTGGAAAAAAGACAAGATAAAAGTGCAGCTAATAAATAAACAAGATTCCCAGTGTGGTGTAGCGGACAGAGTGTTGGACTAGGACTCTGGAGAACAAGGTTCAAATCCCCACATGGCCATAGAAACTCACAGGGAGAGTGGAACTGGTAAGTCCACTCCTTAAATATCTCTCTTACCTTGAAAGCCCTATTAGGGCTGCTATAAGCTCTGACTTGCTGGCACAGAACACACACACACAATAAATAAACTAGAACCCTTGTAGCTCAGTGGAGTAAAGCCCTTTTGACTGGGAGTTCAAATCATCACTATGAGATGGACCAGCTGAAATCACCTGCAACACATGTGCCTGATGGCATTAAGTACCCTACAATTCTGTGCCCTTGGGCAAAGTACTTGATCCCAGAGTGCCACCGCATGAAGGGACTGGTAAACCACGTCTGAGTACTTTATACTTTTTTTAAAAAACCCAGGAAGATGGCCATATGTCAGAATTGACTTGACAGGACAAAAATAATAAATAAATAAGCCAACCAAATTTTCAGTTTTTTTAAAGCCAAGCACATAGAATTTGTCCAGTTTAATTGTTTGAGATCTGACAAGCTAAGCTGCCTTGTCCATTGGAATAACAGAGTCACTGAATTGTAGAATTGGAAGGGATTCCAGGAGTTATCTAGTAGGCATAGGACTTTCATTTCCTTTGGATTGCAGCTCCCAGAATTTGCCACAGCTGAAACCAGAAGTTTACAGAGGAGATCTCACTGCTTTACATGCAAGCTTCCTGTCCATTATTTGGCTTTTGAGAAGAAGGACTTTTCCATGGTGGAGGCTGGGAGTGGCAAGGCTATGTGGGAGTCACAATGAATTATGGGATGGATCGTTCTTTGAGAGGTGCCCTCTATAGAGACTAATGATACTATCCATCCCATGATTCATTAGGACATCCTTACAGCTTGGCCATCCCAGCCTCCACACATGCAAGTTCCTCCTCCTCCTCCTTCAAAACCAAATGATGGATTGAAAGCTCTTGTGTAAGTAATGAGACCTTCTCTGGAAATGCCTTGGATTTGCAGTCCAAAATAAATGAAAGCTTCATGCCTGTCATCTAGCCCTGCTTCCTGACAATGCAGGAAATCTCTGCTACAGTATCCCCAGGAAATATTCCTCCATTCTCTTTTAGAAAACCTCCAGTGAAGGGGAATCCCTCACTTTCCAAAGTAGTCTGTTCTACTCGTGATCAGCTCTTATTGTTATTTGAAATCTCCTTTCTTCTAATTTGAATCTGTTGGTTCAGGTCCAGACTTGCTTCATCTTCCACATTATTACCTTTCACATGAAGATTGCTGTCAGACTGCCTCTCAGTCTTTTCTTCTACAGGTTACATATATTTAACTTCCTTCACTGTTTCTCATGGGTTCAAGCTTATCCATATCCTTCTTGACCTGCAGTGTCCAGAACTGGATGCAGTAGACCAGATGAGGTTGAGAATATAGGCATACATCTGTAGAAAATATGTTGGTATAGGAACTTTGGAAGGGGGTTACACTGGTACCAAGTGTATCACAAGTCTAACTTGACAACAGCATTTTGGGAAGGAGAGCTTCTGGGGAAAACTGAGAAGGGAGAGTGTTGCGACCTATATATATAGCTTACAACCTAAATAGAAAGGCTGTTACCACTCATGTTGACAGCTAAATATCTTTGAGTTAATTTGATCTGAAAGAAAAATAGAACAGTGACATATTTATAGGGTTTTCACACAGAATTACACCATCATTACTGTTAAAAAGAAAATACAGTTGAATTTAGTCCCAAAATGGAGATTTCCAACTAAATGAGTCACTGGTAGCTGTGGAGATATATCTAGTTACACCTAGTCATGTATACCAGGATGAAAATAAAGTGGTGGATCTCAGTTTCTGAAACCTCAAGGCTGACTGCAACTCAAAGGTCACCAGTGCTGTATTCAATCAGCCATCACCATCTTGGGATGGAGTCTGTGACTTATTCCATGAGCAAATGCCATCTTGGGGTAGAATTCAACTGCTGCTCTCATGGCCACAACATATGGCCTGATTTGGAAATTGTCAGTTTCTTCCTCTATAGCAGCAATTCCCAGCCTTGGGTCCCCAGATGTTCTTGGACTAAAACTCCTAGAAACCTTCACCACTAGTTGTGCTGACCAGGATTTCTGGGAGTTGTCATCCGAGAACTTTGGGTCCGGTTACACAAGGTTGGGAACCACTGCTCTATAGCATGTGTTTTATACTATCTATCCTGTTGAAGAGCAAGTCCCACAAATAGTAGACCACTGCTTGAACATCTCACATGCCTCAAAAACCTTCCTAGGTTCACCATACGTTGGAAGCAACTTGACAACAGAAAACAGTAACTAATCTGAAGAAGAGTTCCAGAGATCTTGAGGGCTTTGACATAGTTGTGACATTTTAGTTTATCTTAATAAAGATAATACCCAGAGGTGGATTTTGGGTTACCCTCTTCCCAGTGACCAGCATGCCTATTCTGTGTTTATACAATTGTTCCTACAGACTCTTCATATATTAAAATATCCTGTCAGGGTATTGTGGACCCCTTTATGAGAGAAATGATGCCTGAGGCTCCCAAGAATTGATAGCCGAGTTTGCAGAAATGGACTGATGGGCTACTAGACTACTTTTCTATCAAGAACTGCCTTGGAGAAACTGAGAAGATCAAGTCTGACAAGACTTAAAGGAGCTGAATCAATAAGATGACATGTTTAGCAATCTTCCTGCCAGGCATTTCAGAGAAACAGAAAAGGTATTATTAGCCAGCTCAAAAATTATTCTTTTCCGTTTGGTGTTTCTTGTTTTGCAACTACAGTACCTTGCTTCTTGTGAGGATTACTGTGTGCAAGCCTAGGAGAACTATCAGCTATAGAATCTGCTAAGTGCCTGCCATCTTTTTTGCAAAAGGGTGGCAACTTATTATGATGCCATCTTTCTTTCATAACCAACCCCATAACTTAGAGCAGAGGTAGAGACATTCAGGTGACTCCAGTTTGATTTAGGGCAAATGTGAGCAAACAGGAATTAAACAAAAGAAAAATTAATGGAATGTCAAAACTTGGGGAGAGGTTTTAAAGACAAACAAGCTTAGCCAGTGTAAGCAAGTTTGCCACCTGGGGCAAAGCATACGTCGGTACCCTCTCCCATTCCGTGGATAAAATCTGGCGGATTAATCTTTCTTTCATGTCAGCAATGGGGCAGTGTCCTCCATGAGACTAAAAGGCAGCAAGCTAGCTCAAGAGCTGTAGGTTGTCCATGTGTCACACAGCTTTCTCTTGCTGCCACCAGCATCTGCTGCCTCGCTTTGCCTAATGGTAGAAC
Source organism: Intellagama lesueurii (assembly GCA_037013535.1). Taxonomy (NCBI): domain Eukaryota; kingdom Metazoa; phylum Chordata; class Lepidosauria; order Squamata; family Agamidae; genus Intellagama; species Intellagama lesueurii. The sequence continues at coordinate 245,553,050 of JBAJHW010000001.1, read as the reverse complement.
AGGACCTTCAGTCTGAATATGAGTGATTAGCATTTCCAAATTTTCCATCATTTTGTGAAAGAACTCTATCATAAAAATGGATTTTAAAATATTCAAATTTAATCTAATAGATCTAATTTATTTTAATGTGTTTAATTTGTTTAACTTCACACAGTTTGACCAGCACTCCCTGCCAAACTTCAGTACTGATTATCTACATCTTAGGTCTAGAATACAGATTTTGAAACATTACTTTTTTGGCCTACAAGTCCCAGAATCTCCCAATCAGTATCTCTACCAACCTTGGAATGGGCAATTCTGGCACATGCAGACCCTCACAAAAATACAAAAAATAGAAATAAATTCCATGCTCTGGTCTCAAGTGTCACAAAGAACAGCAAATAGTACACTCTATAATCTACTGCGGAGCCCAAATAATTTACAAGTAACTTATTTCTGAGCTCCAGTGTTTTTAGTATTCCAAGGAAAATGTCTGAATCATGGGAGGGAAAGGTTTGTCATGGACAAATGGTGCATACATTCCAATATATTTTAGAGTAGTTTGGTTACGAATGAGTGATTAAGGGTTATTAGCTTTACAAAAATCATGTCTCTTATTTAATGTGAATTACAGTAATCCACCTTCCTGTTTTTTGTTTTTTGTGCTCTCCCCGCAGGGAGGGGCTGGCTGTGGGACTATCAGCATGAGTTCCTCCACTTCTAAATTAACCACTACACCCCAAAAGGTTTTCAAAGTTGCCATGTTAGTCCATGCAAGCATATCCAGATTAAAACAAAAAGCCAAGAAAAAAATGAGACACAACATCAAAACAAAAACATAGTAGCACCTTTCTCAGGCATGCGTTTGTTAGTCTTAAGGTGCCATTCTGCTTTTGTTTTTTGTTTTATTTTGTTTGGCTTTTGTTTTCGTCTGGATACCTGTGAAAGTGAATGTCTGATATCAAACTTTCCACCTGCCACAACAAAACATTCACAAATTCTTGTGATTTTTACATTTTCTCCATCCCACATTACTTCAACATAAAAAGGGAAGGTTTGTAAAATGGCAAATACATATGGTAGATAGGCAGAGATGAGGAAGCAAATCTCCATTTGTGTATGGACTTTATTGGTGAAATCTCAATTCCTATAAAGGAACACGGGACCAGGTGCAATGTGGAATAGAACATTTACAGAGCTACCTACATTTTTCACAGACATAATGTATACTTGTTATGTTATAGCCTGACAGTGACCCTAACATGACTTTCACTCTTCCAGTTTAAAGAGTGGTTTTACCCATGCCACTCCCCACGAATTCCCATGGCCAATCCAGGATTTGAGTCCAGGTTTCCTGAATCCACTATATTGTGATGGCAGTTCTAGGTATACATGAGTCACAACTTAAAAAAAAAAAATACAGGTTGGGGAGTTGTCATTAAGAGAAGGGAAGTGATTGAAAGAGGGTGTGCCTAACCTTTCCCCACCCACAGTTTACTGGCTCCCAATTATTCCACGTACGTCTTCTCTCCAATTCCACCAGCCTGTTCCCAAAAGAAAACAGACTGGAAGATGAATGACCTAACCTGAGTTCAACAAGATTTGCAGGTTTAAAAGAAATTATGAGAGGTTCTGTCTTTTACGTCTAGCAAATAGGGCCCTCATACGTGGCAACATTCTCCCCAAAGTTAATGAGATTAACCAAATGAAATGTGACTGTGACAACAAGCAACTTGGTCTTAAGAGATCGGAAAGATCATGTCCGTCTCCAAAGGGTTTTTCTTGGCTGATTGGCAATGAATCATAGCTGTTTATAGAACTCTGGCATGCAAAAAAGCCCTCAGGCAATCTGATTGGAAAAGATATATGAATGACACAGTTACACTCATTGTACGCTTGTGGCACACTACTTTAAAAGCAGAGCTTGGAAAAGTTACTTTTGTGGACTACAATTCCCAGAATCTAGAGAAAGTCTGATAGTCCAGAAAAGGAATGTTTTCAATTTCTGTTTAAAAGACAGTTTCTGCTGTAATGCCAACTGGTTTTGTAGAGGGAAAGAACTCATCTGTAGGCAAATCAACACCACAAGTGAAAACCACGAAACATCTAGTTATCTGTTGGAAGGGAACTGTGATAACAGATATTGTGTGACTGAGCAAATCAACCTCCTATAAGGCAATTCTAAAAATGGGGGGGGCAGGCCAAACAAAAAAATATAACTTTGAAACTGGACTTTGAATCAGCACCAAATTTAGAACAGTTGTAGCAGACGGTCTGCTCCTGCTCTGTGCTAGATTTGAAGACGTTTTGGCAAAGAGTTTCAAGTTACAATTTTTAAAAAATAAAACTGTTCCCCCCAATTTAGAAACAGATGACCCTATACATCCCCAGATTTAAAATAGCCCATACGATCTGAAAAGACCAATTTTGTTTATCTTATAAGAGAATGGTTGGCCTCACCTGCTTTTTTTGAATTTTAGTTTCGCAAACTAACAGCTGTGGCTTTCTTTATAGAGACAACCCATCTCATGTTAGATCTTCCTCTCTTTCTGCTGCCCCTCCTTTTCCCTGCAATATTGTCTTTTCTGGTCAGTTCTGTATTCTCATTATATGTTCATGGTAGGATAGCCTCAGTTTACTCATTTTTGCTCTAGTCAGAGTTCAGGCTTGATCTGAGTGAGCACCCACTTTTCTGCCTTTTTGGCTATCCGTGATCTCTGTGAGGCTCTCTTCCAACACCACATTTCGAATAAGTTTATCCTCCTCTCCTCCCCCTCCCCCCACCCGCATCTTTCTTCCTTCTCTTTTTCACATGGTATGGATAATTTTGACCTTGGTCTCCAGTGACAGCCTTTCTTAATTTCCAGCACTCCCTTTTTTTGATTATTTTTTCAAAAGACAAGAGGTCATCTTTTGGAAAACATGCAGGCAACATAGTATTTCTAGAGCTTTTGGTCCAAGTTAGCTTTTCTTCCTCAGGTTTTCTACCCCAAGGAAAGGGTTTGGAAATAGGAAGATAGCTTTCAAGTCTGCATTCTGAGGAGTGGACATGACAACATTGGTTTACCTGAGAGGTTAAACTGTATGTATGTTTCTCTCTGTTGTACATCATGTACCTACTCACACCTTTCCTTCAGCATTTCACTAAGTCCAAAACAGCCCTTTCAAAATATTTCGGCACAGAGGGACTGCAGCCACATCCTAGCAGTTCTTGCTTCTGCCCTCCCCTAGCAACCATAGAACAGACAATCTGCTCATCCTCTAGCAATGGGTAATTCTTGATGATGAAAGTTGCTGTTGGAATTTATGTGTAGTGTATGTATACTTAAACATCCATTTTAAAAAGCAAGGCAATTCAATACTTCCAAAAAAAGAACACACAAAAAAAACACCACCCTGTTCTATGAATGTGGGAATATCCTCTTGTGCTCACTACCATTAACACTTGTTGAAAAACAGACCTGACAGTTGCTTTGTGTTTTTGTGAGAAGTATTAAACTGATGAAAAAAGGAGCCAACTTGTGGGATTTTCCCTTCTTTAGTGTCTCTTTGTGAATGGTAGTGAGCACATAATGATATTCTGTAGACCATCTTGACTGCTGCCATTGGTGTTGTCAACATTCAGGCTGTCCTTTGCTATGTAAAGCTTGGCATCCTTTTTTTTTTCCTGCTGGCAATGCGGGCATGACATTGTGCAGCAATGTTGGGCCATTTCCTGGCATTTTGAATGATACATACAAAATTTCACATTTATAAACTGCAGGTTTTTTTTTTAAAGAACTGAATGACATTCTCACCTCATCCCTTCAAATGTCACTCTAGAATTTTTGTGGGAGAAATAAGACAGCTGATGGACTTTACTGGGTGAGTCTGAGATACAGAGTTCATAAGGTTGTTTTCCAGATTTGTTCATACATAATTACGGCTGTTTATAATACAGTAAGGAAAGGGATTCTTAACCTTGATGACAGTTTCTTAATCTTGATGGCACAGAAGGATGTAATACAAGTAGAAAAGGGTGTGGAAGCCCAGTTGCCTCAAATACATGGCCAGATTTGTGTGATATGAACATGCAATGAGCAGATCTCAATTTTTTATCATTTTCCAAGTGCTTTTTTTCAGAAAGTGGAAAGTAAAGATGCATTATGTCTCCATTCAGAAACGTTCCTTACCAATTTGATGGCTCACTTTGTCCAGTAGTAGTAGTAGTAGTAGTAGTAGTAGTAGTAGTAGTAGTAGTAGTAGTAGTAGTAGTAGTAGTAATAATAATAATAATAATAATAATAATAATAATAATAATAATAATAATAATAATAATAATAATAATAATGATAATGATAATGATAATAATAATCTGTCAAGTGAATTCTGACTTATGGCAACCCCTGTCAATGTTTTCTAGGTAGAGAATACTCAGAAGTGGTTTACCATTCCCTTCTGGGGGCATCCTGAGACTCTGCAGTTTGCCCAAGGCCAGACAGGCTGGTTCTTCTCCCAGGAGGCACAGTGGGGAATCAAACTCCCAACCTCTCAGCTCCGCAGCCAGATACCTAAACCACTGAACTATCCAGCCAGCTGCCTTTGTTCACTACAAAGTATAAATAAATGTTAAGAAGAGAGAAATAGTGAAAGTTGTGTTTCTTATTTCTATCAGATGCAAAGCCCAAAGCATCAGAGCAGTGCTAGCACTAACTTTTAAAAAAATCAAGGCAAAAGCGCTTTCAGCAGGCAGGCTCCAGTTCATTTTCCCATAATAAACTACTGTGGGGAAAGGAACTGAAGACTCATTTTTCCCATTCTGGAAGAGTCTTACATCTTCTGCTCAGGAACCAGGAAAATGAATTTTGAAAATAATGTGTTGTCACTTATAGTTTCACACCCTGCAAAAGTAGTTTGTTGCTGCTACAGTTATATGCCTGAATTCAGTTGCTAGTCCCCACTGGAGTAGTAGGTGCTACTTATGCTTATGTTTTTTAGTACTGTATTCGTTTGATCCTTTTTAGTATTTTTATACTCACAGTTGTTAGCTTAAATACAGCCTTTTAGTTGACATAAGCCACCTTGGGTCCTTTTTAAGGAGAAAGGTGGGCTAAAAATATTTTAAATAACATAATAAATAAATAATAGATCTGATGGTTGTTGTAGGTTTTTCGGGCTGTTTGGCTGTGTTCTGGAGGTTTTTCTTCCTAACGTTTCTCCAGTCTCTGTGGCCGGCATCTTCAGAGGGCAGGAGTTACAACTCTGTGTTCTGAAAGCCGTGAAAGGCTTCGAGAATACAAATAATAGCTCTATTTCTGAATAACACTTAAGCAAATTCAGGTAACTCAGTGAACCTACTCTAGCTGTATTTGGATTTAGGCCACATTTTTTCAAACAATAACTCTTTGTTACTTTTTTGTTTCCTTTTTTCTCCTGTTTGCTTCACTGTTGTTTCCATATCCACTATAATAATCCTAGAATTTATAATCTTAGAACTGTGGAGCTGGAAGGGACCCTATGGATCATTGGGTCCAGACCCCTTCATGGAGGCACATTGGGGAATTGAATTCCCAACCTCTGGCTCCACAGCTACCCAGCAGCTATACAAAGCACAGGGCACAGTACTTGAAACATTTTTTTCTCCTATTTACTGTACACCCCTGTAACTATAAAAGTAAATAAAAACACAGCTCCTTTGCAAAAGGAGCAACATCATCAAGTTACAATTGTAAGGTAATGAAGTTATATCTTTGTTATTGGAAACAGGAACCAATTACTCCTAACCTCTGCTCCACTGGTAAGGGAACATTTGCCCTGTCCTGTGCTTTCTACTATTCTATTCATAGGCTGCCCATGGTCCAAGGAAGGGGGGAGGACTTTGAAATTTGGGGATGAGGCACCTCTCCTGCTTAGATTTCTTCTTGGTTCTATTTAAGTTTTAAATAGGTTACAGGGAAGAAACTGAAAAGCAGGGGACAAGCTCCCTGGTGAATTAGAGGAGGAAGCAAAGAGGGTATGTTCAGTTAGCCTTTTTATATTCTGAAGGTTTATAATTCTTGGAGGAATGTGGTTAGCTAAGTCTTTAAGGGATATTTTCAGCCATAAGGAAAGCAGTCCAGCAGGGTCTAATTTCTGCTCCATTCTGTGAGGTCTGCATCATATGCAGCTGATGGTCCAAGAAACACAAGTGAGATGTTCAGCCAAGAAGTCAGAGCCAGGAAATGAGTAGGAGTCTGAACCGAGGAGCATGCTAGAATTTAGAGCTTGTCATATACTGGAGAACATATAGGAATAAGCTACATGGAAACCACTAAGGTTCAAATTATACACATAGCACATCATTAGAAGAGAGAATGTCCCGAAAGACGTCTGACTGTCACTGCACAAGCTTTTCAAACTTTCCATTGCAGGTTCCTGTGGCCTGTTTTGTAACTGGTCATCAGGAAGTAAACAGGGGCTTCATCTACAAGGATGATTGCTCAAAGAAGGTCTGCCACAATCACACCTCTGGAACATTCATGGAACTTCATTTTTTAGTGACAGACTATCTGTAATATATAGTCAGACCCTGAATCACAGTCCCGAGTTGCCGCTGAGAGTGCCACATTATTTACCCCAGGAAAGCTCTGAGCTTGAATTGGACCCACCCTCACCCCGTATGACAAGCCCCCTTTTTGGGGGGGGGATTTCAAAATCAGCTCATGACATGACACAAGGGATCTATCCCTGCAGACCCAAGGCAGTGGTCCAGTGCACTAGTGGGATGCATACAAAGGTCTCTCTGGGTGCACACTGGCCTTAGGCAGACATGAAGTAAGCTTCTGGAGTAGGACCAATGTGATTAAAATTAAGATGCAAGAGGCCTTATAAATAAGTGAGCTCTATGAATATGTGGTTTACATGCTACTTGAATGACCCTCTCACTCCATCTTCAGACTGTGTTTGATAGTAGATCTCTGTGGCACAAACCATTTAGCTGAACTTTTGGATTTTCATCTTTTTTCCATCCTCCCCAATTTATTACTATCTGATGAATAATTCTGAAGAACTTGAAGGCTGGCATATTGTGTGAATTTATAGTTCATCTCAATAAAGGTGTTGCCCACCTATGTACTTTTGTTCTCTAATAATATGGTAAATTTTCATGAATCTATTTGATGGAAAGTATGGTGCAGTTTGTACTTGGTTGGGTTATAAATAATCTGTCATTCAAGCCATACTCTGGGTTTGAAAAGAACGGCCTGAGAACTGTGATATCCATTTTCCTTCTGTGCAATTTCAGGCCCAATGCCCAAAGCAATGAAGTGGAACTCCAAATATTGCCACTTTCGCTTCCACCCCATCAATATCCTGCCCATAGAGGAATGCAAGAAGCCAGTGGATTGTGTTCAGAGGATTGACGGGAGTGATTAAAGAAACAAGTTTCTTACAAGCAGAAACCGCTATCGTTCTTGTTACTAAAGGATGTTCATAAATTGTTTCCATGTAACTGAGCAAGCCAGGGACTCTGGAGACAGCGAGAGACAAGAATCCAGGCAATGCAGATAATGTTGTACACTGCCAGTATCTTTGCTCCCCCTCTTTTTGTGTGTGTGTGTGATAGAGTTGTGGGTAGGGGGAATGCCTTTCTCTGACCAGGCAAAAGTATTTATTTGGTGGAACTTGGAAAGAGCAGAGTAGCATTTTGTCAAGGAGACAACCCTACAAAGAGTAGCCAATAGAGTGGAGGCGGTTGTAGTGGAGTGCTCCAAATTGCAGTGCTCATATTCTTTATATTGTGACATGTCTTCTTTTAAGCAAAGGAAAAGTGAGACATTCTGGCCTCTTCTGTACATTGCAAACCATTCTCAGTGCAACAGAACTGAAGAATTCCAAAATGCTTATGGAGAACTCTCCCAAGTCCAAGAAACACCTTCATTTGAGCAAACTCCATCAAAACTGGTGGGACTTAATCTCTTCCACATCATATTGTTATGTATGCTGGCCTGGCTATAGTCTTTGTTAGGTAAAAGAGGATTAAGGGCTGTCTGATGTTTCTTAATGGCCAGTGAATTGTGGCACCTGATAGATACAGAGATGTTTTCTGGAGAGTGCTGAACAAAGAAAGCATCACCTTTGGAAAGGTGAGCCCCCACCCCTCACATTAAGCACAAAGGATTATGAACAACTGAGATAGAAGAAACAGAAGTGTGGTTTTCCTGTGTGATTTTCTGAAAGCAAAATGTAGAAGTGCAAAAATTTTTGACCTATTAAACTCTGATACTTTTAAAAGATTTGTTCGAAAGTATTCCAGTACTGTGGAGTGGGGGAAATGTAAACTTAACATTTGTGACTGTTTTGTTTGAAGAGATGAAAAGTTCCATAGAATCATACAATAATAGAGTTGGAAGGGACTCAAATAGCCATCATATCAAACCCACTGCTCAGTGCAAGAATCCAAGCTAAATTATGTTTGGCAGAAAACTGTCCAGGCATCTCTTCAACACCTGCAGTGTTTACCACCTCCTGAGATAATTGGTTCCACTATTGTACTGCTCTAAGAGTACCATGTGTCCTGTACTCTGCAATGAACAGATCCTGCCCACCCTCTATATGCTAAACTTTCAAGTATTGATTAGTGCTATCATATCTCCCCTTAGTCTTATTGTCTCAAGGCTAAATGATATTTCAATCTTTCCTTCTAGGGCTTGGTTTCCAGTCCCCTGATCATCCTAATTGCCCTCCTCTGAACTTGTTTGTCTGCATCCTTTGTAAAGTATGTTGTCCAGAACTAGACACAATACTCAAGATGAGGCCTAACCAGTACCAAGTACAGGGGAACTAGTATTTCATGGGATTTGGAGACTATAATTTTCTGTTAATCCAGCCTAAAGGAGCATTTGCTTTCTTTTGCAGCTGCATCACACTGTTGGCTTATATTCAGCTTGTGATCTGCAATGATTCCAAGATCCTTCTTGCATGTCATATTGCTGAACTGAATAACCACCATTGTATAACTGCATTTAGTTTCTTTTTCCTAAGTATAGAACTTTGCACTCATCCCTGTTAAATTTTATTCCGTTGTTTTCAGCCCAGTGCTCCCCCCATCTTCCAGGGTATTAACTGTTCAACCCAATGTTGTGTCATCTGCAAGTTTGATATGAATATTTGATATAAAATATTCCCTTGCAGGGGAGAAGTGGTGAATTTGGAAGTGGAGGTGATTATCATGCCAACCTCAGCCAGCCAGCCCTCCCTCCGTCCCTTCCCCAGGAGTGTATGAAAAACAAGATAGATGGAACAGTCCACATCAATAAATGATCAGCAGCCCTTTTGTAAAGCTAATGGCTCTTAATTACTCTTTCACAACTAAGCCACATTCAACTATATTAGCCAGTATTCTATTGCTTGAGAGCCAGTGTGGTATAGTGGATAGACTGAGAGAGAGAGAGAGACTCAGACTCAGAAGACCAGAGTTTGAATCCCTGGTCTGCCATGGAAGGTCACTAGGGGATAGAAATGGTAAAAGCACTTCTTAAATATCTCACACACCTTGAAAAACCTGTTAGGGTCATTCTAAGGTGGATGCAACAAGATGGCACATAAACAAGAACCCGATTGCTAGTCTCAAGTAGAGCAGACCCACTGGCTCAATTGGAAGTGTTGATTTACCATTCAGCACTCCACCTGTCCTGTGGATCTACATTCTAGCTGAAAGTAAAACTAGGATACTGGCCACCACATTACAAGAGAGAAAGTCTGAAACAACATACTGGTCCTGAGAAAATCTATTTCTCTCCCAGCTACTGTGAAGACTGCAGCTAAGCTCACAGTATATAAGGAGGCCTGGGCCCTCGTGGTGGTAGACAATGTCATAATCCCTGCTAATCAAAAGGCCCAGCACCTCAACCCCATCAGCCCTGGCTCCACTAGATCACTGTTCCCACATGGAAATCTGTTTCTCAGAGATGTCGGTTTTCCTTAAGCAATATATATATAAGCAACATCTTATCTGAAATAACAGGAAGAGGGTTGCTTCTATTCCTCTTTTTTGTGTACAAGCTTTTGATAAATCAAAACTTAAGCTCTTGTGATGCAGAATGTTGGCTGATAAATTATTCTACACCCTCTGCCTTATCTGGGCCACTTGATCCTGTTAAAACACAAGCTTCATAAAGTAAGCAGGGAAGACTCTGAGAACTGGAACCATGAACTCTTTTTGAGCTTGAGGGTGCTGCTCAAAAGCTTGTCATTCATATGATTAACTGCCAAAACGATATAACAAAGTTTGGGGGGGGGGGGTGTTGTTACAGCTCCTTTGCTTTTCAAGTGAAGCAGCATTTGAAAGAAGACTGATGTGGAAGAGATGCTTAGCCCTTTCCCTTTCTGCTACTCATGATTCATTTCACTGTGGGTGATAAAGCAGCTTGAGGACAATTTTGTCTAGAAAAATGGCAAGCAGATTGCTTTTCTTCTCCTGATTTCAGCTTTCCAAGGAAATTCTTCATTTAGAGCAGAAGTTTCAGAAAAGACATATGGAAATCTTGTGTCCTGTCTCGTTTGTCCTTAAGATTGATTGTGCTGGGGGGGGAAAGAAAAAGAAATGTTCTTCTGTTCAGAAAAATAGGTTTTCCACTCACAAAAGGACTCCTTCCAGAAGGCAACTGGGTTCGCTCAGTTCAAGTGAGCTGGTAGGTGATTTGGAGCCAATGTCTTTGCTTCCTGCTGCAGTTCATATGCCACCCTTTACCTAATGTTCCAGAAGTTAACATTAGATGCTGGAGCAATTTTAGGGAGAGGGGAGCTTCAGGGGGACAAGGAGACTGAGACTTGAAAGAATGTAATTCCATACTCAGATTTCCCTGACAGACTGATGTGTTCTGACTCATAGTTAATGAAAATAATCATGCACCATCAAGCCAATAGTTAAAGAGAAGGTATTTGGATTATTAAATCAAGGTACAGCTACACAGAGAAAAAATCTGCATGAATATACTGTGAATTTGCACCCAGGACACCAGGTTTCCCCGCTTGAATTTGCTCTAGCCAACTATATAGCCGAAATGAGGAAATTGGCAATCAGCTCTTGTTTGCAGCTTGTTAAGGCAGCTTCTCCTTTAGCCATCCAGATTTGTAAGAGGCAAGGGTAGCTGAGAGCTACTTTAACAAGTTGCAAACAACGGAGGATTGTTGATTTCTTCCTCTTTCTTCCCTGATTCCAGTTTGACCAGCTAAAGCAAATTTCACCTCCAGATATTTCCCACTTATTCACACTGCAAATCACTGGAACTGTTTTGATCCTTTAGTCCACATCAAAAAAATAGTTTCAGGTTAATTTTAGCATATGCATGGTTACTTTGGCAAATAAATAAAGCAACCAAAGACTGTAAATCACACATAAAGAAGTGACCTGCAGAGAATATTTATTCTGCCGCTTTCCAGAAACAACATCCTTTGTACATAAAATTTTGTAAAGGGGGAAGGATGTTGTATAGCACATGTTTATATTTTTTGTGGACACAACCTACTCCAGAGTGGTCCCATAGGAATTAAATTCAAGCAGGTGGGCATGCTCCCAAGAATCGTAGAGGGTGTTTTTTTTAAACATTCCAGTGAAAAATAGACTGAAACTTACAACTTTGCTTATGTTATGCAAAACATTTCAGCCACAGTGTAGCAATGCTGCACACTATGTGTGTGAATTGTACCACCACACCACTATGCATTGCCTTTCCCTGCTTTCTACTCTGAAAAATTCTGCCGGCATTCTTGGAGAGGATGTATCCTTCCTCTGTGGGATGAGTTGGCATACGCAACCAAGTTAAGTAAAGGATCACAAAGAAGGATAAGATTTGAGCTTAGGGAAGATGCAAGCATGTCAGAGAAGGAATATGTGAATCTGTGGATCTATGAAGTGCTATAGGTGAAAATCAAGAAGAAGAAGCAGTGACGGCACAGAGGACAAAGAAAACTATTTATTTATTTTATGTATGTATTCTCGAAGACTTTCACAGCCGGGATCCGATGGCTGTTGTAGGTTTTTCATGCTGTCTGGCCGTGTTCTGGAGGTTTTTCTGACAGAGTTCTGACTCCTGTCCTCTGAAGATGCCGGCCACAGAGACTGGCGAAACGTTAGGAAGAAAAACCTCCAGAACACGGCCAGACAGCCCGAAAAACCTACAACAACCATATTTTATGTATGTCTTTCTTCCATTTATATACCACCCCATTAGTACATAGCACTATTCTGGGTGGCTAACAATGTAGTAATAAAACAACTAGAACAGAAATTAAAATCAGTTCATGAATCAAATAAAACAAAAACAGTAAAGACTATGAATTTAGGATGTGGGTTGTAGCAAGAGTATGGAAACCATTGGAAATGTTGAGTAGTCAGGAATAATATCATTAAAAAAAGAAAACCACAAACTGGTACAGGCTAACAAAAATCTAACAGATTCAATCGCAGTAATGGAGATGGAAAGAGCCTCAAACATTCTTAGATTCCAAAACATACCAGAAGACAAACAGGAGGACTTACCAGAATTGATGGCAACCATTTTGGCAGAGGCACTGGGAATTGGAAAATAAGAGTTGGAAAATGAGATAGACAAATACTAAAAGCTCTCAATTTACCTTCTACTCAAACAGGCATAAATCCTGGTCAAGAATAGATATGATCTGGCTATCCTCAGAATTAAAAACTGAAATACAGGAAGTAGAAATAGAAACCAATATTTGGGCAGATCATAATCCAATGAAAATGCGGTGGAAAGGAGAGAAAAAAAAGAAAAGACAAGATGGACCTTAAACCAGGGAATACTGAAGGATAAAGAATTTGTGGAAAGAACTAAAAAAGAAATGGAATTCTTCAAAGAAAATAAAAAAGAGGAAACATCCCTCCAAACAATTAGGGATACAGCTAAAGCATATTTCAGAGGATTAGCCATATCATATATAGCCAAAAGGAATAAAGAAAAAAAAACAACTTACAAAACTGAAGGAAGAATTTAAGAAACTGGAGCTAGAACTACAAAAAGAACCACAGAAGAAAATTCTTAAAAACCAGATGGAGATAGTGAAACATAAATTAAACTTAATAGAATCAGAAGAATTAGCTCAACAAGTTAAAAGGGCTAAACAAAATTTCTTTGAGAATGCCAACAAACCTGGAAGATGGCTCCTATAGATTGAAAAAAGAAAAACAAAAAAGATTAATAAGGAAGCTACAAGATGAAAATGGAGACTTACAATATCAAAAAGAGAAAATAAAAAATAACTAAAGAATATTATGCTAATCTGTATGATACCCAAGAATTTTCCCTTGAAAAAACAATACAATATATCGAAAAAGCAAACCTCCCTAAAGTACCAGAAAACATTAAAAGTCTTCTAAATGAGAAAATAACAATGATGGAAGTAATAGAAGCCATTAAAAAACAAAAAAATGATAAGACCCCAGGACCAGACGGATTACCAGCGGAATTTTATAAATCCTTCCGAGATATATTAAGCCTACCAATAAAAGAGGTCTGCAACGAAGTTCTATTAGAAGCTAAAATACCCAAGACATGGCTAGAGGCATATATCACCCTAATACCAAAAGAAGATATGGACTCTACACATATAAAAATTTTTAGACCAATATCATTATTGAATGTGGACTATAAAATCTTTGCAGTAATTATAGTGGAAAGACTGAAAAAATTTTTAATGGAGTTCATCCATTCAGACCAAAATGGATTTTGCCAAAAAGACAACTAAGGTACAACCTAAGGATAATCTTAGACATATTAGAATATTATGAGGTGCATACAGAGAAACAAATGACATTAATCTTTCTGGATGCCCAAAAAGCATTTGATAATATGAATTGGCAATTTATGATACAGCAAATAAAAGCTATGGATATTGGCAAAAAATTCATAAATGTAATTGAGACAATCTAAAATGAACAAATAGCTAAAGTAATTGTAAATGGTGAATTGACGGATAATATTAATATTAAAAAAGGCACTAGACAGGGATGTCCGCTCTCTCCATTGTTATTCATATTAACTTTGGAAGTATTAAATAGGAATGTGAGGAATGATCCAGAAATCAAAGGCACCAAAATAAAGGACGAGAATTACAAATTACAAGCATTCGCAGACGACTTGGTGTATATTTTGGAAGATCCGTTGGAAACAACATTGAGACTACTGGAGAAAATTGATGAATTCGGAGAAGTAGCAGGATTGAAGATAAACAAAGAAAAAACTAAAGTTATAGTGAAAAATTTAACAGCCAAACAAAAAAATCAACTCTCAGAGACGTCAGACTTACAAATAGTTAAAAAAGTTAAATACCTCGGAATATATCTAACTGCTAGATGCATAACTATAAGAGAAGATAATTATATAAAACTACTTAACCAAATAAAAATGGACCTAGAAAAATGGAAAAATCTACAACTATCACTATTAGGAAGGATTGCAATAATCAAAATGAACATCTTGCCAAAACTACTCTTTCTGTTTCAAACAGTGCCAGTGAAAATAGAGAAGAAATACTTTGATGATCTAAACAAGGCAATATTAAAATTTATTTGGCAAGGGAAGAAAGCCAGAATCAAATTGAAAATGCTGCAAGAATCCAAGGAAAAAGGAGGCTTTGGTTTACCAGACTGGACCTTATGTTACCAATCATCTGTCCTAATGTGGCTGAAAGAATGGATTAGTCCGAAAAACAAAAGACTTTTGTATTTAGAGGGGCATGATTTACAGTTGGGTTGGCATGCCTTTTTATGGTATCAGAAAGCTAAAACCCACAGGTATTTCCAAAACCACTATATTAAAAACTCCTTGTATATAATATGGGAAAAAATAAAAACGAAAATGTACACAAAAATACCAGGATGGGTTTCACCTATAGAAGCATTTGTTCATCCCAATCTTCTGAATTTTGAAATTTTTTTACTTATACAGATATTTTAGATATAGATAGGAGATTAAAACCAAAACAAGACCTTATAGACCACGGATTAGACGCATCGTGGTGGCCCATAACGCAAATACAATCTAGATATGAAAGGGATTCAAAAATGTATGATTTTTATAAAGAACAGACAACGTTTGACCATATAATGTTAACAGCAGATGATAAATTAATTAGGAAAAAATATAAATTTCTTTTAAATTGGAAAATGGAGGACGAACAGGTCAAAGAAACGATGGTTCAATGGGCAAAAATTTTTGGATATAATATTGACTTTGAAAAATGGCAAAAACTGTGGTGTAGAAACTATAAAATGACAATGGCAACATCTTATAAAGAGAATTTATATAAAATGTTTTATAGATGGCATTTACCACCCGATAGATTAGCTAAAATGTACTCTAATAGGTCAAGTAAATGCTGGAAATGTCATAAAAAACCTGGAACTTATTATCACCTTTGGTGGACCTGTGATAAAGGAAAAAAGTTTTGGAAAAAAAAAACATATATGGCTTGTTAAAATAATAAAAAAAAATGTAGATTTTAAGCCAGAACTCTTTCTATTAGGTATAATACCAGAAAGTGTTGATAAACAAAATGTATATTTAATACTGCATATTTTAACAGCCGCAAGGATTATATTCGCACAATACTGGAAAAATGAAGAAACACCTACAGATCAAGAAATAATAAAAAAGATATTGGACTGCGCCGAAATGGATAGACTGACACTGAAAATCAAAGGAAAGGAAGATGCAGAATATTATCAAACATGGAACTTGTTTTATCAATGGTTAGAAGCACGTTGTATAGATTAAGAGATTAATATGTATTGTAGTTGTATTAACAAATGATTATACGCTGAACCCAGGTGACACGATGTTAAATAAGCATGGATGGATTTTATAAATAATAATAATAAAAAGAAAATTTTAAAAAAAGGAATAATATCATTTTGAAAGTGTGGGTGACTACTTCTATTAGCAAGCAGGAAAAAAATTGCTCCAACTTAACTCTCATGCACCGAAGTGGGACGTTTTAGTCCACCAGGGGCTCATTGGGTTGCCGAATCCACACAGAACTAAATATAGAAGGGAAGTATTTAACAACCTTATCACCCAAAGAGTTGTAAATAATGTACCCCTACTTCAACCACTTGCCATGGACAGGGTTTTTTTAACCAATTAAAAAAAACAGCCAGTCCTCCCACTGCAAAAAAAGTTTTTGAGAAATTGTTTGTTTTCTGCTGCTGCAATGCTTTTTGTCCCAGCCAATGGAATTTATTGAGGAAAAACAAAATCCCATGCAAGTATTTGAAAACACGAGATCCCAAGTAGTAGAACTGACATATTATGGTTCTCAGTAGGTTGACCCTAATCAAAGAGGGGGTGCACAGGAATTTTCAGTGGGTTCAGGAACTAAAAAGTTCACCCTGACTCTACTGCAGGACTTCAGTACATTGTCATGGGGTCAGAAAATATCCCAGAACTCACTCAGTGCAAGCTGGTTTGTTTTTTAATTCAGGTGGTTGATTCTTGCAGTCTTGGTTGCTTGGTCTGCCTTCAGATTGAGAGGCAGATTTTCTATGGGTATGGGAGTCACCCTAGCTGTTGACACAACTGGAAGATAAGAAAGGAAGCACACACAAAAAGATACATTTTCAAAACATTTGTTATAAGCATAATTATGGCCAAAAGAGGGTCTGCAGCAGCTCCCCCCCCCCCTTATGTAATTAACAATAACAAACGGAAAATGAATAGAATAATCTCTGGGGTTTCTCCTTCACATAAACCAGTGTTATGTGCTGAAAATCATTTTTCAGTGTCTCTTACAAAAAGCACCTGTGTGAACAAAGGCTAGTAACTCGGTGTTCTGTCCATGCCACTGATATACTTTCAAACATTGAGCTATGCTGAAGGTTGCCTTGAATTATCTCATTATAACAGTGATTCTGTTCTAGTACAGAGAGCAGAGAAGAACTGATAAATATATGTGAACTGTAAGGGGGCAAAACGATCTGAATGCAAAACCATATCTGAATCTGAGAGTGTTGTACCCTTTCTTAGAGCACTGCCTTAAACGTCCTTATATAAGTTCTACCAAATTCAGTAGGATTTACTCTCAAAAACACTCACAAGGTTAGAATCCCATTTTAAAAAGCTATCTAAAAGCCTAGCTTGGATGTGAAAGGTGTTTAGTGTTTAAATTATTTTCAGGTCTTTTCAACTTAAGAAACAAAAATGTCATATAGATACTATTCTACTACCTTTTTCTATGGCACACAACTAGGTTTTCGCATATCAAAAAACTCTGCAGATTATACTGTAGTATGCTAGTAGCTACACCGAACTCTAATTTCTGAATAGGACTAAATTTTCAGTTTTAAGTCAAAAGCTATCGGTGAAGCTATACACCCCAAAACAAAGACATTCAGGCTACAGACCCCCCCCACAGGGTACACCCCCTTTTGCACCTTCATTTCCATCCCAGGTGCATGATCCCACTTGTGATTCCACTCCCTATATCACTAGTAGTGTGGAACAGTGGTCCCCAATCTTTTTGGGACCGTGGACCGGTTGGGGGGGGTGGGCTCTATGTGCGGGGGGCGGGGGCACCCCCACGCTTGCAGGGGTGTCACGCTTGCGCGCATGTGCGCGAGCACAACATGCCCCTGCGAGAGAACGACACGCCTCTGCGCGAGCACGACATGCCCTGCGCGAGCGCGACACCCCAGCGAGCGTGACACGCCTCCTGCGCGAGCGCAATACGCCCCTGCGCGAGCGCGACACCGCGGACCGGTTGGGGGCGGGCTCTATGTGCGGGGGGGCGGGGGCACCCCCATGCTTGCAGTGGTGTCACGTTTGCGCGCATGTGCGTGAGCACAACACGCCCCTGCGAGAGAACGACATGCCCCTGCGTGAGTTCGACATGCCTCTGTGCGAGCGCGACACACCCCTGCGGGAGCGCAACACCCCCGTGAGTGTGACACGCCCCCGCGTGAGCACGACAAGCCCACCGTGCATGCAGGCGGGGGGGGCAGAGATCCGTCTCCGTGGCCCAGTTCCGGCAAGCCCATGGACTGGCACCGGGCCCCGGACCGGGGGTTGGGGACCCATGGTGTGGAAGAATTGAAATGAAACAGGTTTAGATAATGTCAACATCAGTCTGCATAATGGCCAACATCCTGTTGCACAGCTCTTCCTGCTCAGTCACTGATGTCATTGTAAGTGGCAGATAGTCATTAATTAGAGACCTCCTTTTTCAATTTCAGGGTACACACAGCTCACATGGAATGAGTCAAAATCATGTGCATCCTGAGTGCACGCAACAGGATTTTAGCCAATCTTTGTTAGTCAAATTGATTTATATTTGGAGGAAGGAAATCTCCATTGGTTCTGACATAAGTTCCATGTGGAGGTTTTTTTTCTTTTTAGGAAATCAAATGCTTCTTGTGATTACTTTGTTGGATATTTAGAAGAGGTGGTCATGTTAGTCTGTGCTAGCATGTCAGGCAAAAACAAAACAAAAATGAAAAAATCAAGAAGACAAAAATGCTGTGATACTTTAAAAACTAACTGCTATATTTTAATGTGAGCTGTCACGGACAAGTCCATTTCTTTGTTGGAGAGTAAGTATACAGTGGTACGGGGGAAACATTATCTTCTGGGTTCAGCACTTTGAAACTCAGAATGATTACCAAAGCACACTTCTTTTGTAAAGAAATCACATCCATACTTCTAAGAAAATGAGAAAGCTTGTGTTTATTAGAGAATACACTTGGGATAGGAAAGATGATCAAAGTCCTAATTCTAGCTAAGGGTATGGCTACACTAGCAGTAGGCAGCAAGCTAGTGTGGGCCACTTGGGAACAGTCGGGCTTGATTAGAATGATCTGATCAAGCCTAACTGTTCATATGGAATTAGTTCCTGCCAATATTGTGAAGTGGCTTAATAAGTGAGCCACTTCAGGATAGATGCAAATTAATCACTTCCCCTGCACAGAAGGATATCAGTCTGTGTATTTCTGTAGTTTCCAAATTATTATTGTTTCAAGGGAGAAGCTGCTCTGTGTGTTGCAACAAAAACAAGAAAAAGTACTGTGGCACTTTAAACGTTTACACATTTTATTCAGTAGATTTCATATAGTTTGTTTTCATTGGATCAAGAATGTAAAGTCTTGAGGTGATGGGTTGGGGGTGTCTGAAATTTAAATTCATCATAGAATTGTACAGTGGCTGTAGGACTCAACAGCAGTCTCTGTTGGCTGGTCAGTTTATGGAAACTCAGATGATATGTTATTTGGTGTGCCTACTCGTCATAACATTCTGTTGACAGTTACTTCTGGAAAAATTAAGAATCAGGCTTGTACATTCATCTGTAGTAATAGGTAGTGCAGGAGACAACATTACAGGCTCCTGCTGAAGATGTCACATATAATTTTAGATTTTGTCTACCTTTCTCATAGCCCTCAAGCCCTTAATGGTTACATCCATTGGTAACTCTCTCTCCCCCTCCATTTCTCATTCTGTATCATCCTACCATATCTGAATCAGGAAAAAAAATTTGTGATGATCTTTTGTTGAACCAAGTAAAATAAGAGCACCAATCCCATTCTTATATAAAAAACATTGCAGCATCACTAAGAAATTTAAGAAATTGTGTTTAGTCTTTGCACAGTTGAACCCTGATGTATTCACCCTGCACCCAAAATCTGGCATATGGTGCTAGAACTTGTCTATACAAGTAGGATTTATGTCCAAACTTGCAGAAACAATACCTGGAACTATCATGTGTAATAATCTTAGAACTGCAGAGCTGGAAAGAAGCTTGATTTCCTGTCACAATTATGTAGGTACAACAAGTATTCATCATGAAGCAAGCCTGAGGATACTTCTAGTAAGAAATTACTATGTCAATTTCAGCAATGTCTGTGGCAGCAGACTAGCAAGTACTCCTGTATATAACATTTCTGCCTGACCTTCCATGGGAGAGGGTTTGTTTGTTTGTTTTTTGGTGTTGTGGTAAACTGCACTAATGCAGGAGATGGAAGATCTGAAGATGATAACCTCAGCAAATTGTTATTTTCTTCCTGTATCAATTAGTCACATTAATAGAAGAAGCAAGGCGAGAATATTTCCCAGCATAAGTCTTCATCTGCTAGTGTTAATAAGGCAAAGCTTCCTATTCTCTAAACATATTACTAATTTATCAGGAGTTTCAATTATTTTACTGCACTCCACAGACAGCAGATAATGAATAAATAACACTACCTACTCAATACCACCCATAATATTTAGTGCAGAGACTAGATCTTATTATTCTAGATTGCCAGAAAGACGAGCAAGTGGGTTCTAGATCAAATCAAGCCTGAACTATATCTGGAGGTAAAAATGTTGAAACTGAGACTGTCCTGCTTTGGGCACATCATGAGAAGGCAGGGTTTTCTGGAAAAGACAATAATGCTGGAAAAGGTGGAAGCAACAGGAAAAGGGGAAAATCAAATATGAGATGGACAAACTCCCTAAAGGAACCACAGGCTTGAGTCTATGAGCAGGACAGTTGAGGACAGGACATTTTGGAGAGTGCTCATTCGTAGAGTCGCCATAAGTTGGAAATGACATGATGGCACATAATATTTTTTAGAACTATTTCCTTAATAATTAGTACTTAGATTAGGTAACATGAAGTTCTCAATGGTTACTAGTTGGTTTCTGGACAGTCTTTTTTTTCCCCTGACGAAAAACTAAACAAGGTCTGGAGAACCTGTAGATCTGTAGATGTTGCACTCCAACTCGCAAAAGCCCTAATCAGGGGAAATGGTAGTTATAGTCCCAAATGATATGGATCACAGGTGCTTACGGGTGCCCTTAACACTTTGGGACTAAGCTGTTTAAGAGATCAACTACTCCCCCATGAACCTGGCCAGTTGTTTTTGAGATAAATCTCCATCTTAAGGTTGATGGACAGGGTCCTCTCTGAGATAACATACTGGAACACTCACCCACCCACCCCGCATATTTGTCAGGTATTAGCTAGACTACAATCGAATCAAATCGAATTATCCATTCAGTCGTATCTGACCCTTGGCGATTTCATGAGCCAATTCTCTCCATGATTTCTGATCTTGAACAGCTTCTTTCAGCTGCTTTATATTTTGGGCAGTGTCTGCTTTGATTACATCCAACCAACGCATTCTTTGGTGTCGTCGTCATCTTTTACCACTGACCATTCCAAGCATAATGTCTTTCTCTAATGATGTTAATCACATGACATGACCGAATTCTTCCACACATTCAACCTCCTCTCCACCAATTACTATTTTGATGTTTCGATTCTTTGCAGTTGTCACGAGTTTGGTCTTTTTAATATTCAAAGAGAAGCCAAACTTCTCACTTTCTTCTTTGAGTTTCATGATTGGGTACTTTAGATCCTCCTGGGTTTCTGAGAGGAGGGTTGTATCATCCACATATTGAAGGTTATTGATGTTTCTTCCACCAATTTTTACCCCAATTTTTGATTCTTCTAACTCCAGCTTTCTGATTGTTGCTTCAGCATACAAGCTGAATAAGAAAGGTGACAGGATGCAACCTTGCCGCACACCTTTCTTGATCTTAAACCGCACACCTTTAAACTTGATCTTATTGCTATATTTAAATTGTTTTATTTTTAAGTGTTGTTAGCCGCCCAGAGTGGTCAACTGACCAGATGGGCGGGATATAAATACAATAAATAATAATAATAATAATAATAAACCAGTCAGTGTCTCCATATTGAGTTCATACAATGGCTTCCCGATTTCCATACCGTGATTTCACCAACTTCACCAAATGTAGTGATACCCCAAGGTCTTCTTGGGCTCTCCATAGTTTGTCATGGTCAACATAGTTGAAAGCTTTCCTATAATTGATGAAGCACATGTTGTTTTGATGTTCATAACATTTTTCCATTATCCATCAAACATTTGCAATGTGATCACGGGTGCCACAACCCCAACGGAAACCAGCTTGGACATCTAGCAATTCCCTTTCAATGATTGGTGCCAGGCATTGTTGTATAATTTTCAGTAAGATCTTACTAGTGTGAGAGATGAGAGTATTTTCTCTACCTTCTTGCATGGTACATAATCATTTGCTGTTTTAATGATGATGATTGAATTTCTTGCCATAGTTCTTCAAATCTATTTATAACTTCAGTTGCATATGTGAAGGGAATTTAGTGATGTTGAACTTTTTTGCTGGTGTTGTCCTCTTGATGTTACAGAGTTTGACTTGGATCTTGGCCACCAGCTGTTCATGGTCTGAACCACAGTCTGCACCTGGATAGGTTTTAACTGGAAGAAATTAGCTGGTCCATCACTGATTACATAGGACATAATTTGATTGCAATATAGTCTGTTAGGCAAGGTCCACTTGTATAAGCAGCCACTTATGCTGTTCAAATCATGTATTCATGACTTCAAACTGATTTTCCTGGCAAAATTGTGCTGATCAATCACCAGCGTCATTTTTTTCTCCCAGCCCAAAGCTTCCAGTGATTTCTGCCTCTCTTTAGGAACCAATTTTTGCATTAAAATCGCCAACTGAGTAAATAATATCCTTTCCTGGTATTGTCTTCAATGTATCTTCAACAGTGGCATAGAAATCCTCAATTTCTTGCAATGTTGCATCATTTGTTGGAGCATAAACTTGAACAACAGTAATGTTGGTGGGCTTGGCGTGAATTCTAATTGTCATTATGTGATCATTTACTATGGAGAAGCCTTCCACTGGTTTGGCCATTTGCTTGCTTGCAATAAATGCCACTCCGTTCCTGTGCATGTTATCATGACCTGATAAATAAATGGTAAATTCCTTGGACTGAAAGTAACCATTCTTTGTGGAGTGTAATTCACTAATGCCAAGGAGGTCAATTGTCAATCTGATCGTTTCTCATTTTGCAATGTCCAATTTAGCTTGGCTCATTCCTCTGACATTCCAAGTTATTATTCGCTGTATTTTTGTGCAGTGCAGATTACAGTGCAGGTCTTGCTTTCACTATTGGTAGCATCAGCATTTGAGTTTCCTACTAGATTTGTCCCAGGCACGTCATAGAATCCAGAGCTACTTGCTACAGGTCCTTGCTCTTCCTCAGTCACTTGTTGGGTACTTTCTGGATGGAGGGTCTCACAATTGGGCACCATATTGAAATCATTTGAGAACCTTTGCATGGAATTTTCTTGGGAACATTTTTTACAAGGTAGCTTCCCAGGTCTTTCCTTAACCCTCCCCATTTATCCAGGCTTGGGACCAGTGTGTACACCTAAATAAACAAGTGCACACGGTTGGGTGTGACTACAATACTGGTGGATTTGTCCCTGTTCTCACTTATCCACGCTTGCTTGGTGAGACATGATTGGAGACGTCCTGAGTTCATACAGTATCTCAGAGAAGCCATACCCACATAGGGAAAACTGCTTGGATCTTAGGGGGAAGGGCTATAGGTCCGTACTAAAGCATGTATGTTACATCTGAGCTTGGTTTTTTAAAAATCATTTTTTATTTCAAAAAGGCAATTTGTTACCATTACTCATTCTTTACTATTTAAATAACAACACATTACTAAGGTTTTGCTTTATTGTTATTTTTTTTAAATACACTTGATAGACAAATGGCCCCAATCTTGCAGACATCACTATTACATTCAGAAGTAATACAATATATAAATATAACTTGTAGCACAAAGAAATTGTGTAAACAGTTGTTGCAGCTTTTAAAAATACCTTTGTTACCACTTGTTACCCCCTCCACCAAATAACAGGTTACCAGTGGCATCACATTATTTTAATATATTAATTGCAAATTTTGTTTTGCACTAAGATTTCTTCATTCAATCTTTTGCATTCCTGCAAATGACTGGAAAAGACTCTTGCCTAAAATCTTGGTCAGCCATAGCTCATCAGTGCAACATGTGATATAATATAGCCAGTCTACTAAGCAGACTAGCGGTTTTCCGCATACATGTTAAGCAGCTTATGTTGACTTTCCATGATGATTTTCTGTTGTAGTGCTGTTTGATTACCTTTAGCTTCTTTTCATTTGTGGTGACACTGTTGTTGATTTTCTTATATTGTATTTTACACAAAAACATTCGAATGAAAGAAAATCTAAAAATCAACTAGTCAAAAGGCTGAAATACATATTTTTTTAAAAAAATAGAAGGAAGGTAGATTAGTGTTCAATCACAAAGTTGCCTGGGAGCCACTCTTTCTAGCCTTTATTCCCTGACACTGAGTTTTAGACAAAATAGATGCTAAAAAAACAATTTGGTACAGAAAAATCAGAACCTGAAAGTAAGCATGTTTGTGCATTGTGTGTATAAACAGAAAAACATTCAAATTAAAGAAAAATTATGGCTAAATTGAATTATTGATCCCAAGTAAAGCAGACCCATTAAATGAATGGAACATATAATATCAATGCAGTTGGTCTACTCTAGTTCAGACTATTTAACTCTTATGATCTAAGTTAGGGTTGGCAAACATATAGCCCCACAGGTGCTGTTGGACCACAACCCACCCAACCCTCCATAATTCCAGATTTGGTTGAAAAAAGCTGATGGGAATTGAAGTGAAACAAAATCTGAACACAACTCATCCCTGATCTAAAGCATGTCACAATCTTATGAATCGGTGATGTGGATAGCTCAGTGGCTAAGGTGTCTGGCTGCAGGGCCAGAGGGTGGGAGTTCAATTCCCCACTTTGCCTCCTTGGCCAAGATTGAACTCAGTGATCCATATGATTAATTCTAGCTCTGCAGTTGTTGATGGTGGTGGTGTTCTTTAGGTAATCAGTGCTGCTACTGCTGCTTCTCTTAGCACAACTGTAGTAGTAGGCCAGGATGCATTAATCTAGTTGAAAAACAAATAACATCCATTTATTTTGGGATCACCATGTAGAACTGGGTGATTACAATCTACATTCCCAGATCTGAATACAGGACCAAGGTTGGGAGTATTTTAAGAACACATACTTGTTTACCTGGATAACTAGGCAAACATGTCAGTATCTGATGTCTTCAATCCTGTCTACACTTTCCCTTGATCACAATATTTAATGTCCTATGAAGAAATGATCAAGACTACACATAACATCATCACCGTACTGCATAATAAAGGATGACATCACATTGGTACAACTGCTTTATGACTGTTTGTTGGGTTTTTAACAGGGCATAACTTTCCTTGGAAGTTAAAGGCTTTACTTTCTCTGGACCTACTCTTCTTTCAAATGTACAGTATTACATTTTGTATAGAGTGAATTTCTGCCTGCTTTAACATCCTTGAAAGTTGTTGATTCTATACAGTGATGTCACCTTAAGTTTCAAAAATGAAGGAATTTATCTTCACATCCCCATAACCAAGCCCTTAAGGGCAATCTAAAAATGCAGACCACTATGTCAATTTATATCAACTCACCATTTTTCAGGGATTCCCAGTGTGGTGTAGTGGATAGAGTGACGGACTAGCACTCTGGAGAACAGGGTTCAAATCCTCACTTAGCCATGGAACTAACTGGGAGAGTAGAACTGGTAAAATTACTCCTTAAACATCTCAGTTACCTTGAAAACCCTATTAGTATCGCTCTAAGTTGATTCCAACTTGACAACACATAACACCTAGCATATATAGTCTATCACCCTTTCCAGAGTTTGACTGCAAGCTCTACCACTTTCGGGGGCGGGAGAGACTTAGTTGTTCTTGAGCAGCTATGTTTAAATCAACGAGACCTTTTCAAATGGAATACAAAAAGAGAAAGGCCCAGGACAAAACGGATTAACTCAATAAGGGAACCACAGCTTTCAATTTGCAACATTTGAGCAGGACTGTTAATGATAGAACCTCTGGGTAGTCGCTAAATCATAGAGTCACCATAAGTTGGAAGTGACTTGATGGCATATAACAAAAAACTCTATATAGGACTAAATTGGTTTCCAAACCACCAAGCCCAAAAGTAGTAAGATTTTTCAAGAAGATATCTTATTGATCTGTTGTCCTTGGCTTTCAAAATGTAAAGAAATAGACATACTACCCCTATAGCTTCAATTTCCATACTGATGTAACCCACATGTGTTGTTTTGGTACACCTTAAAGCTTATTTATATAAATCGGAACTGTATGATTTCTGCCACCACTTAAAAGCATACAGTTGTGCTGTTTTTGGTATAGGTCATTTACAGAAATTGCTATCTGTAACAACAAACCCAGTGTTATTTTCCTCTGTCCCCTCACCAGCCAAGGGTCCCAGCTAGGGAACAGTGTAGCAAGGTCAAGCCAATTCCTGGGCCTATTATATAAATAAGGCACTCTTCACTGTAAAGCTCTTTTCTTTCAGGTATTTATGTTTTTTGACAATCAATTTTGTGTTTTAGGAACAGTTAAATGAAAACGCTTTTCCTTTTTCCCCTCACATGGGTTGTGGTAGGCACTCTTACATTCTACTAGCCATTTCTAATATTCGCAGCCCACGCTTTTTCCTGCTTCTTTTCATGAAGAAAGAACCCCATTTGTGTTTTTGTTGTTGTTCTGGTTCACGTAGAGAACTGAGGTTCACAGGACGCTTTCATGCCTTCACCGCCTTTCGCTTGCATTCCTGTTTTACCACGTTCCTCTATGGGGATTTAAATTGTATTCCGGAAATCAGGTCTCTGGCGCAGCGCACGACGGGAAATGTAGTTCCCTCTCTCCCACCACCCTTTTATGTCACTCACGGAGAACCCTCCCAAGAGAGACCACAACTCCCACAGCTCTTCGCGGCGGTTACCGCCCCCTTACTGCGCAAGCGCGTTGGTGAGTGCTGGTTTTTGAATCAGCGGCGTTGTTATTGACGCCATATTGCTGGTGTGGAAGAGTCACAGAGAGGCTCTCGGCAACTACCACCGCGGCTATCGCTCGTCATCGGCGGCCCCAGGCCCGGTAGCCTCCCGTCGAGCCGCGCCCACCGGCCTAGACACCCTCCGGGATACGGCCCGGGGAGGATTTGCCGCGGGCGGAGCCTACAAGTCCAGCTTGAACCGGGCCAAGAGCTCCGGGCCGCTCCCCGGAGACGTAGGCACAGCCGGCGGCCGGCCGGAGCAAGCGAGGGCGGCTTGGTAGCGGTGGCGACCCTGAGCTTGGCGAGGCGTGGCAGCAGCGCAGACACCTCGGCTCCGCTCAGCTGTTCTGGCCACTGGCTTTCTTTCTCCCTTCCAAAAGGGAAGGCCCGACCAACTCAGCCTCCGCTCCCCTTCCTCCTCCTCCTCCTCTTCCGCCCCTCGCCCAGTTCGGCCATGGCCTGCGGTGCCACCTTAAAACGGACTCTGGATTTCGACCCGCTGCTCAGCCCGGCTTCGCCGAAGCGGCGGCGCTGCACCCCATTGTCCGCCTCGGCGGCCGCCGCCTCCTCTTCCTCGGCGGCCTCCTTCGCCTCCTCCCCGCAGAAATACCTGCGCATGGAGCCTTCGCCCTTCGGGGAAGTGTCCACTCGCCTCACCACAGGTACGAGGGGCGCCCGGGGGGGTCGGGGGAGGGGGGCCCAGCCTGGTCTCAGGGGGCAGGAATGGGGGAGGGAGAGGCCGCGAGCGGGCTCTCGAGGTTGGCCGGCGTCCCGGGGGAGAGCCGCGGGGCCCGCTGCCGTTGTTGTTTGTTTCTGGGGGGGGGGGGAGGGAGAGGCTTCCCTTTCTTTCCCCCCCCTCCTTTTCCCCCCCCTCCCGCCGGCGCTTCTAGCCACTTCCTCTCCCCCCCCCCTCCTCCTCCTCCTCCTCCTCCCCGCCTTAGGCTTTGCATTCGCCGCGGAGTCGGCACAATGGAAATGGCCGCTCTCCCTCCGGTGGGGGCGGGGAAGTGGCAGATACGGGAGAGGCCGCAGAAGGGGGGGGGCGATAATGGGGCGGGCCGGTGTGTGTGTGTGTGTGAAGAAGGGCGGGGAGGCGTTGCTCTGTCTTCTGTTAAGCGCAGGGGGGGGCAATCCCCTTCTTTCCGCGAGGGCGATCGAGCACCGGGGGAAGGGTGGCCTTTTACGGCTGTAGAGGTAATCGGGTGTCGTGGGGAGGGGGAGGGGGGAAGAGGAACTGGGGAATCATCGCGAGGAGGAAGAGATCTTGGCTGGCGGAGGTCTCTCTTGGCCCCCTCTTTCTCCCCACCCCACCCCACCCCACCCCCGCCGTTCTCCTTGCCCTTCTTTCTCCTCCGGGTGCAGGCGATCGATTTGTTGCAGCCATTAACTCTGGGCGTGAGTCTTGCCTGAGCCGAGACGGCGGCACCGCCTTCTCCTCCAGTTCAAACATCAAGGGAGGGGAAGACGAGCGGTGCGGGGTCTGTCATCAATCACCCGTGCTAGGCCGCTTGTGCACTGGCGAAGGCCGATTCAACGACAAAAGAATTGATTTCTGCCTCCCCCTTCTTTCCGCACACCTCGTTGGTATTAATTCCAAGACGGCCCAGGATTCTTGTAGAGATTAGCCCAATAAAGGCTTTTCTGAAAGGATAGGGTAGCAGATACAACTGACCCTTACGGAACACTTTTTAAAAAAATTTCGATTAACCAGTAAAATTAAAATAGGACATTTCTACTCTGGTCTTTTCCTGTCTCAACAAATAACTAGAGAATTAATGTCAGGATCAAGGCGTTGCTACCCACTAGTGTCTAATGATTAGCTCACAGCATGGCATCCCTTAACCTAGTCCATGTTAAAACATTTATGCAGAGGATTTGTAGTTTTTGTTATGAAAGAAGAACCTACCTTCTCTTGCTTTTTACTGCAATTTTCAGTACTTTAAATAATGTCGGTCCCATTATATTCAGTTGACCTTGGTTGGATGTATTTTAGGAATTTGGCCTTTGATAAAATCAGCTGAGAGAATAAGCAGACTAATTTGTTTGCCTTTCTCAATGGTTAATATTTTATTGTGTTTAAAAATATGATGGGTGATAGTTGTGCCTTCTATTTGCATAGTACCTGAGTGTTTGTAGTTTGTCATAGGACAAACCTAATTCTTCTGAATTGGTCCATAAATCTGGTCCTTTGAAAATGGTTTAAAACTTGCTTCAGATTACAAAATTATCACACTGTATTCCAGTATTAATCTTTTTCTGCGTGATTAGCATATATTTTGAAAGGTAGGTTTATGAGATTGAGTATTGACTCAATGTCCTACTTAACCTGGTATATTGTCATTGATTTTAATGAGATTATACAAGTGTGGCTGAATGAATGATTCCTCCTTAAACACCTTTCTTGTCAGTAATGTCTTTTGGAGTTTACTGAAGTGTATTTTGTGTCTTCAGCATTGCAGTTCCTTGAATTATAAAGCAGCTGAAAACTGTTTGAGGTGTAGAGTAGGATATAGTTATTTAATTACCAGCTCTTAAAATGGGTGACTTCACTGGATCCATGCTGTGAATATTTAATCTAAATATTGGGTTAAAATTGATTCAGTTGACAGCACTTGAATCAAGCATTCAGTTTGCAAACACTAATAGGAGTGTATCCTTTTCTAACATGAGGTGTTACTCAAGCTGCTCTTCAATCTGTAGGGTATAAAACTACTAAAATATATAGAATAGTGGACCTGTCATAGAGTCCAACCAAATCATTATTGTTTTATGAAGAATGCAGACACCTTGTTATGCAGTAAAAATATTACTGTGTATTTGTTCGAATATTTATTGTGGCTATTTCTAAAATGTGAAATAGAATAAGAAACTGTTAATTTCATTACATATATAAATGACTCAGTTTCAGAGTTATAGGGATTGTTGTTAGAAGTATTAACAATGCCTTTATTGTTAACAGAACAGTATATGGCGCTTCTGTGTGAATTATAATACAGTTTGAACTGTCTGATAAATCATTCATAGCCAGATATAGATCTCCCCAGATTATGTCAAAGGAAAGTTTTCCAGTTACTTATAGGGTTATATTTGCATAAATACTGTATCTATTGAAAACTAGTTAAAGCCAGTACATTATTAAAGCATGCTAATTAGTGTGTGCAAAATCTGTAATATATTTGAATATATCAGACCTCTGTGCTGCTTCAAAACCAGCTCTGGAGGGTTGCCCAGCCCTTAAGAGCTTGCTTTGGAGGAGAGGTGTAACTCCTCCTCTTTGCACTGGATTCTGCCAAGGGGACACCACTGTTGGCTCTTGCCCATAGAATATGGCTATTCTACAGATGCCTCTGGTGTGTTGCTGTAGATTGTGGATGCAGCCTGGGATATGGGTTCTGCAAAGTTTTGTTGTTGTGTGCTGCCCTAAATTTGCCTTGAGAGCTGATTTAGCAAATTTAATTTATCTGTTCAAAAATTTCTCCCTTGCCTTAAGGCAGTTTTTACTTTCCAAATGCAAAATACAGTACATTTCTTCAATCAATAAACCAACTGCACAAAGCAATTGCTATCTGTAAATATCCCAAAAGTGTTTCCAGTAGCTAAAATGGATTAAACTTAAGTATTTTCTTATTGAAAACCATTCAATAGTGTATTTGTGTGAAATTACACACACTTACCTGTGAGTAAGTCCCATCTAATGCATAGAATTACGCTATTTTCTTCAAATATTACATTCAAAACTTGTGTTTTTTGCCTCCTTTTCTAGAATAGTGCTAATAGTTTAAGAATTCACCTTAGATTTGATCGGTGCTGTATCGATTCTAATTGCCAGCTTTACTGTTGTGTTTGTAAACAGTTTTTACTGATTAATCATGAAAAATGCATTCTATAAAATGGAAGAACATAGCAATTAAATTGTGGTTTTGGAAAATTTCTGACTTGCATTACTAACTGCATTTGCCTTGGTATCTGGTTTCTCTGTTGGCACAATGGGGCCAATTGCATTTGTATATTAATTCTGGGATCTTTCACTTTTGCCTAACAGTGGTTGTCAGTGAACCAGCTTTTAAATATAGGTCTGAAGGTTCAATATAGGCTCATAGGAAGCATTTGAAACAATTCAATAAATAGCACCAAAGGATTTTGTGAAACATAATATAAAAATTGATTTTGGTCAGCCTTATTTAATTGGAGAGGAAACTGGATGTAGTGAATTATTGAATTTTTGGGTTTCACTGAGGCCAGTTGCCTTGATGTGAAACAAAATCTTGCTTTGGAGTAAGATGGTGTGCTATCAAAGTTCTAGCTTTGCTGAGTACATACTTGGTATAGATAAATTAGCACTTTATTGGAGGGGAGGAAGGAGGAAATATTCAGAACAAATACTAAGTTTCTAGTAGTTTTTAATGATGTTTGGACAGCTGCTGTTTTGCTTTTGATTTGTTTAAACTTCTTTTTACTTGCTGTTGTTTTTCTGCTTGTTTGTTCACATTGCAGGAAATGACATACTTGTAATTTGTAAATCAGATTTAATTTCAGTCGTTATGTTTACATGACAATCAGGCAGAGTCAGAAGTGGCTTTTTCCCATTTGGGAAGTTTTAATTAAGTTTTTGACTAGATTTTCTAATAAATCAAGCTTAATAGCAGTATAATCTACTGTACTTTTTCTGTTGATAGGCCTTCCTTAAAAAGAAATTAGATTACCTGTCATTGCAAATGCCTTGATGTTAGACTGTTGACTGAGCTGCCTGAGCTATATATTTATTGCTGGAGGCTCACTTGTGGGAGGCTGTAGTCTTGTACATACCTACTTGGATATCAGTCCTACTAAATGCAGTGGAATTTCTGAGTGGGTATGCCTAGTATTGTATTGTAAATGCGCCTTCATGTAAGTAGCAAGTACAATAGGAGATATCTGTGCCCAGAAAGGGCTGCCATAAATTGGAATTGATTTGCTATGATATAATTAATTAATCTAGCATACTCTGATAAGTTAACTTGGATGACAAATCTGGTCAGTCGTGTGAACCCAGTGTGCAATCAAAGGTTGTTAAAGGCCAGAGGCAGAATTACCTCTTCAATGAAAAGTAGACTGTTGCTTGAAACAAGGTTATTTCAAAATCAGTTTTAGAGTTGGATTATTAGGCATGTAGTTTCAAGTGACCTTACGGGTGATACTCCTCCTTTAACTGGTTCACTTACGGCCTGTCCATCTCTCCATCACCTGCAAGGAACAATGGACATAGATTGTGTGTACAGGCTTTTGATTGTACACAGGTACTACTTAAGATCTTAGGACATACCTCTAATATGCTGTCAACTGTGCCAGATATTTTTATTATCTGAATGTACACAGTAGCATGATTTCATTTGATATGATCAGTGCTAATCCTGTTTGTTTTATCTGTAGTATAAAAAACCTTGTACCTTAAAATAAAGAAGGTGGAATGGGGGGGGGGGGGAAGTACAGTTGGTTTGCTGGTATTACATTTTCCCTTATAGGAAGTGTAGCAGAAAAATGTGAATATGCAAACACATGTGAATAAAGTGCCTGCAGCAGCTTTCTCCAGACTTGTTCAACACCCAAAATTTTTACATTTTAATATATGGCAATAAGCCCTCAGTGTTTTCTTAATCCATGTGAAACTTGCTTTAATTGTCTTGATATGTGTTTTTATTTCTCTGATGATCCCTTTAGTATGACCAACTTCAGTTGCAACCCATCAGTTGAAGACCAGTATTCTGCTGTTTCTAAATTAATCTGGCACTATATCAGATATTAAAATCAGTACTCAGTGGAATTCTTCTGTAATCATGGAAATGTAGAGGACACTGCCATACATTGTTTCATCAAAAGTTGATTTGTATGCTACAAGATTTCTCATTATTACCCTACTAAATACCTCCACATGCAGCCCTACTTGCACAACAATTTTCATCCTACCACGTATTTTTGAATGCAATAGGACATGGAAGCCTATTCCTACTCTGTAGTTGATTCTTTCCTTCTCTGTTGAGTGTTATTTCAGTAGAGGCACTTCCTCTTGCTGAGCATTGTTTAGTGACAGCTGAGGTTGTTGGCAGCAGTGTCCCTGCATCAGGGCTGTTGCTGTGAATACATGCTGCTTTTTCTTCTTTATGCCTTTGAAGTGCTTAGCTTCTGAGATCCAGGAATGTCACGATTTCAACAAGCAGATAAATCAGGTTTGTTGCCAGCATTTGACTATAAATAATTTCACATTCCTTGGCACAGAAATTCCATACATGACTTTTACCAGCCCTAGGTATTTGTCTGCTTCCTGTTTCTGCATTTACAGGAAAGAAAGAAAAAACCAGTCAGTTATTGCAGTGGAAATGGCATAATGTAGACCAGGAATGGGGAACCTGAGGCCTTGCTGATGCTTATGAATGACTGTTCCCAACATCCGTTGTACTAGTAAGACAGCTAGAAGATGGTGGGATTTAAAGTGTGTTGCAACATCTGGACAGCCACAGATTCTCTAGCTCTTATGTAGATGGACAGAATATGGGCATGTATTTTGAGCTCTTGAAATCATTACCCTGCGAGTTATCCAGATGTTTCATGTACATTTTCCAATCAAGGTGGAGACAAATTATGATTTTTTAACAATCAAATTAATTTAAATCACCATTTAAATAAAATGTTCTATTTAAATCATCAAGAATCCAATTTTTAAAATTTAGATTTAGATCATGATTTAAATCAAGTCTACCCTATTTCTAACTGACAATTGAAACTGCTTCATGGTTTATGTTTTCGTCTAGCCACTATGTCCAGCCCACTGGCCAGTTAGGAAAGGGCATTTAAAATGTAGTTCCTCTATCCTTTGGAATCCCTTGATTCTGATACTGAGATTTGTGCAGCAACACTTTTTAAGCAGATGCCCATGACTATTGGTCACTCTTCTTAAATATATACAGTATGTCTACATGATGGATATTTTTGTTATGCACATTCTTGTTTTCTACTATACACTGGCAGAAATCCTGTTGCAAAGCTGTGCAGACGTAACTTGCAGTAGCACCAGTATGGAAGTACTATTCACAGAGCACTTTCACTGGAATACTGCTCCGTCTGTATTGCTTGGACATAATGCTTTTCAAAGTGACACCTGTGTAACTTAAATGTTGTGCAGTGAACGGCCAAAGTGGTATATAAGTTTTATTAAATAATTTTTGAAAATCCTCTTAAGAAAGGTCAGCCTTATCCTCCATATTGAATGGAATTGAGAGAATGTGGCTTGCATATAAGGTCACTAGTGAGTTTGTGGCAGAGGTGAAATTTGAATCAGAAACAATCCTGACCTGTAGTGTAGCTCATAACTTTGCAGCTGCAGATAGACTCATTTTCTACTGTGAATTTCCAGTTGCAGCTACGGAGTAATTAAGATGGGGAAGGGAATTCCTTTCCCTTAAGTAGCATTGAAGGCAAGGAGTACCTCAGCAGTGTATAGTTGCTCATGATTAACGAATCATATTGCATCTCACATGTTACCAACTTTGATGCCCCTGCCCATGGAAGGTCCCTTGAGAGTTCTTACTGATCCAGCTAAACATTCATAGTAGCAGAGAAATATGAAATGCAAACTTAAATCTGCCTTAGAGAGTGATAACTTGTATAAGTGAAAGGCACAGATCTTTCCCTCTCCCGTCAATGCAGACATGTGCCTCTGAAAGACCCTCCAGAGGGGGCACTACAGTGGGAGAGGTGAAAGAAGAAAGCCTGATGGGGGATGCTTAGCCTTCTGCTTGTGTAGCTGCTGGCTGAATTTTGAAATGTGTTGTAGAAATTCTGGAAAAAAATTAACAAACAAATATCTTTTGGCCTCCTGCTAGAAATCTTAGCATTTCATTGGACTGAAATAATATGTGTGGTAGAATATATCCAGCCAAGTGAACAATCTAATCTTGATAGTGTGACAGATGGAGATTGGCCAGAACCCTGTTGTGCTCCCAGCTAAACTAGATCCATTGAAATTAATTATTGAATAGCAAATAAATCAACTGTTCTGTGAATCACATTAATTCAAGGAATCTGCTCTGGTTGGGACTACCAGTAGGATTCTGGCTCTTGTTGAAAGTGATGAGCGAATTTAAAAAGCAGCTGCCACTCTCACTGTGAGAATCTGACTTTGCTGCTCTAACAAGTGTTTTTAGAAATATTTCTTTAAAGTATGGTGTACACTAAGCTGAAGAAGGACTTGGAAATGAACAGGTGTCGAACTGCAAAAATAACTTTTATAGAGGCAAAAATAAAGTGGGGGGAGGGGAAAAAAGATAAAATACTGCAGCAAAGCAAAGTGTTCTGCTTATATACCACCCCATAATGCTTAAAGCACTCTCTGGGCAGTTTACAGTTTAGTTATGCAGGCTACACATTGTGTGCCTCTCCCCCCCCCCCCCCCCCCCCCGGGTAAGCTGGGTACTCAGTTTACCGACTTTGGAAGAATAGAAGGTTGAGTGAACTTCGAGCTGGCTACCTGGGATTGAACCCGGGTCGTGAGCAGAGTTTTGGCTGCAATATTGCAGTTTAACCACTGTGCCATGAGGCACATTAAAGACTAACAAATTTATTCCAGCTGAGATTTTTGTGGATCAAAATCCACTTCCTCAGACCCAGGAGTGCAAATACATGGTGGTTTCCTTTTTTATATATACATAGAATGAGGAGAGTATTTTGAGGGCATACTTATAATTATTGGAAATGGCTGAACCAAATCTGCATTGTATTGTTCAGAATTAATTCTGATTAAATGGCATCTTATCTTTTGTCCTTTTCAGCTACTGGGTTGGGCTGAGACAGCCTCTTGTGTTCCATCAAAAAGTGAAGGTGCACAGTTAGAGTTTATTTCCTCTAGAAACTGATACAATTCACCATTTGTTGGGAGCATGTGTGACTTATATTAACAATGGGGATTCATACTGAGTAATAAAAATGTAATTGTAGTTCTTAGCTGAGCATTTGAAAGTTCTGTGTGAAACTGAGTGTGGACTGAATATTTTGAAGAATTAGAAGACTGTGACATGGGAAACGTTAAAAAAAAAGGGCAGAAGACTCTTAAAGTTGACATGTCATTGTGCCTAGGGGCCTAATATTCTGAACTCCTTTAGATTCTCCTAGTTCCTGGAACAGAATCTCTGTGGAGAGAGAAGTGGGCTGCTTAAATAGTACACTATTGAGAGTACTAATTTTTGATTTCTCATGAGGTGTTGAAGGTTTAATGTTACATTTAGCAAAGCACTGTGTCACATCTTTTATAAATATTTATAACTGAGAAAAAGATTTGACCTCAAGCATTCACAGTAATGTTGGTCTTTCGCTGGTTTTCATCAACATGTTGCTTAACTGCGAGCCTGTAACATGTTAGTTAGCTCTAGAAATGAAGTCTTTTCTGAAGGAAAATACTGGCTTTTCTGAGGACACATTTCTCTCTACTGTGGGGTAGAGGGTGAGCAAAAACACAAGGGGCTGCTGCCACCCCCATCCTTTTCCAGTGAGGCAGTTACTTAAACCTGGCTTTTTCTGTTCTGCTTTATAAAGGAAGCCAAAAGAGATTTGCTTTTGTGGATAAATATCCCAAGAGGCAGCAGGCTTAAGAATATTTTCACCTGATCTGTGTACTTCTGGTTGTGGGAAATGGTGCATGTAGTGTGCAGCAATTTCTAGACCTGAATTATATTTTGTACAATGTTTGATTTTTAATATGGAGCATGCTCAGTTTATTGTAGATTCTAATACACCTGTAGGTAAAGGTAAAGGTTCCCCTTGACATTTAGTCCAGTCATGTCCAACTCTAGGGCACGGTGCTCATCCCCGTCTCCAAGCCTAAGAGCCAGCGTTTGTCCGTAGACAGTTTCCGTGGTCATGTGGCCAGCACGACTAGACAATGCCATTACCTTCCCACCGTGGTGGTACCTATTTATCTACTCGCATTTACATGCTTTCAAACTGCTAGGTTGGCAGGAGCTGGGACAAGCGACGGGAGCTCACTCCGTCGCGTGGATTCGATCTTACGACTGCTGGTCTTCTGACCTTGCAGCACAGAGGCTTCTGCGGTTTAACCCGCAGCGCCACCATGTCCCCCAATACACCTGTAGTACCCAGTTATTATTTAGATTGTCATTGTCAAAGTAACAGATGTTTTTGTGTGTATTATTCATCGATTCAAATCCTGTTGTATAAATTACACCTGCAAAGGTGTATGTGTGATATAACTATCAGCAAGTGATTTTTGTTTACTAAAGACTCCCTCCTGTCCCATAGTTCTCAGGCAATGTTCCCTCTAAGCTGTGCACACTTGCCCAGAGCTCCGTCTGGGTTGTGCATGGACAGCTGGCAGCCAGTTTGTTTACTTCCCATTTTGAATGAAGCCTCACTCAACCCCGCGCACACAGTGAGGTTCCCGTGCAGTGGGACAGAAACTTAGAGGGAACATGGCTCTCAGGAGTTCAGCATGCTGAAAG
Source organism: Intellagama lesueurii (assembly GCA_037013535.1). NCBI lineage: Eukaryota > Metazoa > Chordata > Lepidosauria > Squamata > Agamidae > Intellagama > Intellagama lesueurii. Next base: position 245,515,804 of record JBAJHW010000001.1, on the reverse strand, counting down.
GGATTACACTTAACACAGGAGTTAGAAAATGCCATTGAACAGAAGTTGAAATTTATTAATTACAAAAATCACCCATTGTTGGTGACATTATGATTCATCTGCAGGCACAAGTTACATAACAGGATGGTAGCCATTAACAGTATATGGGGTGGTAGAGGAAATACCTGCAGTAATAAAGGAGGTGGATTTGACATATCCCTGAAATTCATGTTTAATTACCCCTCTGTCTTTAAAACTGCTAGTATTATGTTGGGGAACAGTGACACAATTTAATGCTTCCCATGTTGTTTCTAGGAGAATGTGGGAAACAAGCAGAGCACAGATGATGTTTTCTTAATAACGTCATATCCATGTCCTTGGAATTTGAGTAGAGAAGAAAATTGGAGTGTGGGACAGTGTTTGGAATGCTGATAAAAATCAGTTTATTTTTGAGAGAAATTGATCATACTCCTTAACTGTAATATCCATTTTGGTATAATTCATTAAAGCACATCTATGTACTCATAATTTCTTGAAAAGCAGTTGTAGAAATATTTTATGTCTGATTAGTGTTTGAGATACAAAATGTGGGTCAGGATAATGTGCAGAAACATAGCTAATATGTTTTCCTTTTTCTAGAACAAATTCTGTATAATATAAAACAGGAGTACAAACGCATGCAGAAGAGGAGACACTTAGAAAACTTTCAGCAAACAGATCCCTGTTGTTCTACTGATGCACAGTCACAAGCATTTCTCCTTACTGGACCAGCTTTGCCAGGTGAAGGGTGTTTTTTTTTTAAAAGCATAAACTTGCACAGTGTTTAAATACATTTGGGGTCCAGATGAGTGGGTTGACTTTGTCAGTTGTATGTCTCATTAAAAGGATTTATGAAGAAAGAGTCTTCTAGCAAAGCAGGGGTGTGAACTGTAGTTTTACTTCTGACAGAAGAAGCAGATCATAGATGAAATGTAGCAGTATCCATCCACCAATGGGATGAACCTAGGTGGTGGAATAGATTTCCCTGCACTGTCTGAACACCCTAGCAAGGTTGGAAGACGGAGAGACCGAAGCTAGAATGGGAGGATGTCTCATTTGATTGTGTAAAATTTGCTGTTGCCCAACACATAGTAAGAAGAGCCTTGGTAAAGGCAGGTGGGATGAAGGCTGAGCTATAGCCAGCTGGGTCCTTTCTGAGATTGTGTGAAACTCATGCTGTTGGTAGCACCAGTAGTCCATTTTTAACTGGCTGAGCCATAAATTGTAATCATCAGCACCTATCATTTGTAGGCAAGCCCATGTTCTGCTGATGGTGATAGTGGAGAACATGCTGACTTGGAGAGTGCTGATTGGAAGTGCCCTTTTTGTTAATGTCTAGTATAACTCCATCCACCAGCAGTTTGGTTATGCATGAGAAACGAACCTGCAGGCAAAAGATTTCTAATTTTTACATGCATGCTTAAAAAAAAAGTCAGGTTCAAGACATGTCCTGCAGAACAATTCCTTTGGTTTGTGGAACAGACTGTGATACAGTGGAGACTCCTGCTGGAGGAAGAGGGAGGCCAGTTTTTGTTTACTCCTGTTTATAGTCCCATTTGGCCCTCTGATAAACTTCAAAGGGTTGAGGGACAACATAGAAGATGCCACTGTGGGTTTTGAGGGGGATTAGAATCAGTGAAAATTGAGCATATCTACTGAGCAGAATTCAGAGGAGTTCTGGGTTTCATGCATGTTTGGATACTGTTGAATTGCTGCAGGTACATGTTGTTGTGGCAGTTTAGCCATCTCTGCTTTGGGTTTTTTTTGACAAAAATTTTCTTTTCCTGGCTTTGACCTCATTAAATTGAACAAGTCAGAAGGAACCGAGAGAATAATTTCTAAAATATATCTGAATTAACCATGGGAATTTTTGTTCAAAGGTACTTCATCTGCAGCATCACCGCCACTGAAAAAAGAACAACCTCTCTTTACTCTCAGACAAGTTGGAATGATCTGTGAACGCTTACTTAAAGAACGTGAAGAGAAAATTCGTGAAGAGTATGAAGAAATCTTGACCACAAAACTTGCAGGTATGATAAATACAAATTATGAGCTTGCAGTGATGATACCTTCTTTGACAGTACACACTTGTGAATAAAGCTTTGTATTTTCCTAGAACTAATTACTGGTTTATGAGTTCCCACAAATAGGCTCTTTCTGAAGGAGGAAAGGCAAATACTTGCCCCCTTTTTCATTTTGCTGTTGGCTATGTACTCTGTGGTGTGGCAGTCACAGAATGATAATGAACCAAGTTTCATTTCTCAACCCTGGTATAGAATACAAGGAGTAGCACAGCTGCACAAGTTTTCTCATGGTCATTCTGAAATATTCCTCCTCTCCATGCCACTTGTACACGGCTGCATTTAAAGTGGACTGCTTTGCGTAGGAGGGCTGCCTTCTAGACCTGATTTGGTGATGCTCAACCTGGTCGCCTGCATTTTCAGAGGCAGGTTAGATGGGATGATATGAAGCAGGAAGACTTTAGTCAGTATTGTCCGTCTATCCGCACAAATTGTCAAATGAACAGCCAGAGTTTGTTGCTAGAGGAAAGACTCACATCCCTGAAAGCAAACTCTGACTGCCCTTCAGTCATTAAGCATAATGGGAATGTGGTGGGCAACCTTTTAAATAGCTATCAACATCAAATAATGATTTTATATTCATTTATTTCATGTTAATTGTGGGAAGAAGCCAAAGATAAGAGTATGTTTTTTTTTGTTTGTGTGGAAAATCATATACTGTAATAAGCAATATAGCGCTGTAAATTTACAGAATATTTAAGGAGTGCATTATTCATGTAAATCACCTAAGTAATAATATATCAGCTGTCTGGATAGCTCAGTGAGGCATTTGGCTGTGGAGCGAGAGGTTGAGAGTTCAGTTCCCCACTGTGCATCCCAGAAGAGCCAGCCTGTGTGGCCTTAGGCAAGCTGCACAGCCCCAGGATACTCCCAGAAAAAGGGAATGGTAAACCGTTTCTGAATACTCTCTAACTAGAAAACCTTGAAAAGGGTTGCCATAAGTCAGAATTGACTTAATGGCACACAAATATATAAATTACTAGGGTTGACATTCCAGTTTATGCATTCAGATGGCATAGCAGCAATGGTTAAAAGATTAGAAGTTTAGGATGAGATCCAGTGTTAATCTCACTGAAATCCTGCTTGTACAATGGGGTTTTTTGTCCCCTTTTTCTCCCTTTGTAGGCTCTGAGGCTTCCATTAAAAAATCAGGAGTTTAATCTGTGCAGCAGATCTTGTGGGTGTGCAAGGGGCTGTATAGATGGGGAGACTGCCTTCTTAGTTGTTGACAGAAGCAGTTCCTTCAGCAGAGAAATGTAAATGGACTTTACTCTTAGGCTGACAGTCTGATTGCTCTGAATAGTTACTCACTTCGTGTATTTCCCCATCACAGAACAGTATGACGCATTTGTGAAGTTCACGCATGACCAGATCATGCGACGATATGGAGAACAGCCTGCAAGTTGTAAGTACTTGAGCCTCTTCTTGCATAGTACTGGTGTGTCCACTTTAGAGCACATTGGTGGGAGGATGCATTGGTGATTAGTGAAAATTGCCTGTCTCCTCTTTGTTGGATGGAGCATCCTGTGAGTGGAGTAACACTCACCAGAACATACGATTGTTGGCTTCTGTATCCTAAAGCAAGTTGCAGTTCCTTGCTTGTATTAATGTTCAGTTATGTTATCGGCTGTTATTTCTGACTTTATTTCTCCTTTTCTCTTTTCAGATGTTTCATGAATCATGTTTTCTGCATATGTGGGCAGCCCTGAAACCCAGTTTTATTGTTGCAAGCTGTCCTTTAAAGACTTGCAGCAATGCCATATTTCCCCTCCCTCCTCTGTATACACTGGTTATTTCAAGCTTTTTGTCAGTGGCAACCACTCTTATGCAGCAGCTGGTTTTGGAGTGCTCCCTGATGTCAGTACCACCTGGATGTGGACCTTTGCTACCTGTTAATACCAGTGGTCTCATTTGCTGTATCATTACAATTTGGCTTATGTTAATAAGTTTGAAAAGTAAAAGGATTAAAGCTGGTGTACTAGAACTCTGCCCTTCAATGGTCGTGTAAATAAAAGTGTAGAATGACACTTCTGATGGAAGTTAGTGTGGTTTTCATAACTGTGCACTGCAAAGCTGTATTCACAGTTAAATTAGAATGTAACTCCTGGACAACTTTACACAAATAGCCCACAGTACTGCCTGTGAAATAGTGAAGGAGGGCATTTCTGTATTCCATGACTTTTGGGGGGGTGTTAAGAATGGGTTTATATAATTTCTCATTTTTGTAGGTTTTATTTATTCTATCAGTCTTTAACAAATGTTTATTGCTGCAATTTTTCAGTGTATCATTGTTTTACTGCCCTTGTAGTACTGGAATTTAGTTGAACGAATAAAACATTTACTTCTAATTTGAGTGTTTGATATGTGGTGGGTTTGCCACCATTTTAAAAAACAAATAGATGTGTTGAGTGAAACTTCTAGTTAACCAGACTCAGGAAGAATAGGTGTAAAATTGAGTATTAATCAGTATGAAGTTCCATTCAGAGATGGTGCAGATAGAAAAAGAGAGAGGCTCCATAAAGAGGGAGGCAGGGTATGGAAGGAACTTAAAAGCTTTTCTGGCACACTCCCTCCTCCAGCTCTTCTTTCCAGTGCCCTTCTATGACCAAGGTAAGTAACTAAAGGAGAAATGTCCAAAGGTGTACAGACAGGAAAGAATAATCAGGAGCTAACAAATAAGAACTGCTACTGAAGAGGTTTAGTGTGTGTGGAAATGTGTAGATGTCTTAGAAAAATCATCAGCTCCTGGAGTGGCAGTGATTTCCTCTCTGTATAGTCCAGAATCAGCCTTTGTGTTGTAGGTGCCAGACCTATTCTATTATGGCCCAGAGGAAACAGGCATAAGCAATCTCTTTTTTAGTTGCATCTACCTCTTACCTTTCGTATTACCTAGCACAGACCATCCAGGTATATAAGATACTGTAAAGGGAGCCCTTGCAAAAAGTCAGGATGGGATTCTATGACCTTGGCTTTGTAGGGTATGCATTGCAACTTGTGTTAAGTATGAGCCATGGAACTTGAAGCCAGTGTGGAACTAGAAACATAGCTACTATTTGCCTGAGAGGGCTGTTTGAGGCTGGTTGGAGCTAAGATTCTTCAACTGTGAGTGCCACCAGATCAAAAAAGCTAATTTTGCAATTATTGCTACATCTGTATCCTATCTTTCTATTTAAAAGCACTTCAGACAGTTTGGCATCATCACTAAAAGCAAATAAAACTTAGTTTGCGCAAAGGACAAAATCATTGAAGAAAGGAAAAAAATTGGGGGGGGGGATACAGTAGAAAAAGGTAAGATTTAGGAGTAGCAAAGTGGAGATAGGAAGCTCACTTTGTTCAGGGGCAGGAGTGCTAAGGAAAGAAATTGGAATGAGGCAGCTTGTCAGTTGAGTTTCAGTTCATGTAATTCCCCTGCCCCCTTTCCAGCAGTTATGGCTATCATCCACCCTTCGCAAATGTGTCTCTCTACAAATCAAAAGTGTGAAATATTTAGAGGGTTTCTTCTATAAAACTAACACACATGCTGATGCTTGTGGAGACACATTTTTGGTGCACTTGGCAATATATTGATGGCTATTGAAGGTGACATTAAATGTGAAATAGTCACTTCCTTTCTTTCATTTATATCTAGGGGACATGTTGCCTATGAGCTGCTTACCCAGCCCCCTCATTTCTGTGCTTGTTTTTTTCTTCTGCTGCTGGTGCTATACATTTTTTGCTAAAAATTAATGCTGCTACGCAATCACCATAGACTACACCCCAACTCTGAAAAAATTGTTTCCAATCTACCTCTAACCTGGCAAAATATAATTCTTGTTTAGCTTTTATTTTTCGCAAGGCTAGAGAACATGCTACAGTAGAGGCTGACAGTTGACAGTGATCTAGTTAAGATTGGGGTTGGGGACCAAGGTGAGTCCCTGATTCTGGAAAGCTGCTTACAATACAAACTGAAATTGCAAGTAGTCAAGGAAAACCTGCCTTCATTCTCCGTCTCAAACCCTGACAAGAATCTGCATTTGAAGTAACATTGCACAGAAAGCAATCCCAGAATGAACAGATGATATATTTATTCTATATGGTCCACATTGCTGTTTGCATCAATAGTATCAACGTCTAGAAACACTATTTTAGTCAGTAATAAACATCCATTTATACACATTTAAGGATTATTTAGTATGATCCAAGTCCTTGTATAGAGCAATCTTAAGGTTGCTGCTTAATTGTCATCTAGTCCCCCCCCCCCCCCCAGTTCTTTTCTGGTTGAGTGAACATGATTAGAGACTACAACACTTCCAGATGGTGCAATACTCAGATTTTGTGTCAAGATGAAAAAACGCTGTTGCCAAACACACTGTGTAAACTGCACTCAATCTAGCCTGCAGTTGCATAAGCCTGAGATTGCCCAGCGGGGCTTTCTGCTTGCACAAGGTGTTAAGTGAATTCCTCTTATACAAAGATGAAGAAAAGGAAACTGCACAATAAAGAACCAATAGTATACCAGCCAACATATCAGGCAAGAAACAAAACAAGCAAAAACAAAAAATTATAAAACTAGACAAAAACATTGTGACACCTTAAAAGACTAACTGCTATATTTTAATGTGAGCTTTTGTGGACAAGTCCACACTAGGCTCTGTTGAATTCACTGACACTAGTATGGTTGATACTACTGAAAATGTTAAAATTTTGTGTAAGATAAAAGCTTTCTGATTTTATGAATTCTACAAACTTTCCATTAAGCATCTTGAACTTGTATACCTGTGTTTTACTCACTTCTTCATTCTAAAGCGTTTTTTCATCTAAAATATGGAGAAGCATTTTATAATTGTCATATGTTAATGGGCCTGGATCAATAAGTTGTCAGTGAAGAAGAAACTGCCCTGAGCTCTTCAAAGGAGGAGTGAGGTATAAGTATAAATGTTAATAAAATTGGATGGTTTTGAGGTTCTTTGAAATGAACTAATGCAGTAATTGCTTTTTACTTACAACAGATTTACACACTGGCATATTTTCCTCTTTCAGTCTGTAATGGAAGCTACAATGGTAATCGTAGAAGTGGGAGTCTTGTCACTGAAGGACAGGAAATCCTTAATTGTTCACTATTTGTACATCTTGTTTGCTTGTCATCTTTCCTGTGGATATTAGGAGTTTGTGTCCGTTGCATTGAAAATGGTGGTGCTTAACTGCATTGGAGCGAATTCTTGCTTTAAATGGTTAATGAAACAGGAAGAATGATGCTTACATTACTTTCACAGCTGAGAATTAAATAATCAGTTTCAATTACCAGTTGCCTAATACACTTGAACATCCACAAACTGAATATCTAACATTAGCAGGAGGTCCTATGTATGTGTTTATGAACTAATGAGAAAGTGATATGGCATAGGCCATTATTTCCTTAGCTAGGATCCAGTAGAGGTAATATGTTTTATACCACTGTGTCTCCAGCCCTGAAATATTTATTAAATTGAATGAAAAAAGCAATGCTTATAGATTTCCTTTAATGGTAAGACATTTTGATCTTGGCAACATTTGAGGAGATATTGACACCGCACTCTAACTTGCCTTAGTGTTGTATTAAATATTTAAATTTCTGCTCAAAATCCAACTCACTTGAAGCTTTTACTCATACAAAAAGATGCCTGTAATTGGTGTTATAAATTTCCTAATTTCATTAATTGCACATAATTTTATGAATAAGCAAAATTCTACCTTTATTTAATATACCTTGAATGAAGATAAGGATTAACAGATGTCTAATTACTGGCGAAAGGGACTGCCAGTGATAAGCAAATCCTGCATAAGACCTTAAGACCTGCAGTCTTGTGTAGATGGTACTGGCTAGATGGACAAACGAGGTTATACCAGTTGTCTAATGGGAATGGGCACTGCAGGACCATTTAATTTTATCTTTCCCCTGAATATACTTCTGAGGACTGAGAGACCCATGTGTAGATTGAGGCAGGGGTATAGCAGGAGGGAAACTGTTGTAGAATGAATGGAAGTTGGATAATGTTTGACTCTGCCCCCATCCCAACCTAGTTTAAAGGAAGCTCTTTATGTACTTCGACAGTTGTTACTGATCATGAGCAAGACCCTTGGAAACAACTGCAGTATCAGGGCTTTAAAAGGTATTGAAAGCCTCCACTGAGAAACAGCTGCTAGGATGTATATTCTATAGTCTTTTCCCTACTAGAAATACAGGTGTGCATGACAGTCATGCCAGAAACGTGTCGTGTTTGATACTGCTCATTGCTGAAACAAATTGAAGGCCTAGGATCTCAAAGGATATTAAGATAAATGTTTCGATCCCACTTTTTAAATCAAAGAACATAACTAATAAAGCAAAGTGTGCTGCATACACACCACCCCATAGAGCTTAAAACACTCACTGAGTGGCTTACAACATTATTGTGCAGGCTACACAATGCGCCCCCCGCTCCAGTGAGCTGGGTACTCAATTTACTGATCGGAAGCATGGAAGGCAGAGTCATTTTGAGCCAACTACCTGGATCCACTGGGATCAAACTCTGGTCATGAGAGTCTTAGCTGCAATATTGCAGTTCAACCACTGCACCATGAAGTTCTTAATAACAAAAAAAACTTATGATAAATGAAATAGTATAGAATCAAATAATAGAATGAGACAATAAAAAAGAAGGGCCTTTACAATCTGTACCTACTGGCTAAGTCTTTTATGTGCGTGCTGTACAACCATTTCGTGTAAGCAATGAATTATTTACAAAAACATACAAGGCTAATTTATTCCATTATAGAAATTTTATTCTAAATTTAGTTTTATTTAGTCTTCTGATATAAAAAAATATGCAGCCTCTTGAATGTGTCCTGCAAAGGGAAAGGGAAGAATTAGAAAAATATATAAAGACTAGCTGAAGAGCAGCAGACATACACTTGCCAAAATGAAATGACTGAATATTTAATATGTCAAAGATTAAATAGAAACTAAAAGCTTCAAGATCTGCCCAGCTTCCTGGAAACAATATTGCAGGGCAAGGCAGGAACAGTGCTGTATTGATCTGCCTCAACTGAAGGCAAATTTACTTCTATAAAAAATCCACCATGACTAGACATGAATACACTTCAAATCAGACCCTACCTTCAGGTAGAGTGTTTCTAATTTTCTTTATCATAATTCAGGATTACAGCAGATTTGCATTACAGTAAGACCTTAACTTTTCTCTCCAAATTTCACTTGAGTGAAGGAGTCTGTAGATCAGACCTGGGCAAAATGTGGCCCTCCAGATGTTGCTGAACTGCAACTCCCAGCAATCCTAGCCCACACAGCCAATAGTGAGGAGTGTTGGGATTTGCAGTTCAGCAACATCTGGAGGGCCGCACTTTGCCCAGGCCTGCTGTAGATAATAGTTACTGTATCAATAGGAACCCTACACACATCCCTCTCATTAGTAATCTTTTCATCTGCACGGCAATGTAATCTTAGTAACAATCTTAGAACTGCAGAGCTGGAAGGGACCCTATGGATCATCAAGTCCAGCCCCTGTCAAGGAGGCACAGTGGGGAATCAAACTTCCAACCTCTGGCTCCGCAGCCAGATGGTATATCCCCTAATCAGAAACACTAGCCGTTGTCTGCAGCAGGACAAAGATCAGCAGGCATGTTCCACACAAGAAGCACGTTTACTATGTTATCATCTTAGAACTGCAGCTTTTGTTTTAATACAATACAATACAATAAATTCAGTAGCTGATACCCTCACTTGTTAACAACTGAAGTCCTGTTTGAGCACTTACTTCTTTTTCTTAGGAGAATGCATATATTAACAGCTACCCCAGGTCAGTCGTGCCACATGATCAGTTTTCTGTTTGGTAGGCTTTATGAATCCCAAGAGTTCCAACTCCGAGACTGCTCTAATGAATCGAGCACTTGAGAACGGACCGTCAAGGAACACTGTTTACCTCTTTCAGGGGAGTATATGCAAACCGACTCAACAGTTTTTAAATCTAAGCAGGGAATGAATTCTGGACCAGTCATTGAAACACACCTTCACACATTCATACATATTTGGTCCCCCCACAAAAGATCCCAGTGATCCTGCTAGGAAACAATACCACATAGGGAAGACGCACCTTATTTCCCTGCAAAAATTCCATACCTCATGGGCTGTCGGGAGCAATGAATTAGTAAGATTTTTTGGAGGGAGAAGGAAGCCCTGAATGGAGTTCAGGGAGGCAAGAGACCTCCCAAACCCAGAAAGTTGCTCACCGCCTGACAAGGTCTGGATGTAGCGCTTGCCTCTCTTATCAGTAGCCTCTTCAACAGAGTTCCACTCAGAATGCTCCTGCCAGCAGAGGAAGTGAACAGGTAGCTTTTGCAGTTCCTTCACCTACTATTCCTCATGCTTTCCTTGAAGTGTTCCAGTCTTTTCCAGACCAGCTCTTCAAGGGGCGTAGGCAGCTGCCAAAACACAAGCTACAAAAGACTGTGAAAGGTTCAGACAGTCTTCCTAGAAAGTTACTGGGGTTCACAGCCTCTGAGACTGTCCCTAAAGTGCATGATACTCTTAACAGGTGTTTTATGTCACAGTCCTCTATTTTTATTCAGAACTCAGTGTGCCCAATAGGACATATTCTAAGGAAAATGTTTAGACAACAGGAGTGTTACACTACAATCCTCTACCTGTCTACTCAAAAACCAGTGGAATTTTCTCCCAAGTCTGCCTCAGACTCACTTGAAAAAAAGTGGTGATAGAATTTAAGCTTACAAAGCAGTGTTGCTCCGGTAGCTGATAAAATATTCTTGCGAACTAACAGAACATCAAGAGATGTGGCCATTCTGAAAGATACCCTCATCCCCAGTGAAAAAAGGAAAACGAGTTCTCATTATCTTTGACAAATTAGGAGAAATAACAAGCTTCTCTCTTCCTGGTTGGCAGTGGGAAATGTGAAGCCTCTATTCTAGTCAGCAGTCCTCCGCCCCCCTGGCATACATGGATCTTCCTAACTTTTTGATAAGGTTTTTTTTTTCCTTGTATAAAACATGTTTAGTGTTACGGAGTTGCAAGATGTTTTGCTGATCCCTTTTTGATCTAGCCTCAAGTTACATTTAACAAAGAAATACATGTTTTAAAAAAGAATTAGTAAAGATTGGAAAATTGAGGGGGAAAGGATACTGAGTAATATCATCTATCTGGTCCTGTTTCGGGTCTGTCACGTCTGAATTTTCAGCTGCTGTTATCACTGTGGAAAAAGCCTAATAGAAAATGCAACATTTTGAATGTACCACATTTTGTTAACATCCCGCAAAACATAAACAAAATTCACACACCAGCATAATTGCTACACAGAACTTACGGTACCATCACTAGACAGCATACTAAATTGTTTAAATGAGAGAGGAAGACTTCATACATCTACAAAGAGCTGCGGGTGGGCTTTTAGCCGCCCAGAGTGGTAGAATATACCAGCTGGGCGGGATATAAATCAAATAAATAAATAAATAAATAAATAAATAAATAAATAAATAAATTAATAATAATAATAATAATAATAATAATAATAATAATAATAATAATAATAATAATAATAATAATAATAATAATAATAATGTTTCCTGGGGATTTATTTTAACTTGGCTAATGACAAAGTTTTGAACAAGTTATTTGTTCTGTGGTTTGGTTGCAAATTTCAAATCCAAACACTACTAGGATAAAAAAAAAGTAGCCTTGATGTTTAATGAAGATACAGTACATACATGATTTAATATCAGACAGGTAACTGTGCAGGGAAAAACTGTAGTACTAACCCCTGGTTTGCCTCAGCTTAGTATCCAAACTGATGACTTGTGCCCACCATAGCTCTCTCCCCTCACCTTAAGATATTTGCTGAAAACTCAGGTAAAGGGGTACCAATTTCAGCAGAGAAAGCAACTAGCACTTTGCTGCTGCCTCCCAAGCTATTCTCTTCCTTTCCTGCACTGGAATGGCTTGTCTTCTGCAAACTGGGCAGGAGGCCATTCACTGGGCAATTGTATTTACTTCCTCAGCAAAAGCTCACAGGAAGGAAAATAAATGCAGTCTCCCTTTCTACAAGCTTTCCAGAGGTAAAGAGAACCGCTTCTTTCCCTTTCTGTTGGGATTTAGCGAGAAGCGGCAGCAGTGGGACACTGCAAAGCCCCAGCTAGGAGGAGGGGGCGTATCTCCATGTGGACGACAGATGTGCTTTTACTCCCATAACCAGAGATTTTGAATGAAGCACCAGTTGAGTCTATCCATTCTTGTTTGTTTATACCAGACAAAAATGGGGACCAAAGGAAAGTGTTTGCCTTTCTTTTTCTCCCTGTTTTTTAAAAGGTTTTCACAAAGAAACAGCAGTGGGGGTGCTGGTGCTTTCCACAAAATGTAACTTGTGAGAGCAAAATCGTATGTCCTTCCCTCTTCAAAGAATGGAAAGATCATTTCTGTCCAGCAAATTGGGTTTCTGGAGATAGCACCAGCCATGCCTCACGCCTACTGGATTTAAAGAGAAAGAAACAAAGGGGAACGGTTCCTCTGTTTTTTCCTCCTTCCTATTTTCTTTCCCATCTAAGAAAGATCAATGAGACATGGCTGGTCTTTTTCTTCCAACGCTTAGCTTCCATGATTGAAGTATTTTCTCCTCTCCTCCCGGTATTCTAAGACGAAAAAGAGAGGCGTTTTTCTCCTGACAGTTGAGATCTTTTGGAGAAAGTGCTACCTCCACCCTACCGATGCTTCCAAAGAAAGAAGCAAATGAAAGACATTTCTGCTTTCTTCTGTGTAGAAGAAAAGGTATGTGGCTTATCTCACCTGCTGTCTTTTTTTTGGGGGGGGGGGGAGAAGATGCTGCGTGTAAGTGGCAGAGAATGGAAGATGAAAGGAGAATCTTATTTCATACAAGCAAGACTTTTTGATAGACGCATAGCAGTGCTCAACAGTGGCAAGAAGTGCCCTTGCTGCTGCAGCATGGATTTTCTGAACCCAACTTGCCCAGGACTAACTAGGAAGGTGACAGGGATTGGGATTTTTGTAGCCTGAAAGGACAAGATATTGCAATGTTACACAACAAGAATGTAACGGTCAGAACACAAAAGAGGCTTAGCAAGAAAAAAATGACAAGCTGAGAAACATTTAGCAAAGTAGTTATCAAACTGATTCATGTTCACATACCTCTAACCAGTCAACAAGGTTAATTAATCTGCCACACTCCAAATGAAGCTTGTATGCTATACAAATATCAGGAGCTGTTTTAGAAATGGACCCTGCGCCACTTTTCAAGGATTCGTTCTGACAAACAAAAATTCACAGTGGGGAAAATAGTTATAATGTACTTTTAATTTATATGCTAATGATCCCATCATCTTCACTCCCTTCCCCCTATATTAAGACACAGGCCAAACTTCAGATACTGCTATCATAATATACACCACTCAGTCAGAAAGCTGCAATAATGAACCTTTAGAAATACTAATCTGTAAGCATGATCCCAGCTTTGCTCTTACACCAGTCCAGCAGTTACAAGTGGAAAAGTGCAACTAATTCAGTACAGGTTTTCCTCACATTAATTTTTCATTTTATCCAGCAGCAAGCACTGCCTTCTTCCTGATGAGTAAATGACAGTAATGGATAGGACTTACTGTACACTACAGTAAGTCCTATCCATTACTCTGAGCAACCCAAACCACATCTGACACACAATAGATAGCCTGCTTCACCCAGGGCTAATATCCTCCCTTGCCTGTCAGCTCTGCTGGAACAGGCAACGAGTCTGGGAAGACAAAGAGTTATGGTGAAGACAATAGACAGTGGATGCAGCAGTTCAAGTACTGGACCAGAAGTCTGAAGATCTGGCCTCAATCACCAATCAGCTGTAAAATGCAGTTGGCAACCTTGGGCACATCACATCGTTCCAGCCTGACCTGTCTTACAGGACTGGGGAGATGAAGTGCCTAGGAGGAAAGCTATGTATACTGTCTTGGTTTATTGAATTAAGGAATGATATAAGTCTATGCACATAACCTTGGATGTGTACAGGCAAGCTGAGGAAGTGGTAGTCTGGTGTAGGGGTCTAGTCACTTCCAGCTACTTGTCACAGCCTTGGGTTGAAGGTTGAGATCTCACACTTCCTAGTCACTAACTTGTTGCCCTATAACATGAACACTACAACCCCTGCTACTCTCCTTTTTGAGACATACACAATGATAGCAACAGAGCAGAGCTCTGCCTATGGAGATTAGATCTACCGTATTTTTCCGTGTATACGACCTCCCAATGTATAAAACAACCCCCTAATTTTTACCCTTGCCGGAGGCGGAGGAGCAGTCAATGGGCAGCCACAAGGGGTGGCCCAGCGCAGCTGCTCCTCCGCCTCCATCTCCTGCTGCTGCTGCCTCCGCTGGCCGGTCGCCTCCTCCAATGCGACTGCCGGGGCTCACCTCCAGCTCACGTCGCCACCTTGTCCCCTGCCCGAAGGAGACGATCGCTGGAGGAGGTGATCGGACGGCAGAGGCAGCAGTCAATGGGCATCCGCGAGAGGCGGCTGAGTGCGGCTGCTCCTCCACCCCTCCGTCTCCTGCTGCCGCCTTGCATGTATAAAATGACCCTCAATTTTTCCTCCAATTATTTTAGGAAAAAGTGTCGTTTTATACACGGAAAAATACAGTATATGTCCTATAAGCCAAGACTTAGCACAATCTGTCAAAAAAGATGAGAACACTACCCAGAATATGCACACCTATCTATGCATGTGGCTGGAGGAAGATGGTGGCAGTAAAGCTGGTGAATCACCTATTTAGATCTGAGGGGCAGTGTTCCATTGCCACAGCTGAGACAGAGGGAAACCTGCTGTTGCTGGAATTCTTACAGCATAAACCAAATGATGTAATGTTGTAGAGAATCAATTGCTAACTTTCTTACCATGCAACTTTAACATGAGTAACATCCTACACCACCAACAACTGTAAGAATTCCAAAATCTTTGTAGTACAGATTGCTCATACTGGGCAGAATCCTGTCCACTCCCTCCACTCATGCCACACTTTATTATGTGACTAGCTGGTCACTTTCTGGCCTTGAGTAAGTTGATGTTTCTGGGTGCCCCGCATGGTCGATGTAATTTAAATTCAAATTGATTTAAATCTTGATTTAAATTTTAAAAATCAGATTTTTTGGTCATTTAATTTTTTTTTTAAAAAAAAGCTTTTTGATTAAATCGTAATTAAAATATTTTTTTAAAAAATCACTGATTTTTATTCACACTGATGCCCCCTTACACAAGGCTTGGAAACTGTCGAATAACTTGTGCAGCATGTGTATGAATCAAATGAGCAAGGTTCTGTTTCCTGTCCTTCTGTAAACCGGGAGTAATGTTAGCAGCTATAAATCAAAACCAGAGTGAGAGGCTGATCAAAGTATGGTGGTGAACATTCCCATACAGGGATGTGAATACTGTTCTCAGTAGGAATGAAGCCAGAAAGGCTGTGCCCTGCTGTCCAAATGATGCTGGCTCAGCCACAAGAAATGGTGGGAGAACAAAAGGCAAGTGCCTCACTTTCTCCAAGGACTAGTATATTTTCAGTACTTGTCTCCGAGGAGACCTTCGCTAAGAGATGGATTGTGTCTCCGAACTGTACCCAAACTGTTAGTCATGTGTCGGTTCTTTGCTGTCTGCATCTCTTTGTAGTCAGAGACAGATATTTATCACGAGAACTTTCATCCTGGCTTTATAATTCATGAAAGAACAGGTGGTGCTGAACTTATACTATGAAAATTACTTTGTTGAAAATACAGTTAAATACTAGTGTGTACTGGAACAACAGAGAGTCTGCTTCCCCCTAGATTTCAAACGTTTTCCCAAAGCATGTTCAGATATTTTAATAAAAAATGCCAGGCCTCTGACTTGGCTTTCATCATACATACTGGAAACTGAATTAAGTTTGCTCTTCCAATCTAAGTTCTTAGTCTGTCTAAAAGCAAATAAATGTGAAAAGTTCAAATAAATAATTGGGAACATGTACATGTTATATTCTTTTCCCAACCTTGCTCTTGTTGATTTTTATTCCACTATCTGCCTCAGTGTGGTAAATATAATTAGACGTATGGTTTTGATAAATTTCTTTTAAAAAAATCTTTCTTTCCACTAAAGTCCCTAACTCTGCCTCCCAGCATGTAGATAAGTTTATTGAGAAATTCATCGAACTGACTTGCCGGAATATTGGTTGTAAGGGAAAGAAGTGAGATGGGACAGACATTTTGGCAGATATTTTAGGCCTCATATATAGTGCTGCTGTTTTCAATATCTCAGGAGAGATGGGAAGCATCTCTGCTAACAAGTTAGGATCCAGAGCCTAATAATCCTAAGACTGTAAAGTATGAACTGACATGGTTAACAAGTTATTTCAGAACGGCCACTTTGTGACAGACTGCAGGACTCAAAAGACCACAGAAGCCAACTTTTGTATGGTTACATATCTAACACATTCCACACCCTTTCACTGAGAATCACAGAATCCAATGAAGGAAGCCGGTGCACAAAACCATGCACTGCTCCAGACAACATGCACTGCTTTCCAAACATAAATAACTCCAGAGACAGGAAGTACTTGACAAAAATACACCATGGGTATACTGTGCCTAGATTCTTATTTCTTACCTTCAGATAGAAATATGGATTATTGAGGGCAGTGTGAAGGGCAACACGTGGGGCAGCATTCAAATGTTCACGAAGTGTATTTGCTGCACTGAAATATATAACTTCATGCAGTGTTTGCATCTCCACAGGTACAAGGTACTTTCTGGAAAAGCATCATGGAATAAACAGTGAGACCGACTAATATTAACTTTGATTGATCTCAATTTCTACAGCAGGAAGAAGCCACAAGAAAGCACATCCATTTCCCATTTTGCTCTGGTATCATGTGGCAGTCAGTGTTAGGTGCCTGCTCTTCCTTGGTAGGAAGTTCCCGAGTGGGGGAATGGTTGCATTGAGAAATGTAGCCAACAAAGAACCTGGTGCACCATAAACATTCACATGGTGAGTTCGATGCTAATTAGAGATCTCAAGCCAGCTTTTAAAACCAAGCCCATTTGGAGCATATTGCAGGAACCCAGCTTAGACATAGCAATACTGTGTGTTACTGAAATGAGGTCTGCTTCCTCTAGATGAGGCTGCATGCAGTAAACCAACTGAAACTGGGGGAAAAACCACTCCTGACCACTGGTACTGGGCCTGTGCCATCATGTAGGACTTATTTTTCCCTTGAACTATCCTACTTTGTCCTACCTGCTGTCTGGATACTATAGTTTCCTGTGCAATAATGGGCTGTTTTCAAATTCATGTGAAGAAAGCACTGCTTCCTTCTGCAAATAGAGATGGATAGCCTGTGGTCCAAGCATCACCAGTGGCCCTCTGACTAATTCCTATCATTCAATGGATTAAGGACTACGGAACTCTACCAACATACTTTTTAAAGATATGTTTTTAGACATTTAGAATCCTTTAATGGAAGCGAATGTGTAGATATTTCCATCCATCCCACGTGAATGCCTTCTATACTTCTAGGGTTGTTTAAATCATGTTGCAGTAACATTGGAAATGGGGAACTATGTTTAAGTGAACCTTACAAACCAGCTATAAAATCAGTTGACATATGAATATAAAGGAAAGAAAGAGCACATATACATATGCATTTGTTCTTTCCACAGCAAACCACAGTGCAGGTGAGCTGTTTGTTAGTGAACCAGCTTGAATTCACTATGCAAAACTGAGCAACCATGTCAAAAAATGCTGTCTTAAGCACTATTTTCAACTAGAAATGTGCCCACAAGTTTCACACACAAATAAGTACCGTGTTTCCCCAAAAATAAGACAGGGTCTTATATTAATTTTTGCTCCAAAAAACGCATTAGGGCTTATTTTCAGGGGATGTTTAGAGTAGACCTTTGGTCTAGATGGGCGGGATAGAAATCCAATAAATAAATAAATAAATGTGGTTTTTTTTTCATGTACAACAATCTACATTTATTCAAATACAGTCATGTCATCTTCTAGTTGCTGCACAATGGTGGGTTTCACTTAACTGGGGCTTATTTTGGGGGTAGGGCTCATATTAAGAGCATCCTGAATAATCATACTAGGGCTTATTTTCAGGTTAGGTCTTATTTTAGGGGAAACAGGGTACAAGAAAGCAGTGCTTACCTCACAAGCCCATCTATGAAGTCAACAATTTCAAAACGGAGCATTTCAAATTTGCTTAGTTTCTTAAGCCTTCTTGACTCTTTTATCTCCAACAGAGTCTAAAAAACAACAACACACACACATAAAGGAAAAAGGAATGTTGAAGTCCTATTGAGTAAATCACTGAGCAACATTAATAAGATTATTCCATTTTTCAGATGACAACCCAACTGATTGTTACAATAGTTTCTAGAGACTACTCACAAAGAGTATTAGCTGTGATGACCAAATAATAATGTGTTTCTTAGCTGGTACTGTTGCTGTTTTGCAAGTATTAGCAACAATGCATATGGAAAGATGCATTAGCTGTAGCTTGAAATAAGTAATTCTAGAAATGCATGACCACTTTACACAAAAATGTCAGGTTATTCTCCTTGCTTTCTGAAATACATCCATTTCTTACATACTTTTACTACAGCAAGAGTAAGTATAGAACCTTGACCTGAGCAAATAACCTACTGACTGAAATCCAGTAGTAAGTTACAACTAGAGTAGGTCCACTAAATCAGTGAGTGTCTGGTGAGTTAACACCGATCTATTGATTCAATATGCTTATTAATTCAATGAGTTTATTGTAGTTGCAATTTATTACTGGATTTCAGCCTCTGTTTTGTTTTTTAAAAAATTGTATTACTGTACAACCCTGGTGTCTACTGGGCTATTTAGAGCTTAGCTAAAGGGCTGCCCTGTCAGATCCACAGTTACTCAAGAACTGTTGTTGCTACTATTGCCCTGGCTTAGATGGCCAACATATGCTTATAGCAAGTCTCACAGTACTGTGAAGCTTAATCATAAAATCAGGAGGACAGGCAGTACAGAAAGATGTAGGTGTGATCCTACCAGTTTCCTTACTCTCTTCTACAAAAAGCTTAATGAATACTATTGGATTTTCAGAAGGCGTTTGATGCGGTCCCTCACCAAAGGCTGCTGAGAAAACTCCACAGTCAGAGGGCAGGTCCTCTTAGTTGAGAACCAGGAAACAGAGAGTAGGTGTCAATGGGCAATTTTCACAATGGAGAGAGGTGAAAATCGGTGTGCCCCAGAGATCGGTCCTGGGACCGGTGATTTTCAACCTGTTCATAAATGACCTGGAGACAGGGATAAGTAGTGAGGTGGCCAAGTTTGCAGATGACACAAAACTTTTCCGGGTAGTGAAGACCAGAAGGGATTGTGAAGAGCTCCAGAAGGATCTCTCCAAACTGGGAGAATGGGTGGCAAAATGGCAAATGCGTTTCAATATAAGAATAAGAAAATGTAAAGTAATACACATTGGGGCAAAAAATCAAAACTTTATTTATCAGCTGATGGGTTCTGAGCTGTCCATGATGGATCAGGAAAGAGATCTTGGTGTGCTGGTGGACAGCTCGATGAAAGCGTCAACCCAGTGTGCGGCGGCAGTGAAGAAGGCCAATTCCATGCTAGGTATCATTAAAAAGGGGATTGAAAACAAAACAGCCAACATTAGAATGCCATTGTACAAAATGTTGGCAAGACCCTACCTGGAGTATTGCGTACAGTTCTGGTCGCTGCACCTCAAAAAAAGGCACAGTGGAACTGGAAAAGGTGCAGAAGAGAGCGACTAAAATGATGACCGGGTTGGGGCACCTCACTTATGAGGAAAGGCTACCGCATTTGGGGCTCTTTAGTCTAGAGAAAAGGCGCCTGAGGGGGGACATGATTGAGACATATAAAATTATGCAGGGGATGGATAAAGTGGATAGAGGGAAGCTCTTTTCCCTCTCACGCAACACCAGAACCAGGGGACATCCACTCAAATTGAGTGTTGGGAGAGTGAGAACAGACAAAAGAAAACATTTCTTTACCCAGTGTGTTGTTAGTCTGTGGAGGTCCTTGCCACAGGATGTGGTGATGGCATCTGGCCTAGATGCCTTTAAAAGGGGATTACACAGATTCCTGGAGGAAAGGTCCATTGCAGGTTACAAGCCATGATGGGGATGTATAATCTCCAGGCTTAAAAGGAAGGTACCTCAAAATGCCAGATGCAGGGGAGGGGTATCAGGAGACAGCTATCTAGTTGTCTCATGTGCTCCCAGAGGCATCTGGTGGGGCCACTGTGAGATACAGGAAGCTGGACTAGATGGGTCCTTGGCCTGATCCAGCAGGGCTCTTCTTATTCTATGTTCTTATATTGGTCTGGTAATAAAGGTGTCTGACAAACAGAGATTACATATGCTGGTGAGCCAGCTGGTAGATTCTCTTGCATTAGTCAATGTGAAAACTAACTAGAGATTGTCTATAGCTCAGGTATGAAACAGGTTGCTGGTTGTTGTCATTTTCTTGTGTAACCTTGGACAATGTATTTTAACTAACCCTAAACTAACAAGTAGACTCAACATGAAATTTAGTTAGGCCTGGAACATGGGAGTAGGAAAGACATGAGTGAACCAATTTCAGAATTAATCAGTTAACACAATTATTTGCTTCTCAGCGAATTGCGGCAAGGGCATCCTCAGAGAATTCAGGATATTCAGACAAGAATCAGCAAAGAACAAACAGAAAAAGGGAGGCACTGGCTGGCGGAGCATTCAGCCCCCGCTCTTCACACTGGTTCTGTTGGCATTTCAAGACTACAAGCTTTTTCTCCTTCACTGGTTTTAATTCCAAAGGTGCTAATTAAATATGCCCTTCAGTTTGGTCAGTCAATTAAGTAGTCAGTCAATGACCAACCCATTAAGCGGTCTGACCTTTTGAAGGTGATAGAGGTCCGTCTTCTTCTGAAGTTCTTTTAATGAGGATATAGACGTGTCTTGATCATCACTGGCTTCAGCTATCAGAAGAACAGAGGTCAAATTCAGCATGAAAAAATGATGGCCAGAAACTGCTCATCCATAGAGGGAAGAGGAAGGTTCATGCAATAGGTGGCAGTCAAAAAGTATAGTGCTGGGTGCTGACTTGCATTCAGTGGGGCCCTGGTGGTTTGGAGGAAGGGGATGGGGTGCTGATTTTCCTTAATTCCTTCTTCTTCCCTTGCAGGCCCATGCAACTTCCCATGGCTGTTCAGACCCCTCTACAAAACAATGAGTGTTGTGGCATTGTGGGCTGCAGGGAACTGGAGAATATCATTTTTCCACAACGCTATCCCTTGCCTTTTCCAAATGGAACTTCATTCTGCTTGCAGAAAGACAAGTCAGGATCCAGCTCATTATAAACTAAGAAACCTTTCAAGTCTTCTCTGTCTTTCTGTTCCCTGAATTAGCTTTCTATAGTCAAATAGGACAAGATTAAGGACTTTAAGAAGAATAAGAGATAAGATGCAGCAAACTGTGAAATCCTTCTGCATCACTTAATCCTGCATTGTCTTCCTGAGCACATTTTCGACAACTAAACAGCTCAGTTCTACTGCCTTCTATGAAACATTGTCTGATTGTTTTAAAAACATATATACTTACTTTTTGTTCCTTCCACCCCTTCCTCCTCTCCCCATATTAAAATCTTTATGATAGAAAAGCAGCTTATTTCTTACTGCCTCAGGCAGTAGAGATCTGCAGAATTAAAATAAAAACAGCCGTACAAACACAACAGACCTCAACTATAGCTTCCTGTTTCTTTGTGTTTGGTTCCTACTTTTTCCTGTTGGTGATATAGACAATATGGCTCTCCTCAAATTCTTCACGCATTCCTATATTTGTAATTCTGTTCGCAATTCTCTGAGCCCTCAGCTACTGAGGTTTCAGCATTAAGCGCTTTAATATATTTAAACCTCACATTTGCCCACTTTCTAATTCAGGAGCTGTATATCTTACAGCTCAAAACAATCTTCTCATTAGGTTTGTGCATCACTCTCTGATGGGCTACAGGCAGAAAAGAACCATGGGAGAATCTGGAAAACTACTCCTCAAGAAAGTGATTCACTAGCTAGGTTTATTTTTGGTGTGTAAATTGACTGGGTGAAAAGGAGTGAGGCTTTGTAAAGAGACAAGAGATGAACAAGGGAAGGGATATGCACTCTCTTTCAATGGCAGATTACGCACAAACACACACACTTCCTCACATACATTAGCATAACAAAGGCACACATGAGTTGGAAAGCCCCAGGTCTACTACACAAGGTGCAATTAGTGTTTCACACATTTTCGTCAGATAAGCCAGGAAGCTTCATATGCAATCAGAATTACATTCCCTTTTTCATTTTCTGATCTAACATTCATAATTTAGTTCTGCATGTAGTTCAAGCTTTCATACTGAACTGACCACCCGCAACAAAAAAAGTAACAACTTAATCAAAGACCATTGTCCCACTTACTAAATACCAATTAACAATGCTGCATAAACTTCTCAAACAGTAAAAAGGTAAAAGGTAAAGGTTCCCCTTGACAATTTGTCCAGTCGTGTCTGACTCTAGGCGGCGGTGCTCATCTCCGTTTCCAACCCATAGAGCTAGCGTTTGTCCGCAGACAATCCTCCGTGGTCACGTGGCCAGCGTGACTAGACACGGAACGCCGTTTACCTTCCCACCGAGGTGGTACCTATTTATCTACTCGCATTTTTGCATTTTGCATGCTTTCGAACCGCTAGGTTGGCGGGAGCTGGGACAAGCGACGGGGGCTCACTCCGTCGCATGGATTCGATCTTACGACTGCAGGTCTTCTGACCTTGCAGCACAGAGGCTTCAGCGGTTTAACCCACAGCGCCACCACGTCCCTCAAACAGTAGAGAACAGTAAATCTCACTTCCAAAAATGGAGGAAGTGAATTCTACAACCTGCTCCTATTCTTAAATTAAATAGTGCAGGATAGACACAAATCCTGTGATATGCTAGTTTTTTTAAAAAAATCTTGCCAAGATCTGTTTTGGACAAAATTGTCAAACTAATTACGTCTGTATCCATTATCTGGCCCAATATTCACATTAAGTTTGTTTTAATGAATTTATTTGACTTTTTTTCATATCAGCTGACTAATATGAGGCTGGATGGGGAAATGGGCCTATGGAATTAGGCCAGTGGAAGGGAACTTCTGTTTTCCTTCTTCCCCCTGGCATTCCTTCCGGTTCTGGGAAAATGCTGCAGAGAAAGCCAGGCATTCCTGCTGGCTGGAGTGAGCTGAGCCTTGTGTGTGTATGTGCATACATGAGTGTGTACGCACACGCAGGTGTCCCAGAAAAAGAGATAGAAATTCCTCCCATGAGCAAATACCATCTGTTGGGAATCTCTACTGTACTGATTAACTGACAATAGCTGTTTTGTAAGTGGCATATAAGACATTTTTGAGATTGTCTGCATTACAGTTATGGACTGAAGCAGCCAGTAACCAAAATGCAGTTTCTATATTTAAGAATCAGCACAGACAGCAACAGTGTACTCAGATCTGGTGGCACCATTTTGAAAAGTACAAATATTCTTCCTGAATTAAAGACTAGGGCACCCTTGTAAATGGCCAGTTTAGTTACCCCCTCAGTAGGTCAGGTGCCCCCCCCCCCCCGATTCTGGATGCTGAAATGCATGAACATGCAACATAAAAATGCTCACTGCACATCTATTAGGTTAAAAAACAGCCAGCAATTTTATCAGGTGTGCTGCTTAGGACTATCAGTGTGGGTGTTGGAGAAACAAAGGCTGAAATCCTGTTGCCAAAAGTTATGCCATGTAAGGTTTATGACATCACCAGCTGCAGCAGTTTTTCAGGAATTAACATTATCTGGCCTCTCTCCACCAACAGATGGTCCAAAGACTCCTATGTGAACCATTTTAGCTATGGGAAGGGGAGGAGGGCTATAATTTAAAAAAAAAACCACTGCCACCAGAATAATTTTACCACCTGTAGTTATTTTCAGAAATTAAAGACCCTGTCTCATTCTGCAGCCCCCAATGGCTTCCCCAAGATAAAAGGGAGCCTTAAGACCTTTGAGGAGGCAAACTGAAAATGTTTAATTCCCAAAAATCTGCCACAGCTGATAATGTCATGCGGTGTAAGTTCTGCTACTGGGCTTCAGCTAAAATCTCAATCAATGACAAAAACTACATCAGGGAAGCTTTTAGCTAGACCCGCCATTTTAAAGACACAGGATATATGCAGCTGTCTAAGGGCATTTTTGTGGCCCTCTGTCCCCTATTCCCCCCCCCCCCAATTTTTATATACTGGGTAGATTTTACCACATTTTCAGGCCTACCAGCACCCTTGCACCTTTCCAAAGCCCACATCTTTTCCCCAGTGTTTACCTCCTTCCCCAGAGTAGACCTTTGGTCTAGATGGACGGGATAGAAATCCAATAAATAAATAAATAAATAAAAAAATAAATAAATAAATAAATAAATTTCTCTTAAACTCAGTTTCAACTACAAAAAAACACTGTATCACCGTTTTACAGGATATAAGCATTACATTAAAATGTAAAATAAAACAAATGTAAAAATAAACCTCTTTGGCCCCACTTCTACCCTTTAGCCCCACCCTCCTGAGAACACAGCTCTTGGCCCCACTGACTTTGTTCACCCATGGAGCAGATAATCTGAGAGAGATCCTTGGGCACATTTAAACTATGAACAGCAGGGTGCATATGAAGAAGCATAGCAAATAAAAGTCTGTATTGTCTGCTGACCGCAGTATTGTCATAGTATTGTCTGAATATGGAATACAGTGCAACATTTTTAGGCTACTCTGTGATGAAAACATCATTAACTGGTACAGAGGTTGTCACAGTGCTGCAAGTCTGCATCTTAATCACTTGCAACTCATCTTTTCAGTTAAACTGTCCCCCAGCCATTTGTTCCCATTTAGAATATGCTCTCCAAAAATTACTTAGGTCTGCTGATGACATATTCCAAATTTCGGGTAATGCTGTAGGCTTGGATTTTATTGCATCCCTCCACCGACAGAAGACTGTTTGATCCTAAGTAAGACTTACGAATGGACAAGAGAGAAAGCTGCAGGTGAGAGAAGATACTCCTCCTTCTACAGCCTATCCACACTGCTCCAAAGAGCACTCAATCTTATAGAGAACAGCAGAGGGGGTCACGTACCACCTTTTTTTCAATTCATGGCATAGTGTTGATTAGAGATGGGCACAAACCACTCGTTTGGCAGTTCATGCTGGTTCAAACAATGGCCCAACAGGTTGAGCACTCCACCTCCTTCGGCTGGCATCTACTCAGAGGCAGCACACCAGCTTCCCTGCCCCGCTTCCGTGGGGCACCGAACCACAGAACACCCGTTGGACTTGCATCCAAACCTGCAGAACTGCACGAACCGCCAAACTAGCAGTTTGTGCCTATCTCTAGTGCTGATGGAACACAGAATCGTCTCTCAGCAGATGACATACAAAGGGTCATAACTCACAGTTTTTCCTACTAACCTACTTTCATTTCACAGTTCAAAAACATTCAAGAACTATGACCAAATTCCCTAAGAAGTATGCCATCTGCCAAAAACCTCCGCTCAAAAAAGTGCTCTGTATATTCAAGGTATTCTCCAGGTTGATGATCTCTTTGATAACAATGGTGGCTAGATAAAGGTGACATTTAAAATTTTAACACAAGCTGGTAGCTTAGGATATACCTTCAAAATTTTTAAGTTGACCCAGGTATTCTTCTAATTTCTCGGCAGGGGTTCCAAGTTGTTTTGCAGAAGAGGATGTAAGAATCTCCAAACATTTTTCCAAAATGACCACCAATTCATCCTTGGCCAACATCCTGAAATTTTAAAAATCCGACAACATTAAGAGCTTACTAGAGATTCACAAAAATAGACTCTACTGAAGTACTTAACTTAGTATTTCTATTTTCATTTGTGTTTTCTATTTTATGAGTTGCAACCCGCCCAGAGTAGTGCTGTGACACTAATGGGAGTGGGATACAAATAGAAATAACTAAATAACTAAGTAGATAGATAGATAGATAGATAGATAGATAGATAGATAGATAGATAGATAGATAGATAGATAGATAGATAGATAGATAGATAGATAGATAGATAGATAGATAGATAGATAGATAGATAGATAGATAGATAGATAGATAGATAGATAGATAGATAGATAGATATTAACTGGACTGGTTTCTACTGTGCATTTGTCTACCCTTTGTAAAGGCAGGAAAACCACCCTGATTTTCATGCTATACTTTTTTTCCTTCTGTTTGAAACAGTTATCAGAGAGGGGGTTTGAAACCATTTAAAACTATCTGCACTCTATGATTTAAACAAAACCTGGCTGGGCTAAGATCAGTGCTAAAAGTATCCCATGTTGCCTTATGCTCCACAAAGCCAGGAAACTGGAGGCTACGACACCTAGAGCCAGCTCAAGTGAGAGCACTACTGCTTCTAATTACTTGGGAGCTGGGGTGCTCGTATTTTGTTTCCTAGCACCATTGAGACTGATGATGGTGGCAATAAAGAGAAACATCAAAAGAAGTTTGGAATATAATTCATTTATTCTAAACAGGATCTTTTAAAAGGTGCATCTTAGCAGACTGGAGGTGGGAAATGTACTGATTTTGAAGAGGAATTAAATGTTTAATTATGTTTATTTCACTTCATTTGTAAGCCAGAGCCTCTTTCCTTCTACAACGTACTTAAAGGGCTTAGAATATGAAGACAGACAACTGAGTTCACAAACCTTAGCTGTTGTATCTTTTCTGTTGCAAAGTATGCTGGGAAGATTCAGACTGAATCAAATAAGGGAATAGGGAGCTTAACCTTTTCTACTCATCACTCATTTTCAACTCCCATACCATTCCACCCTACTTATTTAATCTCCACCAAGCATCTCAAGCATCTCCACCAAGCATCTCAAGCAACCACAGACAGGTTTTGCAGCATGCCTGCTAACGTAGATCTCAGCATTGTGGCAAATTATTTTTCCATCACTCATCATGTCGAAGTTCCAAATCTAGAACAAGGAACTTGAACTTGCACTTAATTCAGTTGCACCATAACGTCACAGCATAATGATGCTGAAGGCTATGAAGGGGCCTCCTCTACCTGCCGAATCTATCCTGCCAGATACTGATGTAAACAACAAAATGGCAAGGGTCAACTCACAGGAGGATTTCATATACAAATGTTAACTGGACTGGCAAGTGAGCTTTTCTTCCAACATTGACAATGAGACAGCACTTTCCACTAAGCCTAAAGGAAGCAGGCTAGCTTAAGTGATACAGGATAGGAACCCTGACATGCAGCTGCCTC
Organism: Intellagama lesueurii; assembly: GCA_037013535.1. Classification (NCBI taxonomy): domain Eukaryota; kingdom Metazoa; phylum Chordata; class Lepidosauria; order Squamata; family Agamidae; genus Intellagama; species Intellagama lesueurii. The sequence goes on along the minus strand of JBAJHW010000001.1, from coordinate 245,488,336 downwards.
TGCTAACCTCTCGCTGCCATTTGGATTCTCTGCTCTCTGAAGCAAATGTCTCATTTCCCCTAATTGGAGGACTAGCCCCGGGGATGATCAAGAGTATACTCTTCTAAATGCTCAAACTTCGTAGCTTCCTCTCTAAATCCTGACATTTCAAAGGTAAACACCACCCTTCGTATAAGCAGCAGAGTGGTATAGCAAGTAAAATGCTAAACCAAGGCAACTGAGGTTCATATCTCTCCCCCATGTTAGTCATCACTTTTTTTTTCAGCCTAACACACTCCAAAGCACCGTTCACACCATGGGGTCTGCATGTGTCTGTGTGTTTGTGTGTGAGAGAGGAGGGGGGAATATGAATACCCCCCCCAAACTTATTCTGAGAAAGAGTGTTGGGGGAATAAAAGCATAATACAGCATAGTGAACAGGCCACAGAGCAAAATAGTTTAATCCATGGACTACTCAGCATGAATGAAAAATTAGAGGCTGGCACTGTTCTGCCTGGCAGCTCCACCATGAAGGATAGAAATGTAAATTAAAAACATCCATTTTATCTACAAGAAACAATGTGGCCAGTTACAAAAAAGCTTCCTGTTTGGCAATGTTTTTAAGAGCCTCAAGGCCTCTCTGAGTAGCAGAATGGAAGTGTTTTATATAGCTGAGCAGAAGGAAATGAAAAGAAGGCTACCTCACCAGCTGAATGGCTGACTCATATTCTTCTGTTTCCCAAACTCTCTTCTCTAAACAAGCACAATACAATTCTCTGATCTGCAAAAAGGAAAAGAATATTTTACAAACAGGGAAAAACACATTTCTGGTTTACAATGGAAAGGATTAGACTATCACAAGACTGTGTTCTTGATGTATGTAATAAGTGCTCAGAACCCACTAACGTCAGATTTGGGGATTCAAAATTCACCTCATCTAGACCTAAAAAATGAAGAGATGGAAAAAATATTTAGTGCTCAGGAGCCAGACAGTCAGGAAACCAGCTAAAGATCACGGCAAAGAAAAGTAAAAAATAATGGATAAGGCCAGGTTTATACAATAAACCTAAACCAGTTTTGCTGACGTTTAGAATTTTTTTAAAAAAAAAATTCTACCTGCTTCCCAACTAATCCGCAATTTCTGGTATTTACATCTAGGAGACAATCAGAGCAATCAGAGTGTTCCAACTCTTCGTTTCAAACTCAAGATAGCCACAGGATGTACATCTAGGCACTGCACAAAGTTTGCCTGTCTGTCTGTCTGTTTATTTATTTATTTTATTGCACTTCTACGCTGTCCTCCCAACAGTGGGACTCAGAGCCTGACTACACAGAGAAAAAATGCAGGTTTGGGGCAGGCTGATTCACATTTCCCCCCCACTGATCCCATGATGCAATGGAAAATGCAAATCAGCCGAGTTCCACATTCCCAATCCGTAGTTTTTCCTCCCCAGCACAGACCCTTCTACTTTTTAAAAGCTGAATCCTTAAAATGTTTAAAAGTTGAAGCCCAATCAAGTGCTTCCTTCTTTGCCTTTTGTCTCATGAGATGCGCGCGCTCACTCACTCACTCACTCACTCACTCACTCACACACACAAAAGCAGCACACATTTACAGGGAGCAAAGCCTCTGACACTTCTTTTCTTTTATAGTTTTCCATCGGTAGCACTCCTGGGATTTGTTTTTATATGATAGGTTAAGAAATGGAGCTTGTCTCTGAGAGCAATTAAAAAAAAAAAAAAAAGCAAACAAAATCATTATATGAAGAAGCTGGAGTAAGAAGCCTTTTTATTATTTATGAAGCAGTACTTTGTAATGGTGCCATCTACAGAGCTATACACATAACTGTAAGCAAACGGGGGGGGGGGAGGTTCTCTCCTGTTTTTGTGTGGTCACTTAAATCGCACATACCTGAATTCCCCAGTGCAACTCCACTGCAAGTGAATTCTCATTTCCCTTGCTATGTAGTCATATCCTCAGTATGAAATAGTGTTAACAGTTAAACTGAGGGTCAGATTATACTGCTTAATGTAAATTTATTTATTTATAGACAATGTAACAGACCAGCAGTAGGACATTGAGCAAAACTGAAGATGAAAAAACATTATACACACTTGTTTGCCTAATGGATATTTTGGAATAGAAGATGTGGCTGCATGAAGACATCGCAGAATTGGGAAATAATTTTCATGATAAGTATTCAGGTCTTGCAATAAATCTTGCACAGTTTTCTAAGGAGATAAAGGAAAATTCTTGATTAGTCTATTACTCAAAACAATAGTCAAGAGGAAATTCTCAGTACTATTATACAGTTAATGTACTTATATATATGCCCAGGCAGAAGTAAGCCCCATTGATTCAACAATTGGATTTACGTACATAAAGTAAGCTTGTATATGATTGCAATTTTTGGACTCATCTTGAAATGGCAAGCTTTTAAAAAGAGTCTTGTCCTCAAGAGAATAACTTGGAAAATGCATCAATAGTGTCAGAAGCAAAAAGACAATGGGAAGTCAATCCCAACTGGCTGAAATCCTTTTTCACACAACTACACATCTCTTCTGAATCTCTTTAATTGTTTGGAAGCCATAGAAATTGTCCAACAGGAGGAGGAAGTCATTAACTACTGATAATAACTGCTGCTGGTAATGCTGCTAATTGCAACAGCAATTTTAGGTAATTAAAGACTTCCTCTTCCTATCCCATGGCTCCCCAATGATGGAAGGAAGGGATTACATAAGGCACAAGACAGGAATAGAAAGTGATTAATTTCTGAAAATCACCCCCAGGTTGATAACACCACTGGGGGTGCAGTTGCATGAGAAGAATTTCAGCTAATGAGTCCAAATTCCAGTGTTTCTAATTCCCAAAAGCAAGTATTACTCGTAACTACCATAGGGCACATTCCTTGGAAGCTTCCCAGGCCTTGACAGAGCGCTAGAAGTGGAAATATCTTGCCCAATCATTTCAACAGATTTGACTTTTTTTAACACAGCCAATACTCATAAAGGTGTACTAAACTGTATTGTGTGGCTGTTACTCACAGGTGGCAAATTCACTTTTCTTTACTCTCCTATAAGCAAGATTGGAGTACTATCATCCCATCCACTATATTTTTTTATGATTTATCCCAAAAGAGTTTCCAAACATATATAAATTTAAGGCCACATATGAAGGTTTTGGCTAGCAAACTTCCTCCTGCAGTCTTTCCAACAATACTCCATTCCCTTCGGGGAGGGGGGGGGGTTCCTAGTCCCCCAGAAGAAGCTTGTAAGAATGCAGAGAACTGCAATGCAGAGGATCTGGAATCCCCCACTGGATAAGCACATTTCCACTTGTATAAGTCTGGATACAGATTCTATTACTTGAATTCAAATATACTTTCTATACCAGGCAAGGTCTTCAGTATACTGGGCGTTTTACATTCTTCCCCACTGCAACTTTTCCCATCCCCTGAAAAGCCTCATTTCAAGGTTAGGAGAACCAAGCAAGTAAAATGACTCCCTCATGTACATGTGGATGTGCCTTCCTGTCAAAGACAGAAAATCTTGGGTCCAACTACAGATTAAAGGAAAAACTCCAGTGGATATCCCTGATGGAACAAAATCCTGCACAACTGTGTATCTTATGTTTTGTCCAAGCCACAGCTATACTGGACTACTAATGTGTGATCAAGTCCTTTCCTTCAGCTGGTAAGAAATAATAATCGATCTTTAATCACAAAATTTGTCTAGCATTTTCAGCTTACTGAAATTTTTAAAAACAGACCTCTTTAGAAAAACTTATGATCATAATTCAAAAAGATGTCCTTTTTACATTGCAAAATGTAGACTCCATAAGTTTGGAAGAGGAGAAGACATGTTGAGTTGCTAGCGAAAAAGGACAGATAAAACACATTCCCACCTAAAATGGGGGTTGGCAAAGAAGGCTTAGAAAGTTGGAGCTATGAGCCTGATTCTGTTTCTTTACTATGGATCACAACACAAATGAAATATTTTGTATATCCATTTTCAAACAACAGTTTGAATTCAAAACAAGTTGCATATAGTGATATGTCACACGGAAAGCTTTTTCACCTATGAGAAAGTTACACAGAAAATATAAAGAAGCATTGCTTATGTTGTGCCATTGTTATGAAGAACACTGCATACTCCACTTATAGATAATAATTTACAATGAGGAAAACATAATGCAGAAGATCCTGATGGAGTAAAATCACTCATACAGTGGAGGTAGCATGAACAGTCTGCCTTTTTAATTGTTTGTGCAAAATGGTATCAAGTACTTCCTTGCACAAGTGTAAACTAGCATTTCTGAAAACACATCTCCCCTTGTATACTGGCTTTACCTATGAAGGTACAAAACCCTTCATTACTGTGTTACTGAGGGACGTGGTGGCGCTGTGGGTTAAATCGCAGAAGCCTCTGTGCTGCAAGGTCAAAGACCAGCAGTCGTAAGATCAAATCCACGCGACGGAGTGAGCTCCCGTCGCTTGTCCCAGCTCCTGCCAACCTAGCAGTTCGAAAGCATGCAAATGCAAGTAGATAAATAGGTACCACCACGGTGGGAAGGTAACGGCGTTCCGTGTCTAGTCACGCTGGCCACATGACCACGGAAACTGTCTACGGACAAAACACTGGCTCTATGGCTTGGAAACGGGGATGAGCACCGCACCCTAGAGTCGGACACGACTGGACTAAATGTCAAGGGGAACCTTTACCTTTACCTAGGACTTTACTCTCTGCTGCTGCCTAAAGAGATTCTATCTAGCGGATCTATCACAGGCAAGAAAGCTACTGGAGAGGCAATAAAAAGGCAGGCCCTAAAGCAATGATAGACAACTTTTTAGTCCAATACCCCCACACACAACTTTTTTTTTTTAAACAGAATTTGCCTCCTAATGAATGGAAAGGACATTTTCAATATCTGGACAAGTACAAAGACAGCTAAAAGTTTTACTATTCTTCCTCTTTTCTTATTATTATTTTGATTTGATACAACAGTACATTTTAGTCCCTTACCTAGAGGATGGAGTGAGCAACTGGCGGCTTTCCAAATGTCATTAGATTACATCTCCCACCATCCTTCACCACTGCCTTTGTTGGATAGGTCCGATGTGAGTTGCAATCTAACAAAATCCAAGGGGCTACAAGTTGCTAACCCTTGTATTAGGATGTTCTACTATCTCAAGTAAGGCAGAAAATATCAAATTCTATATAAATAGACCATGCTTGACCTGTGAAGCTCCTGACTATATTAAAAAATCAACTTTAAAATTAGGACTATTGATAGTATGAATTTTAAAGGATAAACACACTATCAACACTGGTTTGATTTATTAATTTTAAATCTAGAAGCAATAGCTCTGAAGTGAGAAAACATTTGAAATATCTGAAAAATACACTTCTAAATGCCACTGGAATTTGCAGCAATACTGGTCCATTTTCAAAGCTTGTACAGTACAGATAATTTCTGCCACGATTCCCAAAATGGTTAGAAATAAATTGTATGGTTCTACACAAATAAACTCAAAATTATTTCTGTTAGATTGCATTTCTAGTACAGTTTTACTGATATATGAAATATAAATAGCTTGAACAGATTAACAGCATCAACTGATAACCTCATTTGTTTTCAAGATAATCTTAGCTCAACTCCAGCATGCTATGCCCTGTAGTGTAGCTCACAAATGTAAAGCTAAATCTTATCCTTCTGGCACCTAATACATCTGAAGCTAACTCCTTTCTCCTAGTGAGAACAAGCCTCATTGTTTTTACATAAAGATAAACAAACAGAAAGAATGGACTCAAATAGTCAAACCCTTAATGCCCTCCCCCATATAGAGAATCACTAAGGACATAAATCTTTGGCAGAGCCTGAAGACTTAGTGCCTTAACAAAACCACCTGGCAAAAATGCTTGTAATTCACAGATGAAAAGGCTAGTGCTTCAAAGAGACAGCCATTTGTTACCATCTAGCAGGACTATCGAATCTGAGTTTATATCCTTCTACCACACAAATGTCACTATGGAGGTCTTCAGATCCTTGCAGATTTAAAGAGAAAGTCAATTTGTACGCCAGTTCCCCTAAATTTAAGTGGCTACATCTGACAGATAATTCTGTGGTATGTTCTTTTGCTGTTTGATGGGACTCGACTGTTTTTGACAGGACTTTCTATTAAGCTCAACTGCTATCACAACTTTGAAATAAAATGTGACAATTCCCAAAGAAGGAAGATTTAATTCAGCTTCATGAAAGCCTTGTCCTAGAAAAATGTAACACTGACTCATTGGTGCTTTTGTTGCCATTGTTTGATATACTATCATTCTATGGATGAATGATTTCTAGCAGATCGAGATGAACTAAAATCTCCCTAGATTTAAGAAGTGGTGGCTGCTTTTTTAAAAAATAATCCTTCACGTCTATGACAGCAGAGCAGTATTTTAATCACATTAGATTTAAGTCTTTAATTTGGGCATTTTCTCTTTTACTTTGCTTCAAACCTTTTTGGAGGAAAAGCAAAGAAAGAACACACACACACACAAAAGGAACAGGTACATCAGAAACAGACTTGGTAGAAGGCAAATTTTCTTGATCTCCAATAGCTAGTAATTCAGTATCCCCAATTTATTTTGCTGACATTCATAAATTATCTCACCACATATCTGAACATCTGCAGCTGCCATTATATGTTTGTTTGAGGAAGAATCTCAGTAAGTTCCATGCAGTTACTTCTGAGTGAGAACAGGCTGTTTACTTGTAACTATGGTTCTTTGGGTGGTCCTCTGTGAACTCACACACATGAGCTTCTGGACATAGCCCTGTCTGGAAATGACTACACCTAGGTAGATTTTGGTTACCCTTGTACCCTTACCTCAGCAACAAGTCCATCATCATCTTAAGAAAGTAGTCAGACAGACCATGAGATAGATAGATAGATAGATAGATAGATAGATAGATAGATAGATAGATAGATAGATAGATAGATAGATAGATAGATAGATAGATAGATAGATAGATAGATAGATAGATAGATAGATAGATAGATAGATAGATAGATAGATAGATAGATAGATAGATGTGTGTGTGTGTGTGTGAGAGAGAGAGAGAGAGAGAGAATTCACTAATGATTACTGGAAGAACCACTATTACAAGTGAGCAACCTCTTCTATTTCTTCTTCTTGGAGGCCTCTGTCACTCACAGAGATGACTGGTCAGCTCACCATGGGAACATCACATCAAAACTGAAGAAAGAAATCTCTCTGTCAAACACTGCATCAGGCTTGATGCATGCAACCAACAACTCAATAATAGTTCACAACTTCTTCCTGAAGAACTTTTAATGTAAATTTCCTACCAGTAGAAGGGAATGAAATTCCATGGGATACTCCTGGGATATAATGGTAAACCTCAAAGAGCCATTGCTAATGATGCACCAGATGTTCATATGAGGTGTTAGAGGACCTGTGTTAATAACAGCTTCTGATGAAACAGGAGGGGCTTAGAGAATGAGACATGTGCCTGCATGCTAACAGGACACATCCTGTCCTTGTGTCCTCAGCATTTCCCAAAGAACGAAGCCATGCACCAACACATCCGAGCACATACCTATAACTTTGGCCCTGTAATCTGTCACATGAAGGCTAGCCAGATTCTGTGCACTTCTCTTTGAAAGAGGACTGCCACATTTCTCTGACTGTCAGACATTACAGTAAGGGAGACTCTATTTCTTCTCATAATAACAGCTGACAAACAGCCACAACAGACTGATATTGCTTATCCTGATGGTTAACGTAGTGCTTGAATAAAAGAGTTTGCAAATGAGGATAAAAGTAGTTTGCCAATGAGATCCTCCTTGTTCACTGTGGTAGAACCATGTAAGTTCCAATTAGAGGAGACCCACTGACTCAATAGGAACTTGACAAGTCAACAAATGTAAATCCCATTGGTTCAAAGGTTATACTCTAGTTGACGCCTCTCTCTGGGAACGCAGATTAGTCACATAAATTAATTTTATACTTATAGGAAACCCCGAAACAGTCTAGGCCGAGTGATTATACCCTAGTTATTCATAGGGATTCCTGACATTCCCACTCTACATCTGTCACTCTCACTAGTGCATCACACAGGCTCTATCTAGTTGTGTAGTACCTTGGTAATGTGAGGGAAGACGACCTCTTATCCTCACTGGGACATAACTGTCTACAAACATTAATGTTACTGTTTGTAGACAGTTACAATATTCTTACAAATAAGTTATAATTTCTTTATAAGAATATCAGCCAATAAATTCAGTTCCTAGAGAGAAATCAGCTCTCTGACAAAAATGTTTATGATGGGAGGTTCCAAGGGCTTTTTCAGGTGATACTTTCTTGTTCCCACCTCCATGCAGTGGAGTCAGGAGTGGGGCTGGCTTATGTACTTCTCTTCCCATTCCTCTTCCTTACAACAATACAAGGCAGAATATGAACTAGAGAGTTCCTATGTGTAATGACAGAAAGGTAGATGAGAACCACCACCGTATTAGGATGGCCAGAGGAAAATGTCATCTCTACAGGATCTGATAGTGCAGTCTTTGCTTTGAGAGCAGTATATCTCTACTATGCTGCTAACTACTATAGTTATCAAAGCTGAGGATGGTATCAAACTATTGAGTTCAGTTCATGCAATACTATAGTCTTGGCCATTGCCCTTATATTCGGTTATGCATGGTTAGGAAACCCCCAGATTGATTATTCAGGGCAGAGCGGGCTTGAGGGGAAAGAGAAGAGAAAGCCCCTTTTTGGGATCAGGCTTCCACCTATCCAATACTTTATGTCATCTGTGTTTCCTATGTTCGTTTACTACAGACTGCAAAACATATAAAAACTTATTGTCATCAATGTGATTTCAAGGAAGGCATTAATGTCTTTTTATGAGAACTGGTTTAAGGTTTTATTTTGTCTCTTTGTGCCAATAAACTCCCCAATGGGAAATTTTGCTTGTGTATATTAATTCAATCAAATATTTTAACTTAAAACTGAGCAACCAATGAATAAAAAACTTTCATAGTCAAGTGTATTCAAGTGCAAAATGAGTGTGGCTGCATTTACAACACTGCACTTAAGACTCTGGTGCAACCAGAGTTAGAATGTCATTCTAGTGTCTGTTACCAGGCAGATTCTGTGCAGTCTTTTTACCTGAAAACAAAATGTCCAAAACCATCTTGTATAAATAATGCAATATAGACATATATCCAATTCCTGAGGTAGGCTGTTATTGAATATGCCATATGACAGACTACAATGAAATTTAATTCATTTGTAATATTATATTACTCTGCACAGAAATATTAGAGATATCTGGAACACTTAATATTTTAGATGCTTTAATCCTTTTTAGATGTTTTTACCTTCAGACCTTCATCATCTGTCAGCAGTACAGTCTGCTTGTTTGATGCTTGACTTTCAACAAACCTGAAGAAAAGAGAAGAGGATATTAGTAACAAAATGTGAAAAGTATATAATATTTTTTTTAAAGCACTATACTTTAGGAAATCACTTGAATATGATATTTTGGAACTTAATATTCTGGTTTACATAGCAGGCAAACAGTTTCCCAGAATGATCAGCCTACTTGTTACGAGTGTAGTTCAATAAATGCAGGCAAGAAGTACATAAATATCATAAAGATATAAAGAATATTACAGAATATTTTTAAAAATCACTATTTAGAAGACTGTATGTACCAGGTGACAAACATATATATATATTTATTAGTAAATGTGCCCATTTCTTGCAGGTTAAAAACCCATCCGTTTACTCTCCAGAAAGCCCCCTCTGTTCTCTCTCCCACTTCCAAATTATTTCTTCTGCAGTAGTCTCTTCCTCTCTCTCCACCTTAGTAATTTAGCTTGTACTAGGGGTTTAGAAACCCATTACCCCACCTCACCCACACTGCTCCTCTATCCCTCTTCTTTGCTTGCCCCAATGTTATTTTTCACACTAGTCATTTTCCTCCCTCCACCTCAGTATTCAGCCAAGTAGTCAAAGTGGGAGAAAAAAATAAAAGCTTTTTAGACTCTCACAATCCCCCACTGAACAAGGCCAGTTGAAATAAAACTTATCCAGTTACTTAAGTAGTAAGTAATCAGTAGCCTCTGTGCAAAGTTTAATGTTTGAAGTCCTATTATTCTGGTAAAAGTACAACTGCCGTGGGAAGGGATTCTGCTTTGGACTTAAGCACCCAGAACCTCCAAGTCAGCTTGGCCAGTTAAGATACAATGTATGGTTGTTTAACTTGGAAAAATCATTAGTATCCAGAGAAAAATTCATGTTTCAGTCAAAGGACTACAGTTTTCAGCATGTTGCAGCCTCTATGGCCAATGTAGAAATAAGTTATCTAATTATTTTAAGTTGTGAATTTAGTAGTATCTGTGAAAATTGTGTGTTTCTACTTCCTATGGCCCAGAAAATTTCATTCTGAGGTAAAAGAACCACACAGAATCTGACAGGTAACTTCTTTGTATAGCAAGTTCCAGAATCCTTCAGGAAGCATGACCCGTTGAAATCTAACCTATTCAATTCTTTAATCTGGGAAATCAGTACTGCCATGTGTAACTTTGTGTTTCATGTTCCGACCATTTTTGTTTTGTAACAGGACAATGGAAACCAAGAATTTTACAGAACACATGGCCTAGCAAGATATAATCTTTGAATTTATTTAAACAGTGCCCGTTCAAAGTTCTTATCATTTTGGAGCTTTTTCAAGGCAGGCAGAGTACAATTCGCAGAATCTCCCATACATCATGGATCATCAGTTTGGTTTGTTAACTCTGGAAAACATTGCTGTAGTATGTCTGTGAAAAAAATCTCATTTCTACTTCTGGCCATTTTTGGCCAAAGGTCTCTTAACTCCCAGTATTTCCTAGCTAGCCCACTCTACACAGTGCTCATGTAGCCTCAGTCTTCAATGAAATCATGCAGAACTATACAGTTCACATACAGTCTCTCACACACGACTAACTATAGAAAGATTTCCACTGAAGGCAGACTTGTGTACAGTAGAATATTTCAGCTTTTTACCTTCTAAAAGATGGCAGTCTTCGAATATTTTCACACTGACTAGCTGATAAAAATTTTACTCTCTTCTTAGCTTCTTGCAGTTCACAGCACAACACACTGAGTGGGTTGGAATAAAAATGCTCCAGAAGAGACAGCTATCAAAAGAAGGTAATCGAAATGTATAATAATTCTGGAATCTTATTGGCTGATGATGAGGCTTATGTAAGACCCAATGTTTATGTTACTGAGTGCATTTTCAATATTCCACAAGATCAGTTACATATTAAACCAGCCCAATAATATGTATATAACTGTCTACAAACATAGGTTACAAGTCTATGACATATACATTGAGATTGCATTGTTACTGAAGATAAATACTATACGTATGATCTCATCTCTTGTATAATTGTGTTGAAAGAGTGCTCTATAGATCTACATTTTTAAAGTTTAACAGATTTATCATACCACATAAACATTTCTTACTATTGTCTTTCATTCTTTTTTCTTTGTAAGATAAACCAATCAAATCCCCGTTGTTTAATTTCAGTACTTTGAGACTCATGCATGAGTCTCAAACAAATTAGGAACTGTATCCAAGCAACCTGTTCTAGGTGCAAAAACATCATTACTTGTATGAGGCTCTGAAGTCTGTAGCAGCTTCTCCATTCATTTAACTCAGTGGTTCCAAACCTTGAGGCCCCAGATGTTCTTGGACTACAACTCCCAGAAATCCTGGACAGCACAGTGATGAAGGCCTCTGAGAGTTTTAGTCCAAAAACATCTGGAGACCCAGGTTGAGAACCAACTGAAGAGAGCAGGTCACCTGCAAGTGCTGACCAACAGCCTCCGTTTGAGATAAATGAGACATTTTGAATGCATGAGAGACAAACACAAATACTTTCTTCATTTCTGTTTGTTGTCATGGGCCATCAAATAATTATGGCAACCCTAGTAGGGTTTTCACAGTATGCCAAATACTTAAGGAGTGGTTTTACCAGTTCCATCCCCACTGTGAGCTTCCATGTGCAAGCAGCGATTTGAAGCCACGTTTGTTTAGGCCTAAGCTGTCACTTTATCCACTGACCCACACTGGCTCTCTGCTTCATTTTTATTTTCCCTTTTTTACTTTTTATTATTTAATTGAACTTAGGTGAAATCCAATTAGGGAATGCCTTTCCACAGAAAGCCTCCATCAGCAAAAGGGCAGAGGGGACAGACCCCTCCCAATATATATTTAGAGTGGCTTATTTATCTTTCATTGCTCCTCATGCCATAGGTGGCACCTGATGATGAACCACCCCAGAAATGGCTATTTGTACAATTCCTCTTATTTTTGTGGGCCTGACATTTGTGCCAAAATGTAAGATGTTTTTTCCAAATGTAAGTTTACAATGCTGTTAACATAATTTACAGTATCAATCACTGAAGTGATTTGTTAAGCAGTCATGGCATAGTGAAGAGGGAATGTGCCATCTTGCCCTTCCTTTTTGTTATTATAGTACAGTGATGGGGCAGCAGCACCTCCCAACTTTGATCTTTTGTTGCAAAAAGACTATGGTGGACACTGGGGTTGCAGCAGCTGGCACTGGACAAATACACAACTGCCGAATGAAGGATCCCCCCCTGGGAAAGCTGCTGCTGTCATCAAAGATGACCTTTACATATTTCCATCATACTGACTACAGGAACACCCTGCCTAATCACCAAAAGAAAGAAGGGCAGAAAGGCCATTTTTCCTTCTAGCTCTGCAGAGTGGCTAATAATAGTTTTGCTTACTAAACCACACCATCCTCTCTTATTCAAGACTCCCTCAACTACCACTTCAATAACATAAATTTACCCTCTTACCTCCTATTTGTGACTATGAGTAAGGCTTCATAAAATTGAGTGCACAAAAAGTGAATTCGTGGCACACAAACAACCAGATGTCAGAGAAAACACTTCTCGTTATCCTTCTTCCTCCCATGCTGATTTTTTTAAGCACTAAGAATCTTTTTATAAGCAGGGATATTTCAGGTTTGGAATCTCTTACCTGAAATCCCTTGATGAAGTTGTGAACTGAGAAATCGTGGTACAAGAATATGTTTATTAGCACTTGCAGAACTTTCTCACTAAGTTTGAATGGAAACTGGCTTGTCAGAATTAGCTGAAGAAAAGAAAAATAAAGATAAACACATTTTTTTTTCTTAGGAAATAAACCTGCATATCTACCACTTTTTGGACTGAATATATCCTAGAACCCTTTGCATTGCAAAGAGTAATGTAATGATAGACAAATCCATGCAGAAATTATTTATTTAAGACAAACAGTTCTTTAACGGCTGTTCAAAAAAGAAAACCATGAAGAAAGAATAGCAAACAAACATTATATAACTTTGAAGACATAAATATTTTAATGGAAAATGTGTAATTTATTTAAATATCTTGTTTGCCCCATCCTAAGGTCTCAAGATGGTCCACTTAAACCAAAAAGGAAGAATTTTAAGTCCCGCTGGGTTCAGAAAAAGTACGTTAAGCAAACGATGATTTCACCCACCCAGTCAAAGCATGCTGTCAAACCATCTCTTCAAAAGGCAGACAAAATATTTATCTAAACACCCTTGCTTTCTATTAAAACAATCAAAAGTACAATAAATTATTAACACATTATAATAAATTATTACATAATGTCAAAATGCATTTTATACTGCCAGGAGTTAACTGTAATTTCCCAAACATCCACCTTATTAGCATTTAATATATCCTGATTCTACAGTAATTTGATGCACTGATCTTGACTGAAATGACTGTGGATGTGCATGCATATTGCCAATTGGTCTCTGAAGCCACTGGTGTGCAAATATTTCTTTACCCAATATAAATAAAGGAAATTACCTTGTCAATTACTTTAGTCAAGTGATCTTTGCAAGAAAGAGACTGGAAGAGCTCTATGCAAAGCAAAGAGGAAACTGAATGAGGAAGTAACTTGTGAATGATCATCGGGGAGGTGGCAATTCCAAAAATGAGTACCAGTGGAAATTCATGTATACAGTGACTTAAATAAATAGGAGACAGGGGGAAAAAGGACAAAAAAATTAGTGTAAAACAGCAACATGCTAACACATTTTCCACCATTTCCCTTAGCCAAAAGAACCTATCAACATAACAGATTAACACTAATGAGGAAAGGTAGCAAGCAACTGTCACAATTCTTTCTTTAGAACCCAAAGAAAGAACATCTTCATAAATTAAACAGATTCTAAATCTTCCTGGTCATTATATTTTAAGACTCATATAACTCAAACCAGATAAAACTAAAAGCAGCACACACTTTATAACCAGTTTTTGTAGTCCTAAGAAAATTCCCAAAACAAGGGCATTATTGAAAACATATAATCTTTGCTATGATAACTGGACGGTTGTACTTATTGAAAGACAAGTCTTTCTCGTTTGGATTTCTGTCATCACTGGATGCACCAGTTCCTTGTGTTCTGGTTGTACTTACTGGTCTGCTGTTTTAGTCGAATCACCTTATTTGAACTGTATGAATACATATTTTTAAATGATTACGTTTTATTTTGCTTTCTGAAAAAACTCCTGAATTAAAGTTATGATGAAAATGATTGAAAAAGCAATAGTAGCAGGAAAGGCTGTGTCCAACAAAGGTTCAATAAGAAAAACTGAATATTCTGATTACTACATAAATCAGGCATATCATGCAAAAGCCGATAACTCCCATACGTTTTCTTATCTGCATAATTTATCTGGATTTTGTCATGGCATGGATGGTTAAATTTCTTTGAAGGACATTGAACTCCATTACTTTCCTTTCTACTCTAACTTCTAGAAATGCTGATTAGCAACATTCTGGCTTCTGAGATTTCAGCCAATAACAGTCACATTTTCATTCCCACAGCCTTAGGATGTTAAATTCTGTGCCCAGTATCCATTTTTTATTTGTATGGAACCACGGTGGATATACAGCCTAGTGGAAGCTCAATATAGAGATGGCCTTATATTCTTCCTCTTTACGGAAGCTGCTACCATGTGCATAACTTTGTATAAAATGCATTGACAGCTACATTTAAAACAGATGTATCGCCCGCACCAAAATTTTATCCCACATCAACGAAGCAGAAGAAACTTTAAAATTGTGCAATTCCCTCATACACAAATCCTTCAGTTATTCTTTGATTTTTACACCACTTCTCAGTCAACTGCCACTTTAAGTCAAGTTAGCAGTTGTTCAGAAATCCAAGATATTTTTTTCTGTTTCTGTTCACTCTTTAAATATCTTTTGGTTGCAGGTCTACAAATACTTACTGGGGAATAGATCTTAGTGAACTACTGAACTCCCAGCACATATGCAGGTCTGCTCAGAAAAAAGTCTCGGAGTTCAATGACAATTAAACTAAGTATGCACAGGACTGTTGCTTCAGCGGCTTCCTTTTTGAGAAAACATTTTCAGGATTGG
Source organism: Intellagama lesueurii (assembly GCA_037013535.1). Classification (NCBI taxonomy): domain Eukaryota; kingdom Metazoa; phylum Chordata; class Lepidosauria; order Squamata; family Agamidae; genus Intellagama; species Intellagama lesueurii. The sequence goes on along the minus strand of JBAJHW010000001.1, from coordinate 245,472,858 downwards.
GGTGTACATCTGTTTTTGCAACAAGTGTCGTCCCCATCTCCAATTTAATCTTCATAAGCAAAACAGAGTAATTCCAGCCTGCATCTGTGCTTATTAGAAAACACTGACGAAAATTGAAACATGAATCACGATTATCAATTAATTTCCGAGGAGAGGAACCAAGAACAAATCAGCCCCCATCATATTACCTGCTGATAACTATGAAGTCCTGCAGAACCTTGGGTGTAAAACTTTCTATATCCTTGAAAATAACCACAACTGGAGGAGACTCCCAGTGTCGAGATGAGAATATTCTTTTTTTGCATGGACTTCCAGTATCCATCTTCTTCAAATAGTGAATAAGTTGAAACAGATTGGGGAAAGAGAAAAGTTAGCATATTGGCTGAAATCCAGTAGTAAATCACAACTAGAGTAAGCCAACTGAATCATGGGGACTTAAGGAGGAGCTGACTCACCAAACTCCCACTGATTCAATGGGCCTACCCTAGCTGCCACTTACCATTGGATATCAGTCACTGCTTCAGAGCATGGGTGCATCTTGCTGAAGGCAAACAGGGACAAGTGTTTAAACAGGAGACCAAGTTGAGTTCCCCTCATGGATGAAGGATATAAACATTACAAATGGATAAAATGAAAAACTGGTACAACAAACAAAAACCTTTTCTGCAATACCAACTCCAGATTTTGCTAAAATTGAGAACATAATTTTTATTCTAGAAGACTTCTTGCAGCATAAGAAAGACTTATTTGCAGCCCAAGAAACACAAGAAATCATTTCCTTAGATTTCTATATAGAAACTCATCAGAAGTATGAAGGGAGGGAAGAGCACAGTAAGAGAGAGGGTTTCTGTACCACTGGTAGAGTCAACTAACTTCACAGAAAAGCAACTACATTGATAAAGAAGGGTCAGGGCTCCAAGACAGTGTGGCCCTTTACTATGTTGTCCTGCAATCCACTTTCTACCCTACCAGCCTACAACTAGTAGATTCAGTAAAGAAGGCAAAGGTCACAGGAAAGTTACTGGTTCACAAAAAAAAACACACAAAAAACACCTTCTGACCAAATTCCTCTGTCCAACAAATAATTTGTTGCAGGTGGAGAGGTATTTTGGTGTCTCTCTCTCTCTCCAGCAACTCTTTCCTGCTGCAATCCTTTATTGATTCTCCTTTATTCTACAATAAAACTTATTTTTTCTTTTCTTTTTTTAAATAAGCTATTAGATGTTTTTAAGTGAGAACAGTGACTACTATCTACACATTATTAGATTAAATTCAAGCACAACTATACTACTATCAGTTAAATTCTGATTTTATTTTATTTATTTTTTTTGTTCTTTCTAAAATGGCAAAAATATATAATGTAAGAGGAGCTTTCTTCTAAACGTACTGCCCAAAAAGAACATTACTTGCTTACCGGTTGCATACAAACATAAAAGTGCTATAGATACTTCGACACATTAGTTGCTCTTAGTTTCTGACCAAAGCAACACTCAGTGTTCTAAATTAATTCTGCTTCCTTCCCGGACTAAACCCTGACATCGTTCTCTAAAGAGATGTCAGACACATCTACTTAGGGCAGTGTTTGTCTTTGTGCATCGTAAAAAACCCTACCACAAAGAAAGCTATTTGGTCACTAAGGGTGGAATAGGGAGAATTTAACAGGTAGTTCTGAATCTAGAAAACAGTTATGCTGACTGGTAATTCTGAAGCTTACCTTGGTTACATTCCTATACCAATCAGTAAGAGATGCCACAGAGCAGCGTATTCTGTTTGGAGAAATTTTAGAATGTTCTTCCTCTTCAGATGAATCCATATCTATTTGGCAGCCCATCAGCTGAACCATCAGCTTCTGCAGTAAGTATTTTATGCCTTAAAAAAACAATGAAAATGCTAGGTTTTTGTGTTTTACCCCACAAGAAAAAATAAGAACGACATTTTTCCAAGTTTATGGCTTGTTCACATGTTACCCTTTTACTTGTGAATTTCTGCCACTAAAAGGAATTCCAAATTTATACTAAAGGGAAATCAAATTAAGCTAATTTGTTTACATTTGGTTTATCTTCAGTAATTTGAAACACTGTCATTCAGTGTAGAATCCATGCTTTGTATCTGAAAGACGTTAAGTTTAAATTTGTGGCCTTTCCGGTTAGAGAGCTCCACCAGCAAGCTAAGAAAAGTAGATACTCATGCAACCAGAACAGTTGTAGCTGAAAAGGCACTGGAATGGTCTACAAGGTCAGAAAGATTTCAGCACGTTGTCTGGAAACCGTTAGAACATTTACAAAAAACACATACTTTGTAAAGAAAACATTGGTTCTCACATGCCTTCTTTCTCACATCCACTCCTTTCCAGAGATTAAGAAAGGACCAACTTAAAGCAGTTTCTGGTAATGCATATATAAACAGCTGCTTGGTTTTAATAACAAACTGAAATCTAATGGGCAAGGAGTGTCATAGGAAAAATGAAGTTCTTCCCTGCACTAAATAACTTAGACCATTAAAATACACTGATGGAAACAATCCAGGAGTGCAGAAAAGGCTTATATATGCTCTTGTCTAGGAATACATCTTATGTGGTTGGTGCCACTTTCTAACTGAAAAAGACTCTTCAAGTTAGTACAATATTTACCTGAGCATTCCTTGGACCTCAGCGATACTACAAAGGGAGTAACATCATCCTGAAGAACTTCAGAGAGACTTTTAAAAGTCAGATCATGGTCTGTAACATTCACACCTAGGAGACAGATCAGTCAAAATTGTGCCAACTTCTCTAAATACACAAGATATTAATCATGGACAACTTTAACCAGTCTAACACTGACTGGATAAATGAATGTTCTAATCACAACAGAACTTTCCACATATACAGAACAACTATGTTGCCAATGAAACTGCCATGGAACTACCTGAGGGGAAGCATCCTAGACTTAATCCTCAATTGCAATGCCCAGGCCTAATAGGAGATATAACTGTGGCTGAACTAACTAGAAACAGCCACCATAATGCTATCAGATTTAATTTACATGTAAGTGTAGAAATACTAAGAAACTCCAAAACAACTTCTTTAAAATGAGAGAAACAGTTGAAAAGGAAGATTGGAAGGGCAGTCAAAAGACAGTGTACATTTTGTATGAAACGAAGAGTGACACAAATGTGTTCCCAGTCAACTGCAGAAAGCAGCTGCAACTCAAGCTGTCCAACCTTTATTCTCAGAGACAGAATATAAGGAATTCTATTAACATATTTCCATGTACTTTTTCTCTTGACTCTGAATTAACTTCTGTTTCAGAAAAGCTGATGCTGAAAAAAAAAATCCCTGTTATCAAACTAGTAGCCTAGTTTATTATGCACTTTTGTTTGAAGTCTGCCAAGAGATCATGTGTATAAAATTCCTAGACTCTGAAGCAGTAGAGTCTTTTTTGCTGGAATGACAACAGTATGATCTGGTTTTACCTTCCACAAGTCACTGATTGTGATTTGTCTCCTCATATCTGGAGTATTTAGAGGAAGTGTTCTAGATAGTACATTGCTTCAAAAGTTATCATGACGCTACTTCACTTTTCATAAGCATGAAGCAGTTACACTGCACTCGACTCTCTTCAATAAAATCTGTACCCTGCTTATTAACGCAAGTTATAATACATTCAGTACAATCCTATGCATGTTTACTGAGAAGTCAGTCTCTGTACATTCAAATACTTATTGCCAAGACAGTGCTTACAGGATTCCACCCTGGATCTGATCAAACAATTCTTTTTAAGTGCAATTTCTCTTTTAACTTAAAAAAAAAAAGGCTGGTTCTAGATAAAAACTCAAGGACCAATTTATTTTCCTTGAATGTTATCATTTTTTAAAAAAACTGCCAATATGTTTATCCCGTATCTTTCATTACTAAAAGGAAAGGAACATTTGCAAGTACGTCAGAGATAAGAAGAATAAACAAACTGTGGACTGACTGATGAATAAATAAATAATATTTTTTGTCAGAAGATGTGGTTGTAAGTGCTCAATGACAATTTTGCCTTCATGTGCTCCAAAAATATTACTTATGGTCAAATAATAAGAAAAGTCAATATTAATAAGTGAAGGGCACGAGAAAAGTTTTGTGAAAGGAACTGTTGCAATAATATTTTCACTACATTTATTATACAAAGGCACCAGTTCGTTCACCTATGACACTGGAAGAAGTGGTTGTAGACCTCTGAGATGCTACTTGTAATATCTGAGAAACATAAGGAATTGGGAGAAGTCCAACAGACAGAGACAAATACATAGTGCTAATCATCAGAAAGACAACTGTTTGCATAAAATATTCCTGTGATGTTATTAGCTAAAAAATATTCAGAGGTTCATTTGCAAATGTCTACAGACAACACTAGCAGCTGACACTGATCTGTTAGTAATGTATAATATGTATTATCTGAACAGAATTTTAATAGCTCCATGTGACACTTTCATTCAACCTTACATGTCCTTCCTGCAAGGAGAAAACAGATGCTGGAGGACAGAATAAGACAATTTTAAGGGTTAGGAGAGGATGTCCTAGAGAAAATGAATGTGATGTTGGAAGCATATCTTCTGAGAGGGGTTTTTGACACACGTGGTGCCTCGTTACAAAGCTTATGCATAAACTGGTTTTTAGAACAACAGAAGTCCTTCTCTTAAATCTGGAAACAAATGGAGAACATGGGAAGAACTAACATTGAAGGACCAAAACCCAGCAGAGCACCAATTTATTGGCTTTAATCCAAAAGGCATTTTAAAAGGTTGGCACGCCCAAGAGGGCTCTGAAGATATATTTCACCTCCCCATGGCACATATCATATTATATTTAAAACTGGGGGGCTTTCAAAAATTGACTGACACAGTACGGGGATCTGCAGCATGGAAGCAAAGAACAACAGAAAACAAATATTGGGCATGCTTCAAGAACCAGAGACTATTGACTTTATAGCAAAGGCAAATGAAATGCATCAACCAAAATCCTTAGCACTGCCTGGAAACTGGGACACAATGGTTTCCCAGCCCTTGAGAGCAGGGTGGGTTTTTTGTGCACATGAGGTGCTGCAATGCAGGATCATACTGGCTCTGCTGATCAGGATCCATGTTCCTGATATTTGTGGAAGCACCCTACTGGATCCTGGCCATTACATCAAAGTACAGACAAATGCCTGAACTGATGGGGATCTCATAGTGAAGACAACACTGATAAAATAACTTGTAAATACATTAAATTTAATTTACCAAGATCTAGGAAGTGATGATACTGTTGTATTTAGAACAAGCCAGACCAAAAATGAATGGCAGTGGTGGGAGTACTATATGCAGCACTAGACAGAATACAGACTTTATGGTACAGAGCCACCTAAGGCCATACTGTGATATCCACCAGATGACACTTCAAGCAGCTGGTGCAAGTTTCCACAAGATCATGTGTAATTTTTTTGCTTGAAAAAGTCATTTTATCAGTTTCAAGGTTAAAAGGGCAACCAGCCTGCTGTTTTATAAACTTGAAAACATACAATACTGTCATCCCAACATTAAGCAAGGCCCACAAGTCACACATGAGAAGGCTGAGTTTGCAGAAAAATGTGAGCATTCAAAAACATAGAAATAGACGAACACAAAGTCAGTGATAAGGGAAACACCAAGTACGACAATCTAAAGATTTAATTTCATGACCTTTGACTACAATAGGTCTAATAAGGTTTCTAATTTCTTTATCTTAGTATTAAGACTCCATACCCAAGTTACAGTTGTTACTACTAAAGAAATGATACTCAGATAAAGCCTTACCTAGAACAACTGCTGCAGTAGGAATTTCACTAGCTTTCATCCGACAAACCCATTCTGTTTTCTTCTGTTTGAAGTCTGAATGGGATTGTCTCAAAAATTTTAGGAGGTTATCAAAGAGTTTTTTGTTCAGGTCCTCTTGCAACTGCTTTTGGAGAGTAAAAAAGGCACAGAACTTTCGGTTAGACTAAAATAAAAAAACACACACTTGTATTTTAATTTTAGAAGCCCCTCCCATTAGATGAAGTTTAATTATATGCAGTTATGTAGCTTGCCTGATTTAAGTTTACAGAGAAAAGAATTCATTCAGTGGCTCAAATATATCCCTTTCTATGGTTTCCTGAGATGTTCCAATCAAATACTAACTGTTCATGGTTGCTCTTTAAGTGTTCCATTTGAAAAGCAGAGTACAAGAACTTTTTTAAAAACAAGCAATATTCAGACAGAGACAGAGAAATTCATTTGTAGAAAAATGCATCTGATTTTAGTAGGGCAATCTACCTCAAAAATGGCAATGATCTGATCCCTTTAGAAGTTCTAAGGAAACAGAAATTTCACAGAGCAGCTTCTTTCATAACAAGGTGGCATGTTCAGGTGTTCATTGGCACTAAGGTAACTAAGTAGATTAAGCAGCAGGTGACAAGATCTATTTTTAAGCACAAAATGCAGAAACAGAATCCATCTTGTTTTTGTCAGGTGTAAGCCAGAGTGAAAATGTACACCAGCAATGAAGATTTTTTTTGGCTCTCCATATGTTTTGGCCCACAACTCTGAGCATTATCCAAGCATGATCAATGGCAAGGAACTATGGAAGCTGTTCAAAAACATCTGGAGAGCCAAAGGTTTCCCAGAGCCTGAAACAATCAAAGATGGGAATTTTCACAATGACAACATGCCCTGCTCCCATCAAGCATCATCAGGCAATTATGAATCAGGGCTGCCACAATCCCATACATACAAAGGGATCATTATGATTTCAGATAATAATCAAGGGGTTACAGACTATGCCGGCCTCCCCAGTGCAACTGAATGGACTGAGCTATTCACTTCAGTAGAAGTTGTTTAAAGGCCCACAGCTTAGTACGGTAACAATATTCAGCTCCTTGATTTTAAAGAAGGAGCACTAATTAAGGCTCCCCAACTACAGTATTTAATTATTTTGTACTAAGGGGAAAAAATCAATAACATCTGATTATTGTTACTACAAATTAGATTGCCATGTCACAGCACAATAAAAATAACTTTATAGTGCATATTCAATAAATGATTAATAGTGGAACAGATTTTGCCTCTTCTTACAGAACTTCAATGAGAGTAAATCAGGGGAAACACCTCCCCTGTAAGGTTCTGCCACGGTCTGGAATTGTAACTCAAAATTTTTAATACAGTTATCACTCTTTTAATAAGTAAACAAAATACTTTATTTATGGCTGAGCAGAATGTTCAAACACAGTTTGACACAATTTTACACATACTGTCACTGTGGTTTACATTTTCTCATGGTGCTCCTGCTACATTACTGGCAGCTGCTTTTACTCACATATTTTCTGCCAGCTGAACAAGAAGTCTGTAGTTCTATAAGATACGTAACAGCTACACTAGGTGTTATTAAGTCAAAAGTTACAAGAGAACTAAACAAATGCCTAAAGTGAGTATATTTTTCCATTAAAATTGCCAACTCACAATCCCCTCTCCCACACCTAGTTATCACAGTAGCAAAGTTAGTTTACCTTGAAATAAGTCTCATTAATTCCCTAATGTGGATAATACAGGATCAAATATAAGGATGTTTATTGATAGCAATGGGGCTTACTCTCAAATAATTGTGCTTCGGACTGCAGTATTGTTAGTTATGCCTTATGAAAGAAATGAAATGGAAGAAAAATACTCTTTCCCTAATCTGGAACTTGAGTCATGGTAACTGGACTTCTTTCTTACTAGGATGAAACATTTTGCTACTCATCCAAGTAGCTTCTTCAGTCTGAGGAGAGTTGATAGGAGACCCCTGATATATCCTCCACTTTGGTTTCACTTCCCCCTGGTCTGAAGAGGCTCGTTAGATCGACAAAAGACGGGGGGGGGGGGTGAGTGAAAATCCCTTTAAAATGGGCCTTTAACAAGGCAATGTCCCAACCCAGCAGGACAATGGAACAGTCAGAGCCGATGAAGAACCTGGTCATTCCTTACATGGTGGGTGTGTCGAAAAGCTCAAAAGGCTTTTTGGTATACACCACATACCCGTGCACTTCAAACTGACAAACACACTAAGGCAGAGACTCGTCCACCCAAAAGACCAGACACCAAACACAACAGGAGCAATATAGTATATGTGGTCCAATGCAAAGAGGAGTGTTCAGAGCTCTACATTGGAGAAACCAAACAGCCATTAAACAGGAGAATGGCCCAGCACAGGAGGGGCAGCGGCTCAGGACCACAATCAGCAGTGCTCCTTCATTTGAAGGACAAAGGACACTCATTTGATGACCAAGATGTACTCAATTTGGACCGAGAAGATAGGTGGGTTTGAGAGAGGGGTCAGGGAGGCCATACATGTGCATACAGAAAATCCCTCACTCAACATGGATGAAGGCCTTAGATACAATCTGTCTCCCAATTATCATGCTGCCCTTTCATCCGTCCCCAGAAAGATCAGGACCACACCCACCAGAAAGACCACTGTTAAGGACCCATGACAATGGGTGGAGGAGGACTGTAGAAGGGGTTTTTTCACTCACCCCCAGTCCTTTGTTCATCTAAGGAGCCTATTCAGACCAGGGGGAAGTGAAACCAATGTGGAGGATATATCAGGGATCTCCTACCAACTCTCCTCAGACTGAAGAAGCTACTTCGATGAGTAGCGAAACATTTAAACCTAATAAGAAGTCCAGTTGCCATGACTCAACTTCCAGATAACCTCATCTTGATGACTGAAAATCTTCACACTTTCCCTAAGTTTTCTGAAGCTTTCCTACCTCTGGCACACTGCATTGGTGTCTAGCAAGGGGCTATTTACAAGCTTGATTCATTCTTTGACAGAAGGAGGTTTATGCAAACTGCTATAGGGACCCCTATAGCCTTCTTGTACAAATTTGTTCCTAATAACTCACAGAGCTGATCCATACTTACCCTCTGCAGAGTTTTGCTGGAAGAAAAGGATGTAACAATTATTTTGTCCCATTGCTACTCTACTGGCAACCTCCCTCCCAAAAAAACACTTCCCATGATATTAGATTGGATAAGCTTCGAGAACAGCATGAAGACTTTTGTGTGATTAATGAGAAGGTCTAAAGCAGAGACTGTAAGCTCATTTAGCTCAACACACTTGCAGTATTCAAGGGATCTGGAACCCTGATTAGCCAGAAGCCCTGGTCACATAAGCAATGCAAGCACACTGAGGCCAACACACTTACATTCTCTACTTCAGACCTTTGCATTAATCAAACAAAGGTCTTAGTGATTCTGAGTGGAGAGGGGACATGATGATGGGGTTTAAACCCCATCATCATGTCCCCTCTCCACTCAGAATCACTAAGACCTTTGTTTGATTAATGCAAAGGTCTGAAGTAGAGAATGTAAGTGTGTTGGCCTCAGTGTGCTTGCACATGCACGCACCCACCTTTAGCTCTGTACAGTTTCAGGTTTAATGGGTCAACAATGCTATACAGTAAGCCTACAAAAATCTCTGAAAGAGGTTAAGATATAGTTCTGCCAAAATATTGCTGAAATTCTTTCTTCTACCACCACATTCTGAGTAAAACTGAAATCAATCTCATGCTTAAAATTAAAACTCACCTCTGTTTCACATTTAATTTGTTTCCATAACGATTGGCAAGTGTCAAATCGCAGCCCACTATCCTCGGTGTCATTATTACCTTTACTAAAGTAGTCAACTAGAAAAACAAGATGATAATCATACTCTGGTATATGTAAAACTTTCTTTCAATGAGAAAACTTTAGAAGTGCAGCAAATCAGCAAAAATAAGTTTTAGTTATTTTCTTTCTACAGGAGAGACATGAATTAATGGAGTTACACTTGCTGCCAAATGAAAGCTCAAGGGAAAATAAATACCCACAAATAATTGCTCCAAATTAGAAGATCTGAGCAGCCTCCTTTCAATATTAATATGAACCGGCAGCTATCCTTCCCTACTGAAATAACACACATACCCTGAAAACCTTACTTCTGCTTTAACATTATGTCAAAGTATTCACGCAACCCTAATTTCCTAGTTTTTTCACTTAATCTTGGAGAACTGATTCCATAAAGAAGTCACTCAGTTGTTGAAAGCTAATTCCAGGTTTCCTTCATCAACTTCTACAAAAGCTAAATCTTAATACTAAATTTTCTATACCATTCTCACTTTCCTATACAAAACACGAGCTTTTCCACACCTAAGCATTTAAACTAAGATATTGAGTTCTACAGACTGAAGTATTTAGACCCTTTAAATTGTTTATGTAACACTGCATCATCTTTAACTGTACTCTGAAAGCGTTCTTCTGAAGGTAGATTCAAAGAACATATTTTTCAAGTACAAAGTGGCTTTCTGCAGTTGTCTAATTGTCAGGATTCGTGCAAAGTTTTATGAATGGGTTCAAAAATCATACAACAGCTATAGATCCAGCAGGCGCTATCTTTTTGTACTTTCAGGGAAAGTGGCAAACAGAAGAACATATACAGAACAAACATTAAAGACTATTACCCATGTACATTTCTGTTTATCAGGAGTAAGTTTCTAGGCTAGCGTTCCTTTTTCATTAAAACCTAAGAGTCATCAATCTTAAATCTAAGAGTCATCAATCGCAGACATATAATTAAAGAATGTACATGTAATTAAACATGTAATTAAAGAATTCCAAATCAATAAATTTGTTCCAGGTACCAGATCTGAGTTGAGCTCATGACTCTTCCATATAAAAACTATACTTCTGGTTAACATCCTTGTAGCTTTCTTCAGTTCTTAATTTACAACATGGGAAGTCTCAAATTAAATATGACTTCCTATCTTTTATTGAATACTTACCTGCTGAAGGTAACCTTCTCCTCTTAGAATCAGGCTTGAACACAAAGCAGCCCTAAAAAATTAGCAAGGAGAAAGGAAATATTGATAACACTGAACATATTAACTCCACACTGCCAGGAAAAACCACTGAGTCAAAGACACATTTAGGTAATCTTAAACATGACAATCATAAAATAAGAACTTCAAATGTAGCTACTTTGTAATGTTACACCTTTTCTGCAACCTGATAATGGTAAAAGAATGGTCTCTTTGGCATCTCTTATTTATCATGCTTCTGTCAAAGGTATCACTTATGTTGCTTGTGATTTGTTTAGTGCCATCCACATACAGGAGAAGCCTAGCAAGAGTGATGAGGTGGCATACATCAAGATGCTTCTCAAATACAATAAGCCACGGAACCCTGGCTTATCATTACCTCCAAACCAATCAAGAAGGGTGGAACTCCTGGAAATAATTTATTGGGAACAAGAATATAAGGTGCAATGAAGTGAATGGAGAACCTTACTGTGAGACAGCAGGCGGGCTGCTATACACAGTATCACCTCTCAATCATCATCATCATCTTAGGACTGCATGACTGGAAGGGACGCTATGGATCATCGAGTTCAGCCCCTGTCAAGGAGGCACAGTGGGAAATCAAACTCCCAACCTCTGGCTCCACAGCCAGATGCCTAAACTATTGAGCTATCCAGTGTTCTTTCATGCAGGAGCTTTATAACAAAAAGGCACATAAACCATCCAGAACAAGAAAAAGGACAAAAAAAATCTTAAAACTTCTAAAACGAAAATAAATGATTCGGAAAATGATGAGCCATGTTGTATACGCAGTTATATGATTTATTTTAAACCACTGCCCTATCTACCTACAGTAAAAATATCTGGAGTAACATACATCAATATAATAAAACAAAGCATATAAACAACATAATACCATAAATGAACAACAAAAATCTCCATCAGAAGCCTTAGGAAACAAGAAAACATTTTAAATAAGGAGAGAACTGATAGCCTTGTTCAGAGCAAGCATGAGTGTACTGATGGGGCTAAGTTGGATTCTTTGTTACTAACAACACAATCCCGTACAGCACTACACAGAATTTAGTTCCACTAAAAAACAACATTAACAAAGTTTGCTGTTGTTTTGTGAAAACAAGTCACTTCTGAGTTATGGCAACCCTAACAGAGGTTTTGAGGAACGTGAAATGTTCAAGGAATAATTTACTGTTGCCTTCCCCTGGTGAGTTTCCATGGCTGAGTGGGGATTTGAACCCAGCTCTCCTGATCTAACCAATGTACTACACTGGCTTAATTGCAGGTTGAGCAGGTACTGAGTTGTAGCCTAAATCTATAATGCTCTATGTGTCAGAGAGAGTGTTTAATTTGTATTTTACTTGATGCTACGGGAAAACATTAAATGCCATAAGATAAATAAATGTTACCAATCATATTTGAAAGGTGTCAATGATATTCACATTATTACATTCCATAAAGTGGTCATGACAGCAACAAATACTACAGTTAAGGAAAGCTGCATATTCTTCTAAATGCAAAATACTGAGTTTTTCATGCTCAAAAATTGTGCTATTTAAACTCACAGCAGAAGTGCTACCTGGAGGAAAAAGATGATGACTGATTAGCTTCCTTCAGAAGTCAAGCCTGAAAAGGATTCTCTCTACATTTTCCAAGAAAGGGATGGAAGAAAAGGCTAGAACCAGCAGGCACGGAAATACTGGCAGCACTGTCAGAATGCTGCTCCATTTTAAGAATGTACAGACCAAATTCTTGTTGGGTAAGCTATGCCTGAGAAGGGGGAGCCTTCTGGTAATTAAGAACTTTCTTTCCCATGGCTTGTCTGGCTCACAAGCAATCTGTTTCTTTGTGTGGAAACTGTGGGAGTCATGGGAAAACAGCAAGAAAACTTTTAACTACAAAAAATCCCCTGCTGATAATATCATCATCTTTCTGGTGGCATAATTTACATGTCAATTATTGCTTTTGAATATATATGGCAGGAAAAAATTAAAGGGGTTTAAATGGGGAATATCGAAAATGTAAAAAGCAGGAAACTGGCATTCAAAATGCTAACGAAGTTACTCCAAGTGGGGGCAATTTATGGCTCAACTAACCCAGCTGACTGGTACCCTAGCAGATAGCTACCCAAGGACACTGCTTGTCTACTGGAAAGCTAAAGTTCAAGGTCTCTATGTTTTGACTAAATCAAAACATCATAGAGTCATAGTTGGAAGAGACCATTGAGGCCATCCAGTCCAACCCCCCGCCATGCGGGAACATCCATCAAAGTACTCCGAACAGATGGCCATCCAACCTCTGCTTAAAAACCTCCAAAGAAGACTCCATCACCCTTCGAGGCAGCCTATTCCACTGCCTTCCTAATGTTCAGATGAAATCTCGTTTCCTGTAGTTTGAAACCATTGCTCCGTGTCCTAGTCTCTATAGCCCTGGAAAACAAACCTGTCCCCTCTTCAACATGACATCCTTTCAAATATTTAAACATGGCCATCATGTCCCCTCTCAACCTTTTTTTTGTAAGGTTAAACATTCCCAACTCCCTAAGCCACTCCTCGTAGGACATTGCTTCCAGACCTTTAACCATTATAGTCGCCCTCCTCTGGACACGTTCCAGGTTGTCAACATCCTTTTTGAATTGAGGTGCCCAGAACTGGACACAATACTCCAGGTGAGGTCTGACCAAAGCAGAATAGAGTGGTACTATCACTTCCCTTGATCTAGACACTATACTCCTATTGATGCAACCAAGAATTGCATTGGCTTTCTTGGTGGCTGCATCACACTGCTGACTCATGTTCAGCTTGTGGTCTACCAAGACTCCTAGATCCCTTTCACAGGTACTGTTGTCTAGCCAGGTGTCTTCCATCCTATATCTGTGCAGTTCATTTTTTCTGCCTAGGTGTAGGACCTTACATTTCTCCCTGTTGAAATTCATTTTGTTAGTTTTGGCCCAAGACTCTAATCTGTCAAGGTCATTTTGAATTTTAATCCTGTCCTTTGGGGAATTAGCAACCCCTGCTAAAAGTATTTAAACAGAGCTTTCTATCATGTTTACAGAACAGCTCCCAAAGGACACAAACACCTGTTTTTGCAAACAGGGGAGAAATCTCTGCTGGAAATCGGGTGAGAATTATCTAATTGTGATGTGAATTATTTACTATGCTTATGTTATGATCAAATTGTTTATAATAATAACAATATGTATTGCAATAGAGATGTTTAAGTGCCTGTATGAGAGTTTTATCTAACTGATAGCTTTTTGCTAAGAAAAAAGTTTTTTTCTTAGCAAAAGAAACTGATGTTTTTTTCTTGTATCCTTTTAATTATTATGTTTTTACTGTTTAAACAGCTATCTACATATATGGACTAGAAGGTTTTGTATTAAAGGACTGTGCTTTTTGCAATATACATTCATATAGTTTTTATATACATTCCAAGTATATTTTACATTTTTGGCTCTTATTTACTTAAATGCTTGGTTGTTAAATAAACCTTTTTAAAGAAGAAAAGGAGTAATTTTTTAACTCTTAAGTAAAAAAATAAAAGGATATCCAGAAATGAAGGATTAATTAAGTATAACAAGGTACAATATCTTCTGAGACCACAATTAAATTCCTTGTCAGATGTGTGAAGGACATACGTTTATAAGGTCCTCATAGGGAGTCTATAGATCAGGAGCCCTATTATCAGAAATGTGGCTCACTCCATGGTAGTGGCGGCAGCAAAGAACTCCTCTAGCATCACATTTCAAACGAATGAGTTTTTTCCCTGCCAGCTTTCTTTGCTGCCCAGCTTCACACCCATGCACAGTGATTGAAAATACAAGAGTGTGCATGATCTTGGTCTTGGTCTCCAGTGAGGCATCCTTACATTTGATGCAATGTTTCCTCTAAGGTGCACACCTGCGCACTCACCTCCACACACCCCCTCCGCACAGGGCTCCTCCTCCTCCACACACTCACATCAATCATTTTCAGCCCCATTGGTTCCGGTTCCAAGGGAACTACAGTACAAACCTGGGGTGGGGGCAGCATTGCACATGCATGGGGGCAGAGCTGTGTCCAGCAGGGCTGGAAATTAGAGGGAATGTTCATTTGATTATCTTTTGCAAGTTCCTTCATAGCTACCCTTCCAAATCTCAGTCTTTTTCTGATTTCTTGGCTGTACTCTCCTTTTGTACTGATAGCTGAACCAAGGTATCAGTACAATCTCAAAATGTTTCAATTTCTTCATTGTTAATGTTAAAGTTGTGGATGTTCTTCCGTAGTCATGATTTTTGTCTTCTTAATGTTCAACTGCAATCCTACTTTGGCACTTTCTTCTTTCAATTTCACTAAAAATTGTTTCAAGTCATTGCTGCCCTCTGCCAGTACGACAGTGTCATCATATATTATTGCTGTTTCTTCCACCAACTTTTGCTCCTTCATCTGAATCTAGTCTGGCTTTCCATACGATATGTTCTGCATACAGACTGAACAGATAAGGGGATAAAATACACCCTTGTCTAACACCTTTGTCTTTAGGAAACCATTCTGTCTCTCTATATTCTGTCTTAATGGTAGCCTCTTGTCTACAATACAAGGTATGCATTAGGACAATTAATTGCTGAGGCACATCCATTTCTTTCAGAACAAGCCATAGTTTCTCATGATCTACACAGTCAAAGGCTTTGCTGTAGTCTATCAAGCATAGACTAATCTTCTTCTGAAATTCTTTGGTGCACTCCAATAGCCAGTGGATATTTGCACTACAGTCTTGAGTGCCTCTTCCTTTTTGGAATTCAGCTTGAACATCATTCCTCCAGATAAGGTAAATGCCCTATTGCAATACCATGAGGATCACTTTGCTTGCATGAGAAATTAAAGCAATGGTCCTATATTTACTGCACTCCTTGGTATGTCCTTTCTTGGGAATTGGAATGCATATCAAATGTTTCCATTCTGTGGGCCATTGTTTTGTTTTCCATATTTGTTGGTATTTCTTGTTAGGATTTGACAGATTCAGTCTCTGTGGCTTGAAACAATTCAATTGTTATCCCATCTCCCCATGGTGATTTATTTCTTCCTAATGCTTTTAGTGCACCTTTCACTTCACTTTCTAGAACTGTAGGTTCTTTGTCATAGGATTCCTCTTCAAAGGAGTCTGTAATTATTTTATCTCTTCTGTGTAGGTCTTCAATATACTATTTCCACCTTCTCTTTATTTTCTCCTGGTCAGGTAGTGTGCCTCCCTGTTGGTCATTCAACATCCCTAATCTAGGCTTAAATTTTATTTTTCTTAGATTTTTCTGGATGAGATCTCTTTCTTTCCTCTTTTCTTGTTCTGCTCTATTTATCTGCAGTGCCTGCTGTAGTAGTTCTCTTTGTCTCTACGTGTGTGTAGGCATCCTTCAGTCTTGAGAGACTATGGTAAGGTGCTCTGAATAGAGGTCTTGGAACAGCGTCTAGTGTGGCTGAGAAGGCCAATACGAGGGTGACAATCCCTTCCACACTGAAGACAAATACAATCTGTCCCCTGTCCAGCTCCCTGATTTTGCTGGTTTCGGGACTGCCTCTTTGCCTCGGCCTGCTAAACAAGTGCCTCTTCAAATTGGGAGAGGCCATGCTGCACCGCCTGCCTCCAGGCTGAACGCTCTCTACGTAACAATTGCTGAAAAACTGTATTCAGGGTTCTGACCTTATTTCCGTCACCTTTTACTTTTGCTTCTCATCTGTCCTTTACAATTCAAAGTATTTCTTCTGTCATCCATCTACATTTTTATTTTATTTTCACTATAAGAATTGTCTTTTGCATTCTTCCCTAATAACATCTCTAGTTCTGATCTATAGTTCTTCTGGTTTGTAGTCAGCTGAGTTTAGTAACACACATCTGTAGTGCCAAAATATAATTTAAACAACATTCCCGATGAATTTAGAATTATATTTTGGCACTATGATTCTCTTAGTGTTCTTTTTCAGTTTTACTCTAATGTTGGATATTAACAGTTCATGATAGATACCACAATCTGCTCCTCATCTTGTTGTGGCTAAGATAATACAGTTTCTCCATCGCTGGCTTCCAGTTACATTGTCTATTTTGTTTCTATATTGACTATCTAGAGATGTCCACATGTGTTTATTTATTTAAAATATTTTTACCCCACCTTTCTCCTTAAGAGGACCCAAGGTGGCTTACATCATTAAAAGAACAATATTTAAAAGCTAAAAACAGTAGGTATACAAATATTTAAAATAACTGAACAAGTATCATGTTAAAAATGGTAAATAAAATCAATACTAAAAACACATTTAAAAGCAACGAAACACAACAATCCAATTTGAAAAACCCTTCTCGGACTGCCAGTCACTAAGGAAAGGCCTGTCTGAAGAACAAGGTATCTGCCTGCTTTCGGAAGAACAGCAAATATGGGGCCAGCTTGGCTTCTTGTGGGAGGGAATTCCAGAGTCTGAGAGCAGCAATAGAGAAGACCCTCTCCTATGTCCCCACCAAGTGCAATTGTGAGGGTGGTGGGCCTGAGAGAAAGGCCTCCCATGATGGTTTTAATGCCAGGGCAGGCTCATAGAGGGAGATGCAGTCTTTCAGTGCACAGCTGTCTGTTCAATTGTTTGAAGCATGTATTTGCAATAAACATCTATAAGTCACTCTCCTGCTTCATTTCTGTCCTCTAGGTCAAATTTTCCAGCAGCATTTGGTTCTGTTTTGTTCCCTACTTTCGCATTCCAGTCACCTATGATTATAAGAATATCTTGTTTTGTTGTGTGATCAATTTCCTCTTGGATGTTTGTGTAAAAGCTTTCAGTTTCATCTTCTTCAGCATTGGTGGTTGGAACATAGACTTCAATGATGGTTATGTTGAAAGGGTTTTCCATGGAGTCTGATAGATATTATTTGGTGAGATTTTGCATTATATCCCCTAACTGTCTGTGCCACATCTTGCTTCAGTATTAGAACCACTCAATTTCTTCTGATTGTTCCACTGTTAGGGATGGTCAAACAAATAAATCCACTTTCAGCCAAGCAACCATATTTCACCATGCCCTCTAGTTCAAGATGTTTTCAAAACTCATTGTCTAGACTTAGAAAAAGTCAGCTATCTATCCTCATGGGAGATGCAAATGAACTTTCTCCAAAGCGGCAACACATTAAAGTAACAATGCGTTCATGGTTAGTTGAATAACTGCTTGAACATCAGGGCGAGTAGAGTCACGGATTTTTTTTCTACAGTCCATGTCAGTTTCTCTATGGGAAGGATTTAAAATGAAGTGAATTTTGATTCACTTCTTTTCCTCCTTTATCCAACCCATTTTTTTTTTAAAAAAAATCAGAATCATTTATTATAATTCCTGCATTGAAATATATGCCCCAAAAATGTGATGACTGATTAGAGAATGGGCCCCTGAAGGAAAAGGTGACCTTTCAATCAAGCCTGTTATAGGGTTTTTTAAGCTAACAGCAATACCTTAAGCTAGCAGAGGTCCTAAGGCCACCGAGCAGCCACTCTGTAGGGGCAGCAATGCACCCCCATGAGAAAAAGCTGCCCTTTTCTAATAATCTTGCCTGTTACCACCCATGGTATGAGGTGGGGGACAAGGTGAAGGCAAGCCAAACTAAGGGAAGCTGAACCAAACTAAACTTTTCGTTCTTTTGTGCAAAGAATCCACGGGAATGCGTTTACAATTCCACCTGCACCCCAAAGGCCGTGTATTATGAGCCACTGTGGCTTTACAATGCATTTACGGGCAAAACAGAACAACAACGGCTTCAGGAAACGGCCATGCGCATGCCTGAAGGAGGAAACTCCGCGCGACCACTGTCCTAGTTCACGGCGCGCGGCAACTCGAACCACAACTACATAAGCAGGTGTGGGCGGGGACTGTATGGCACGCGGTCTCCTTTTAGGCTTACCTTGGAAACTGAACATGTGGTCATGGCGGCGGCCCGAACCGACGAAACGTGCCAGACTGCCTACAGACCAAACTTCGGGTATGGACGCAACAAGCGAGCCGCCGCGCCGGTCCACCCGAGCAAGCGCATGCGCAGTTCTGCACGGAAAGGCGGATCAGTATTGTTCTTCTCCGCGACTTGCAAGCGATTCCCTCCCCGTCAGTGGTACGACCCTGGTCCAAGTTTGCCCCCTTCCAATCACGTGACTCTTCCACTCCCTGAGGAGGACTATCCCAGAGTGAACTTGGTACAATCCAACCTACGGCTGAAGGTGGGTGACTCCTCCCCGGATGGGCTCGCCCACGACAGATGTAGGGGGGAAAGAAGAAGGAAGGAAGGGAGACAGACTGTAGGAGCGCTGCTCCAACAAGCGCCATGGCGGCATGTCGTTTTCGGAAGAGCATTGCCGTTCAGGTATGCATTCTCTCCGTGTCCCGTTGTGGGCCCCTTCCTCAGGAGCTAGTGATGACTGATTCCCCCCTACGTCGGTACTGCAGTTGGTCTCGTCCGGATGCTTGTTTTTCATCTGTGTACCGACCTTCTTTTCGGCTCTAGCAGCGGGAATGGCGGGAGCGCTCTCGTTGGGCTGAAATGGACGGTGCCGTTGACCTGCTACAGTCATTGTAGCTCAGTTTGCAGGTGGCAACCGTCTGCGATCAGTAATGTGATGCACAAAGGCCCTTTCTCGTCCCCCTCTTATCTCCCGAGTTTTGGGATGGCAAAATGTTCTCCTTCTTGAGCAGAGGATGAGCCCCTTGGCCCTTGAGTGAGGGTAGCTTGAATTAAAACTAAAGACTCCCGACAGAGTCTCTCGATCTGCTTCATGGCTGATAGTCCTGTGCATGTTTCCCCAGGAGTAGGCTCTTGAATTCGGCAGGGTTTCTTCCGAGTGCAGACTCACGGGGTCGAGGTTGCTTACCTGCATCCGATCAGTGTTTACTCGAGAGTAAATCAGATGCCTTTGGTAACCAGAAAAGCCAGAAATCTTGTAACAGCTTTAAGACGAACTAGGTTTTTGTCTTTCATAAGCTTTTGTATGTCCAGACATACTTCTTCAAGACACTCGAAAGCTTAAGTTACTCTTAAAGGTGCTACAAGACTTTTGGTGTCTCTTGTGCTACAGCTGACTAACAGGGCTACTGGCAAGGTCCCAGTTTCCCCAATGCACTTGGTAGGGCAGGGGTGGGGGTGGTTTAAACTCCTTCTCAGACGTAAGAAGTGTCAAATGTTTTTGTAATGATTTTATTTGTTTGCAACCCACCTACCTAAAAATGTCAGGTAACAGTTTGACAGCAGGAGTTACAATAGTGCACTTTCCAAGTTGAATTTGATGTTGCTGTTTGTGAAATTTGCATGACTTGGCACACTAATTGGTAAGGTGCCAGAGCACATCTGGTTTCTACAGTTGGGTGCATGACCAGTAGCCATGTGCACAACATGTGGCCCATGCACACCCTGGCACCTACTCAGCCACAGGGTGTTACACAAAGCTTATGCAAGCATCAATAGGATTGTCACCAATGTGTCTCTCATATTGCATTAAATCCAATGGCTTTCTTCTAACTAATTGTGGTCATTTTCTTTTAAATCTAGCTTTCACATGTTCTAGAGATGCCACCAGAAAACTTGATAAAATCAATATGTGCTGTTCCAGTATCCAAAAAAGGGTAGATAAGTTATTATTGTTACTACTTTTTGGATTTGTTTAAAATTGTCATGCTCAAACAAAATGATGATTGAAATTCAAGATGCGGCTGGTGTTTATTAACCATCCTGAAAAATGTAAAAAACAGTTGTGTAAGCCGTCATACAGGGGGAGGGGGTCATCCCAAAATTAGGTGGAAGTGCATTCTGTGAGCAAAATCATTTCACCCATGGATGAGATTTTCTTTCAAGTCCAGTCCCTCCTTCCTTCCACAGACAATAGCTTGGAACTGTAGGCACGCTTCTGGAAGGGAAAAGCTGCTTCCACTCACAGAATAACTGTCTTTGTTTTCTCAGTAAATGTTCCTCCTTTTTGCAGGCCCTCAAGCAAGTGTTTGTGTAAGAATGTGTGCTTTTTAACCCCCATTTATAGTTTAAATTCCTTACATATTTCCAGAGCAAACCCAGTAGCTATACAAAGTGGTTCCCACAGCAGAGAAAATGCTGAAGGCTGGAAACTGAACACCAACTGTCCCAGACTTCAGAGCTTGCTATGCAAAGGGGAACAGCATCTGCTTGATACACAGATGTGTAGCTGTGTGATTTCTTTGCACACTCTGTTGTTGTTCCACTTACTGTACTTTGTTGTGAGAAACAGCACAGCATGTTACAGTTCTACTCATGCTTCATTGAAGTCATGCCATTGTGGTAGGCAGAAGCAGACACATTTTCTTACTTGGAAAGCAGCCCCGTGAAGGTTGACACCATTAGGCATCCATTGGTGAGCAACTGTCTGTGGTGCAGTTGCTGTTGTTTTTTATGATTGAAGTGGGAGTTACTGTGCTCAACGCATCTATTGCAAGGTGGTCACAGAGGGGACAGAAAACTATTTGCCATTTCAGAAGCTTATGGAAATGAGGTTGTCCCGGATACTTCCAGCCGTCGTCTTTCATGGGTTTTGGAAGTCTGGTCTCCTTGGACATGCAAAGGAACTGAAAAGATTCTGAAGCTTTAATTTATTTATTTTTTTGGTTCTTTTTTCTTTTTAGACGATCTGCTGATTTCCAGCTTTTTGTGAGTTCTGTGTTAGATGTTCACTCTAGCAGTCATTCAGGGGCAGACATTCAACTTCACGCCCAGAAGTTGGCAAAGCAGGTAGGCAAAAAGTACTGATTTTGATGCATTTCATGTGCATGGTAGGTTATAACAACACAAGGAAGAGAGAGTAACATAGGGATTAGCCTTAAAACCGGAGTCCCCTATTTTTAAAATGCACATATGCATTTTGTGTGCCATCAAATCTTTTTCTTACTCATGGTGACCCTAAGAGGGTTTTTGAGATATGTGGAATATTTAAGGATAAATCCTGCCCTTCACTTTCATGGCTGAGCAGAGGTTTGAATCCAGGTCTCCTGGGTCCTAGTGCATCACTCTATCCACTACACCACATTGGCTCTTGAAGTGTATGTTGGGAAGGAAATTAGTTGGAGGCTCTCACCTGAAAATAGGCTGCTGTAGGATCCTGTGGCCACACTCCCTTGTTGCTGACCACCATTTAGGCAAATTGTCTCTGGGCAACTTTCTGCAAAGAGACTAGGAGCAGTCATATTACTAACACACCACTTCTTAGTGTACTTGTGTTGATTCCTGTGTGCTTTGTGTGCATATAGGCAGAGTTTGGAAAAGTTACATTTTTGGCCTACAAAGGTATTTTTTCCCATGCTTTCCAAATAGCGGTGATTAGAGTGGGAACAATTAAGTAGTCTGTTGATTGGCAATCATGACATCATGCTGTCAGAGATGCCATCTTTGTTTGATAGCACAGTTATTGTCATTGCATGAAAATTCAGTGATAGTGAAATGCAGTGTAAAATACTTTTGAATGCTCTCAAAATGCAGTGAGAACCTACTTGTATCGGAGAAACAACTCAGTATAGTTCATAAATATTTGTTTTTACAAACATGAACAGTGGTCTTACAGTACCAGTAGTTGCACATTATATAGGATGTGCTGCTCATTTGTGGAATAATCCACTGTTTTCTATGTGTTTTTTTTTTTTTTTTTTAGCTAAAATGTGATACAGTTATTAGTGAAATCAGCACAGGTAAAGAAACTGTGGACTTCACAATAGACAGAGAATTATTAACAAAGGTAAGAGCTGATGTTTCATGTGTATCAAAATTTCATGTGTATGAAAACATTGTCAACTGTGGTTATTACGATAGTTTTTAATGTCTTTGGCTGAGGGTTCACCAAAAATGTTCCAATTGTACTTTGATAGCTGTAGACTGGGCATGTAACCTAGCACATTCAGATGTTCTTTTTCTAAGTACCACCCTGATAAGTTTTATTAATTTCTTTACCAGCATATAGGCTCTAGAGCAGTGGTCCCCAACCTTGGGCCTCCAGATGTTCTTGGACTACAACTTCCAGAAGCCTTCACCACCACCTCTGCTGGCCAGGATTTCTGGGAGTTGAAGTCCAAGAACATCTGGAGGCCCAAAGTTGGGAACCACTGCTCTAGAGCATGGGTTCCTAACCTGGGGGCCATGAAGTGTTTTCTGGAGGATCACCACAGTTATTTTTAGTTGCAATTATTTTTATATTTATTATATTAAATATGGCATGCACAGGGCTGTTCTATATTAATCCTCTTGGCATACAGATAGATACATTTTATATGAACTGGAATTGCAGGCAACATAGGGTTCTCAGTTATTTCTGTACCCCTGTGAGTGGATTTCCCTTTTATGCATGTGCATCATTCCCACCCCCTCTGAAAGAGCTGCTCTTGCTCATTTCTCTCTGCTCCTCTGTATCCACCTTTGGACATCAACCCTTTCGTCCTGAGTGTTAGCTCAGCTCAAAGAGCCCTGAATAAGGTGAGTGTGCGGTGCACGCCAGGAACACTGGTGCCCAAGATGGTGGCAGAACTGAAAGTTGTTGCTGCACCTTTTGCTCCACCTGAGTCTCCTGCTCTTCTGGGTGCGGTGACGGTGCCACAATGACATGAGAGGGAACCTGGGCAAGGAAAAGTTTCCAGGTACTGCCTGAGTCGTGGAGGAGGAAGCCAAAAAAGAGAAGGAGAGGTGGATATGGGGGCTGTGGGGAAGGTATTTGGGCTTGAGTGGCGGGGCTCTTCAGTGAGAGGGCTTTTTGTTGGGGGGGGGGGGAGAGATGAAGGGAAGGTTGTTTCCACACCCAAAAAAATAAATTAAACTTAAAAGTGTGTTGACATATTTTCCTTTTCAAATTTTATCTGTTAGAGGCAGATTTATAGCCCCCCCCCCATAATTATGTGTTGTTACATTAATATTAATATATTAGGTTAGAATTACATTCTGAAAAGATCTATTTTAATGTGTTTTCTTTACCGTATTAAAAATGCCTTTTTATGCAAATATTGTGGAGTCTCAGGTTACTTGGCTGTTATAAAAGGGGGTTGTGACTCAAAAAAGGTTGGGAAACACTGCTCTAAAGTAATATAAAAGATCTGAGATAGCCAATAGGTAGATTGATCCCTCTGAAACTGGATATAAATTCATTCCTTTGTCATGAAATAACTTGTGAAGTAAAACTAATTCAAAACATTTGGAAAACTGACATATCAAAAATAAAATTTAAGCGTGTTCAAAACTTTAGTTTTTCCAAATCTGTAATGCAAGACTTTTGTAAGGTGTCCATGAGACTACCTCTGTTGCCTTCATCATATTGGTGTTTGTATACCATTTCCATGGCACAGAAGCATAATCCTTAGACAACTTCGCATCTGCTGTCCTCCAATTTTATGTAACAGATCCTCAAAGTTACAAATTAATGGTTTAGTATTTAAACTGTAGTTCTTGTATCCTGATGACAGGCAGAGTAAAGACTAGGTTTTACAGTAGAATAATTTTTCAAGGAGGGAAATTTATTAGTCTGTCGCAGTGAAAAAAAAGTCTTGCAGTGCCTTTAAATGAACAAGTTTTATTGGAACTAAGCTTTTGTGAACTGTAGCTTATTTCTTCAGTTGCATGGAATGTAGCTTCTGTAGATGTGCATTTATACAGTAATGGGAAGATAGGATTATGAAAATAGTGGAATGCAAGAGTTCCAGCATGATGATGGTTAATTAGTAGGCATTAAAGGTTGTTGACAATCCTTGAGGATGACAGACAGAAATGTTAATGATAGATGTAAAAAAATAATTGATGAGTGACAAGTATATTCAAGCATAGATAAGCAGATTAACATACCTGTGATGGCAAAAACTTTTGAAGTCCAGTATAATGGAAGAGTAAGGCTCGCAGCTCAGTGGCATTACTTGCTCACGGACTCAGGTCATGGGGGTAAGGCAGAATGAAGCAAGATATGGAAAATTACAATTGTGTTTGTGGCGTTTGCCCACATTGTCATGAATATTCATATGCTATTTGCATAGACCAATGGGAGTGCTGGAGGGGCGGAGTCACAAGGTATAAGAGACTCAGCAGGAGGAGGAGGAGTTTAGATAGACATAGATAAGGTTTAGAGATGGAGAATTAGAGAGTTGATGGAGTTTGGGCAGGAGAATGGTGGTTGAGGGTGGAAAAAGAAGAATGTTTGTTTAAGAGTTAACAACATTGCTTGTTCTGTCAACACTATCAATAAACAATTTCTATTTGGTTCTTTTAAAATGACATATGGTCTGGACCTTGATTATTAATAATAGGTATTGTTGATGAAATCAACTGGTGGCAGCTGAGGGGCATGTAGCGTGAGCTCTTCAGTTGGTGAAACAATCAGGGGCCACATGGGGATCGTGACAGTGTTCTTAATATTTTTCATAAATTTTGGGAGATTGGTTAACCTAAACATCCTGGCAATGCGTCATGATCAGTTACCCCTCAAAATGTAAAGCAGTAGTTTCTGCTTTAGCAAAGAGTGACTGTTCTGGTTGAAATCAGAAATGACCTGCTTTGTCTCCTAGTCCTGCTTGGAAAATAATTATGCTGAACACAGTAGGATAGTAATTCTTGTAAATTTCTATAGATGAGCTGATTAATTTCTATAATAAGATAAGATGCCTTTTGGGTCTGTTTAAACTGGGAAATACAGAATTTATATTATCTTGGGCAGGGTACAAGGGATTTTGGTGTCTTGGTCCTCAGTATCCGTGATGGGCTAAATTGTGTCTTCTGCCTATGGACAGCAGTTTTCTCAGGAAGCTTATGACCTCTCTTACCTAAGATGGAGGCATATGGTCTGAGTACTGGGGGCAACCTACAAGGAATGTTGCTTGATATATGGAATTTTGGTAGAAGACAGAAGATGCCTGGTTAAGGCTAACGGGTGAAGTGTATCCATGTATACCAGGGTTTCCACACCTGTAGGAAGTTCTTTCAACAGGCTGTGCAGTCCTTTAGTACTTCTCACTGGAATCTGAGGAAAAAACAGGTCTGTAGAATATGCTATTGAAAAGCTGTCTCTCAGTCTCCTGAGTGTAGAGCAGGTTGTTCATGGTCGCAGCCACTTATCCTTTGTATCAGATGCCCCAAACTGGGATATAGAACACTGGTTAAACTAATGTCCCTCTGTCCCTTGAATGAGGCCAGAATCCTATCAGTTAGCTACACAGTTGTGAGCACAATGGTGTAAACTGCTGTGGAGAGTTGTAGCTGGTTAATGAATTGTCATTTGTGTCCCTCATTTTGCATCCACTCATGTGACTGGCACAGAATGAAGGATACAAGCAGCAACTCCTTGACTAGTGGTACTTTGCTCTCCTGCAGTTGACGCCATTTCACTTACACGAGTGTAAATTACTGATAGGATTGCTTTCACTGTTTCTACACATCTGTGCAATTTAATTTTCTTATGTCAGAAAAGTTACTGAAATTCATGCAGCCTTTGAGACTGAGGGTACCTGCCTTCACATACTGAGAAAAGGCTTAGTTGACAGTGCCACTTGAGTTTTCTGTTGTGA
Source organism: Intellagama lesueurii (assembly GCA_037013535.1). Taxonomy (NCBI): domain Eukaryota; kingdom Metazoa; phylum Chordata; class Lepidosauria; order Squamata; family Agamidae; genus Intellagama; species Intellagama lesueurii. Next base: position 245,446,478 of record JBAJHW010000001.1, on the reverse strand, counting down.
GCCTCTGGATAGTTTTCAGTAGATTTTTCTTACAAAAAACGTATATGGGTTTGAAATAAGGTCCTGGTCACACAAGGGAAATGTTCTCTAGTTATCCCCCAGTTAGTTCGTTGCTTTCTTTTTTCTGATCACATGTCACACAGTCAAGATCAAGACATTTTCCCAGTCAGCAGTGTAACTGCGGAACATTTCCCCATTGCCAGGAGGGTTGTGTTATTTTCTACCTTTGTTATACCCGGTGCATTCCTTACCAGGATAGCCTGTGTGCACGATCTGACCCCGCTTTTCAGAATTAAGGCCAGGAAAGTGGTTGCCATTACTGTGATTTTTTTATTTTTATTTTTCGTGCCTGATACATCTTTGTGGGTACCGCTGTACAGCATTTAATTATTGTATTTATTTACATAATGTATACTCAGTGCTCTTAGCCTAAGCATCAAGTTAGTTAATAAACTGGTAAGAAGTGATGTAAATGTAATTGTAAAAGGTAATAAAACAAAGCGTATAAATTAATACCACAAACAAAAACAGTAAGAGTCTGCTAAAACAGACAATAAAACTGAATCTGCTCTAAGAGTAAAAACTATCAGTTTTTAAGAGCTTGAGGAAATGTTAATGTTATTTTATGAAAATGGAGTGTCAGATTTAGAGAGCACATGGATATGTTGAAAAATACAGTAAAAGCTTTCCCAGTTCAAGACAGATCATGAAAAAGGGCAGAACAAAATAAATAGGTTGACGGTTAGTCTCTTCAAGCTCTTGAAGGATATTTAGTAACTTGCAATAGTGTCACTTTGTTTCTTTGTTTGTTTCTTTGTATAAGTTATAACCAGTATGAGCATTTAAACAGTATAGAAATGCATTCACTTGTTTCTTAGTTGCTCTCTTAATAAGGCCTTTACAGTGTATTTATATTTTGCTTCCAAAGACAGTGTTGCAGCATGTGTTTGAAGATGGCCCTAAGTATGGCTTAAAAAGTGAACTTCTCTCAGAATTGCCAAAAGGAAAGGTGCTAGTTGACTTTAGGTGAGTGCATAGGCTTAATAATTTTGAATCATGTTATTATAATGCCTTGGATGTCACAGGTAACTGCAAGCTGGTTGTGCAGATATCCTTGTGCATCAGCTCAGATTCATGCATGAGCTGGTCTTGGTGTGGTTTGCCTCGACCATTCACTGCAGTGTTTTTTTTCCATTTTTATTGCTTTTTAAAATAAAATTAACTTGGGCATGTAAAACATTCACACTCATAATCCCCTATGTATATGGGATGCTTGCTCCCTTTCTTCTACTTTAATTATTTAAAAAATCTTCATATTGCCTGTCAATAATATTGAGAAAAGAACCAGAGCTTGGAAGTAATTAGGTACTTGTGAGCAGGGTGCAATGTGACTAGGAGATACAAACCTCTTGTTTGTTTTTAGTGTAAAGACTAGAGTAATGGGCTTATAACGAGTAAAACTTAGTTATTTCTAAGAGCATTTTCATACATTTTTGAGGCAATTTTCCAGATGTCTTGCCACTCAGTCCTAAATGTCAAAGAAAGTATTCTTTGGTTTTTGTCTTTTTTCACTTTTGTAAGTGTTTCTGAGGTAAACTCTTAGAGTCATCCATAAGAAGAAGCCTGACGGTATTCACCATTTACATGCAACACAATGAAGCACTTAAGCAATCAAAGCAACTGTGATAAGGGCAACCTGGCTGTCAAGAAGTAATGAGCAACACAACAAGTGCCTTTTAAAATTCAACAATCCAAGCTCTGGAAAGAACACATGTGCAAAAAGTGTAGCTTTTCAATTTGCAATCCCAATTAAAGTAAGTCAGGAAATGAAAGTTCCATTGATGGGCGGGATCTGCCTGTGTAATGAGAATTACATCATTGGCAGGGGTGGATTGCCACTGAGTAAGAACTCCTTTTGCGATATGTATGAGCCACGTGCACCACAAAATCACAAAAGGAAGCCTTTAATCAGTGGCAGGCTGCTGCTGCTAATGACGTCATTCCCATTGTGCAGGCGTAGATGTGCAACAGAATTTCAGCCATTGTCTTGAGTGAATTATGGACCAGCATGTAAACCTTTCAAGTGTGGCTTGTAAACTGTTTTTGTGCTGAGATATATTAACACAACAACAAAGTATTTGTCAAGGAAATTACTAATTCTTTTGTTTCGGAATAGAGGTTCTATACAATAATCCAAATCGTGGGGCTCTATTGTTTTCATGGTTTAGCCTGCCAGTCATATTTTCTTTCTCACTTTTCATTACATGTGAGGAGCACAGAATCTGTTGTTTGGAGACAGGGGGTTGCCAATTTTATGATTAGGTGCCCACATGCCTATGTACCTTCTTTGGATATGGGGGAGAGAACATGGAGCCTCAAATCATAATGTTTACTATTTCTTGCAGTTCGCCCAACATTGCAAAGAAGTTTCATGTGGGTCATTTGCGTTCTACGATAATAGGTAAGGTATACAGAATTGCCACCTGAAAAAGAAGGCTGTCTCCTGGGCTGGGGCTCTAAGAGGCAGTTCATGGGACCATCCTGTTTGCGAGTGCTTATCAGTCCTGTAGTATGTTCAGTATATAGATATTCAGCTTTGGGTGCCAAAAGTTTGCTCCAAGGGGGTCTCTGTATTTATGGTGGTCCCAGCTTTTGACAGCTTGAAAAGGGAATTTGGCAAAGAAAAGACTGTCGGTAGCAACCAGGCATAAGGAGGAGGGGAACAAAGAGAGGGAGAAGAGATTTCTAAAGTTTCCAAACAGTAGTGCAGATAAGTTTGGTCTGGATCTCAGAAGGAAACAGTATTAGAATGACTAACAAAGCAGGAATAGTTTGATATCATGATAGGATATTTTACCTCCTGCTTTCTTCAGGTTTTGCAAACAGTAATTTATTGCATCCAGGGTAGCAATTGTAAAATGTAGACTGCAGAATATGCCAGAGTGGATGGATGATGTCAGGTGTTGTCCTGTAGGTTCAAGCCACAAGGTATTGGAGTGTTACATTTATAAATCCGGAAGTTCTTCCTTTTTTTCTTTTTTCTTTTTTCTCTAATGTTTCGGGATCGAATGGTGTTTTGTTTCCCAATCACTGGCAAATCAGATAGGCCATAATGTTCTGAATTTAAGTACTTAGTCCCTGGTTCTTGTTTCCTGGTCAGGATTGCTGGATCTCAGATAACTGGAGTGCATACATATAGTTTTGCTATTGTTTCGACCACATACTGTAGATGGCATCCAAGTCCTTTGCAGTCAGTGACATAAATGTGATCGCAAGTGATGTTTCGTTTAATATAGTAGGTGTTGCTAGTCATAGTGCTCTTAAAGGAACCTGTCTTCCTAAGATCCACACAGGTGATGGAGTGGTTGCATTCACAAGGATGTGGTCCAGGATTTCTGACTGGTGGTTTGAGGACTACTCTTGCAAATAATCTGCCATAGATTTAGAGACTTGTGGAAAGCTATCAAAGGAGGCTTGCTGATGGCTTTTGCAAGACGTTCTTAGTTTACTCTTTTCTTAGTTTCCAATTGTCCTTAGAAGATGTTGGATGGAAATTTAGCACAGTTGGAATGTGTTTTAACAGCCACTTCACTCAGCCTAGTGGTACCACTGGCCATACACATGGAGTGGTGTGCAGCTTGGTGATAAGTATCCCTATTTTGTCCATGCCTGTTTTAGCCCAGGTTGAATTCCAAGTATATTGCACTGAAATTGCAAGTTATTCAGAAATTATTGCTGCTCAGGAATGGAACTCTGAAGGTTTTGGTCGAGCTGGCATCCTGGCTGCCTACATGTGTTTGTTTGTTTTTTAATTGTGACTATTTGAAAACAGAAATAATACAATTTATGTAGATTTTAGGCATCAAGGTGCTGTGTTTCTTGGACAAATAAAACACACACGGAAAGTGCAGTTGCTTCCATGTTGACCTATTGTACAGCCTCCTTTTTTTCTCAATAGCAGAAAAGACAAGAAATTCTATTTCTTGAAAACCATACTCAGACTCGTACTTTAGGTATCTCTTGAGAAATGCTTTTTATGAAGACGTTGCATTTCTTGGAAGCAGTAGAGGGGGAAAGGGAGTTGATGTTATATAAAAATAAGCATCTGGGGAAGAACTCTACAGCTGAGATCAATAGTAATTTTGATTTATGCTTAGGAAATTTCATAGGAAATCTCAAAGAAGCACTTGGACACCATGTTACAAGAATAAATTACCTTGGAGACTGGGGCATGCAGTTTGGTAAGTAATTTTTTAACATTTCTGTCTGATGGTTGGTATTGCATAGTGGAGCCCTGGGCGTTGTCAAACTTTTTCATAGTGAACCTCTTGGAGAGGAAAAGGAAAAAAAAATGTTTTGAATATCAGTGACTTGCTCTTACAGTGGTCATAGCTTGTTACTTTTTTTGTGCTACTGTCCCCAGAATCCACCAATAGTCATATTGGTTGGGAACTGTAGTTTTGAAAAGCAGATTTGTCATGCTCTACTTATGGTGGGCTAAAGTATGTCTTGAATAATGATGCCTCTCATTTGTATTGTGTATATGGTAATTATGAAAAATTATGTTGGTTAAGACCCAGTAAACTGTGCAAGCATTTCTGGAAACCTAAGGAAGTCTTGGTGGTCCGTCTCTGGCACTAACTTACCATGTTCCATGCTAAATCATTTTTTAAGTATCTTTTAAGAGTGGTTTGGAACATACTGTTCAAAGAAAATTGCTGAAATCCTGTTGGTGTAACTATGCCTGTAAAAGGGTGATGATGTCACCAGGAAGTGGTGAGTTTTGATAACTAAAAATATATATCTGTCCTGTAGCTTTTCCAACTACTGTATAATGCCTTTCTTGTCCTGCAAACTATGGGGACTATGGAATGGGAGGAGGAAGTGTTTAATTACCAAAAGTTGCCACTGCTGAATGACGTTATTGGCAAGTGATAATACTTCAGTAATTAAAGACTTCCCCCTTCTGTCCTGTGGCTCTCGCTGCTTCTGTATGATGCCAGAGATTACCCAGGGTCAGAAAAGCCAAGGGACAGAAGTAGGAAGTTTTTAATTACTGAAAATCATCTCCTGCTGGTGAAATTATTTTTCTGCAGGTGCAAGTTACATGACATGATTTCAGCCTATATCTTTTTAAAAATCACATTGTACTTGATTGTTTGCCTTATGTCTGCCTGACATTTTGCTTTCAGTCAGTATGCCTGTACTTAAATCTTGTGGATATTTCATAATACCAAAAATGGCTTTTTCTGTGTGTCTGTGGCATTTTGTGTGTCTAGCCATTTCGAGTAGCAGCTTTGTGCATCTTGTTTATCGCAAGCAACCAAAGATTACATGGAGTGTTTTCCCGTACATAGTGTTACTGTTAAGTATACTTAAAGAGGAATGCACTAATGAGTGGGCTATGTTAGAGCTTGGAACATTGCCTTTAAGAAAAATGGCATGCTGAAGTCACCTGCGATGAAGTAGTGGTAGGATGATGCTCTGGAATCCAGTGCATCATCTTACCAATGCTATGAGTGAGTGACTTGAGCATGTTCTTATATTCATTTGTCTTCAAAACAACTTTCAAAGTTCTGGGCTAAAGACTATAAAAGAAGGCAAATAAGTTTTGGGTTGTGCTAAAACTAAAGCAATAAGATATGACTCCTTCCTCAGCTGTCCTTTGTATACCTTTGGCTTTCTTTCCTTCCGCACAGCCCCAACACTCTGCCATGATTTTAAAAACCACTTTAGGCAAAAGGGTGCACAGAAGAGGGCCCAGTTCTCCTTTTTCAATTTAGTCCCACCCACATTGCAGCCATTCTGGCAACTCTTTCCAAAACTGGATCATGTAACTCCTGGGTGCCACTTAAAAACTCTACCTGTCAAACTCTGCCTATCATCTTTGCTTCAGCTGATTCAGTAAGCATCAGGATTTGTAGAAGGCATCAGAGGTCTTTTAGTTATTCTAGCCTTGATGTCTGTTTTATTCATTGGTAGAATATTTATCATTGCCCTGCAAAACCAAACATACAGGGAAGTGCTGCTGCTGTTCTATATACCCAGCTCTATTCTGTAACCGTGAGAGGTATCAGCTATTATGTCATTACCTAACGGCTACCTATTCCAGGTCTGTTGGGAGCTGGCTTCCAGCGGTTTGGCTCTGAAGAAAAACTGAAATCTAATCCTTTACAGCATCTTTTCGAGGTACGATTATATACAGTTAAATAGTTTGAAAGAACTTCACTGAGCAAACTTTAAGAGACTGTGACTGTGAGTCAAGATGAAAACCCTTATTATTTTTGTTTTTTACTTCTTCTTTTTTTAATCTTTGTATCACCAGCCCTTTGGCTCAAAGGGTAGACTTTCTTGAGTATTATGAAAGAAAAGCGTAGTTAAGACAGAGAACTGTGGCTTGGTGGTATGGTTGTTCAAATGTGTCCTATGTCTAAAGCATTTTCTCGAAATGGGGATTTGATAAAAGTGCCTTTCATCTTTGTTGAAAGGTGGGGAATCCCTGACCTTCTAGTTGTTTTGGACCAACCCCCAAGAAGCTCCAGCCAATGGGGCCAGTGCTAAGGGATTACAGGAGTTGTTGTCCAAAAGATCTGGCTGAGCAAAGCTTCCCTGTACCAGAGCACTTATTTGAACTGTTCACTCGAGGTGCATGACAAATTTGGGCTTTGGTTCTCAGTTGTGTTTAGAAGGCTGATGGAAAATTCCATTTGTGGCTTTGCTCAATAGATACCACAGACACAGCAGGTAAGGCAGCTGGAGGCAGCTGGTTAGCAAATTCTTCTGTCAGTGAAATGGCCAAGTGCAGCCCACCGGAGGTTGTTGAACAGCACCTTCCAACCTTTCTTGTCATTTGCACTACTGCCTAGGGCTAATGAGAATTTCAGTCCACTAATATGTTGAAGGCCACACTTTGCCTGCCCTGCCTTTAGATACACACACTTTAAAGGAACAAACATCACAAGAAGAAGAAATTAGTAAACATCAGCTTGCTCTCTGCTTATTCCAATTGATTGGTGGTTGTTCCTGGTTTTCTGGCATGCGGAAAAAGATTCTATTCTGGTCTTCTTCCGTACATTTGAACAAGTGGTAACTGCTTGGCCTCTATTCATGTATGTCCAGCTTTCCTAAACAAGGCATCCTAGGTATGTTTTGAATGGCAGTTCCCATCAGCCGCAGCCCACCTGACCTGAGATGATGGGAGTTGTCATCAGAAACATCTGGAGATGGTCACATTGAGGATGGCTGATGTACTTCCTGGGAAAGGCGTTGTTGGGCAAGGACAGCTGTTTTTCCCCCCTACCCCCCCCCCCAAAAAAACCCTGTAGTATATTTTAATTTGTTTTAAAGCAATAAGCTTGTGTAAAAATTGATAATTCATGTAAGCATTTTGTTATTTATTCCTAGTTTCAACAGTTAGCTTTTTGTTTGTTTTTAATTAGCTTACTGCTTGTTTTAAAAACTAATTTTGGGATATATTTGTGCTACCAACGTACATGCACTTTCTAATATTTTATTAAGCTTGGCTTTCCCTTGAGAACGGTAGTCTGAAGTGCTGAGAATTTTTTGCTGTTGGCTATGCTTCTACACCACCTCTTTCCCAACTTTGTAGGGCTACAATTTCCAGGGTTTCTGGAAAGACAGCATAACTGCTTTTAAACAGTTAGTTATGAACACACCCTTTGTCAATAGAGCAGGAGTGTGGAATGCTAGTTTTTGGTAACTTTACTTGTACTTTAACCTGAGAGCATTTTAGAAATCATTGTTACACAGTTTAGGTTTGCCAGTATGAAATGGTTATTCTAAAGTTTGTTTAGTTTGTATTTTGAATACAAGCAAATATTCCTCATAGGATGTGAGTTCATGCTTATGCATTTAGGGAAACACAGTTGTGAAAAGCCATTTCATGTCTGGCTCTACTCTCAAAAGTGAAAACAGTTTGCTTGTGTTGTGGAACACATAAAGTTCTCTGGCTCTTCGACTTCAATTTCTTCCGTACATTTGAACAAGTGGTAACTGCTTGGTCTCTATTCATGTATGTCCAGCTTTCCTAAACAAGGCATCCTAGGTATGTTTTGAATGGCAGTTCCCATCAGCCGCAGTGGATACCTTCATAACATTGGTCTTTGGTTCAGTCAAATGTGAAAAACCAGTTCCATGTTTGGCTCTACTCTCAAAATCGAAAACAATTTGCTTGTGTTGTGGAACACATAAGGTTCTCTGGCTATTCGACTTCAATTTTCATAAACATCAACCATCCTGACTAGTCACAATGAATTGTAGGGCCATAGTTTTCACACCATTATGCCTGTTTATAGTGGCATCTCACCAGTGTCTCATGCCATTAGGCACTCCCACTTTTATTAACTTTCATCTGTAAAGAAGTGAAACATGTACTTGTTTGGGCTACAGTTCTCAGAATACCACAGCCAGTATGGCTGTTGTCCATGTTGAGTGGAGGATTCTGAGGTAGCTCAGTTGTTTAGGCATCTGTCTGTGGAGCCAGAGGTTGGGAGTTCAGTTCCACACACTATCTTCTTGACAGGGCTGGACTCGATGATCCATAGGGTCCCTTCCACCCCTGCAGTTCTAAAATTGTTGTTGTTTTGTTGTCCAAAAAAGTAACTCTTTCATACTCTGGATGCTTCTTACTAAGCTTGGAGGGATGGCCTGTGTGTAAAGCATGTGCTCATCACCAAACAATTTATTTTATTTTCCTCTTTTTTTATTTCATTTCATTCTCTCCCCCCCCCCCCTTTCATTTAATGGAAAGAATTAATCAATTTACACTGACTTGTACTTTTTCTGCTGGTCTTGCATAGGTCTACACACAGGTCAACAAGGCATCAGAAGGAGAGGAAAGCATGAGAAACCAGGCCCAAGATTTTTTCAGAAAACTGGAAGCTCATGAAGAAGAAGCAATGTCATTGTGGAGGCATTTTAGAGATATTAGCATTGAAGAATATACCAAAATGTATAAGGTGCTGAGCTGGACTTTTTATTTTGATTTATATAAATGTGACTGCTGATCACATCCAGGAGGCAGTTACGTTCTTGCAAGAAGTACTTTAATTATATTGTGTATTCATCTATCTACCACATTTTCTTGGTGGCATCCAAATAGTCAGAGGTCGGTATTGGGGCTGATTTCCTTCTATTCTACTAACCCCCTCCCTCCCTCCTCAACATCTATTCTAGAGGGGTGGGGGGAGGCTCTAGAAAAGGTAGGGAGGTGGTTTACAAGGTAGAGGGAAGGAAGGAAAAGAAGTCCTCTTGCATCAGCAGAAATCCACACTTACAGTGCTCCATTTCTTTCCCTGAGTCTTGTGATGTCAACAGTTGGGTGTACTGTTGAAAAATCAGCCTTTCATAATGTAGGTGGAAGAAGTATTGGGTTGATCTAGAGTATCCCTTCCATTTTTAGGTGAGATTGCAATCCAACAGGAGCCCCTAGAGAAACAGAGTTTCACTGATTCTTCCAATAGCCTCCACATCATATGCCATGCTGTTTTGGAGGGCTCTCACACGCCTCTAAAACTGATTTTCAAGGGGCTTGAAGTTGGAAGGGGGAGTTGGCAAAAATGCCCTTTTTCAGTAGAAGTGTGGACTTCTTCTCGTGGGAACTTTGCATCCAAACCAGTGAGGCAACTTTGTTGTTGGAAAAGCCTTAATTCTGATAAAATGGCAAAACAGAACGTCAGGCCTTGGTAAAGTCTTACATACATTGGTTTTAGTACAAGATATATTACTAAGTATGTTAGCCCATTCTGTTCCTGCTACATGCAAGACGAAGTAATGAGTAACAAAGCAGATATGTATCCATACCTTATTGTTCTAGCCAAAGATAGTCACTTCTAGGAAGAATGAGCCTGGTCTGAGGGCATGTGACGGATCCATACTCAGTTGATGGGAGATTACCTGGTAGTCTATGTGTGTTGCTTTGACTTCACAATAGAAGAGGAATAAGATAGAGACATATTGCATAATCACCAGTGTTTTAGTTTGTAACCAAGGTTCCCTTTGAGGTGTGTGACTGTGCATGTGTGCAGTACTGTATCTCCCTCTACACAGTCTCTTTGGTTCCAGCCATGATGGAACCGTGTGTGTGTGTGTGGAGCCCCACCCAACAGGGCTGAAAAGAGGGAACGTTGTTTTTGACCAATACATCTTATCCTGCTACAAACTCACATGATCATTGGAGTGTATAGGAAGGGAACTTGACATTGCAGTATAATAAATAGCATTGAGTTCATTCAAAAAAATTAGCATCAGAGGAAAGCCACAGGCAGTCTCAGGCCAGAGGTGACCCCTGCCTAATTTTGCAAATCCATTTCCCACCTGCTGCTGTTGTGACGCTACAATATATTCAGCGCAATGCCAGAAGGTGGGCCTCTCCTGCCTATAGCATCACGATTTCTGGGAGAAAGGTGACATAGTTAAATAACACACCTTGTGTTACACAGCGCTTGCAACTAAGCTGTACAATTGCTTGACTATCTTTTTGTTTTGTTTATTGATAACGGAAAAATGTCATCAAATGGAATTCTGTCGTAACATAGTGGGTTCTAGTACCTTTTCGATATGCATTTCTCAAAAGGAACAATATTTGATGCATATTTTTCAAAAGTATGAGTTTTCCCTTTTTGGGCAGATCTTTACTTTGTTTTGTCCTGTGAAGCACATTGCAAACTCAGAAACATAGATTTCCAGTGGTAAATTTTGCTTGTGTTTGTGCTTTATATGAATTGTGGAAGCTCACATTAACTGTGAGCACAGTGAATTCCTCATCCATTCATAGGCTGGAGTTTCCTCTGTTTCTGTGCACTGTACTGCACAGCTTGGCAAATTTACAATTGCAACTTACAGAAAGAGACCAGTGAATACATGATTAGATGGAAATGCACATTAACTGGAACATAATGCAGTACGGAAAGACATCCAGACTCTTGATATGACTTCTGGTTTATTGTTGGGTGTTTTTCTGTCTAGCTGATGCAAGAGTCTGCACATTCATCTACCAGTTTTTTTGTGGAAATTAGGGTAAAACTGAACATAAGGAGGGCTGGGTAACTGGCCAAAACAGTGGAAAAGAGCAAATTAAATGTGACTACCTCAACATTCATAAATGACATACTGAAATTCTCCATAATATAAATTAAATTAGTTCTGCCAGATATCTCCTCTTTTAATAATCTCTTTTAAGTATTTGTTTATTGCCGAAGAACTGTTTGCATATTTGCCTAGTCTAACTAGATTCATTTAGGGTCTCATGTGTATCAACAGATTTTTACGGAAATAGAGGTAGTTACTGCCTTATAACATTGATTTCCTTTTATTTTTATGGGACCATTCAGCGTCTCGGAGTGAGGTTTGATGAACATTCAGGAGAATCGTTCTATCAAGAGAAAAGCCAAGAAGTTCTAAAGTTATTGGACACCAAAGGACTCCTAAGGAAAACGAAGTAGGAACAAGTTGTTTTATTTGCAGCTTCTGAAACCGTACACTGGCTCAAATTTCTGTTGCTTACTTACATCTGAAGAGGGAAACAGCATAATCAAAGTCCCTACTTTGATGTTTGTGTGCATGCCAACCTAGTAGACTGGTGCACACATGAAGATCCAACTGAGAACTCATTGGTTACCAATAGAGATGGGGACGACTCACCATTTTGACGAGTTGTCCTGCTTCATGAGTCGTCAAAAGTTGACGACTCACGAAGCACAAAGTTGTTCCCATGAACTGACAAATAACGAATTTATTCATTGATTCGTAGGGGGTTACTAAAAAAACCCACACCCTGCCACCGCTGGGCTGCCGCCGCCCCGCCGCCCCCCTCCACTTTACGGCCCACCCCCCCGCCACACCTGCAGACACCCCCATACGAAGAAAAAAAAAGCCATCCTATGGCTTTTCCATTCTGCCTACCAGCCCGCCGATCAGCTGATCGACGGGCCAATAGGCAGCCACCCACCCCCACAGCCTACCCCCACCCCCTTCCTCTCCCTACCTTAGCCCCCCAACGGCCTGTAGAAAGGGAAACTGGTTGCCCTTTGCAAAGATGGCAGCTGCAGCTTCCCTACCCTAAATGAAGCCGCAGCCGCCATCTTTGCAAAGGGCAGCCAGTTTCCCTTTCTACAGCTGCGGAGACCTGATGGAGACCTCAGCAGTGGCGGCGACGATTACTATAAGGGGGTGTCGGCGGGGGTGGGGGGGCTAAGGTAGGGAGAGGAAGGGGTGGGGAGGTAGACTGTGGGGGTGGGTGGCTGCCTATCGGCCTGCTGATCGGCGGGCCAGTAGGCAGAATGGAAAAGCCATAGGATGGCTTTTTAAAAAAAATTCGTATGCGGACGAATAAAAATGGGGAAATATTCGTTGATCCGTATTCGTTGGGACTTAAAATTTGATGAATACAGATTAATGAATATATGACGAATCAGCTATATTCGTCGAAAAAAACAATCTGTTTTTGTATTCATCCCCATCTCTAGTTATCAACAAGAAACTGCTGCAGAGTATGCCATTTGCTTTCTACAGGCGTAGCTAAGCAACAGGATTTTGGTCACAACAATCACTTTTCCAATAGAGAGTAGACGCCTGGAGGTTTTTAAGCCCCTTGGTATGTTAAAGATGTCTCCTGCTGATGCCAAACATTCCCTCCTATTGGAACGCAGGATTCTCCCCCCACATCCGATTTTATTCTCAGTAGGTTATTTAGATTAAACAAGGAGATAACTGTAAATACTTCGGTCATGTAAGTACATTAAACTAACAAATCATCCAGGTTTCAAATGAACAGTCAACTCTTAACCTTTGAATGCTGGTTATGCTGCAGTTTGGCCAGCCTCCAAAGAGGGGGAAGAAAATTGAGAGAGCCATCTTTGCATATTCACTTTGTGACATACAGCAGCATCATGGGAATTGTGGTTTCAAATTAATTCTACTTAGTCACTAAACATTCTTCTTTGTGGCCTCTGTGAATCACACTCTGGGTAATCCGCGCATGTGCGGAGCCTCATCGGAAATTCTAGAGCTTTTGCGATAGGAAAAAAATACATTAGTGCAGACCCCTCCCCCTTGATATATGTACCTTGGTGCCAATGCTCTCCCTTCAGTTTCTTTCAACCGCCGCATTCAGAGCCTCTATCGTTCCTTCTGCGAGAAACAGAAAGCGAAAGAAAAGGAAAGTTACTCAATTCTCTACATTCATTCCTTAATTTAAACAATTATTATTTAATTATATATTGCAGAAAACTAGAAGAAATACGCTCCGGCTGTAAGGCCGAAGCAATTCCTCCCCCCCCCCCCCCCAATTAAACTGATCTTCGGTTCATGGCCTCTTCTGGTCCGTTTAAACGCTGCATGGCCTGCAACAATAAGATTCCACTCTCTGACGGCCATGCAAAATGCCTTTTTTGTCTCGGTCAAACTCATCAAACCTCATTGTGTCTCCATTGTAAGAACTTTAAACGCGGAGTCCTCTGCAGCCGCCTTTCTCGGCTTAAATTGCGGCTCTGGGAGCAATCTCTCCAGCCGACTATTCCCATGGCACAACCTCCCTGTAAGTCCATATCCCACGCTAAGGCTATGGACAAGGCAGTCTCCGAGGTGGCGAAACACCGTCAGGCGGCTACTCCTTCCTAATCCGATTCTGTACCTTCCACCTCTACAGTCCCGCGAGTTCAAAAAACTAAACAGTCAAAGCCAAAGTCCTCAACATCAAAGGCTGCACCCAAGAGGAAACCGTCCACAGACACTTCCTCGGCGCCTGAGCCCTCGCCTCCAAAGAAGGCCAAGTCCTCAAAATCGAAGCCTCTTCCAGCCATCTCCCCGACTCCGCACCCTCCGGAGCCCGGAGATCTCATCTGTGTCGGTTTCCTTTCAGACGAGGAACCAATTCCACCTCATCAACAGTCTCCCTCGCAGTCTCCCAAATGGGAACAGCGAGTTGACCAGCTGACTGCTTCTCCTGACAGCCTGCATCAATCTTCGGGCTCTTTGCATGCATCCTCACCAGCTGCTCTACCAGACGCTGAAGCTCAACCAGACACTGTGCCCTACTCTGTCCCTGTAGGCCTACCACCTCGGCCTCCGGCACATCAGCAAAGGCATCAAGCCTCTAAGAGCATCCGCTTGCCCTCATGCACGGAAATAGAGTACACTCAGCACCATCATCAGGATGCTCTTTGCTCCGATCGGTGCCCAACAGAACAGCCCGCTAAACATCATCGACCAGCTGTTCTTCCTGGTCTTGGAGCGCGGCCACAACATGCTCCCCCTCCTCGTCATGATCACTCTGAGATGCTTGGCACCGCGTATCTGCCGGCACCGAAAAGGTCCAAACAAGCCAACCAATATTCCTCGGCTCCTAGCATGTTTTCAGCTCTGGCAAGTTATTACTTCCTGGCTCATCAGGAAGACCGCGAGCGTTCATTCCGCTCCACGTCTCCGGCGTCCGTCTATTCCACTATGATACAGTGTGGTCCATCAACGCCTTTTCCATCTCGACAACGGTCTTGATACCAAGAACAACCTCCATTCCAACACACTGATTCTTTTGATGTCAACGATCAGCATCTAACAGTGTCCATGGACGCTCCTACAGTCTCCGCGGCAGACGAAGACCCTCGATATCAGCCCTTGTCCACGGACGTGCCCTCGATATCGATACCAGTCGAAGACCCTCGATATCGACAGCTGTCTACGGACGCTCTTTTGACATCGGCATCTCAAAGTCGATACCGATACTTCGAAGATCAGCCTGTCGATGTCGACGTCGATCGACAGTCAATAGACTCACGGCACGATCCCGAACAGTCTGAACTTGGGTCTAGACCTCAAACGCCATCAGTATTACTAACATCCCCAGACTCAGATCTGGCAGACACAGATCCTCCATCTCCAGCTGAGGATTTTCAAACGTACGCCCAGCTAATGGTCCATATGGCTAAGTCCCTTGACCTCCAGATTCCTAGACCCATGACCGAATCAGCAGATCACCTCTATGACCCCATCTCTAAAGACACTACAACACCGGTCCATTATTTCCATGCTACTATCCCTTCTCAGCACAGCACACTGCTCCTGGACCAAGCCAGCGTCCTCCCACTTGGTGTCGAAATGCATCGACAACCTCTATTGGGTGCACGACCCAGTCGCTATTTTCTTGCAAAAACAGCCGGCACCTAACTCTATATTTGTCAAAGCGCGAAAATCTCACTCTCGACACAGGCAAATCCTGATACCACCCAATAAAGATAACAGGCGTATTGATTCTATGGGCAGATGCCTCTACTCCTCTGCTGCCTTTACTATGAGGGTGGCCAATTATCAAGGAGCTATGGGTGCCTATCAACGTTTTCTATGGGACAATATGTCTACCTTCATTGATGCCCTCCCAGAGGACAAGAAGGTACTTGCTCAAACCTTTCAACAATAAGGCCTTTCAGTGGCAAAACAGCAGATGTTATCGGCCAGACACACGGTCGATGCCACATCTAAATCGATGGTGACCTCTGTAGCTCTTCGCTATTTTTCTTGGCTTAGAACCGCTGGCCTAGCGGAAGATGCATGTGCATGCATCGAGGACCTCCCACTTGATGATGTAGGCCTCTTTAATGCAGAGACGGATTATATTCTTGAGAACATCCAAAAGAAAAGGACAGCAGCCAGACACTGGGGCATTTATCCTACTTACCAACAGTGCCCTCAGCGTACCCAATGGCGCCGCCATTACAATTCATACCAAAAATTCCAACAAGGACCCCAAAGGCAGACATCCTTCATGCCTTATTACAAACAGCAACCCTATCGTACCAAGCCACGTCAACAGACAGCGACCAGGCACAACGACCGCAAACACAAACAGCACATTTGACATCCAGCTGGCAAAAACTCCAGTACCACCTCAAAACAACCTCCCTCCCTCCCTCTGGAAACACTTACCTATATGGGAAGACAGCACCACAGATTCTTGGGTCCTCTCCATCGTAAAGAGCGGGTACCACATAGAGTTCCACCAGCTTCCTCCTCCGACCCACATCACCACGCCTCCATCCCAAACTCTGCAAGAAGAAATTCAGACATTATTACTGAAAGATGCAGTAGAACCATCACACCAAGCAAGCAAAGTTTTTCTCTCTCGCTATTTCATCGTCCCCAAAAAGGATGGAGGTCTCCGACCCATTCTCAACCTCAGGGAGCTCAATCAATACATCACTACCACCAAGTTCCGTATGGTTACTCTCGAGTTCGTCCTCCCTCTACTACACAGAAAGGACTGGTTTGCAGTAATAGATGTCAGAGACGCATATTTCCATGTCTCCATCCATCCTTCTCACAGGCATTACCTCTGCTTCCAACTAGGAGCTCATTCCTACCAATTCAAAAGACTTCCATTCGGACTTGCATCAGCCCCCCGTGTCTTTACCAAATGCTTCATTCAACCCCATGACAGACCCACCACATATGTTGTTGCGAGTCACCCCGGAACCCGCCTCCCAGCTGACTTGGTGGCACTCTGCCCAAAATCTAATGATGCCTTTTCAACAGCCACGGCCACAAATCCAAGTTACCACAGATGCCAGCCTCACCGGCTGGGATGCTCACTGCCAATCCTTATGGATTCATGCACAATGGTCACAAAGAGGAAAAACTGCTCCACATCAACAAGCTGGAGTTGCTAGCAGTAATAAAAGCTTGCAAAGCCTTCAAAAACCACCTTACTGGCAAAATGGTTCAGATAGCCACGGACAATACTACCACAATGTACTATATTCTAAAACAAGGAGGCACCCATTCTCCAAGCCTCCTCTATCTAGCTGTGGACCTCTGGGAGTGGTGCCTAGCCCACCACATATGCCTCACGGTGATACACATAGCAGGTCAGGACAACAACCTCGCAGACTTGCTCAGTCGCAAGGAGTCCCAAGCCCACGAGTGGGAACTTGACCAGTCAGTCTTTATCTCGCTGTGCAAGCGCTGGGGCACACCTGCAATAGACCTCTTTGCCTCCAGGAACAACCGGAAGTACAAAAGTTATCATTCCTGCGCAGGAGTAGGACAAAACTCCTGTGGAGATGCAT
Organism: Intellagama lesueurii; assembly: GCA_037013535.1. Taxonomy (NCBI): domain Eukaryota; kingdom Metazoa; phylum Chordata; class Lepidosauria; order Squamata; family Agamidae; genus Intellagama; species Intellagama lesueurii. The sequence continues at coordinate 245,429,400 of JBAJHW010000001.1, read as the reverse complement.
TTGTAGGCCATTGGCCCAAGTCACTCACTTACCTGTTTTTACCGTTCCCGCTTCTACACAAAGTAGTGGTCCGTCTTCAACAGGACAAGCCCAACACTATCCTCATAGCCCCATGGTGGCCACGGCAGCCATGGTTCCCAGTTCTTCATCACCTGTCGTCCGACATATATCACCTGCCCCGCCTGCCACACCTGCTAACACAAAACAACAATCAAATCCTCCACCCAGATCTCCCCACCGTTCACCTGGCAGCGTGGAGGATTCTGCCTCCCTAATGAATGTCATTCAGCAGGCAAAGAAACCTTCAACAAGAAAGGCATATATGTATAAATGGAAAAAGTTTCAATCATTTACTGCTACAGCCTCAGTTCCATCCATCAATCCTTCTCTTGCTACAGTCCTTCGTTTTCTCTTACAGCTGAAAGCCAAGGGTCTTTTTCTTTCATCTCTCAAGATTTATCTTTCCACGATTGTTATTCATCAGCCACCAGCTTCCCCTGCCGCTGTATTCTTCAGACATCCTACTCTAAAGCATTTCGTTAAAGGACTGTCACATATATATCCAGATGTGCATCCACCACCACCTCAGTGGTCATTAACGCTAGTCCTGCAACAACTTACAAAGACTCTGTTTGAGCCCCTTGCGTCGATCGACCTCAGGCTCCTCACTTTCAAAACAGCATTCCTCGTGGCTATTACTTCAGCACGCTGTGCTAGCGAACTGGCAGCCTTGAGGTCTGACTACCCTTATCTCCAGTTCTACCCAGATAAGGTTAGACTTTGTAGATATTTCCTTTCTACCCAAAGTTGTCTCCCAGTTTCACCTCTCCCAACCGTTGGTTCTTCCATCCTTTTTTCCATCTCCGTCTACTTCACAAGAAAAGATCCTCCACACCTTGGATGTGAGAAGGGCTCTTGCTTTTTATATAGCCCGTACTCAATCTTTCAGGCGCTCAGCTCGACTCTTTGTCAGCTATCAGCTTCCTTCTAAAGGCCTCCAGGTTACCTCACAAAGGATATCCAAGTGGGTTACCTCCACCATTCAGCTGGCTTATCAGGTTGCTGGAGTTCCAGTGCCACAGAGTATCCGTCCTCATTCTACCAGGGCGTTGGCGACTTCTATGGTGTTCCTTAGAGGCGTTTCTCTACAGAACGTCTGCGCCTCTGCCACCTGGTCACAGCCATCCACGTTCATCAACCATTACAGGTTGGACGTTCGGCAGAAGTCTGCTGCTGCTTTTGGGCGCGCTGTGTTGTCATCTACCTTGGCGTGACACCCTCCTCCGGGTAAGACAGCTTGTTATGCACCCAGAGTGTGATTCACAGAGGCCATGAAGAACGACAGGTTACCTACCTGTAATTGTAGTTTTTCGAGTGGACTTCTGTGATTCACACATCCCGACCCAGCCTCCCCTCTGTCACGCCCTGTTCCTAGTATGCAGCGGTTGACATAACTGAAGGGAGAGCCTTGGCACCAAGGTACATATACCAAGGGGGAGGGGTCTGCACTAATGTATCTTTTTGCTATCGCAGAAGCTCTAGAATTTCCAATGCATGCGCGGATTATCCAGAGCGTAAATCACAGAGGCCCACTCAAAGAACTACAATTACAGGTAGGTAACCTGTCGATCTTTCTTTAGGATATGAAACTGCCTTGTTTTACTAGAATTAATTCTAAACCATGGTGCTTTGTTCATCAACATGACCAGCCAGGAATTGGAGAGAGCAAGAAAAAAATAAGTATTCTTCTGACCATACTAGAGGAGGGGAGGGGAAGCATTTGGCTTGTGTAAGAAATGCTGACTTGTGGTTTAAAGCAAGATGTAAGTCAGCCCTTTATTTTTAGGGAGAAAAGATTCTGGGGAAGCCAATATCAAGAATCTTCAGGATAGAGAAGGCTTGATGCTAAGTCAGTAATGCTAGTGGTTTGAAGATGGGAGGGAGTGGGATGTTATAGAGTAAGAAGGGCAAATAGGCAAATATGGTGATTTCCTGTAGTGGCCTTGGGCATCTAGGGGGTTGCTAAGATGGGTGGGGGAGCTTTGAGGTACAATGCAGTGCCTCATAGGAGGTGATCCTACACCACCACAGTTGTACATAACTTTCATTCCAGAGGTTTTTGGAACCTAAAGCAATTTATTTTACTGGGAAATGAATGTAGCTGTAGAAATAGATACCAAGATATGGGACACTGAATTGCTTGTTGCATGCAGTTTCCTCTGTACTTTATTTGAAACTTTTGTTTTTAGGGAAGGAAAAGGAGTAGTCTGCCTTTCAGAAAAAGAAGATCAAGCTCTTGTGATGCGTAGCGATGGAACCTCACTCTACCTAACAAGGCAGGTACCTTGTCTGATGGTTTAGCGCAGCGATCCCCAACCTTTTTCGGTCCGCGGACCGGCTGGGGAAGGCGGGGCACCCCCCGCACTCGTGCGCATGCGCAAACGGCAGCACGGCGCTTCTCTGGGCACGCTTGCGCTCATGCGCATGCGCAAATGGCGGCGCAGTGCTTGCAGGGGCGTGCTGGAGCGCACGCACGGCTGTGCGGGGGTGAGTGCGTGCAGGGGGGGTGGGCGGGAGGTCTGTCTCGGCGGCCCGGTCCGGCTCAGGCCGCGGACTGGGGGTTGGGGACCTCTGGTTTAGCGGAAATTTAAATTTCTCTACCCAACTGTTGTTTTACAAAAAAGGGGAAAAAAAGAGTGACAGTTTAATAAGTTGATAGAAATGCATGATGCTAATAGAAGAAGTTCAGATTTCTAAAATGTTACTTAAAATCCAACAGCCTTTTCCTTGTTCTTTCTGTTAAAGAAAGAAACCAACCCAGCATCTATGATGAGAAAGTTCTTTAGCCTGGGTGCTGCCATGCAAAAAGCCCTGTGTTTTCACAACGTAGCTTTGCTCCATGTAAAACATTATCTAATTTGGACTGGAAAATCAGAACAAGTTACAGAACAAATTTGCAGTAGTCGTCTGTTGTGGCAGAAGTACATTTTGTTTTTTGAATTTTTTATTATTATTTTTTTCAAATATTTTCTTTTCAGGGACCTTGCCGCTGCCATAGATAGGATGGATAAATATAATCCTGACACTATGATATATGTGGTAAGTAATTCTGGGTCCCTTGCAGACTGTTTTATTTAGAGCAGGGATGGGGCACTGATCACCTTCTGGAAGTTGTTGGGCTACAGTTTTCATCATCTGCCACCTTTGGTTGTGCTTAGCTAAGGCAGATGGAAAGGGCAGTTCAGCACGGGGAAGGCTATGCTTTCTCCACCCTGGTTTAGAGTGAATGCTGTTGCAGATATCAGAAGTGCTCCCAGGAGCTTTTAAAAAAAAAAACTGAGCTGTTATGGGAGATGTATATATATCTACCATCACAATAGCAGCCCTGTTTCTCCTTAGTCTTTCTCTTGCTGCATGGCTGTCTGGCAAAACAGGCATAACAACAGTGACATCATTTCACATCGTTTGCTTTGTTCAACATGACAGGAAGATCCAAGCCCTGTACAACTTAGATCCAGGCTTAGCTGGACATGGTATGTCTCTGTATGACCCTTTCTGAGTGCTAGGATTTTCAGGCAAGGTCTTTCTCTGGATCGAACACCCATACAGGCACATTTGCTAAGGACATAAGGGCCTTTTTGGTGGTTGCTCCTGGACTGTGGAACTTCCATCCAAGAGAGCCTAAGACCTAGGCTGCCCCCTTCCTGTTCTTAATGGAAGATCTTTCAAGGATGGATTTTATTTTTAAGGATAATGCATTAGCAGTGGTCATTTTAAAATAAATTTGTCTGTCCCCCACCCCAGTGTAAGATCTATCCAGTTTCATGGCATTCCCTTCCTCTTAGATACTAAGTAGGACCACTGGGTTTGTGTGTTTGACTGTAGCATGCTTAATAATTGAAATACATTGAATCATTTTTTCCCCTCCTCCAAGACAGATAAAAGCCAGGCTCCTCATTTTCAACAAGTGTTCCAAATACTGAAGTTACTGGGTTATGAATGGACTGAAAGGTAAATGTGGAAATGCCTTAATTTTTATATACATACCCTAATCATTTAAAGCTATGTTCTGGAAAGGTATGGGTAGTCACGGTAAAGGCCAATTGGGGAATATATTGTAAGTCCAAGGATTGCAACTGATTTTCATAGATGGATCATTTGTTCTATATGCAGCACAGTATTTGCATTCAATTGAAATGAATCTATCTACCACACTAGGCTGTCATATTCTTCCAGTGTAGGGCTATGAAAGGCTTCTCTTAAGATGTTTTCGGGCAGGAGTGGGAAACTTATGGCCCTTTGGATATCAATGATGGATAGCTCCCAGCATCCCTTACCATTAGCTGGTCTGAATGGGGCTGAAGGGAATTGAAATCCAATGTTTCCCCAGCAGTGGTTTGGAAATTTAGGCTGAAATCCTATTGCACGGCTCTGCAAGTGAGACAGGGAGAGCAGCAGCTGCAGCAAATTGCTGCTTGTGAAGGGCTTCTTTTCAGGGTGCATGCAACTTCACTGCATCATGTGTGAGCCCCCTGTACCCCAAAATCACCAGAGAAAGCTTTTCATCCCTGGCAGTTTGCTGCTGAATCTGTTGCTGCTGCACGTGTGGAACTGCAGAACAGGATTTCAGCCAATGTGTTAAATTAAGGTCCACGTTCAACAGTGAAAGGCCAAAGTACCTGTGATATTGGAGATCCGCTCTTGGTTTTCCCTGTTGTTTTCATTTTTGTTTAAAAGCAAGCATGTGTGTTCTATGCTGGGTCCAGATAGCTGGGCTTTCATTGTGAGAGTTTACATGTAGGGTGGTGGTGAAATGAATCCTTGCCGTGCGGATGAGTTAAACCTTCGTAATCTAAAATGCCCCACTAGAAGTGACAATTGGTGGGTGGACAAGCTTATGCATTTACCTACAATTAGTTAGGGTAATGTGGAATACTTGCGTTCATAAGCCAACGTGTTAAAAAAAAAGTAAAGCACTAGAGATTTCAGTCATTAAAGTAAAATGAAACTAAACCAGTTGAACTTAAAAGACACACAGTATATGTAGGGGAAAATGAAGAAAGGTTCTTGTTGTCTTCTGTGTTCCTTGAGGATACATTGCCATTGGCTTGCTTAAGCCTCTTTTATACTCACTGAGGTTAGAGGGATACCCATTATTATTAGAAGAGCTCATATAAGAATCTTTAAACTAGACTCAGATAGTTTTAAAGAAGGAGTGGGTGGAGAGGTACCCTGGGATCTACTGGCTGAGCCTTGAGCAATTTGTATAGCTCACCAAAGATGCCTGAGTCCCAGTTGTTTAACAATAGCAACAACATTCTCAGAACATTGAGACTTTAGAAATCAAGAAAACACAGAAGACGAGCAGGAATGGATTTTTGTGTAAAGCAATTGTGTGTTCTGGAAGTGAAAACAAATTTGTGGGCTGGGATGCACTCGGAGATGCCCTGTGCCTTTTCACTTCTTTCTGAGCCATTGTTTGTGTATGGCTGTAATTGGTGGATCTCAGCTTTTGGGAAACACTGGAGTGGATATCCCATAACACGCTGCCTTATCCTGAGTCAGACTACTGCTCTAGCTAGACCATTATTGACAACTCTGGCTGACAGTGGCTCTCCAGGGTTTCAAGCAGGATTCTTGGAGAGATCTCTAGTGTTTCCTAGTGCTCCCCCATCCAAATGATAATCAGTGTGGTGTAGTGGATAGAGTGATAGACTAGGACTCAGGAGACCTGGGTTCAAATCCCCACTTAGCCACGGAAGCTCACTACCGATGTGGAACTGGTAAAATGAGGTATCTCATTTAGCTTGAAAGCCCTACTAGGGTCACTGTAAATTACTTCCAGCCTGAGGGCATATAACTCCTATCTAAGTACTAATTAAGCCTGGCCTTGCTTTGTATCTAGAAGTAGAAGAGATTGACCGTTTCTGGGTAGTATGCTGGGGCACTCCTGCTTTAGGGTGCTTTATCTATCCTGCCTAGATCCAAGGTAGGGTTTTGTTATATCTAATCCTTCTTTTAAAGCCCAGAAACTTGGAAAAGTGAAGCATCCCCCAGTTTGGCTTGAACTCTTAAAACTAGGGTACCATGAATGGTTCTCATGCCTGAATTTTATGAAGAGGGTGTTGTACATTTTATTCTCAAATTTTAGTAACTGAGAAGTAACTTATTTTCAGAGTACAGATTCAGTTAAGTGTGCTAGTGCCATTTGTATGTAAAGAGGTTAGTCTTAGTTATTACCTTTCAGAAATATTACCTTTCACAAATATCACTTTTGTCTGTAAAGGGAATCAGGACTTGTATATCCTTCAGCTGCCAGTTGTCAGGTGCGGGTGATGCAAATATGGTGATTTCTGTGTTCAATGCAGATGCCAGCACATGCCCTTTGGGAGAGTCCAAGGGATGAAGACTCGAAAAGGAGAGGTGGTTTTCCTGGAAGATGTGTTGGATGAAGCTTGTTCCATGGTGCTAGAAAAAAGTGCTTCTACAAAAGGTTAGATGATTGATCCTCTCTATTAACCTTATGATTATGCTGGTAGCAGTGCAAGGTCTTAGCAGTTTGTTTCCAAGCCATGGTGGTGTACTCTTTAAGTTTTGTTTCCCCACTCCCTTTGGAACCTTGTCAAAGCCACACTGACTTCTGCTTCTTATGTCTCCCAATTCAAGATCAACTTGCCTGAAACCTGTATGTTTTTTTTACTATGAACTGGGAGACATAAGAGGCAGAAGTCAGTGTGGCTTTGACAAGGTCCAAAGAGAGTGGGGAAAGAAAAACTAAGAGTACATTCCACCATGGTTTGGAAACAAAAGTGCTGAGACCTTGCAGCAAATATTGAAGGAATTATTTTCTTGTCAAAGATCTGACCTGTGTTGTTTGGATTGCTGTCTTTTTTTCTTTTCTTTTTTTTTCTTTTTTTTGATTAGTGGGGGCGAGATATTCATTGCTGGTCAGATATTTCTCCTTTCATTTATTTTTATCATTGCTGTATCTGCTTTTATTGCTGCTTTTATTATCCAATTTTGATTGGGTTTTTCATTTCATGTTTTTATCCAACTGGGAAGGTTTTGTGCTGAAAGGTTGTGTGTGCATCATTTGCATGTGTGCATGTCTCTCTCTCTGTCTGCCTGCCTACCTATCACATTCATTCATGACTAAACTCTATCATAGAAGTAAATGATTTTTCAAGAAATGATGCAAAACATGGGAGTAAAAACACATGTCTGCAGCCTTCGTAGAGTTGTTTCAGATTTAATCCCAGATCAACTTAGAAAAATTACTTTATTTTACACCACACTTTTCAAACTTTCCCTACCCAGCATAGCCAGGTGTCAAGGAATGAAATGTTAATGATAGCTGTTATGTGAACCATCTGCAGTGTTCTACAGCTTGATATTTGAGGCCTTCCTAAAATAGGGTTACAATCATCGTATTTTAACTTTTGCAAGGGTGGTGCAGATATATTGGCTGAAATCCTGTTGCATAGCTCAGTATAACCACCAGGGATAATGTTGTCATCACCAGCAAATCACTCCTGATTAAACACAAACTGCTGCTGATTAAAGGTAATTTGGGGGTGCACACAACTTTTACACAACATGGCAAAGGAACCCTGAAATCGCCCAAAGGAAGCCTTTAATCAGCAGCAATGTGCCGTTGATGGTGACATCATCAACATTGTGCATGTGGAGCTGTGCAACAGGATTCCAGCCACTGTTTACTTGTTTCTTAACCGTGGTTAAAATTAGGAATACCATACATTTACCAGTTTAGATTCACCACTTTAGAAACAAGGACTAGAAACCTAGCTCTGAGAGCAGCATCTTGTTGCCTTTAAACTGGGACCATGTTTTTTCCTCCCTGTAATCTGCACAGCAATCAAAGAAGTGGACAATCGTCTTGAGACTGCTGAAAGGATTGGACTTGCAGCCCTTATTATTCAGGTCTGTTAATGCTCTCATCCATTTGCCTTACCCTTTTTCTGAGAAAATTCAGTGATGTTGCTGGAGGGTCTCTGTAATTCTTCCGTAACTTATCATTTCAGGACTTCAGGGGGCACTTATCATCTGATTATCAGTTTAGCTGGGATCGTGTTCTCCAAAGCCAGGGTGACACTGGCGTCTTCCTACAATACACACACGCCAGGCTGTACAGGTAAAAAGCACAGTTCAGAGCTGATTTCCATAACTCGCTTTAGATTGGGTCAACATTAAAGATGATTGCAAAGAGAGTGAATTTCTGCAAAGCTATTTCAAATGGAACTTTCTTTGGGAAACAAGTACATTCAAATTAGGTGAAATGCACCAAATAAGTAAATGGTAATATTTGCATAGTGTTCTAGCCATTCTGATACAGATGGACATGCTCTCATGCAACAGCACATGTCTCCTTCCTCTGCTTCCTCCTGCACGTTTACATATACTATATCTGTCTCAGAAGTGTGCATCCCACACTTCCAGAGCAGGTTTGGAGTTTGTGTGGTGGTAGGGAGTCTGATTCACCAGCAGTGCCCACAGTTGGATGCAACTCTTAGTTTGTAGGATTTCCAAAATTCAGCATGGATTTTGGGGTACCCCCTGGAAAGACTTTACTTTTAAAACTTTTTTTAAAGTGTTAAATATGAAGGCACTCTCACACTTTTTGAATGCAGGCTTGTATAGGGGCAAGGTAAACATAGTTTAGTGAGTCATTAATATTGCTATTCTCACACGTTTCCCAAACTGTGGCTGACATCCTGTTGCTTAGCGTAAGCCAAAATGTAACTTCTGTTCTGTGCCTCCCCAGTAAATAAACAGTCTCTGCTGTGAATTTTGGGGACAGATGCGCACAGTGGCTTGGTGCATACGTGCCTCAAGAATCGTGGCAGGGACACTTTGTTTACCAGGGAGGAACAGATCAAAAGTTTATTTATTTATATTTATGATTTCAACTTCTATACTGCCCCATTAGTGCAAATGATTTGGCTTATGCTAAGCAACAGGATTTCAGCTTACATGTCTCCATAACTATACCTTTCGAATTCATCAGCACAGTGCATCTAACTGCAGCAGACAGTCCAACTGGAAAAATTAACAGGTTTTGAATTGACACAAAGGCAGTGATTATTTATTATACCCCATTCATGCAGACCAAGGCTTAAGACAGAATCAGAATGCTGTGTTTAAAGGCTGGCAGATCTTGTGGTATTAACTTCTTGTTAAACATGAGGTAAACGGACATTATTTTGTTGCCTAGGTGAAGGACAAGATGGTGGCCTTCCTCCATTCCACATACAGAAATTAACCAGAAAAGCTGTTGAGTTTTTATTCACTAGGGGAAACAGCATGATGGAATATCAGGCTCCACTATGTGGCGCTGCCCATGGAGAGTGTCAAGAAACTTCAGTGGGTCCAAAATGCAGCACCTAGATTGCTAACTGGGGCTAGTCACAGGGATCACATAACTCCCCTCATTTCAGCAGCTTCAGTGGCTGATGGTCCATTTCCAGGAACAATTCAGAGTGCTTGTTCTAACTTATAAAGCCTTAAACAACTTGGGTCCAAGCTATCTCAAACACCATATCTCCCTCTATGAGCCTGCCTGGGTGTTAAGATCATCAGGAGAGGCCTTTCTCTTGGTCCTGCCACCTTCACAGGGGTATTTGGTGGAGACATGGGAATGGGCCTTCTCTGTTGCTGCTCCCAAACTTTGGAACTCCCTCCCACAGGAGGCCAGAGTGGCCCCATCTTTACTGTCCTTCTGCAAGCAGGCAAAGATCTTTCTTTACAGGCAAGCTTTTCTCTAAATGACTGGTTGACTGAGTGGGGTTTTTCAAATGGATTGTTGTACCTTACCACTTTGAATGTGTTTTGGTATTGCTTATGTTTTCTAGTATTGTATTTGTCTGATCCTTTTTTTTAGTATTTGTTTACTCACTGTTGTTAGCTTTGTATACTGTCTTTAAATGATGAACACCAACTCAGGTTCTTTTTAAGGAGAAAAGTGGGATAATATTTTAAATAATATTTTTTATAAATACACTTTAGAGCAGTAGGCCAAATGAAGTGCTAGGAAAAAGCTGTGTAGCATTTGTGCTTGTGCATACACACTGGGACACGCCCAGGAGGAACAGATGAGGATGACTATTGCTGCCTGCGAGTGTGTGCCATCTGAGGCCGTTGCCAGCCCGGCATCCCTGGATTTGCTTAGGAATGTGGAGTGGCAGTTTGCCTCTTAGAAAGCAAATGTTTTCAAGAGTCTAGGCAAAAGGGTTCTGTGTGGCTCTCTGCTGATACCTAAAAATGTCTGTCAGTGCATTTCATGGTACTTGCTCACAAGCCTGAACACACAGCTGATTTGACTCTTGACAAAACTGTTTTCTGAATTCCAAGTACAGTAATGGGTCAGAATCCTATTGGATTTGTGCACTGCAAGCCCCAAACTGTGGAAGTGGCATGCACAGTGGTTTCAGCTGTCTGCCACATGCTTGGACAGGCCCAGGCTGCACACCCTTTGAATTCTCAAAGGTGCCACTTTTGGAACTCAGGTTCTCGATCTTCAACCAGAATTCAGGGAACCCTGCAAGTAGCTCTGTGTGGCGAAGACTAAGAGCCTTCCCTGTTCTTTCTTGTGGCACACTGAAAGTCATGGAGAAGGGTTTTGAAAAGCACCCCAGTGCTATTCTAGCGAAGAAAGGTGTATTTTTAAAAATTAGCATGCTATCTTAAGTCCTTTATCCCACCTTAAGTAGTTCTTTGGATCACAACCACTCTTTTTTAATCTTAGGATTCCCTGTAATTAAAACACTGATTTGCAATGCAGTGTGACCTTCTTTCTTACATGGGGAACTTTACTGGTGGGTGGTTTCATTTCAATGTTTCTTCTCCTCCTTCCCTGTCCCCAGTTTAGAAGAGCAGTATGGAGCAGTCGACAAAGTGACTCACATTAACGTCGCATGCTTACAAGATCCACAAGCCATTTCCTTAATTCAGCATCTTCTCAGGTATTTGAGTTTTATGTCACAACCTTTGCTTGCTTGCATTGAAGACGGTGGAGTTTATGTCTAATAAATCTGGGCAGAATGGGACTGACTTGCTAGTAATTTTGCAGTATGATTCCCTATGCAGTGGACCCCATGAGCTACTCCACAGCCCCTTTGGCCCCGGAGGATTTCCCCACCCATGGAGGGCTGCCGTGGGAAGGGAGGGTCGCTTGCCAGAGGTTTCTGTTCTACTGGTAGACTGACAGCATTGGATACGATCCATGAATCAGAAGCAAGAACCAGAATGCTACAGCTCATTTGCTGATGTTTTACATAGTCTGTATGTAGCATTCATCTGCATGACAGATGCTAGACGATATATTTAGTTTATACTGGACAGTTGCTTAGCGGTATTTCTTTCTGCAATTTCCTTGCATGGAAAGCTTTGAGTCAACACCCAAACTACGTATGGCAAATGTGCGTAGCAGTTTGTGAGGAATAGTTAAGCCGAAGTGGCACTCGTACCTTTACCCTGAAAAATGCTTGGTATGTGATAAAAGTCTTTTGAGCTGAAAGAATGAATCCTCACCATCCCTTTCTTTCTCTTTTCAGATATGATGAGATTCTTTACCACTCTTCACAAGATCTTCAGCCGAAGCATATTGTTAACTATCTCTTGAAACTCGGGTGAGAGAAGGGAAAATGTCTTACTTTTAATAGAATTCAGCTCTTGTTTTGTTTTGTTTTTTCAAGTGTTCAACCTCGATATGAGTTGTTTTGTATAATTAGTTCCTTTTCAAGCTGAAGCAAGCAGTGGATTTTGATTAGAGCATTTTTCCCCCCCATATCCACCATCAGAATCCTAAATCTTTAATTGATTGAAGGAGCTTTAGATCCTACCACTGCAGACCCATTTTGAAAAGAAGCATTGTGGCAGATCAAAGAACAGCACATTCTCAAAATTAATCTTGAAAAACTTCACTGTGCTTTCAAACTTCAATTGATTCCCTTGCTTTAATGAACTGACACATTTATTCAGAATGTGAACCTGCCTCAACAAGGGAAAAAAAAATCAATTTTCACAGTCTGTTAAGTCAGTCATCTGATTCTGACACAGACATTTTGCCCAGAGGCTTCTTGTAAACTCATTTTACTCCAGTGACCAAGGCCAACAGCAGATTGCATTAATGTAACAAACTTGTTCAGAATCTTTTGAGCGTTTGGATTTATTTAGAATATTAGCCTGCAGAAACCATATTCCCTTGGATTCTGATTAGAGATGGGGACGAGCTGCCAACATCTGTCATCCTTACATCTCTTCAATATCTTGTTTCCATATTTTCTTATTTTATTCTCCTAAGACAACATATCCTGCTGAACAATAAAGAGTCCTGTGACATCTTTAAGACTACCAAGTTTTTTGTGGCATAAGCTTTTGTCGACTGTAGTCCATTTCTGCCAAATAAAATATCTTAAAGATGCCATAGAACTGTTTGCTCTCTTTGCCCTTGTTATGAGTCTAGCCTCCTGACAGTATTGCTCTCTATTTCCCTGATACACTCAGCTCCCCTCAGCACATTAAGGTGTGCATGCGAGAGCCAGACTTTTTAGTGACTGCTTTTGGACCATTACCAAGGAACAGTTTGACAGGTGAGATCTGCAACAAAATATTTTAGTGTCTCATCGTACTTGTCAACAACACCCATTGTCAGGGCTTCCTAACATGTCTTTTTTCCAACAGTCAACAGTTATTCCATGACTACTCTTTTGTTACGTTTATTTCCCCATCTGCCCAGGCTTAATCTTATCAAATGTTTTGCAGGTGAGTTGTCTCCCCTGTCAATGCACGCTGGGTTGCAATCCTTTAAAGAGTGGGTTTTGGACTCATTGTTTCTGACTCAGTGTTCCTTTTTCAGCCATTTAGCAGGTGCTGCTCATAAAAAGCTCCTTGTGAGAGACAGTCTTCCGGAACTAGCAGAGGTAATGTAAATAGACACTCTTTAAATACAGTTTTTTAATAGAGAAACCAGTTCTGGGAGGTACGTTGGAAAACTGTTGAAGCGTAAGATATAAATCCAGTAAACAAATGAAAATACTGTTTTAAATTTTTATGACGCAGGAAAGCAGGAGGATGGGATCCTTTGCTGCAGTTCTTCTGGATGGAAAATCTCCTGCAGAACTTTGGAATATCCCCTGTCAACATCAGTTAGCATTAAATTGCCATGGAATAAAGCCAAGACTTTCCCCATAAATCCTTTCCTATCTTTTTTTTTTTAATGCACATGATAACTACTCTTTCCCCTTGTGGCTAGACTTTATCTTTCTTAACCTGCTACTACTTAGTAGAGTCTCCCACTCTTTCATTTATAAAACATGAAGACACAATGGCTGAAATAGGAAGTCACAACTAGAGTAGGCCCATTGAATCATCGGGTATTTGGTGAGTCAATTCCTCTGTACATTCCATGAATTCAAATGGGCCTACTCTAGTTGGGATTTATTACTGGATTTCAGCCACTGACGTGAACAGATGCAATTCCATTCTATCTCCTGGCTTGCCATTGTAAAAGCAGAGACTGACAGTTTTGATTAACAGGTGTCAATTTATGTAAGATGATACTGGATGCCTCCTTTTATGATATCCTGGAATGCTGAGCTGCTCATGTAATGTGCAGTGGTTCAATTGAACAGTAGTCTGGATGGTATCCAATACATTTTGCTGAAGTGTGTGTAGAATTTCTTTGTCATTATCCATTAAATTTTACTGTCATCATTGGGGGTGTGGGTATAGAAATTCTTTGTAGATGGAAACTATTATGGATTCAACAAGCATCACTTGTCCGGAAACAGGCACTGGGGTGGAGAACACCTGAGGGCTACACAAGCTGAAGAAATGGTGCAGCTGCTTCAAATACTTTAATTTTTAATAAAGGAAGTGCTAACACCCTGGGTGATGTGGTGGCGCTGCGGGTTAAACCACAGAAGCCTCTGTTCTGCAGGGTCAGAAGACCAGCAGTCGTAAGATTGAATCCACGCGACGGAGTGAGCTCCTGCCAACCTAGCAGTTCGAAAGCATGTAAATGCGAGTAGATAAATAGGTACCACCACGGTGGGAAGGTAACGGCGTTCCGTGTCTAGTCGCGCTGGCCACGTGACCACAGAAACTGTCTTCGGAGAAACGCTGGCTCTACGGCTTGGAAACGGGGATGAGCACCACCCCCTAGAGTCGGACACGACTGGACTAAATGTCAAGGGGAACCTTTACCTAACACCCTGGGTAAAATGCAGTATAAGCATGTCTTGAGAAGACAGGGATACACACACACACATGTACGCACACCTATCATACAATATAACTAAAAGTGTATTTTCCAGAAGAGATTCAGAAAATACAATGGGGAAAGTGGAAAACTTGCATAAAAATTTCAGACTGTATAGTCCAGTATGCCGTTTCCCACCATGGACAGCCAGATTCCTATGGGAAGTTTCTGAATGCTAGCTTCTTCCAGTGATGCAGGAGAAATGAGGCTGCTCAGCATTAGTACAGATATTTCCCTAAGCAATATGGATAGTTTAAGTGAATGATACCCAATTAGCACTTCCTATTGATGACGTTCTTTTTGTCAGTGGAGCAAATTCCCCCTTGCAGCCCCAACCACCCACCCACCCTGGTGAGCTTTCAAAATCTGGTATGTTGAAGTGACTCTCCACCAGTTTTCAGGACAGAAGGAAAGAGTCTTCTTGTTGGACACATCATGCAACGTAAGCTTCCACACATAACTCTTTTAAGACTGAACTTAGAAGAAATGACTGTTGGTACAAAGTGGGCAGGTTACAATTTGGCCTTCTTCATCAGGAGTTTATTCCACCATTTTTTTATATACACAGACAAAATTCAGCATCTCTTGAGATGGTTTTTAAAATCTGTTTTGGCATGTAGATAATTAGGATTTGAAAAATTGATTAGGATCACCTTTTTGACATCCTATTTTGTTTTATTTTGTTTCTGTAGGCAAGGCTTTGCCTGTTCCAGGCTGCTCGCTCCGTTCTGGCCAGTGGAATGAAGCTTCTTGGAATCATACCTGTGAATAAAATGTGATGGGAAGCAAGTCTTCCATGCCTTCTCAAAAATACATTTGCTTTGGTGAACAGAGGTTGTCCTTGTTTTCTCTACACTGCTTAGTCTTTCTGTGCCCTTAAGGATTACTTCAAAAGTACGGTGTGTGTGTGTGTTATGTTCTTTTAAAAAAGTCTTCTATTTCCACCCATAAATCCTGTGCCTCATTCATATCTCTCAGTTAACTCCTGCAGAATGCCTTGTCAGGGATCTCAGAGAGAAGCAATCTCCATGACTGCAGATGGGCCTCAAACCTAGCTGGCCCATAGAATGAAAATCCAGTGTTTCTGAGGAGTTGCATCCCAATTTGAGTGTTGTTGTTGTTTAGTCGTTAAGTCGTGTCTGACTCTTCGTGACCCCATGGACCAGAGCACGCCAGGCCCTCCTGTCTTCCACTGCCTCCCGGAGTTGGGTCAAATTCATGTTGGTAGCTTCGATGACACTGTCCATCCATCTCGTCCTCGGTCGTCCCCTTCTCCTCTTGCCTTCACACTTTCCCAACATCAGGGTCTTTTCCAGGGAGTCTTCTCTTCTCATGAGATGGCCAAAGTATTGGAGCCTCAGCTTCACGATCTGTCCTTCCAATTTGAGTAATTTACACAAATGGGTTGTACTTTATGAATCAGCAGTCTTTAACTTCCATTTTTTATTTCCATATATGCATGAGTCTGCCCATCTGTAGAAATGAGTATATCCTGATGGAAACTGACCCCATGAATTTTTATTCCTGGTAACATTTATTGAGATGGTGGTGTGCCTTCTCTGTTCCGTGGAGCCAATTTGGGACAAAACAACACAATGGGTAAGTCCTCTTAGCCTAGCTACACCGGTGTAAACTAGATCCATATGGCAGAAATAATTAATGTTAATAAATTAAAAGCTTCCTACTTCCCTCCTTTAATGTTTGGGCAACCTTTGGAAACCTTGGGATCAAAGAGAGGTTTGTCAAAAAATCATCGCTGTAGCTAGTGGCTGGCCAAAGTAGTGATGCCCACTGGGTTGCAGGGGGGAAGGGGCACAATCTCCTTGGCAACTCCTAAGTAGCCAGAACTGCTGCTTCTCCATCACTATTACCTCAGCAAAACCTTCCTCCCCCCTCCCCATGTTCCCTAGAGATTAGGGGACATGTGCACTATTTCTGTGCACTGAGTAATCTGTATAGATGGGAAGGTATGAGAAGAATGTATTCACTTACGTGCACGTCTCGGCTTCCAGTCAGACACAGAATTTGGCCCCCAGCTCCTAAAAGGTGGTACACTGCTGCTCTCCAAGAAATCAGCCATTCTGCCTGGGTGAGGTTGCTCTATTACTATGCATCCCTAAAAGCCACTCTCTTGTATTTTGCCCTAGAAACCCAACTATCTTTCCAAACATAAGCTGTAGCAGCAAGAGAACTGATAGTATTTAGCAAAGTTACTCAGCAACAAACTATGCTTGTCTGTATCTGTGGGTCAAGATATTCTCCAAACAACCAACATGGGCGAGGGAGGGAGAACACACGTCTCACCTGATTATCGTCTCCTTTTGGGCCTTCCCATGGTTGTATAAAGGATACTTCATAAATCTCACTTCCTGTCCAACTGCTGTAGAATCCTGCTCAAGGACAGAGTAGATCACCTTCGTTCAGGTGCATTATCGAAGAGTACTCTGTGTCTCAGTCAACTGTATTCCCCTTAAGGAAGCAGGAATTTCAAGATCTTAATTTTTTCCCCTTCTGTGATAAAGGAAAGGGGTGAAACAGAAGTCCTAGATGAGTTAGGAATAATTTGCATCAGAAAATTACAACTCTTCTTCTCTGCTTCCTGAGAAAATCAATTCATTGAAGCACTAGGGAAAAATAGTAAATGTAACATCTGTTTATTTCATCCAAATTCTCTACAGATTTTATGTTGGCAGGCTTCTTTTTGTGACTGACTGGTACTTCTTGTTGCTCTTCTCCCATCTGCCCCCATAACTAGGAGGTCACTGCAGGAAGTGGTAACAATTTGCACACATCTGTTTCCCGATTTGCTCTTTTGTCTGTATCATTCTCAGGAGAGGGATCTGCCTTCTGTTCAATCCCCTTCCCTGCAAGGAAGTCCTGGAGAGAACATGACAGCTTTTAAAAATGTAAAAAATCAAAGCATTCTGTAGTATTACAGCAAGGAAGAAGACTCTCAAGGTCTATAAAAGACTTGTCTCAACTTAGTCGATGGTCAGACAGACCAGGGGGGCAGGGAGGTGTGTGGCAGCCCCCAGGCCCATGCTTGCCGCCCTGATACTCCCAGTTCAAAAATATGGGGGAAATGTTGTTTTCACTTCCTGGAACTGTCATGGAGTGGTGGCTTTTCAATAAAATGGGTTTTACAACCCCATAACACCCTTTTTAAAAAAAATGAAAAAAATGACACCAGGAGTGGGTATCTGGGAACATTTATTTCTAATTCCTTCCATATTTTTTCCTTCATTTTAAGGACTAGTATGGCCCCTGGTGAGTCTTGAAACAGAAAACTGCCCCTAAAGCTCTCTAAAGCTACCCACCCACTTTAGACCCTGGATATAATGGTCCAGCTGGGTAGCTAAGCACTTCAGTTAGCACGTCATTTGTGAAGGACACAACAGATTCCCCTCATCAGCCCAGCCCACATCATTCTGTGTTTCACAAGAGCTTCAATGTTATTGATATTTCAGAGTGAACAATACCTGTGAGTCAGTCTGCTAGCCCTGATTTTTTGTTTGTCTGTTTAAAGGAATATGCTGAGATGTGCTGTTTCATATTTTAAATTCACATAATTATAGCAACACTGTGACTACAGGAATAAAATGGAGCTTGCTTCTGCTGCTAAATACATTGAACTCGGAATAAACACCCATTTTGTTACAGAAAGGACAAGATCTTCTCCTTATGATACCTGTAACTATGTACATGGCTAGATGGTTGTCCCCAGATAGCACCTTTAAATAAGAAAGGATATTGTAGCCACCCACACCTGCTCCTTCCTGTGTCTTGGCCTTCCTGTGTCTCTGATGCCAAGCTTATTAGCTGCTGTCCCCCTCCCCTTCTACTCTCATTTTATGACCTTGGCCTTTGTCCTTGAGATCCAGCCCTCGCTGTGCCAGTGCTTTTGATACTATCAGGAACGGGACCAGGTAATCTGCCTCGTCCCCTGTCACCATTCATTGTCCTATGGCTATTTGTCACCATGCTAAAAGGTTTTATGGCATAACTTCAGGAAATGCAAATGCTTGCTATAAATGTCAAGGTTAGACATTAGAGCCAAGAGCCTCAGCTTAATCAGATTACTGTGATCAGAATCCAGGGCATCTTTCCCAATCTTATTTTTTAATTGGTTCACTCTCTCACTCAAAGGCCAACCAACAGAATTACACACTTCTAATTGAAGGTATATACAATTAGGTACTGAAACAAAAAACTCATGTTTTTAAAAGCTGCAAAAGAAGAAAATGAAACATTGTTCCTTCTCTTAAAATGAGAAACTGGAATAAATGTATACCGATGCTATATTTAATAAAACAGTCCTCCTTTCCTGCCTAAAGTTACATTTGATCCAAGTTCAAAAGACTCAAATCAAAACAGCACAGAGTGCTAACTTGCACGAAATGTATTTGTACTGCTGAGATGTGCCACAAAAGAGTAATTATATAAAAACAGTATATAAAACCCCTTATCACAATAGAAAATTTCTCTTAAAAGTAGCAGCAGCTAAATTCATCTTCTTGCTGTTGCAAGAAGATGTGACCATGGATTCAACCTATCAAAGCAATAAAGACGCAGGCCTTTCAGCTACAACTGTGATCATTTGGACACTTAATGGCATTCTCTCCCCCCTTCCCTCCACACACACATACACACCTTGGTTTCACTCCAGTGGCAACAACTACTTTACCATAATAGCAGCTCAGCAAAACACTGGATCTTAAAGCTAGAAAAATGCAGAGAAGAATGTGTGGTTCTTTCAGCACAACTATGCAATCAAAATATTTAAGATGTGATGATCCATTCTATAACTATTATTTCAGGTGCAATGATCAATTTGCAACAGCATATCAAACAGCAGGCATTGCTGGTTTTATGGTACATCAAAGTGAGTTCCAATGATGTCTTTCTCTTCATTATATATACAATAGAGGCATGTTACTGTACATTCCATTCCTTCATTCTGTTTGGGTAAGCAGGGCCTTCATAGTCCAACACATTGAAAAAAAGACATTACTTTACATGAAACATTTTGCTTCAGTTCCATGAAGTATTCATTTTCCAGTGTAAAGCTTCATTCCATTAAATGACTAATTTCATTTTTAGTCCAAACAGAATAGTCTGCTCAATACAGTTTTGAGACTTTCTTTCTTTCAAAGGGAGCAGGGAATTCATGTCAAGTCTTCTTAACTTTGATCTGTGTATTTTTTTTTTAATTCTTCATTTTGGCAAATGTCACACTTTAATAAGGTTCTCTTTTGACCCTTTTGTTTCTGCTGGCTGAAGCTTTGTCGTGTCTTGTCGAGGCAATCCATACAAATATATTGAAACACATACAAAGAGTGCACCAAGAGAGAAAGTTATGGCTAGAAGGGAAAAAACAAAGCACATGATTTAAAATTCAAACACAACCCATGTTCTAAGGAACTGCAGGCTGAGTTCCTATCTGAAGATTCATTGCTTAGTGACTGCAAGATCAAGCTATGACTTGCAAGTATGAAACAGCTATTGGTACTTTGTGATGTCATCTCAAACAAAATACTTTTAATTGGACACAGTTTAATATTCAGCTAAGAATCTAAATACCATAGGATACTAAATAACATATATGCCTGCATGCAACAGTTTTTAGGTGTCATTACAGTCTGTGCTTTAAATATGAAAAATTATCTGGAACTGCCCATTTTTTTCTTATGAGACAAGATACCCATTTATCCTAGATTCTGAAACTCAACAGCCATTCTAATTTACACCTGCTGTGGAGGCCTTTCTAAAACTATGCTGGCCTTAGCATTCTTAGTGCATTTAAGACAGAATAAGCAGTAGAAATGGCTCACCCAGATTTATTAGGCACTTCCCTCACAAAAGACAGTGCTGCCCATTTTAATATATTCTGCTTCATATGTTTTAACATTTAGGTTTCAGAATGTAATAAAGAATCCACAGCTTTCTCTCAGTTATCACTATTCCACAGAGCATCATATTTTACTGTTATTGGCTATGCATCCACCTTCCTTGTCTTATGCAGAACTCTTCAATACAAAACAATAAACAGATTTATCTGTACTGCAGAATCAATAAAATGTTGTTTTTCATTACTTCCCCGCACAGAGCAGTGTGAAAGAAAATAAAACATGTGAAGATCAATCACATGAAGTGATTTCAGTAGTGAAGGCTGAAATTAATTTTTTAAAAAAAGCCCTGTTCACCTAGAGATTCAGTAACATACCTCTGTGAGGAATTAATTTTTATATTAGAGAAGGAAAAACATTGTTTTGAGCAGCAGTAACTGAAAAATCTAGATTAAGTGTGAAAATAAATACTGTCTTAACTTTCTCAGTAAGAAACCCATTTATTATATCATTCTTCTAAAATCTGTACTTAATATCAAATTCCTTTGCCGTATCTGGCAAAATTGGGTGTTGCCAGACTAACCATATTTATGTTAGTCAGTGAGCTATTCTAACTAAATTGTAGTGTCATCATAGGGCCAAACCACATTGCAATATAGCGACAATCATCATTTGAGTTATATAAAATGAACAAGTCAACAGAACTCCTCCCAAGCCCAGGCGTTTCCTTGGGATAGCAAGGTGACTTAAACATGCCCAAAAGCAACTTACTTATCTGTAAGCCAAAAAGAACAACGGATGCAACTGTAGAAAGAACAATAGCCGCTGCAGCAGAAAAACCTTTCATAATGTTGTCTGTGTATTTAACAACAACAGAAGTGTAAAGGCCTCCAACGCTGGAAAGAACTAGGAAGCAAAAGAATCCTTATTAATGAAGTGTTAAACATTTTCTGTCCTGTCATAATAAAGAGCAGTTATGATGTTCATTCTAAACAACAGATAAGAAAACGCCTTTCATTACATAATTTTTTACTGCTGCGATGTGGGTTACACCAAGCATAAGATCACTGGGCCAAAACTATACTGCCTTTTGGCCCTGCCCACCCAAACTTCCAACAGCACACTGGTCACTATTCCTTTCTAGCAAACCTATTCTCTTCCTTTTCTTCCTTTCTCTACACAGTCCTGGTTTGCTAAGCAGGATTTAACATACTACATTTAAGTTCATATCTGTTGCGACTAGTCCCAGGAACAGGCAACACAAATATCTGAATGCAATTCTCTTTTTTTATGTGGGGGCCCTGGAAGGAGCTCCCCCCCCCCCAAATGTGAGGACTGTGAACTCATTCAGGCATCTCCTGGGCAGTGATAGCACTCTGCCAGACAATCCTTCAGAAGCTTCTAACATAAAGATGTAGAAGAACTTTTTATATGATGAAATTTAACATTGGAATTGGAATTTGACCCCTGGGCTAAGGAAGCACCACCCCTGAAATTATGGGTTTAATATGAATTGATCAATGCTTCCAGTCTCATATCGAACCAAGTCATACGCCCATGGTCCTAGACTAGTGATTCCCAACCTTGGGTAACCCAGGAGTTCTTGGACTACAACTCCCAGAAGCCTTCACCATTAGCTGTGCTGGAGTTGCAGTCATAGAACATCTGCATTACCCAGCATTGAGAACCACCATCCGAGACAAAAAAAAAAAGGGGGGGGCGTTGTTTCAATCGTTAAGTTACCCAGAGGTTAAGGCAAAAGACTTACAGATGACAAACCAGACGTAATGGGTATAGCCATAAAAAAAGCCCTTCTCCATTACTTGAACTCCATCAGACATGTAGACACCAGCCAAGGTCACCACAATCCCAGAAAGGTACATCTGAATGTTTCTGACCCATAAAGATGTATCTGAACTTTTGAGCACCTTCTCAAAGTATACCCCTGAAAAGAAACAGAAATTAACCTGGTAAAGAGACCAGTCAATCAGGTCTACAATGAAAGAGAGAAAGTTCTTCACATCGGATCTTTTGTGCCTGTACTGCTGAAGACAATGGTGCTGCCATAACTGTTGTTGTTGTTTTTTTAGTCAGTGGATAAACATAATCTGAAAAACCAAGCTAATGCACGTCATGGAAAGCAACCTTCCCAATGATTTCAAAGCCAAGAACATGCCCTCTACTTTAACCTCCCACCACCATTATTCATTAGCCTCTCCTCTAATATTTACATTTTTAAAATGAGAAAAAACTGGCATGAACATTTGGGTGCGGAGAGGTTAAGGTAGTAAATACCCTCTCTCTCTTTTTTTAAACAAAAGGGTAATAAATAAAAATAACAATGATCTCATGCCATACAAAAAGAAAATGTTGAGAAGGGTATTCACAAATATATGTTGCAGAATGTGTGGTCAGTACCAGGTTTACTATTTCAAAATGTTTTAAGACAAAACTCTCTTAGGTTGTTTTTCTAAAACCGTGTTATTTCTGTTTTAGTCAATTAAACCAGGAATTCTCAACATCTGGTCCTCCAAACCTTTTAGATTTCACCTCCTAGAATCCTCGAGCCTTGTCCATGATGGCTGGGGTTTCGGGGAGATGAAGTTCAAAACATCTGGAGACCCTAATGCTGAGAGCCACCAAGTGAAACAATGATTCATTGCACACTCTTTTTGTGTTACATGCAGAGCCTACCACTGCAACCCTGGAGACCACACCACCACGGCCCTCTTCAAGGGAGGTCCTCCTTCCCCTTTTCCCTCCCTCATCCTAAAAACACGCTGTCAGAGTCGAGAGTACAAGAACTATACTTTGAAGGTGAATGAGAGCACCATAATTTCAGCTGAGCACTAGAGCTGAAGAATAAGTGGCTTGCCAAATACTGAGAACTGCAATTACCGTTAGCACTAGCTAGCTAGCATAACCAGTGATGAGGGCAGTTCAATAATGTCTGGAAAGCTATACATTCTATGTCTCTGTTCTATAGACCAAAAGGCTCCGATGAACAGGAGAAAGCCTTCCTTCTTACTTTAATTTTGCTGCATGGAAGGCTTGAGGCAACCATCACAAACGTAATGTGAGCGACAAGGGTTATACAGAAGCTGCACTATGATAGTTTGTGGGAAGTGACAGGAGAAATGAACTCCACAAGTTCTTCCTAGAGATGGCCATGAAGTGATGAACTGGCGGTTCCCAGCCCTGCCTCCTCTGGCAGATGCCTACTCAGAAGCGGCACCCTGGCTTCCCTGCCCCACCTCCTCCAGGTGCTGCCTCTGAGTGGGTGCCCATCAGAAACACTAAAAACCTGTTTGTCCAAACTGATGGTTCATGCCCATCTCTAATTCTTCCCACAAAATCCAGAGTCTCTCATGTTACATAGGCAGTGAAGTAAGGAACTGTGCTACAGTAGCTCCTAAGCTGCAAATGTAGCCTAAGAAGATGCCCTGGATCATCAGGACAGCAATAGTCATAGCTAGGTTGTTGCTGTTTGACGATAACTGTATCGACAATGCTTACCAGCAAATCCTGAACACAAGACAGCAACAGCAATTGCACAAAAGCCAATCAAAGGACTCTGCTCCATCTAAAGAATCAACGAAAAGGAGAGTTTTTAACAGCAGTGGCTGCCACAATTTCATAAGCTAAGTAAACACATTAATTAATTTTTAAAAAAAAACAAGTTTTGGACAATACTGTATCATCTGCCTAAAACTTGGCTTCAGGGTGGATTTGATCTAAATCAAATTAATCTAAACCGCAATTCAAATCATGATTCAAATTTTAAAAATGCATTTTTAAATTATATAAATAAATTGATTTTTGAAATTTAAATCATTATTTATATCAATTTGATTTTTCAAAAAATCATTGATTTTTATCCACTTTGCTTGGTTTGCTATGTATTCATTTCTTTGGGAAAGGAGGACAGCAGTCAAATGCATAATTATTCTGGATATAACTGAAATATCAAAAGAATCATCATTATATAGATTTTCCTCACTTCTATTTTGTGCGATTCCTCTTTTAACAAAAATGTCTTTTTACATTGTACGTTCTTGTCACTAAACATGCATCTTTCAAAAAACAACCAACCAATGAAGGACTGTTTATGATTTACAGAAGAGGTGAAAAAAATTTGGTAAGTAACACGTGACAACACTCCAAATGAAAGCTACATTAGGAGGAAGCTTCATGAAAAGCTTCGTTAGCAGGAACAGTTGGCGGAGAAGCAATTATAGTCACCATATTTGATCAGAATGTCCTGTATCAGTGATAACACATCGAAGCTCCCAAGGATTTTCAAAGTATTCACCAACCCACCTTTAAGATCCTTCAGTATTTGTAGACAACTCAATTTTATTTGGATTGAAAAATCTGACTGAAACTGTCATCTTCAGTCAGACAGGACTAGGCAACTCTGCACCTTCCATCAATCCTCACCACTGGTTATTCCAAGTAGGGCTGATGTTCTAATAGCACCTCCTCCCCCTTACAAAAACATTTGTTTTAGAGGGAAGGTTCAAGGTGAATTTTGGATAACCCCTGGAAAGACAGGGGTTGCCCAAATAAAATAAGAAACAAGGCGCATTAAGTTCAGAAAAGTTCATTCTCAAGTTCACAATTTCAGCCTAAATTTAGCAAATCCGGTTTAGAATGAGACAGAGGAGGCTTGTATGTGAAATCCACAAAAGCTGGCCCACCAGTTTAGGGTTTTCTGGACCTTATTGTCATTTTTTTTCAGCTTAGAACAGCAGATGTACTTCTCTTTTATCAGAGAACAAGATCATGGGTGGGTTGAAACCAATGACATCATTGTCACCATCATCAGGCTCTTAATTTGTTTAAAGTTGCTCTCATATATAACCTGAGAAATCCTTACAGAATCATATTAAATAACACAGCTGCCTAAGGCCCTCCAGTTAACCTGATATGAAAATAAGAACTGAACTAGAAACAGCCTGGTTCATCGCTCAGTCAGCTAGGGTCTGACCTGGGTGAAGACAGATCCGTATTGACTGATAGTAGAGTTTCTGACTGTTTAACAATTGCAATTAAAAAAAGAGTCAGCACTACAACCCTCCTTCCCTTAGAATACACTGCTTAACTGGGGGGGAAAAAAGAGGGTTGTTTGTGTGACCAGGCATGGCCTTTGATGTAGCACAACACTGAGTTCAGTTAAGTTTGGGAATGCAAAATAAAATTCCTGGATTTGGAATATATATTGTTTCCGTCATCTCTATACAGTAAGAATATACTTCTTTACACCCAAGTAACATTTTGGATTCTGGAAAATATGAATGGAGAAAGGTTCTCTCAACAATAAATCTTACCTGGACTTTTGTGGCCTGAGCAGGCTTCCACTGAACAAGTGTGACCCCACCACACAACATGAAGACTGAGAACCACTGCAGTTTACTGAGGGAGCGGTTGAGCATGAAGACTGTACATAAGGCTGTGCATGGGATCTTCAACTGATAGGTCACCTGAAAAGCCAGATAAGAAGGACAAGATTCACTGTAAAAGACGACAATGCAGGGGAAAGTGGAAGGTAGTAAGAGAACAGGAAGACTGAATCTGAGATAGATTTACTTACAGTAATTTTCCGTTTATAAGACGAGCCAATGTATAAAACGACCCCCCCCCCTTTTCTAACCCCAAATTAGAAAATTTGATCCCTGCTTTTCCCTTCCTTTTGCTAAGCCACGGAGCTTAGCAAAAGGAAGGGAAAAGCAGGGATCAAAGGGCTCCCTTTGAACACCGCTTTTCCTTGCCTTTTGCGAAGCCATGGGGCTTAGCAAAAAGGAAGGGAAGGCTCCCTTCAGGTAAAGGCTGCACAATCGCAGCCCTTTGATCCTGAAGCCCTTTCACGGCTGGTTTATCCACTTCCTAGGCCCCACGGGGCTTAGGAAGTGGATAAAGCAGCCGTGAAAGGGGTGCATGATTGCAACTCCTTGATCCTGAAGCACTTTCATGGGGCTTACAAACTTCTTAAAACAGTAAAAAAAAAAAAAAAAGATAGAGAGAGAGAGATAAAACTACAGTCAGCTTTTAAAAAGCTCCAATAAGAAACCCCACTGTAAAGTCACTAAAATGAAGTAAATATATTAAAAACCAACATAATTAAAACAACATAGGGCATATTAGACATCACAAACCAGTCTAAAAATATGTGTTTTATCAGCAGAGTGGAAAGAGATCAGAAGGGAGTGTATTCCATAGTCTGGGAGCCACCCAGGTCATGGCCCTCCCCTGCGTGCCTGTTAGGTGGGCCTCTGAAACGGTTGATGTTTTTAAGATGGCCTCTCCTGAAGATCTTAGAGCCTGGACCGTCTCAGAACAAGACCAGAGGTCCCTTGGAGAGCCCAAGTCCCAAGCCATGTAGGGCTTTAAAGGTCAAGATCAAAACTTTGAATTGGGCCTGGTAAGAAACTTGCAAGTGCAGGTCTTTCAGGATCAAAATCATACAATCATGATATATTGTAATCATTAGCAAACAAGCCACTGCATGTTGCACCCACTGAAGGTCCAGGATCCTCTTCAAAGGATAGACCACATGGTAGTAGTCAGGGGACAGTGTAACTAAGGCATGGGTGACTGTTGCTAAGTCACAAGGGAATTTGTGAAAGTTTGTTGTTGGTGCACTAAGTGGACTTGTGCAAAAGCATCACCACTCCTACTCAGACTGGTGCTACAGTGCAGAGTCAACAAGCCACGGTGGATAAAAATCAAAGGTTTTTTTTTAAAAAAAAACCACATTGATTTACATCATGATTAAATTAAAATTTTGATTTTAAAAAATTCAAATCATGAAAAAAAATCCCATTGTACATTCAATTAGCAAAAGCAGTTCCATATGTGTTATATGTGCTGTTTGATATTGCAGTTTGATATCGGATGATGAGCATACATCTAGTATCTAACATGTAAACAAAAAGTTTTTGGATATCAGCAATTACCTGGTAAACAGCTGCATCCAAATTGCTAAGAGCCAGGAAGGCCATGTTATTCTGAATGGCATACACAAGGGATGGAACACTTAATTTGAGCAGTTCTTTAGGACTGCCCAAAACATTTTCTCTCAAAGATGTAAATAATCTTCCTAGACTTCCAGTCTCTCTGGGGGGTGGGGTGGGGAATAAAATACAAAAGAAATGTTTAAGGACAAATATTAATACAGCTAATTAATAACAAGCAACATACTGAATTACTCAGAAACAGTGACACGGGAGGGGGGCATACACTCATAACATTCCAAGAGTTGACCAACCCAAGCTGCAAGGCAACACAGTCGGTGGTCAGAGCTTGCTACAAGACAATGCTAACACACACTCCATGCCTTTCTTGATACTCAGGCAGGAATGGCGAACCTCAGGCTCTGCATCCAAGTCCAGCCCTCCTAGGATTCATCACATGGCACCACCCTCCTTCCCCAGGACACCATCTTTTTTTGGGGGGGGGGGCTTAATTAGTGGCATTAAGAGTTTCAAGCTGAAATACACCAGCGTTTTTGGTCTAGCAAACCCCTCCCCTCGATTATGGTCCCTGGGAAATTCTCTGAGACTGAATTTGGCCCTTGGACTGAAATAAGATTCTTCCCCCCCCCTCCCCACTTTGAGCTGAAGGGAAAGCAGAACCCACAGAGGAAAGGAAGCATTAGTTTTGCTGAGTCAAGCTTTAATTCCCATTCTTCCCTCAGCAACAGGCCATTCCACTGCCCCCTCAGGAGCTACTTGGATCACCCGGAGAGTGATGGAACACAGTCATTCCAAGGGACAGGACTGGAACAAAGATCAAGCCGTTGTGTCTGTTTGCCAACTCTCTGTAAACACTGCAGCAAGAAATAACTTTCTATAAAGTGATATACTGGTGGAGGAGGGTAACTTTTGCAGTGTAAATGATGTACTTCACTGTATCTATTCACTGTTGGTAGCTCCGCCTACCAAGCTGACTCTGTACAGATTTGGTGGTGCCATAAAGCCAACTGAAAAATGCGGAGGAGTAAGGGAGTTGTAAAAGCAACTTAGAAAAATATTCTAAGACTTAGAAACTGTATTCCCAGAACTTTATCAGCCTTGCAGTTAAAAGCCTTGGAAACGGAGCAAAGAAAGAATAACTGGGTTTTTTTTTGTTTTTTGGGGTGGTGGTGTGGCAAGAGCCAGCCTGCTGATAGGTCAAAAAATGAAATAAATCAAAGCCACAATTAACCCATGACTGTGGTAGGGCTGATAATTGTTACATAACTGTTTGATAAGTATGACAAAATCACACATAATCTTAAAAGCATGGAAATGTCCTGAGTTCACTATTACTTCTTTTATGATACATTGGAAAAAATGTACTATGTCTTGAAATTACAAATATTCCTTTAAAACTCTGGATACAAATCTATCAATGTTATTTCAGAAGCACTGACTATTATCATCCATTCGTTCTCCCTTGTATTTGGAAATTAGTTGGTCATTCCAAGTATTTTTAGTTGTCCTTCATGTTAATTTTCTATAGTTTTTTTTTCCAGATAAGGTTGATGCCACATAACATGTACATGAAAGACATCTTAACCAACCAATCAACTTCCAGAGACAGAAGGAAACAATTCTAAATCTAATAAGAAATGTTCTTCCTACTACTGAAACATCAAACTTTAGAACATGCAGGAATCAGAAAGGCCAGCAATGTGTACATTTTTCAAAAGATGGAATTCAGGTCTTGCTATCACAAGCCTATGGACACAGATACATGTTGCCAATAACAGATATGCAACAGGAACCCAAGAAGATGGTATTTCAATTGCAGTAATTCCTAAATTTGGAGACTAGCCACTCATTAATTTTACACTGTGCTTGGCAGCCTGTCTTTAACCATTTTAAGTAAAACAACCCAAAGGGTAGCCAGAGAACTGCTGGATAGCTGAGTAGCTCAATATGTCTGGGCAGAACTAAAATGCTGGAGCTCAGCAGCTTAGGTCTCTGGCTGCGGATTCTGATGTTGGGAGTTCAATTCCTCACCGTGCCTCCTTGAGAGAGGCTGGACACGATGACCCATAGCGTCCCTTCCAGCTCTACAGTTCAAAGGTTATTATTATTGTAAATTGATTCACATAAACAGCTAAGTTCTAGGACTGTTTCTTTGTCCAAGCATTCTGACATACGCAACTTCAACAAGTGTGCAGAGCTCTCCTAAAAACTGGGTTCAATGAGGAACTCTAATTCACTTGAAGGAAGTGAACTTCATGCCAGAATCAAAATTTAAGTGATCTTTAGGATCAGGCATCCAAAGCCTGAAATGTAAGCTTGACAGAATGTATGGATAACTAGTGTTCATACTGAAATGTATACACCAACAGAATAGGTCAATGGACTTGTGATGCATCTCCATGATTTCCCCAAAAGGTTGACTGTCATTCTGAATGCTGGCATTATGCCAGCCAACTGTATTTCTGTCTTTGGACAAAATGGGCCCTGTCAACAAGAAAACTGGTACTACTGGTATTTCTGAGACCTGTACAAGCTGTTTCAGCAGAAAGCACGAGAAGAGATATTTGGCCTCAAACCTGCTGGGTATTTTGAAAGCACATCAATTCTAATTGTGAAAGCCTTGGGCTCTATACTCACTCAAGGTTTCTAGAGGCCAGCCTAATGTCAGGTATAACACCAGAAAGGTTAATGAAAAGATAAATAAATAAATAAATAAAGACTGTGGTTATTATAGAGACAGTCTCAATCCTTCATGAGTTCATCACTAGAGCAAGACATGTGCAAAAGAATTTGTTTAAATCATTATCTACCCCTATTCAAAGCACAAAATGGACCTTGTAAAGGAAGCACACCATAACATGCCAACGGTTCATGGTTTATCCCACCATTAATTAGGATGGAATAAAAGATTTGGAATACCATTAAAAAGGCAAAACAAGCAAACAGCCAATTGATACCAACTTGAAACCACTCGAGTCATTTTTATGTGGGGTATTTTAAGGGAGCCATAGGTGCCCTCTAATTCAAAAAAAATTCTAAGGTATACTATGAATGTGGTGAGCACAACAATTCTGCATTGGCTCCTTTTAATCCTTACATGGCACCTCAGTGAGAACTCAAAGCCAACAAGATCAATTTTAAAAATAAAACAAAAATGCCACTTTTAGTCATTCTTCTTGAACCATGCCCATACCAACCCAAATAATTTCATGCCAAGATTCTCCTCTTAATTCATATTGACATTTCTGAACTCGATCCAAAGCAATGAAAATGAACTTGCTAGGTGGCACCTACATTTTTGAGTTGCGCAAAGGAAAGACCTGGAAAAGGAAGTAAAACATGCATGTTTTCACTTGCTCTGAAACTAATCTTTCAGAGAAGGAGCAGCCATCTGAAAAAAATCTAATAAATACCATCTAGGTGAATACCAGCAAGAACCACAGAAGACAACCAAAACCTTTGTTTTTTAAAAATAGAACAAAATGAAACAAAAAAACCAGGAAAATATGCTATTCCAGTATACTCACCAACACTCACACTTACTTTGCTAAAATGCCCAAGCTTAGGAATAATTTGATAACTTCTGTAACACAAACAGCTGTTGTTGAAAAGTACAGAACTGTTCCTGTTGTTCTTGTATATCGCAAGGCTACTGTGTACGTTGCTGCCACCAAGGTCATCACTGTCAAGCAGTACAACTTAAAAAGTAAACTGACATTTTCTGAAAAACAGAAACATTGCTCCATGAGAGATCAGAGGCAAACCACTGGGCATCATAGACAGAAGTAACACCAACACCTGCCCATCTTATTTTAGAAATCCAAGGTGCTAAAGCAGTAGACTTCAACTTGCATGGCAAACTTGCTAAAGAGACACCCACTGACAGTTGTTATTTTAAAAATTGTTCTGAAATAGTCACAATGGGAAGCATGTGGTAGCAAAGCTATGAAACTCTGTAACATCTACTTGGTTTGCCACTGTGGTCTTGCTGAGCCATCTTTGCATTAATGCTATGTCAACAGCTTCTCCAATTGGTGTTAAGATGCCATCTGGGGGACTCAGCATACTCTCTTTACTAAAAAAACCAAAAAAACATTTCAGGGCATTTCATAGAATCATAGAGAAGTGAAGTTGGAAGGGGCCTACAAGGCCATCAATTCCAACCCCCTGCTCAATGCAGGAATACAATGAAAACATATCTGCCAGGTGATTATCTAAGTTTTTCTTGAATGTCTCCAGTGTTGGAGCACTCACCAACTCCCGAGGTAACTGGTTCCACTGTCATACTGCTCTAACAGTTAGGAAGTTTTCCCTGATATTCAACCGAAATCTGGCTTCCTTTAACTTGAGCCCATTGTTGCGTGTTCTGCACTTTGGGATGATCAAGAACAGATCCTGCCCCTCCTCTGTATGACAGCCTTTCAAGTATTTGAATAGTGCTATCATATCACGCCTCAGTCTTCTTTCTATATCTTATTGGTACATCTACCCTGTACACAAGTAGTATTGCTGATCCTTTAGCACTCTGATCGCCAACCTTGGGTGACCCAGGTGTTCTTAGACTGCAATTCCCAGAAGCCTTCACCAACAGCTGTGCTGGCTGGGGTTTCTGGGAATTTCAGTCCAAGAACACCTGGGTTGTCAAGGTTGGGAACCACTGCTTTAGCAGAACAGTGCTAAAGCAGTGGTTTAAAGGACCACTTGACTTCAGGGGTCAAAAGGACCTTTGTATGGGTGGATGAAGCTTAGCATCTAAGCTTTGGTGCTTTTAGACAGATGGCTGTGAGCATAACCAGTAAAAAACCAGTAAAAAAAGACACTATGCAGCTATTCCATCTTTCCATCCTTAACTGGGAGGGGAAAAAAACATAAGTACCACCATAAAACCAAAGGCGGGTAGCCAGTGGAAGATGGTGTCCTCTGATCATATGCCACTCATAACATTCTGTGAATGAGGCAGAGCAATTGCATGCTAAGGGCATCATCTGAAAACACCAATAGTCTCCACTGTCCTGTTAGACACAGAATATTTTCAGAACAGTGATTCATATTTGCACCCACAATTGTACTTGAAAAGAAAAACCAGCAGAAATCTGTGGAATTATTTCCATATTCTGCTGTTCAGATCAATGTGCAATAAGCTACTAAGCAAAAAACAAGATGGCAGTATCATCTAATCTTAATAACAATGCCTAGCGGGGTAGCTGTGTTAGTCTATTACAGTGGCACTCTAAAGACTAGCAAGTCTTATTTGCATAAATGTTCATGGACTGCATATGTGAAAGCTTGTGCCAAATAACATGCGTTATTCTTTAAGAATCATTGGCTGAAATCCAGTAGTAAGTCAAAATTAGAATAGGCCCATTGAATCAATGGAACTTACATTTAAGTGTTGACTCACCAAATTCTCACTGATCCAATGGATATGTTCTAGTTGTAACTTACTACTGGATTTCAGTCTTTGTTGCTTTAAATAAGAATGTGTATCAAAACAGAAGTTATGAAATCTCTAGCCATGAAGAAAGATGTCATTATATCTGATTGCTTGACTGTTTTATTTATAGATACCTATATATACCTGTATTTACTCAACATGGTATGCCCAAGAGACTAGTCAAGATGGAATCATTATACCAGACGCCTGATATAACTTGCCAAATCCCATTGTTCATATCTTTATTCTTTTATGAACGAGAGTTAGACCTTTGAGCAAACACTGCTGTAAGGTACTACACCGAACTGTTGTAATCACATAAACTAAACACATGCTTGTAGAGAAATTTCATTCACTCCAGCATAATCAGACTAAATGAAAGCAACAGAAAGATCTGCAAAAGACACAAGCATCTTCGGGTGCTTCCAAGCAGATCACCCTGAGCTCTTGAAAGTCATTGCTCTTGCATTGTGAATTACAAGTGGAATGGCCATTCTGCATTTTCTGTATCTTCACACTACAGTTTTCCATGTGTTCAAATTGTGACACTATTTTCCATATGCAACAGTACCCTTATCAGTACTCCTCCACCACTTTTGAAGGGCATGGTTTTACTTTGGACATCTGAAATGCTCAGCATGCATTAACTATGCCCCTTTCACTAGATGCTTTTATCACCTCTTAATTTTTTTTAAAGCTCTTTTAAAAGTAATACCAAAATACCTTTTAGGCATTTTTTAAAAGCTTAAAATATAGTAAAATACTGGCTAAACAAAAAAGTTCTATAATGATATACTCATACAGTTTTGAAAATGATGCCACAAAAACTAGTAAAATCAAAACTGGGGGGGGGGGGGGGGCTCTTTCCATTTACCGTCATTTTAGGAAGGAAGTATTAAGAAAAGTCTTTCACTGAATATTGTTTTCTTTTAAAAAGACAAGCATTATAGAGTTATATTACACCAAAATATTTTTCTACAGAAGTAGCATTGTACGAGTATAGGTACAGTTCTATTCTATGGACTGAGAGAAAGGCCTCTCCTGATGATCTTAACATCCAGGCAGGCTCATAGAGAGAGAGATGCGGTCCTTGAGATAGCTTGGCTTTCTAGGCTGGAACCAACACCTTGAATTGCCCACGGAAATCGGCAGCCAGTGGAGTTATTGTAACGGGGGGGGGGGGGGGGTGTCCCTGTGACCAGTCCCAGTGAGCAATGTGGCTGCTGCATTTTGCACCCACTGAAGTTTCCAGAGGCTGCCCCACATAGAGTTCATTACAGTAGTCCAACCAGGATGTAACGAAGGCATGTGCCACCGTGGCCAGATCAGATCTCTCCAGGCACTCGTTTTAGTTCTGCAAACTGCACCCTCTATCCTGCCTGACAAAAGAAGATACTGTACAGGGGACAGACGATCTGTCCAAATCGCTGCCAGAGGCCAGCAGCGGCTGCCCAGAAGCTGCCCCATCTCAGTCAGCCCCGTGAGGCTTGTGCCCCTTCGGGGCTTTCTAATCGGAAAGCCCACCACCTCCTGATTGTCCCCAAGACTATCAGGCAGGGCTCAATACTAGATGGAGGAGCTCTGCAGAATTCCCCCTTTAATCCCTCCCCAACACGGAGCAACGTGGGGGCGCCCAGCAATAACCCTCAATGAAACGGACTGTTCCATTTTCACATGACAGGTAATTCGGGCGGGAGGTGAGCAGGTCACTTCCAGCTTGCAGCCCGGCGGGTGGACATGAGGCAGGGACGGGGATGAGCCCCCACGGTCTCTCCCGCTTACCTTTCGGTGGCGCCATGGCTCCGGGAGGAAAGAATCAGCTGGCAGACGTGGAAGCCCCGCCCGCCCCGGCAACCCCCCCCTGGCAATATAGAGAGAGGCACTGGGTGGCTAGAACGGCCAGCACACGGGATTCCGGAATTACTCCATTCCTTCTCCCGGAAGCAAAATACTGTTGAAGGTGCCCCTAGACTTACGAATGATAGAGCACGGTGTCTCTCACCTGGAGAATAGTGCTCCCGTCCTGTGCTCTTCCATACTAATGGGACAGAATGTATAATGTTTGCATGTTTCAGAACTCCGCAAAATCATATCTTCAACACAAAATAAGGCCCAAATAAGAAACAGTGAGACCCTTTGCTTCTCCCCTAAAAGGCACTCATTTTAATGAACCTTTTTTTTTAAAGGGAAGCCTTCAGTCCTCTCCCAAGGAGGAGGGAAAAATCTGAAAGAAGCAGGAAGTGTCGGATCACCGTGAAACAAAGAGTCGGTCTTCATTTTTAATCTCTATGGAACCCTCGTGCAAAAGAGGCGGGAAATGACTTTGGTCTTTAGGAATGGAAGGGAACAAGGGGAAAATTGTATCCATTACTCATTCAGTTTTTTGACGGGAGATGTTTTAATTGTTTTGACATTATGGCAGTTTCATAGAATGAGGGAGAAGGAATCTGCACTGTAAGGCAATCATTTTGTCGCTTACCTTGATTTGGGATTTTCTCCCGCCACACTCACCCACATCCATGGACTAGCACAACTATTTATGTTTTTTCTCACTCAAATGGTAATAAATGAGCACTTTCATTGGTGACGTTCAGGATTCTGAATTACGAACATCAAGAACAGAAAAAGGGAGACAGATTAGTACATGGTCATTCTAAAACATCGCGTCCCCATTCTTCAAAATGTAAATAATTAAATACCCATATAGTAAATCACATAAAACTGGCCACAGTCCCCCTCCTTCCATATTGCAACTGAGATAAGGAGTAAAGGTATGTGGTTTAGATTGCAGTATGGAGAGATGTGAAAGCTGGACAATGAAGACAAGAAACAAGAAAAAAATCATTTGAAATGTAGTGTAGATTTTTTATGGTGCCAGTGGGTGCTACATCAAATCAAGCCTGAGTTTTTTAAACAAGTGGCCAAACTGAGACTATAGTACTTTGGG
Organism: Intellagama lesueurii; assembly: GCA_037013535.1. Classification (NCBI taxonomy): domain Eukaryota; kingdom Metazoa; phylum Chordata; class Lepidosauria; order Squamata; family Agamidae; genus Intellagama; species Intellagama lesueurii. Next base: position 245,393,921 of record JBAJHW010000001.1, on the reverse strand, counting down.
CACATTGTAAACCGCCCACCGCCCCCCACTTGGGTTTTTGACGGATTTCAAGTACTCAGAAATGTTTTACTGGTCAGTATCTTGGGTGGTACTCTGGGACTATGTAGCTTGTCCACGGAAGGCAGCACAGGTAGTAGAGCACTTTACCCCATCACACTCCAGACCAGCCCCTCTGCTGGGCAGCATAACGGAGATTTGAATTCCTGGGCCCTGGTACTCCAGCCCAGTGAGCAATACTCGGAAATGAATCTTGTTGAGTTGGATGGTTTTTATTCCCAAGGAAATGGGCATAGGATTGTAACACTCATACTCCTCTTGCAAGAGATGGAAGGCAAGAATTCAGGGACTGAGTCTGAATGTTAGTGCTTTTGCACTTCAATGGTATGTAGTCATATTGGTGCTTTAAAGCACTCTGTCAGTCCACGTTATCTAGCATCCTGCACTCGGGACCTCTTGTTCCTTTCCCCTGCTGACTGCTCTGGCTTCAGGGTTCCCAATCCCTCTCGTGGTCAGTCAGTCCATTCTTGGGCCCCGGGTGGAAGTGCCATGGCCTACCAAAAGGGGTATCCTCACCTCTGGCCCCTCCACAGACTACCATAATTACCCCTGTAGACTGCATCTTGCATAAGCTATTCACCTGTATCCCCCCCCCCGCGCCAGTTGTGCACATGAATTCACACAAGCACAATCTGCGCTTTCCCTTTGAGACAGGAAGAATGAAAAAGGAATTGCAATACCTGCAGCAGTCACCTCAAGTAGTCTAAAACCTCCATGCAGGATTAGTGTGTGTGTGTAAAGGAAGCAGGCAGTCCAAGCAAATACAAAAAAGCTCTCATTTTCCATTGCTGCTTGTGAACAACTACTGGGATGATTCTCCCAACCTTCTTCCAGATGGTGTGGAAAATGCTGTCAGAGCATGCTGCAACTGTCTTCAGTGCATCCCACAATTCATTCTATGGAATAATCTTTTGAAATTTTCAGAACTCTTTATTAGGCAAGATGTTACCAAAGAAACAAACAACAAAAAATGTGGGGGGGGGGGGATGAGACTAATCTTAAAAGTCATGTTATCTACATTCGGGATGTGGACAAAGATTTAAAAAGTTCAGTCAAAACCCTTCACCTCAAAAAACCTACTAGAATATTGGAAGATTTCTCTTTTGATACTGTGATTGGGTTCTTAATGAATTGATGACGGTTCCTTCATTTTGGCGGGAATGAGAGACGGAGGCGATCTCAACAGTTCAACAAACTTAGTTTTATTCTCTTCAGTTTCTCTGTTAACATTAATAAATGGGTCAAAACTACTTAACTCAGGCATTAGTCTATAACTCAACAACTTTGGTTCAGACGCAAACACTCCCTCTCTCACATCGGGGCTGGACCAAAGCGTTCTCGATCTGTCATCTGCCGCATCGGGGTACTCCTCACCGCACACACCATCCCACAACATGGATGCCTCGCCCAATCCCCCTCGGGAGGTGGGACATTGCATGTAGGGCCGGGACGGATCACCTTCCTCCCTCCGTCTTGGTTTCGGGGAAAGACCACAATCGTCCATTCCAGTGGCTTGTCTACCCTCTCTCTACTCCGGGGAGAAGCTGGGCCAGGAAGCAATCCTCCACCCGTCTTGAGATTCGGGAAATCTCTCAGCAAGTCACCAACCTTATTCACTTGTTCTTCTATCTTATCTGTCTGTACCGCACTATCTCTCCTACTTCCATCTTTCTTGCCCACTTCAATTCTGAATTCCCGCTCTTCTCCTCCTTCTTTTATAACCTCCTCCCATAGTATCAGGTCTTGCTCCTCCCCTTTTTCTCCCTCCTTCTCTTCCGCCAAGCATATCTCTATGGCTTTCTCTCCTTTAGATTCATCCTCTTCCACCTTTATGATTTCCCCCACTACACACTTGGATGTCCCATCCTTTCTATCATCTGCTGAGGATGGCACACTAGCCATTTGTTCTTCACAGATACCTTCTTTTTCCTTTGAGGAGAGCAGCAGGCAGACAAGACAGCAGCAAGTATAATCCAGATAAGTGGGGAGAAATCCCCCCCCAAAAAAAAATCTAGAAAAAGGCAAAAAAGGAATGGATTCAAGTTGGAGGCACACCAGGCTGGCAACAATCCAAGATGGAGGGGAGAAGAAGTTCACCACATGATAACCCCACAAGGAACAACTGAAGCAAAGAGCATTCCTTGCTGGATTCTAGGCCCTTTTACCCATTCAAAATTCCCACACTTTGTAGACATTCTGATTGACAGCCCTCACAGTGTTACTGGGTGAAACATTTCTGAGACACCTTGAAAGACAAAGGGTGAAAGGCATCAAAAGGTTACATAAAAGAGGGAACACAAAAGAAATATTAAATTTTCATGCACCCCTCTTTCATAAACATATCATTAATGTTTAGAGGCTCCCTTTCAGCAATTGCCAAAATACTGTAAGATCCCCATCTCCACGGGATCAGTATCTGCATTTCCATTTGTCCACGGTCTGAAAAGATAAAAAAATATTAAAAGAAAAAAATCCAGAAAAAAACATTTTCACATCACCAGAACCGACCACTAGAGGAATCCAGAGACTGTGCTATGAATACTTGTTAGTGAAGAATACATAGCACAGTCTCTGGCACCCTCTAGTGGCCAGTTCTGCTAATGTATATGGGGAAAAATATGTTTTTCCCATTTACCATGCTATATATACGATATATGTATGTTTACTATGTATATATAGTGTTCACTATTATCCACAGTTTCCGGTATCCACGGTGGGGCTTGGAACCAATCCCCAGCAGATATGGGGGTCCTACTGTACAAATTACATGAAAAAGAGACTCTTGTGTATTTTGGATCCATCCACATGCTACATATTGTGGGATATAATAGACTGTCAAACTACCAGCAAATTACAGAAAAAGGTTATGGAATTAGGTAGTGAAATGAAGAAGGGGCGAGGAAGAGAGAAAAAAGTAAGCAAATGAAGGGAGGAAGAAGTAAATGAATGAAATGGTGTTTATATTAAAGGGTAGCAGAGAGATGAAAACATCAGTCTTGTTTGTCACATGGAGACAATCGGGAGGAAAATAAGACCTTAACTAAAGCAAACACAAAATGCAAGAGGCTAAGATATAGAAAAAAAGGAAGAATCCTGATGGTCAGGAGAGTCCAGTGTGGGAAACTAGATAGTCCTAGCTTCCATGTAACTTTCAAAACAAAATGCTACAACAGGCTTTGGCTGGAGATAGAATTTTTAAGCTGTAACTTCACAAACATGCACCTAAGCTTTTCCTCTGGCCCTGCTAATGAATGTGGCATATGAATCGACAAAAAATGGGAAACAGTTCGTTTACATTTTCTTTAAAAAGGCATTTATTTTTTGTTTTTTCTTGTTCTTCTATGTTCTTATTTATGTTTCATCAACTGCTCTTGTCAAGTTCACTTTAATCATATGGGTAGTTGGGGGTGTTCTTCCCCGAAGATAAGCCAGGAAAATCTGTGGTCTGGGTACATTGCTGGAGTTTTCATGTTTGGTCTGTGTGCCAGAATCCTTTGGGGGGTACACCTGGCTGCAGTTGTCTCTTCTCATGTGACTGAGGTTTGTCTGCACAGAGTGAGTTAACTTTTTGCGCAAATTAGCCTGAATGCAGAAGACAAAGATATTAAGGCAACCACAAATGCACCCAGATATATTAAAGAATTATATAAACTCTTTATACTGTAAGTATGAACAATTCAAAACCAAATGAATTCTGGTGATAGGCAACAGCAGTTCTTAAGTCATCAGTGAGTTAATGAGATTAAGTCACTTACCAGAAGTTTACTGTTTTGCTATATCATGTAATCATCTTTAGGTCTGCATGATCTATACCTGCTACTCAGATATGAATGGAGGTTGCATACAACCAAAGCTGGTAATTCTTATTCATTTCAGTGAGGTTTGTGCTTTTGATTCATAAGTCAACTGTGCAATTTCTGGTTCTGAACATATCTGAAAGACTTTCATGACAGTTGCCAGTTGATAAGAACACAGGCAAGTTTACAGGAACTGATTCCTGGGATTCTGGATTTCAAGCTCAAATGCTGTCTTTGAATGGATTAATGGCAAAGCATGCCACATTTAATTATGAAATGTAAATTTTGCATTCCCACCACACTATACTATTCCAATTAAACCTGTAGACTGGGGGAGAGCAACATGCACCAGAGGTCCAAATGCAGCCAGCACCTCCATACCACAAAAGAAATTAAAAATGGGGGAGGGGGAGCAGGTGACTTAAAAGTCTCCTTGTGTTCTCCAACATGTGAAGGGGGCGATTCTGTCATGTTTTAGAGCCTCTACACTATTTAAAACAATGTTTAAAATATTTCTGAGCCTATAGTATTCTATAAAAATAGAGAAGATTCAGCCCTTCAAGACCACTGCGTGCAATTAATCATTAACAGAATAGAGAAACCATTATTATTGTAGCTTAAGTGTGTCCAGTTCTCAGAAAATGTTGAAACAAACCAGTTTGATGGCTTTTCTCCTTAGCTCCCATTCATTCCACTCATAATCCTTCACAATAGTTGGCGGCAAAATATGGGTGTCAGTCTGAGTACTAGTATCACATTTAGTGACTGCTAGCAAGTTCTTGTCTTTGGCTCTGATCTGGAACAAAAAAATAAAAATGGATACTATTGTTTTCATTGTAACATTTTAAAAATAATGGCAGAGTAGCTCATCTTGGATTTTAAAGAATATGCTTTTTTGTAGGTCAACACATTTTGCTTTATTTTTATCAAGCATTAAATAAATACTAAAGGGACAGGTATTAGCACACTATCTGATGGGGCTGCTTTGGTACTGAGGATACTGAATCAGTCTCTGAAGATCATAACAGCTGCCCCAGAACAGTGCTGACAGCCATGTTAATTGCACCACCAGTCAACAGTGAACTGCAACAGGCAACATATTGTCAAGTCAAACACAGTAGCATCAGACAAATGAAATAATTACTACCTCTTCTTTGAAATACTTCCTATACTAAGAAAAGCCCCAGGATCCACAGCACTTCTTTCCGCCCCCAAGAAAGTACTAGTCCTTCCACATGAAACCGGAAGTGATCAGAAGGCTACTTTCTGGTTTTTTTAAAAAATCAAATCAATTTTCAAAAAAAAATTTTTTTTGAAGGGAAAAAATGCTGGAAATACTACGGATTTGGGACAGGCTGATCACATTTCTTCCTGTTGGTCACATGACACAACAGGAAATGCAAGTAAGCCCAGAGTCCCATACCTCCAATCTGTAGTTTTTCCTCTCCACCAGAGACTTTTCTATCTTCTCTCTACAAAGCCTCCCCCTCAAGACACTTTTCCTTTTTAGCAGATTCTCCTGGGTGAGCGGAGCTCCTGTTTGTTTGTTTGATTGTTTACAGTTTAACAAGCTTGGCAGGATAGTACAATGAGGAAATAGAGCAGTGGAGGCAAACCTTTTTGGGCTCGCATGCCCAAAATGAGGGGGGGGGGGAAGAAACCAGTGGCTGCCGTGCCACCCGGAAGTCCGGAACTGGAAGTGGCGGTTTCAGGGGGAATCATAGGGACGGACCCAGAGGACCAGGAACAGGAAGTTTAAGGGGGAAACATAGCGACGGACCCAGAGGACCAGGAAGTGGCTGCGGAAGAGGGAATCCCGGCTGCCGGCTCATAAGGTTTCCCTTCACAAGGGAGAGTGGGTGGGCCAACACTGGCGTGCCATAAGAAAGGGCTTCGCATGCCACCTGGGGCACGCGTGCCATAGGTTCGCCTACACTGAAATAGAGTGAAGACAGGAAAAGTCTTGTTAAGGTTGTTCCTTTGAAGTGTGCCACCTACAGGAGTTTCAAATGGAACTGCAATATCAAAGCTTATTCTGAAAAAACTGTGTGGTCACTTATATCAAACAGAATTAAAGGCTGTCTAGTCACACCCATAGTGCTAAAAAGCAGAGGGAAGAAGCCTTGTTTTACAAGACTGCTGTATATTATAGAAGAATGTGGCTTTTCATACTATCAAGTTAAAGGTTAGAAAAAGGGCCTCTGGGTGCTGCAAAACAGCTTTGGCAGCTATCAGATTTGCACTCTTGCTGCAGAAGGTGATTTCTTGGAGTGTTGTGAACCAACAGAGGATGAGTACCTGAGAATAAGGAGCCAGGGATTCAAAATGCTGATGAAGCTCAAGCAACTGGATAAGCTCCGTAGTTTCCTTGGCTTTTTCTGCAGTCATCTTAACATATTTCTCTGGATTTTCAGCAAACGTATATGCAGCCTCCTTGGAACTGAAAGCATAATATTTCTCCTTATGCTTCAGGACTCCAAGAGATGGATTTCCTAAACAAAAAACACACAGAAAAGTCTGCACACATATAAGGTATCTTCTGGCATTCTTCGTATAGATTATTTTGCTCTTGAAATAATTAAGACTGTTTCAAGCTATAAAACCTTTTGAGATCATTATTCAGCACTACATTATGCTTCCCAGTCACCTCCAAAGCAATTTCTACTGATCAAGAAAAGGAAAACTAGGGACTAATTCCAATGCAAACCCTACTTAGAATACACCTACTGCAATGACTCAACTTTGTTAATTACAGCCAACATCAATCTCACTGATTTTTTAAAGAGTGTTCCACTGATGTTAATTAGTGGGGCATCAGTCACAATTGAGTGTACCTGGGAGAAGAAGACCATCTTTCACAGCAAAAGTATAAGCACAAAATGCATGGTACTGAATCACCAGTTGGTTAAAATTAATTGTGGTTTCTGGAAACAGCCATTCTTCTTTGGTAAAATCAGCAGGATTTACTTTGCTATCTGAAATACAGTAACCAAAGGAAAAGTGGCAGCTGTAATGAATTTAAGATCACTAAGGAGGAGTTACAAATAATAGTACTGAAATTATCTGGTTGTACTCAGTCTGGTACCCATGGTTTCTAGAGTAGGCTTGATATCCCTGGAAGTCATTGCATAAGACCTAGTGGCTATAATCCTGTTGGCAAACAAGAGCAATAAAAGTTCCATAGGTGGAGCACTCTGCATTTGTCATGGCAATCTCCACTTGCACTTGGCAGAAATTGCTCTACTAAAGATTGCAAGGATTTATGCTCTCACAAGGGGTTACTGGATTCCCTCTTGGAAACAGGAGAGAAAGAGGAACTGCATACAGAATGAGTGTTCCAGCCACGATTCCTCAGCAACAGGACACTAGCCTTTAAGGAGTAAAGTAGCATAGAATGCACAGGTCACTTCACATTGCCTTTGCTTTAGGGGAGCTTTTGCTACCTTGAAACTAATTTCTAAATTAAGCTACAAAATGCTTCATGTGTCAGAAAAAGAAAGGTTACTTACCTGTAACCATGGTTCTTCAAGTGGACCTCTGTGAATTCACACAATTGGGTTTAGACAGCGCCTGCGCTGGTCTTCTCGGAATCTTCTAGAGCTTTTGTAAAAAGTAACAAGTTTAGAGTTGCCCCTATCGCGCATGCTCCACCCCCTCAGCCTTCAGTTCCATTTATCCGCCACAAAGCCCGAACTTATCGGAGACATAACAGTGACGGATAGTGGGGAGGCTGGGTGGGATGTGTGAATTCACAGAGGTCCACTTGAAGAACCATGGTTACAGGTAAGTAACCTTTCTTTCTTCTTCGTGGCCTCTGTGAATGCACACAATTGGGTGACTAGCAAGCTCACTTACCGGAAGGAGGGCCGTCACTGCAGAACAGATGTCAAAACTGCCCTGCCAAAACTTGTCTCCTTTCTGGCTCGAAGGTCCAACCTGTAGTGTGTCACAAAGGTGGACGCAGTAGACCAGGTAGCAGCTCTGCATATTTCTGGGACGTCGACACCACGCAGCAACGCTGTAGACGTCGCAACCGCTCGGGTGGAATGTCCTTTCAAACCTTCTGGGGCAGTTTTGCCTAGAAGTTCATAAGACAGAGCAATTGTGGAGACAAGCCATCTAGATAGAGTGGAAGATGAGGCAGGTAAGCCCTTGTGTGATCCCTGGAAGCAGAGAAAAAGCCTTGGTGCAGCACGGAAGTCTTTAGTCCTTGAGGTGTAATAAACCAAGGCTCTCTTAACGTCCAGAGAATGGAGCATGCGCTCGACATCCGAAGCAGGTTGAGGAAACAAAGTTGGTAACGATAACGGCTGGTTAAGGTGAAAATCCGAAACAACCTTCGGTAGAAAAGACACATCTGGATATAACATAACTTTGTCCTTAAAGAATTGCAAATAAGGATCATCTGACCTGAGAGCTGCCAACTCACTAGCTCTTCTAGCAGACGTAACAGCAACTAGAAACAGAGTTTTGAACGATAGTAAACGTATATCACAAGAAGCCAGGGGCTCAAAGGGGTGACGCATGAGTGCACGTAAAACAAGTGTGAGAGACCACTGGGGTACTGGAGGTTTGACAGGAGGTCGAATGTTAGACAGTCCTTTTAAAAATGATTTAAGTGTTGGATGAGAAAAAAGACGTGCTGACTCAGAGTTCCGAGGTTGGAAGGAGACTATTGCTGAAATGTAAACTTTAAGAGTGGATAAAGTCAAACCTGAATCAAACAAGTAACGTAAGTAGGTGAGCAGAGTTTGGAGGGAGACAGGGGAGGATTGTAACTGCTTTGATTGAGTAAATTTGACAAAATTATTCCATTTGTATTTATAAAGAAGGGTCGTAGACGGTTTTCTAGCTTTGTCTAGAACCTCTAGGATTGATGGCATATCCTCCACGCCGTCAAACTCAGTGACTGCAGGTCTGGATGAAGGATCTTGCCCGAGTCCTGGGTAAGAAGGTGTGGAATCTGCGGCAGTCGGAACACGTCCACAGCCATCTCCTTGAGGGCGGAAAACCAAGGTTGTCGAGGCCACCATGGTGCAATGAGGATGGCGTCCACCATTAGCTGTCGGGCTCTGATCAAAGTCCTTTGTATGAGTGGGATTGGTGGGAATAGATATAGGAGATGCGTCTCCCAAGGGATCATGAATGCATCGCCTAGCGAATCCACACCTCTGCCTGCACGAGATGCATATTTCGCGCATTTCTTGTTGATGCTCGACGCAAACATGTCTATTGATGGGTGACCCCACCGATAGCAGAGCATCAGGAAGGTGTTCTCGTCCAGTTCCCATTCGTGGGACTGACCCGCCAGCCGGCTCAGGTTGTCTGCAAATTGGTTGTCGCTCGTTGATATATGAAGAGCTACTGGGAACACATGGTGGAGGTAGCACCATTCCCATAGATGTATGGAGAGATACAGGAGAGACATTGATCTCGTCCCTCCCTGCTTGTTGATGTAGAACATGGTCGTGGTGTTGTCGGTGATTACTTGTACACCACGACCCTGTATCAACGGAAGGAATGCTCTGAAGGCTTTTATGACAGCAAGCAGTTCCAGATGATTGATATGAAGGCACCTGTCTTGACGAGACCATAGGGCATGGATCTTGTGCGGTCCACAGTGTGCCCCCCATCCCGTGGTGCTGGCATCTGTTGTCACTTGAACAGATAGTTGCAGTGGCCGAAAGGGACGGCCGATCAACAGATGTGGAATGAAAGCCCACCATCGTAATTGTTTCGCCAGTTCTGGGGTGACCCGCAGACGTTTTCGTGGGCTGTCCTGAAGGGGGTCGAAGAGAGCCAGAAACCATGACTGAAGCGATCTCATCTTCAGGCGTGCATGTGGCAGCGCTGATGTTGTGGAGGCCATGAGGCCGAGTAGATGTTGTGCATGATGGGCTGAGACATCTGAACGGGGATGAAATTTCCGGACAGCCTTCAGCAGCTTCAGAATCCGTTCTGGTGGGAGAAATATGCGGGCTGTGATTGAGTCTAACCGTGCTCCTATATAGTCGATGACTCGAGACGGTATCAGGGTTGACTTTTTGATATTCACCGTCAAGCCTAGGCTTTGTAGAGTGTCTAGAACAAATTTTGTGTCTTGGACGGCCTTCTGTCTGGATGGAGAGACAACCAGCCAGTCGTCTATGTACGGAAAGACTTGTACACCGTGGAGACGAAGAAAGGCTGCTACGGGTGCCATGCATTTCGTGAACGTGCGTGGAGCTGTTGATAGCCCGAAAGGAAGGGCGCAGAATTGGTAAATCATGTTCTGAAAAATGAACCTGAGATATTTTTTGTGACTTTGATGGATTGATATGTGAAAGTATGCGTCCTTTAGGTCTATGACTATAAACCAGTCGTTGTGTTTCAGCAGGTGGACAATGGCCTCTAGAGTGACCATCCGAAATCTTCGTGGATGCAGGTAAGTATTCAAGTTTCTTAAGTCCAGAATGGGTCTGATTCCGCCGTCCTTTTTTGGAACGGCGAAATATCGTGAATAAAAACCGTTGGCCACGTCCCGATGTGGTACACGTTGAATAGCTTGTTTTTGAAGAAGGGTGAGAATCTCTTCTTCTAGGGCAGCATTGAAGGATGTGAAGTGGACTTGTCCTAGAGGAGGAGGTTCTAAGAATTCTAAACGGTAACCGAATTGGATGATACTTAGAACCCAAGAATCTTTTGTAATAAGGGACCAATTTTGATAGAATGGAGCCAGACGAGTATCTTGTGGAGGCATGGAAGATGAGATGAGAAAGTCAAAGGTACTGCTTTGTTTTCTTGGCAGGTGGACGATAAGGCTGTCGTTTTTGGAAAGATGCTTGAGGCCTATAGGAAGGCGCAGAGGAGGGAGCTTGAGAGTATCTACCCTGGGTCTGTTTGAAGGGTCGATAAGGCTGTGAAGATTGTTGCTGGTATTGCTGTTGTGGATATCGCTTACGCCATTGATTTCTTTGGAAGGTAGGTTGTTGGTGAATAGTGTAAGATTTAGCCGTCTTTTTTATTTTGTGCAAGTTTTCTAGAGAATCATCAGTCTTTTCATTGAAAAGACCCTTGGCATCAAAGGGTAAGTCCTCAATTCGTGTTTTGACATCCTCTATGATGCCTGAGGATCGGAGCCAAGCATGGCGTCTTAAGGCAATGGCCGATGTTAGAGTTTTGGAGGCGACGTCTGCTGAGTGTCGCGAGGCTAGTCGCTGGTGTTTAGCCACCGTGAGGGCCTCCGCGTAGGTGTTCAGGAGGCCTTGACGGGTATCATCCGGGGCTGCTTCCAATGCTGGAAGGACTCTGGACCACAGTTGTCTCTGGTACGCCCCCATGGCGGTTTGGTAATTAGCCACTCGAAGCAAAAATGTGGTGAAGGAGTAAATTTTTCTCCCTAGAACATCTAGCTTTCTCCCTTCTCTGTTTGTAGGCGTGACATGTGCCTTACCGGAAGATCTAGATGAATTAGATTGCACAATGATGGAATTCGGAATTGGGTGTTTGAGAAGGAAGCTGGTGTCATCGCCATGCGTGCGATAGAGATTTTCCGTTCTACGTGAAACTGGTAGAGAAGTGGAGGGTTGGTTCCATGATTCCTTGATAAGTGACATGAGAGCTGGGATGTAAGCTAGGCTTAGAGGTAGAGACCTTTCTTGATCAATGTCACCAAAGATCAGATCTTCTTTGGGAGAAGGAGGCTGTTCTGTTTGAAGTTTGAGAGTTTTAGCCATCCTTGAAATCATCTGGACATATGAGGAAAAATCTTCCGAAGGAGAAGATGGATGTGGATCGCCAGCATCTGAATCGAATGATTCTCCTTCCACAGGCGTTTCGGCTGGAGCAGGAGAGAGGGATCCTTCCTCAGGGCAAGAGGACAGAGAAGAGAAGAACTCCTCGTGCTCAGAAGGTGAAGGTAAGTGAACTTCTTTCCTGGGCTTTTGCTTAGCTTGTCCAGATGTTTTAGTCTGTTTAGGAACCGACGTCAAAGGGTCAACACGTTTGGAAATAGCCTTAGTGTTCGCCCTTGGTTGAACGTGCATTTCAACGTCGTGTCGGTGTCGACGTCGAGGAGGCGATGACGAGGACGATGACGACGTCGATGCATAGACGTAGCGAACCTTCTTACGTCTATGGTAGTCTTCCGACGTCGAGGACGATTCAGTGTCGGAGTCGTCTCGTCGACGTCGACGGCGATATCTTTTCCGATCGAGCTGGACATAGATCGGGTCGTCCCGTTTACACTTCTTTCGGTGTCGAGACGACCTGGGAATTACGACCACCTCTCTCCTCGGGGATCGACGTCGATCAGGAGAAATATGCTTTCTCTTGGCCGTCCTCTTTCGAGGTGGAGAATCTTGTCTCGACGAGACTGACGGCGAGAGAGGTATCGGCGAAGCCCGCCCGGTAGAAACAGGGCTATAATGGGCAGAGGTTTGGCTAGATAGGGCCGCCCCTTCTAGCTGACCAGGGCTCGGTGATCGGTTGAGCCGGACCGGTGAGGCTTCCATACGGCGTGGAGGCAAGGAAGCCGCCGCTTCTGAAAGAGACTCCCGATCTCGAGAAGAATCTTCTAAGATCGGCGAAGGTAACGACGCCGAGACAGGCGGAATACGGTGTTCTTTAGACTTTTTCTTCTTGTCTGTCGACGCCGTCTTCTTTTGTTTCGTCGTCTCTTTTGACGGAGCGGATGATGAAGCCTTTTTAGACGTCGATGTCGAGGACTTCTTAGAGGACTTGTCGGCCGGTCTAGATGCCGACAAAGAAGGAGAAGCGATATGTACCTCAGAACGAGGTGTAGCGGAGGGATTGGAAGCAGTCTCCATATCCGAAGGCTTCGACGCCGAAAGGGTCTTATCCCAAAGAAAAATCTTTAGACGCTGCTGACGAGCTTTCAGCGCCGCTTTTGTAAATTTTTTGCAATGTCTGCAGGATTGTGGTTGGTGAGTATCCCCTAAGCAAAAAAGGCAGCGGTCGTGACCATCCGAGAATGGTAGTTTACGGGAACACGACACGCACCTGCTAAAGGGACCTGAGGGGGACATAAAGTAGAAGGGAAGAGGGGATAAAAGGACTCACGGCAGACTTCAAGAATGAAGAGGTTTCCGATCAGAGAAGAGAAGTCCTGAACGTCCGGAAAGCGGCCTTGCCGCAGCAAGCCAAGCACGGCTTACGAAAAGCGCGGGAATTCGAATTGCAGAAAGAGTTGTCAAACAGACCGAGGTCGGGGCAACAGAGAGTATACAGAATCCAAAGTCCAAATCCGTGTTCAAAGCCGAAAAACGATCCAAAACGAGTAGTAATTTGAAAGCTCTAACCGAGAAGTTCCTATCGCCAAGGCGGTAAAATGGAACTGAAGGCTGAGGGGGTGGAGCATGCGCGATAGGGGCAACTCTAAACTTGTTACTTTTTACAAAAGCTCTAGAAGATTCCGAGAAGACCAGCGCAGGCGCTGTCTAAACCCAATTGTGTGCATTCACAGAGGCCACGAAGAAGAATACCAACTTCATCAGAAATCCTATTAAATCCATAATACGCATTTCTTCAGAAAATCAAGCAATCCAATCAATTACAGTGTTTTGGTACAGTATGACTAGGAACCTGTAGACAGTACAGTAGAATCATTTCAAAAACTTCATGGTATAGCCATTTAAAAGTTCATAATTATTATTTTTAGTACCAGCATTTTCCGTTAACCTTTCCTTATCAGTTTTCACAGTAACATCTTCAAGAAGAGATTCCATCACATCTTCTGGAAAGATGAGTGCATGGGATCCCAAGAATTGCTGGAGACTGACTGTCAAGTTATTGAGAAAACTAAGCACTAGTATCTCATCTTGAAAACTGGTCCAAAGGTTAGAAAGTGCAATAAATATAGGCTAGAAAAAAGAGACAGGGATAAAAGTTACATTTTCATTATGTCTGCAAAACAGTACTGCCTGCTTCTCAAAAATATACATTTACAGGGTTTGTGTGTACTGTCTACAGTGAGCAGATAATACAGAAAAGGGTGTAATACATGGTTCTTTATAAATAGATAATTTATACAAGGTACTTTTGGAAGCAATGTATTACCTCTGCTCAATTTAACACATATACTGAAATTAACTATGTTGTTTTCTAGCATAACACAGCACTAGATATACATAGTTCTTTAATCAATAGGCAAAGTGAACTTAAATGCTGTTTAGTTAACAACAAACTTTTTTCTATCAAATGACAGAGTTTCAGAGCTTGATTTTTAGCACCTTTATGTAAATGTTTTGGGACAACCATACCGTGATAGCCGGACAGCCATGTTAAGGCTCCCCAACTCTAACCCTGATCTTAGTGATCTTTTAAAAGCTGAATGGATCTGCTCAGGAAAACTTAATCCCCACACCCAATACCTAAGTGTTTCTACCAACCTAAATAACCCCCCAAGTTACTCCTTGCTCGATCAACAAATTATGTGGTACCCCACAGAGACCCATATGTTTGTTCTTCATGGTAAGGAGAGGATCCTGAGGATAATTCAAACTGGGCAAAGAAGGCAAGGGTAAGGAAAGTAGTTAACCTCCTCCCTCAGTATCATGTCTTCAATCCAAATCAGATTCTTTAATGGCTATATTACACCTTTTAAAATCCTGCAGGAGACCCAATCACAGCCCTAAAGGAAAAAAGGCAGGCGAGCAGGGAAGTGCATGTATTTAGAGTGGTTGTAAAGGGCTGTAAGAGGAGCATTAAAAACAATTGCCACACAGGTAGGTGCTGTATTAGAGGGAAGAGAAACATAGCAAATTGAGATAATATTTGATCATGAGAAGCAGCTGCAGAAGAGATAGTAGTGTATGAAAAGAAATGTACTATGGATTTGGGATGGGGACCTTGAACCTGTCCAGCTGGCAGTTGCTACTACTAGCTAAGTCTGAGGGGAGCTACATTCGAAGGACATTTAGAGGGTTACATATGCCTCCTCCCTGTTTCAAAGAACATATGTGGAAAGAGGATTCACTCTAATCAAATATAAACATCAAATAATATTTGTGATCAACTGTTATATGGTATGAGACCCAAAAATTGTGCAGTAGCACTCGTATAAGTTTCAATCTATGACTGTATCTCTAGATAGATGGGGCAGATTGATTAAATTCAAAATAGACCATTTAAAATCAGGATCCAGTGAGCTGTACAGAAAAACACAAAGGCTTTGTGAAGGAATTACGGTTTATGGAGCTGACACCAAGTTGGTAACATCTGTAAAGTGGATAGAGGGTTAACATCAAGCCTGTAAAATCTGTAAAATGCTCATGCTGAACTGTCTAGGCCTGAATATTGTGGGAACAGTGTAACAACTACACACTATCTCAAGATCAGGATGTTGGAGAAGACATCCTGACCGTGTTATGGGTAGGGAATGGAGTTTTGTTGATGAATACCGGTTGCACTGGAACGTGGTTAATTAATCTTGGCTGGTACGGCCAAAACCAATTAAAAGCTGCCTGCTGATTGGTGCAGTCTTACAACTGCAAACCACGGAATGTTGGTTAGTTAGCTTAGCTTCACCCTCCATCTTGGATCAGCACCATGACTTAACAAGCTCATGCTATGCTTACACTACCTGCTATGAAGAACTCTGTACATGCCTGTGAATATAGCTTAGAGAGATAGTTCTCTTTATTTTCTGTGGGGACAGCTTTATCATGCCTTGAGCTCTGTAAGATCTGCTTATGCTAACAAATGATGCTTTTTGTATTCACTGCTGAAATAATGGCACGTTTTGTCTTATGCTTTACTTTTACTTTTTAATCAAATATAAAATTTTACTCAAGTTGTGGTTTATTCAGAGGATGGGTTGAAGGTACTTTTCCAGTGTCTGAGGATGCTTGGAGATATTGAGACATTTTGGGTTACATGAAGTTCTGTGCAAGGTTGGTTTGCAATTATTTTCCCTGAGCACCCAAAAGTAAGGAACTCAGAATGTGCTTGGGAAAGGCACGGGCCTCAGGAAGCATTGCCCAACCATCAGTGCACTGACCTCCTGGGCATGACCCATCTAGGCACAGAAGGTAGAGTGACTGAATGGTGAGAGGAACCCCTCTGTGCAACCTGTGGGTAAACAAGATTCCCTCACAGACTACTACTACTACCCAAGCAGAATTTTTTTTTCTTTGAACAGCTGACGTCAAAGATACAGTGCCTGCAGTTACGGAGGAATTGGCTCACCAAATCCCCACTAATTCAATGGGCCCACTCTAGTTGCAACTAATTATTGGATTTCAGCCATTGTTAAAACTGTAGTTGATGTTTCTCTCCATTCCAAAAAGCACAGGGGAACTACTGTTGAAGACAAGCAACTCCAAAGCAAATCCAAATCCTATAGACTAAGAGAATAGGCCCAAAGCTCTCTCTCTTCCACAGGATATCATAGCATCATAGAATTATAGAGCTGGTAGGGATTCTAAGACTCTCGAGTCCAGCCCCTGCCAGGACAGTGCAAGTCTGGACTACTAACTCTGCTTGGTGTGTCTATGAGAAGGCAGCAGCAAAATACACCCTAGACCTTTTATAAACGAAGATTTACAGCTCAACTTAAGAAACTCATTGCAATTAAGAAACTTACATAAACCAGAGCTGTAGGCACAGCCGTCTTTTCTCTAACAACATTCTTCAGTTGTTCCATCTGTGCTTCAAACTGCTTCCGCATCATATCAACTTCTTGTGCACAGGAGATCACATCAGACTGAAAAAGGCAGCAGACACCAGGTAGTGATTTTAAATTCAGAATCAATTATAATTATTAGTTAGATCAATTCAATTACTTGTTTTTAAAAAATCACTTTTTGAACTGGACTGTTCCATTGTCTGAATTGTCGTGCCATTCTAGCATTTTAATGTCATAAAAGCTAGTCATAAGACCTGCTGTCTCCAGTACTGCAAGGCAGTGATCTTTCCAGGGCATAAGTTGTCTGTCATCAAAGGAAGCCTTTAATCAGTAGCAACTTGCTGCTGCTGCTGCTGCCGCCACCGCCATTACAGCCACCATTCTCACTGTGCAAGCAGAGCTGCACATAAGGATTTCAGCCACAGATTTTGTCACTCTTTGGCATGATTCGAGCCCCACATTCTCTGGATAACAGGAAAAATACCAGTATCACTAGTGCACAATTAGATACAAATAGGGGAACAAATAACTCATCTGGATGGGCCCAATGAGTTTTGTAGCACTTTGAAGACACACATTGTTGTGGAATGCAACTCACTTTTTCAACTGCTTCTGAAGAAGTAGATTGCTGTCCACAAAAGCATATGTCAAAGAGAATTCCCAGTTACATTCCCCTCTGTGCTGAAAAAATATATTGAATTAAAAATAACTTGATGGCAAAAATCCTGTTGCATAGTTAGGCTGGCAGAAAGATAATGACATAACTCACTGTGGCCAATCACCACTGATTAACAAGTCCCTGCTTGGATTCCTGGCCATGCACCAAGCCACCAAAATGGTATACAATGAGGAATCCAAGCAGGGACTTGTTAATTAGTGGCAATTTGCTACTGCAAGTTACATGATTTCCCTTCAGCCAGTATAACTATGCAACAGGATTTTAGTCAATGGAAATTGGAAGCCTGTGTGTTTCTGTATTAGATAAAAGCTGATTAACACACTGAATCTTGCTGCTACCATCCTCCTCTGGCGTGGAGAGAAACACAACTGTAAGAAAGCATTACAGTCACAATTCATGCACACACTAGAAAAACAGAGGAATCAATATAGAATATAATCTCACCAGAATAATGCAGAGAAAAGCCTCATGTTGTCTCACATTGTACAGGACTTCTTTCAACATGGTCATCTTAAGTTCCAGCTCAGCATTTTGACTCTCATGCATCGTTTCAATCAAGGCTGTATACTGGTATGCTAGCTCCTGAGAAGCATGTAGTTCTATATCGATATGATGGCTGGCTGCTGGGATAGCTTCATTCAGAATAGCTGGCACTTTTGATGTAGAATTGATTTGAAACATAGGGAGGCAATACGAGAATTCTAACTAAAATGCATCAGTGTCAATTTCAGTAAAAACCTTATTAGTATTTCCATATGCATTTGTCTAAATTATCATGACTCAGATCCAAAGAGTAGTATGTAAACATCTTTATTTACACCAGGATTTCTGAGAAGTCCTCTTCTCCAGAAGCCTTTATTCATTTTTAAAGTTGTTGCTCACAAATTAGGAGACCCCCCTGAAGCCACATCCGATACAGCATGAAGCGCTCCAGCTAATGGGGAAATCAAATATCCTCTGCACAAGAGCAGACAAGCTTTAAGCACACACATATCCCTCTTCAGAACTGGGTTTAGGTGCATTTGTAATTTAAAAGGACTGTTTTTAGTCAGCTAGCTCTATTTTAATAGGCTAATTTATAATGTCCAAGATAAATGAACAAAATAATGAATCTGTAGGCAAACAGGGCAAATGTTTGAAAACATCAACTTATGCAGAATATTCATATCAAGACATCCATATGGACTGCTTATAAAATTGTGACCAATGATGAATTTTGCAAAGTGGTTCAAATATGTTACACAAATGTACCTTTAGGTTTAGTATACAAAGCATTAAGTTCATATATACCTACAATCATCAATGCCATCTCCTCCTTTCCCACAGTCCTTGTTAAATAATCGAATTCCTGTGACAATCATGGTGAGTTCTTTCAGCTGCCGCTCTTTCTCCTTTTTACTGAGAGACAGGAAAGCAGCAAGTTCTGTCTGAGGAAACACACTCTGAAGGGCAGCTGGAAAATATTAAAGGCAAATACATACTGTCATACCAGAAGAAGAAGAAACTCAGATAACTGTCAATAAATCTACAAAAGAGATTAATTCTAAAGGTTCTAAAGCCAGTTGTGTCTAATATACAGTAGTAAGATGTTTATCCATATACGAGGTCCTGCCTCACTTTACTATAATGGCTTGGATCCTGGCAATTATGGATTTTCTGCCTCCTCTCTACTTTTGTTCTCCCCAAATAAACCCGCTAAGTATTTTCGCTTATTAAGAACTATAAATGTTTGAATTATACACATTTATTAACTCATCAACTATCATCAGAAACAAAATAATGCTGCAGCAATTCCGGCTGCAGCATTGAGATAGAGATGGGAAGAGAGATGGGTCCTTCCACTGTCTCTGCTGAGGGACCAGCTTCACTGGGCTCCCCTCTCCCAGAACATTCCCACCCCAGCTGGTCCTTTGAGAACTTGAAGAATTGCTGTCCACGTTTTCTCCCTTCCCCATCAATTTTTCATTTAGCTTCATGTTTCTTAGGTGAGAAGCCCAAGGACAACACTGCACTTTCCTTACCAAGTTGAATGCTACCTATACTGATCACTAAAAAGTTAAGTTCTCTAGAATTCTTTATTGGGCAAAGATAGTATAACATTTGGGGTAAAAGCAAACAGTTAAATAATTGGGCCAGAAATGATGCCCTTGGCTGAGGAAATCAAACTGCCAACAAAACAAAATGAAGTTTAGATTTCCTATGAGATAAAGATGATGTTTACTTTTATTATCTGAAGATTTCTCTAGGGAGTCCTTAAGCTCTAGAATTGTTTGCAAAGGCCCTTTTTAAGTTTATGAAAGAACATGTTTCTGTGAGAAAAATGAAGTGTGGGTACAGAGACTAGTGCAATGGGTCAGTGATGGGCATGCGTAGCCCCCAGGATCTCTGGGAGATGTCACACCTAGAGTAAATGGTGCTAAGAAAGCGGTTCAGCTTCACCACAACCTTCCAATCGTACTACTGTTGTTGCCTCATGAAAGCAACTCTCTTGTCATAGTGTAAGCAACTGAAGAGATTAGACAGTTGCTTGCCTTTGAACTCCTGGATATGCAGAATGTGTTTTTTCTAGCTCTCCTGTTCCATTCAAAGCCTGTTTTTCTGATTTGTAATAGCATTTTTATATGTTTGTGTCCACCATATGATTTTCTACTCTAGATTTTTTTTATAGAACTGTTGTGAACTTCCTTGTGGCCATCATACTGAGCCAGAAAGACAAACAGAAATGATGTTAAACTAAAAACAAATTAATTAAATTTAAAAAAAAAAAACTCCACAAGTTGCCACCAGTTGTTGATCAATACCTAGTATGAAACTACCATATTAGGAGGGGTGCTAGCAAATGGCATCATTGGGTATTTGAACATTTTACAAACCGGTTGCCTCTCTAATGACTTTAATATCTGTTGGGGATCCAAGGCCAGACCGCAGCAACACATAGCTGACAATCTTTCGATAAACACTCTCCATTTCTTCTCGAGTACGAGCACGATTATCTGTAATTTCTCTGCTCACAGGAGCAAGCCTGGATTCCAGAACCCGATGCTGTTCATTAATTAACTCAACTAAAAGGAAACACAGAGAATAATATGGAAGTTAGCAATGCCACTGGTGTAACCAGTATGTTGCAGCAGACCCCAGAGATAGATTTTCCCTGAGAAGAGATCTCACTGAACTGAACCCTCTCTAGAGGTCCACATGAGTCCTCATTGAAGATCTGAATACATTTCAATGGATTTTAGTGTAATTCATTTTAAATTCTGTATCATAGACACTCAAATCCTCCTGTGTTCTACTTATTATAATGTATCAGGTTGCAATCCCAGTGAATATCCCCAGTGAATATTGTGAGGATTAAATTTTATGAAAAATATTTATGACTGCACTGCAAAATTAGCAGTAGTAATAAGGTTTAGCAATGAAATGTATATTTGCTAGTTGATGCATGATGAAAGCATTTTCTTAAAAACCCCAAATCTAGCCAAGGTTTCAGAAATGCAGTAGAAGATGGACAAATTTTAAATATTTTTGTTGTGAAGTGGCAATTCTATTTTCAACCATCTTCTTGAAGCTTGCTATTCTTCCTGTTTTATATACAGTAATTATCTTACTTTGCTATTCCATGCCATGTCAGTAGTGCCATAAACATTCACACAGAACAAGAACAAATGTACTCTACTGTGGTTGCATCCAATGCATGTTTACAACTGAACAAATCTAAGTAAACATAAACAGAAATGCACTGCCAGTGTATCACAAGTTTACAGAAAATAATTCCACATATTGATTACCTCGGCGTGTGTAGTTCATATCAAAGTAAACTTGCATCTTAATAGTGTCCAGAGATGGATTTCTAGTGTCAAGAAGTTTGTCAACTGAAAGCTAAAGAGAGAAACTCTTGATGTTAGCTCTTGCAAGGCACTTAGAAAATGATCAAAATAACATTAGTTTTGGCACAGATACAGTATTAATTTCCATATCCAATCATTTACATATAGAAAATAACCAATCACTAATTTTGAAAACAAGGCATTTTTTTAACCTTAAAAAGCCAATCAAGCATCTGAGAAGCACTGTTTTGAATATGATACAATGTGTTGCTATAATGTAGTTTTATAGTTAATCTTACGAGAAAATATCCTTAAAATGTTTCATAGATGGCATTTTACTCTGGTAAGATTGGCAAAAATGTCAGAAAGGATCAGTAATGTTTGTTGGAAATGTAAAAAAATCCAGGGACTTATTATCATGTATGGTGGTCATGCGAAAAAGCAAAAAAAATTGGTTACAGGTTTGGGAAATGTCACAAGAGATTGTTCAGCAAAAATTAAGTTTTAAACCTAAAATGTTATTATTGAATATAATGCCAGAAATTATTGATAAGAAAATAAAATATTGTCTACTGTATATATTTACTGCAGCTAGGTTACTCTGGGCCCCAAAATGGAAGAATGGAGAAACACCAACGATGAATGAGCTATTAAAGAAGCTATTGGACATTTCTGAACTAGATATGCTTTCAGAGGCACTATGGGATGAACCGAAACACTTTGTAAAGGAAAGATGGAAGCTGATATATAACTGAGCCCAGGAAAAGACAGGAATTTAGGGGAAGAATTAGTTTATGGCGAATCAGTGCTCACTAGAATCCTTTGATGATACTCAAAGCACAGAATCATAACAAATTCCACAAGAAAGAATTACCTTAATAAGTTTTTGTACGTCAGCCTTTGTAAGGGTCCTATCCACATTAAATCCATTCCTCGGATCCAGTACAACAGCTTTCACCTAAAAGGCAATATAAGATGTTTCTCGTTCCTATTTGATTTACTCTTCTTAAACAGATCACACTTCCAAATGTAACTGCTTAATTATACAAATGTCACTGTACAACTCAAATGAGGAAGAATGAAGACTGATCTCAGCAAATGCACTTACATGGTTATTTCACTTAACTTAATAGTAGTTGCCTCTTTTTATAAGTTGCAAGCATGGATTTTAAATAATCTACCTACAATTCTTCTTATAATTGTAAGATGTCTGGAAGTTATTACAACCCTGAAGTAATTTTTTATTATTGGAACCTAGAAGCAATGTAAAGCTTACAAAATTAAGAAGTTCATAGTTGCCTGAAATCACTGCAACAAAGAAAATAATTGTACTTAAGATACCCAGATGAATTTTGAAATGCTTGTCTATGATTGTCCGATTTCATTCTGGAATTAACCCTTTATTGGGATAATCATAGATTCATAGAATAATGAAGTTGGAAGGGGCCTATAAGGCCATCAAATCTATCCCCCTGCTCAATGTAGGGATACAAATCAAAGGATATCTGTCATGTGGTTGTCTAAATTTCTTTTGAATGCCTCCAGTGTTGGAGCACTCAGCACCTCTTGGGGTAACTGATTTCATTGCCATACTGCTTTAACAGTTAGAAAGTTGTTCCTGATATTCAACCAAAATCTGGCTTCCTGTAACTTGAACCCATTTTCACATATTAAAAACAAATAATATAAAAACTGGAAGGTGAGGGGGAAAACAAACAAACAACAGAAGAAAATGAAACAAACTAAATGGCGCCCCAAATCTTGAGAAAAAGCATACCTGAAAAATCTTTGCCTGCCTACAGAAGGACAGCAAAATATGCAAAAAACCAAATATCAGTGCCTAAACTGGGTGCCATCTCTGTTCAAATCCTACAGTTGCTCAGAATGCTTTTTGTGCTGCTTTGCTTGTGCAATCTGCATTGAACAGATCAGTTGTCCAAATCTATCTGCTGTGACAGGCACATACACAAAAGACATTCATTGCCCTTGTTATCAACCAAAATTAATGAACAAGTCTACTTCCTTGTCCACAAAAGCTGACATTAAAATATAGCAGTTAAGTCTTTAAGGTGCAACATTTTTATCTTCTTTATCTTTTATTCTTCTTTTGTTTTTGGCCTGATATGCTAGCACAGACTGACACGGCTGCCTCTTCTAAAACTGAAATTAACGTGAGCTCTTAAAAGAAATGCTCAATTTACAATATATTATTGTATTTTTTGAAAAAGGGCCTTATAATAGAATACTGCACTGTGTTCTTTGAGAAAGACAAATCCCAGTGTTGCAAATCAAGGCATTATGCAGCAATTTTACTTTTCCCTTCTTAACAGAAAGCACTTACCATTCAGTTACCAAATCCTGCCTTCACTATCTGCTCTCTTTCCCGTTTCCATAATGTCAAATAAAACAAGTTGCTTCCTCATATCACATGGCAGGACCAGGCCTACTTCTGTTACTTTAAGTAGATACAATGCTGTGCCCAGTTTACAACCCAGTCTTAAGTAGGTGTATATCATTCCTCCTATACAAGCTCAGTTACTTCATAAATAGTATGTTGCTTCTACTCACCTTGTTACCTTTCCAAATCTAGCTTAAAGCTTTGGAAAAACTGAAACATGCATGCTATTTGCTGTTATTGTCCACCCATCACTATTTTACTTTAACACTATACGATCTATTTGGATGCAATCAGTGCATATTGTACAGGGCGGTGCAGCAGGTGGCAGGGAGTTCAATTCTTCACTGTGCCTCCCAGAAGAGCCAGTTCATGTGGCCTTGCATAGGCGTCATGGTCCCAGAGTGCCCCAGAAGGAGAGACTGCTAAACCACTTCTGAATATTTAATACAGTCAACCCTTGACTTACGAACGGCCCTAGTTACGAACATTTCGACTTACGAACCGCTCTGATAGAAAAATATTGACTCGACTTGCGAACTTAGATTCGAGTTGCGAACCGGAAAAAAACTTTTTTTTAACCTAAGTCATCTTAGGTTAAAAGGAAAAAAAAGAAAAAAAAATTCTGCCCCTAGTGGTAGGAACGGATTAACCGGCTTTGCATTAGTTCCTATGGGAACTAATGATTCGAGTTACAAACCGCCCCTCGACCTAAGAACCAAAAACAGCCGGAACGGATAAATTGGTTTTCAATACATTCCTATGGGAAATGCTGATTCGACTTACGAACTTTTCAACTTACAAACTTCCTTCCGGAACGGATTAAGTTTGTAAGTCGAGGGTTGACTGTAGTTAGAAATCTCCGGGGAGGGTCATTGTAAGTTGGAATCAACTTGACCACATATAATTAATGTAATCATTTTATGCCACAGCTATGATACTAACTTGGTGAGAAGAGCATTTAAAGTCAGTGCACTGATAGAATATCCATATTGCATTTACCATGAATGCCACCAGAGTTTCTGATACAGTTTGTCCTTTCATTGCACATTCTTGTCCAATTTCACGGATGATGTTCCTTATCACATTTTCAGCTTGAGAGTGAGCCATTCTACACCGAGGAAAAATTAAAAATAGACATTTATTAGAAATGTTGTCATATTCTCTATTGTAGTTTTTACTGACAGTATTGTGATTGGGTAGTCAGTCCTTAACCTTTCAATCTTTCAACACAGCCTGGCCAGGAGGCAGAAATATTTGACAGTTGATAAGGTGGCTGGTGGCAAAAGATTTTCCATATAGCTTTTGTTTCATGAGTGACATATAACTTATTAAGTGAACAATACTATAGCTCAGTGCTGTAGCAATATAAGGGAAGGGTTATAGTAGGCCAGTAGCAGAAGACCTGCATTCCAGAGAGAAGATATGACTGTCAATCAATGTAGGATACCATTTTTTCAATCTAATATGATGGGGGTTGGAGTAAAAAAATCTAAAGGTCACCAACTTGGACAAAGCTGATATAGAGCAATCCTTCTCAACCTTTGACTTGTCAAATATTTTGGACTTCAGATCCTAAAGTCCCTGACCACTGACCATGCTAGCAGGGGCTTCTGGAAGCTGGCAGACCAAAATGTTTGGAGGTCCAAAGGCTAAGAGCCATTGGAGTAGACAACACTGAACTAGATGGATTAATAGTGTGACTCCATAAAAAGGAAGCTGCTTATGTTCCGTATGTTTGCTTCTGTGAATTCCTAGATCAAATGCAAAGGTTCTGTTATTGCACCATAGTATTTCAAGTGAAGCTGGCCAGATAGTTCAGTAGTTTAGGTATCTGGCTGCAGGGCCAGAAGCTGAGAGTTCAATTCCCCACAGTGCCTCCTGCGAGTAGTAGAGTCAGCCTGTGTGGCCTTGGGCAAGCTGCACAGTCCCAGGGTGCCCCAGGGAGTAAACCATTTCCGAATTCTCTGTACCTAGAAAACCCTGAAAAGGGTCACCATAAGTCAGAATTTATTTGACAGCACATCATTATATTACTTTATATTATTTCAAGTTATGTTGCTAAAGGATAGAGTGAATGAAGCAATCTCCACTGGTGCTGGTATCCTGACAGTTACTTCTTGTCCTCCACATAAGTGGTTTTCTTCAGTATTCAAACACTGCTAAACGTTAATCAGAATTCATTCATTCAAATTTACTAATATTACTTTTCAGCTGGGAAGCTCCTGCCTACCAACACATAAACATCTATGATAGCAACACGTGCAACCATTTTACTTAAAGAATATATGCAGCTACAATGGTAGGTGAACAGCAATGATTAGAATAAAACAAAAAAGACTGCAATCACAAATATACTGATTGATTCAGACCACCAGAAAAATATTGAAGCAATGTAAAAACTCACTCTATGGCACTTGTAATTTATGGGAAGGAGGCTTCCTATAACTTTTGTTAATACAACGAAGATAAATGGTTTCTTTTCCATTTTCCTAGGTTCTCAAAGGCTACATACAAGAGTCCATAGAATAATACAATACATACAACCGACAATCAGACTCATTACAGTTGAAATGCAGGGAGTTTGAGCTGTTCTCCGTGGTTTGAATCTGTCCTGCCACTAATGGCAACTGGTAAAAGGATATATGGACCATTAAGTTCTATATGTGAAACATTACTGTCTATTAACTTGTGCAAGTTCATCAATAATGCTGGTGGTATCGCATCTCTTCAAACTGATCCTGCAAGTGCAGAGGTGGTCAAATGCAGTCCTCTAGAAATTTCTGGAGGGCAACTCCCAAATTACCTTATCTTTTATTATGCTGCCTAGGGATGATGGGAACAGGAAGCAAAAAAGCACCTACACCGTTAGAGCTGTCCACCCCCGTGCAGAAATTATTACTCCCTCCGGGCTGCCTTTCTATGACTACCTTTTGATCACGGAAGCGCTCCCCGACCCACTTTAATAAGCAAGGGCAGTGCGTAAGTACAACGGGAAGCATCGTGGCATCCCACACCAGTCCTCAGAACTGAGAAAGCAACCCTAAGGTCTCTCTGGTGGGATCCTGTTGACCGAGAGTGGGGGGCGGGGGGCGGGCAGAAACTCCGCCCGGGTTGAAGCCGCCAGCACAGCAGCGTAGCGATGGCGGCGACTTCCAGCCTACGGTTTTCCTG
Organism: Intellagama lesueurii; assembly: GCA_037013535.1. NCBI lineage: Eukaryota > Metazoa > Chordata > Lepidosauria > Squamata > Agamidae > Intellagama > Intellagama lesueurii. Next base: position 245,367,367 of record JBAJHW010000001.1, on the reverse strand, counting down.
CCGGGCACCCACTCGGGAAAAACCCAGGACCGCTACGCTACGCAGGGGGCTTGGCTGGAAGATGGCCGCCCTACTGGGGTCTCCGAGGGCGTATCCAGAGGAAGGGGGGGGTCTCCTTGACGCCGCTCACCTGCCACCAGCACACCTCTTCCCTCACCCACCTACCCCACCGCCCTTCCTCTGCTCCAAAACCAAACGACTTTCCCTCAGAGGCGACTCCACATTTCTCTCTTCCTCTTTAGCGCTCCTTCTCCACCACTCCCGCACCCGCCATTTTCCGGTCGAGGCCCACCCTGGTTCCTGACAAGGGCAGCCACGCTCGCTTCTTGCGCTCCTTGGGGGCAGAGCGGCGTTTCCACGGCGACAGTAGCCGCCGCTGGCCGTTGCTCTCGCGAGGGAGGCGGCCCTCCCGGAGGGCGGGCAGGGCAGGGCAGAGCTGGACGCCCCAGGCGGGGGCGACCTTCTTCTCTCCGAGCTGGCAACGCCACCAGACGGTCTTCAGAACCAGCGGACACGCGTCGGCTGAGGAGCACCGCTGGCTTTCAGTCGGGTCCTGCCGTGCTTTTGGCATGAACACCTGCCTCTGCCGTTTTAGGCAAACTTCCAAGCAAACGCTGAGGTTATTTTTTTTACATCGCATTATCGTGCACTTCCGAAAAGCTCTAAACACTTTTAAGTAATTCATTTTTTTTAAAGCTGTAAGATTGGCAGGGGGGAGTTATCCTAGATCAGTTCCTGTTACTGGGGTAAGGAAACATCAACATATTACTCCCACTCTGGCCGCCTTGCATTGGCTGCCCGTTCGGTTCCGCGTAGATTTCAAAGTTTTAATGCTTACGTATAAAGTCCTAAACGGTTTAGGGCCTCATTACCTGACAGAACGCCTTCTCCCACCTCGATCTACCCGTATCGCCCGATCTAGCCAGGAGGTGAGGCTGAGGAGCCTAACGTCGAGGGAGGTCCGGAAGGAAAAAACAAGAAACCGGGCCTTCTCGGCAGTGGCTCCTCGTCTTTGGAACAGCCTCCCTCCTGAGATTCGCATGGCCCCGTCGCTGGGCATCTTTAAATGCCAACTGAAAACCTGGCTGTTTAAGCAAGCCTTTCCTCCACCCACCGTCTGAATTTTTGTTATTTTGTGTTTTCTCCCATCTTGGATCATTGTTTATTTAGTAATATATTGTTATGATGTTAAATTGTTACATCATATGTTGTTACCCGCCCAGAGTAGTCTATATGACTAGATGGGCGGGCTATAAATGTAATAAATAAATAAATAAATATGTTAAAAACTATACATTGCCTCAAGACTACGAGTCTAATTGTGCCTCACTGATCTGTTTCTGTTATACTTACATGGTCAAATGGAGTGAGGATGATATTTTCAAATGCATTCTAAAATGGTGTTGGGGGAAATTAACATACTAAGAGCGTTTGTACTCTGATAACTACACATTTATAAAGTAGTGAGGAAAGATGGCTTTATTCCTCACACACAAACACGCACACTGGGAGCACTCAGAAGCATATCTGGATGTTTGCAACAAATAGATGCACTGATAGCCTTCCTAATTGACACTTAGTGTGCTATTCAACTTCAAAGTCTGTGAATGCAGTAATTTTTCTGAACGGCAAGATGAAATCTGCTTGCCCTGGAGCAAGCTGGGGAAATGTGAGATTTATGTATTTCTGAAACGTTTCTCTTGTTTCTAATATCTCAGCTTCCAGGCTGTCTTTCCAGGCTGTCATGTATTCCAGTTGCTGGCTGAGAGACAGGAGCTGACTTTCTTTCCGGTTCACTGTATTTGCCACTTCTTCCAGCTGAGCCTCACGGACATTGTCTGCTTTTCTGAGCAGCTTCTCTGCTTCTTCCTTAAACTCCTTTTGGGAGACCGCAAGAGCCATTTCCATTTCATGTTTTTTTTCCCAAGTTAACCGTTCCAGGTTTCTCTGATAAATTTCATTAGCAATCACACTAGCTTGCTCAATTTGCTCCAAATACTTCCTGCAAAAGTGAGAAGATCATACAATGTATTTAACATGATTTTCATTATTGGTGACTGTAAAGTTATTTCAGTGCCAGTTGCATCTTGTTAAAATAAAAACACCACTTTACAACCAGGTTCTATGAAAACTAGTACCATACAGAAATGTTAGGCTGCCGTGCTGAGCACACATATATTGGAGTTAGCATCACTGAACATAGCAAGTCTGACTTATAAGTTAATTGGCACAGGATTGTCCTGAAGTACACACCTCCTCCCTAAGATAATAACAGGAAGGAAAACTTGAGAGAAGAAATAGAAATTAAAAATGCAATTGCTTTCAGATGGTCTCTATTAGAGATGCGCACAACCCAAACTACAAACCATAAAACCCCCACAAACCGGGTTGGTTCATGGTTCAGTTCATGCAAGCCGTTTTACTGAAACAAAACGAAGATCTGAACTTTTTTCCATCTGGTGCTTTGTTCTGCTTTAGCAAAATGGATGCCCCTGCCTCCTTGCCTCTGCCCCGCCTCTTTCTCACTGCCCCCATGTCGCCTCCCTACCTGTTCCTGCCGCCTCTTCCTCCATAGCCACCATCTTCAAAGATAGCGGTCTGGCTTCAACTGATAGGTGTGCGCATTGTGATTTGAAATTAGGCTTTCCAAAGAATCCATAAATACATGCACGTATTACTAGTCTAATAAAAGACTCAAAGCTAGCTTCTCTCTTAAAATTTAGAGGTCTAATGTAAGTACCAGCCACCTTTGTATTCAAATTGTATATAAGGACTGCACAGCTTTTTTTCTTGTTTTCTTTTTTGATAAATGTTGCAAAAGGCTACTGTTGCCTTTGTTTAAAAAGATTGTGAAAGTATTTAGAACATTACAAAACATCCCTGCAAAATTTGTTTAGCAGAAGCAGAAAATGGCATGCCCACTATAAAGAGAAGGGAGCCAGCTACTTTCAGCTCTGGAAAAATTAACTAGCATTGTCTGTGTTTAGCCTTCTAGTGTTTCCAATGGAAGGCACCCAGTACTAATAAGCAAACAACACTGTACAGCTATTCTGCCTTTCTTTCTTTAGCACATTTTTTCTGATAAGAGAAATACAGAAACAGCAGTTGGAAAACATGGGAAGATTACAAATGGAAGATCAAGTCATCTGGGTCTTAAGTGACTCCAAAGGGAGAGCTTCTCATGCTAGCATTTAGAAGCTGCTATGTACCCATCCATCATTTTAATGTCTCTTCTGTGGGAAAGAAAAAGATAGAAAATGCAGCAGAAAAAGCAGGGAAAAATTATGAGTGGAGGATGATGGTGTCCACAGTCTCCTGTAGTATTTAGAGAATGATCTAGGGTGGTGACATGATAAAAGCCTCAGCTGGAATTGTTCTCCCTCTAAAGTACAGTACTGTGAACGAGGCTGGGAGACATAACAGGAAAAACCTTTGCTGAAAGCAACCTTAAGTAGCAGAAATTTCTAAGGCCAGTGGTGCGTGATTGTAACCTTTCTAGCACCAAAATACTTCAATGTACTAAACAGTACTTTAATACAGAAACTATGAATTATACCATGTTCTCCAATCTTCACTGTAAGTCAACCATTTGCCCTTATTCCATCTCTAATGGTATATGACTACATTTAGACTTCCAGTGTGGGCACACTTAATTTTCATTGTACATCATCCAGATGTCTGCTTCCACTTGCACAAGTCCTTGTGCAATTTCTTGCAAAAAGTTATGCACAACATCTCAAGATGCATGTCAGCAAAACATCTAGTGCAATAGTTTGCACAAGAACTCTAGCACAATGGCACGCTGCAAAGGGAACAGGAAATGAAATACAGATTATGGACTTTTCTGTCTGCCTGGAATGGCATGAGAATCTGAACATTCACACCTGGGAAGACAGCTGGTTCGCACCTCTATCCCAATCTCCTGTTCCCATGTCTCCTGTCTCTGTGTTACTTCAAAGGAGACCTGAGATCAAGAAGACTTTAAAGAGCCTAATACTCAAACTTCATCTTTTGTTTATCTCTTTTGTACATGAAAGTCACCAAATGGTTGTATCTGTCAGTGAGGAAGTTGGTGTGCTGTCTCACCCAGAGGGTATACAGATTTGAAAGCTGGGAAGGAAGCATGTAAGAATGAAAAAAGAGGATTAAGAGTAATTAAGTAATGGTCAGATCATGGGACATTCAAGGGTGTAAAGGGGAAATTAGAATTTGAACCCTTTGAGACTTAGCACAGCTTAGGGAAGCCTCACTCATTTCCTGGCAACAGCATTACTCACAAGTATACCTCTGTGTACTATGTAAGAACGGGTGCCCAGGGAACACAGGGAGAGCCCTGCAGTTTTACTCCATCACTCTATGAGGCAGTTTTACTCCATCACTCTATGAGGTAGATAGGATAGTGCTTATTATTTTCTGGTTTCTGTTTGGTATCCTGTAATACTGTATCCACAGTTGTTTTAGATCTGGAACTGTTTCTGTAATTTTTAAATTATCCTTTTATTTTCTTACTTTTCCCTTTCTCTTTAAATAAACTTTACAAATCCTTTTAAGCCACTGTCTAGGCAGAGATGGGGAGGAGAAATGTAGTACTAATTTCCAGTCCTTGCCTTTCTTAAGCTACTGAGCTGGTAATACTGAAATCAGTGGGAGCTGGTGGCAACCTATCGAAATTATGTGTCAAATCCATTGAGCATGCAGCCCCGCAGGCGGAAGGCATGTTGGGGTTGGAAGGGTCCCCGACAGAACTCACAGCACTCATCCTTCGTGTTCCCTCTGGACATTCCTACCCAGAGCAAGGGAGAGGTAGTGTGACAGAGTGGCTATAGTGAGGAGTGAGGCCCAGGGATTGTGACACACACAATGAGCAAAATCATTGTTATGCCAGCAGAAGAGAAAAAGTATAGCTTTTGTATAAAAGTATAGTATTTGCCATGCCTTTGGCAATGCCTTCTAGTAGCACTTCTGCAAGAGGTGAAGGAACAGCACCACTGCCAGAATTTGCTCCACTTGAAGACTTCTGGATATCACGTAATGTCAAGTGCAATTCTTTTGTCGACTTATCTTTTAAATTAGAATTAGATAATTAAATCCTGTACTTTTTTTGTGCATCAAGGATTCCGGTTATCTTTCCTTGCTCCTCCCGTCTCATTTCAGCTATAGCTGCTGTCTTTTCCAGCTCAAGCTGAAGTATGAGCCGATGAAGTTTGTGAGTCATCCGTTGCTCAGCAGCTTCTGATTCTCTCTTTAGTTCTGCTTCCAAATGCTGCAGCATTTCTAGCTGTGTCTTCTTCACAGCTTCCTTTAGCAATACAAACAATATATTAGAATAGTAGAGCAAGACTTGATTGCTTCTCCCTTGTTTTCTTTTCAAACAAAGAATATTTGAATGCCAATAGCAAATGGAATTCCTTCCTAGCTATCCCCTACCTAACCACATACAGTACTGTATGGAAATACCATGTCAAGGAGAGGAAGACTTTTAGTTTGACCTTCACCCTAATCTCATTTTCCATCACTGGTGTTACTTTATTTTTATACAGCAGTGTTCAAGACAGATTTCCTTATCTACACATCCAGTAGAGATTATATCCCATGCAATTTCTGCCTATTTATTGAGTTTTTGACTCTATCTATCATTCTGTGAAGGAAAGAGTGTTCTTCACAAACTCAGGTATTTTTGATTCCTCTTTCCTCGCTGCAATCCCCTCCAAATCTGCTCCTGAGGGTTGGCTGATCCATGGGTATTATGTGAAATATATTGGGGGGATGATGTAGATGGAGGGGTACATTTGTTGAGATCGCTCCCCCCACGCCTGTTGAAATGGAAGAACAACTTTGTAAGTTGCGCCCTATAAAATGACTATTGACCTGTAATGCTTGTTCATCTCTTGCTTTAAGATCTTCAAGATCTTTCTTGTGTAGAACATCGGCACGATCGAGAGCATCTTCCACTGCATCCTCTTTTTCGGTCTCAGCCTAGAAAACAAGCCAGCTATGAAGAAATCTATGCATAGGGCATCCCACTATGGATTGCATACAGTGGTCTCGCTTTCTCTCTCCACTACCAGAGGAGCAGCTGTCAACAGGACATATTCTCCATTTCTCCCTGAAGTCCCATAACTCCCTCTGAAAATTTGCTCTGGAGACTTGGGGGAACCTCCGAAGCAGGAGAGGAGGGGCATAAGTCAAACAAGGGCAATTTCCTTTGCATGAACAGCAGCCCACTCATAAAATACTGGCTGTAACCCAATGTTTCTCATTCATTTTCTTTTTCACAGTACAGTGATCTAGTTTTCATAAATAACTAACAAATGTCTGGACTGGGCTACTTTAGACCACAGGTGACACTCCCACAACAAAATAGTTCTTCATAAGAAACAAATAATCACAGATAAATAATTGCTATAAGTAGAAATTAACTTCTCAGGAAGAAGGAGTCTAGCCTAATTTCCTTCCCAACATCTAATCTTCTAAGTGGAGAATATTGGTTTATGCAGCATAGCAATCATGTGAGCCGTACCACAGTCTGAACTGATTGTATCAGTATCAGCTTAGTAGTTTTTATTTTCAAAAACAGAGGTAAATGAGAAGGGGGTACTTAAAACTGTATCTCATTATGCTGTTATAGGCCATGATCAATTAAAACAATATGGCCAGACATTGGGAAGAAGAGACGTCAATTTAGGAAGCAAAAGCTTATTATTGTGCACACCAGCCCACCAGCCTCAGAGTTGGTGGGTACTGAGGCCTGGTTATCTGTATCTCTCTGGCCTCCCCTGCCACAGAACGCTGGCCACTCTTCTTATATTTAGAGCACCCCAATCCAAGATTCCCGGATACAAGCCTGGTGGCAAGGTGCAAAGAGCAATTCTAAAATCTGACAAATGCAGACCTTAGTGGAAGTCATAACGGTCTTTCAAAATATCATTGAATGGCAATAGATCCATCTACAAAAGTATGATATGTACTTGCTGCCTTCAAATGACTGTTAAATGGCCCTCAACAACTACTGCTAAGACTATTACCCTGCTGGGCTTTTTGCATTTTTATTACAATTCACATTCCCCATCCCCTTTCTATGGCCAGAATCCTGTTGGTATTACATAGAAATCACAGAAGGAAGCCATTTGTGAGGAAATCAGATAGGTTATGTCTAGTTAAGTCGTACTTCTCCAGGCTGCTACAGGTGGCGCTTATCTGCCTGAGAAAGAAGACTTGTTTTGCTCTGTTCCAGGCTGCACCAAGGACGTACCACGCTGAGCCAGAGACATCACATTCCATTCCTAATTGCTTGTTAGCAGAGATTCTCATGAGAACAGAAAGGAGGGGTTGAGAGAAGTTACATTTTGAGGATGAAGTTACTGGACAAAGGACTTGAACCTGAATGGATAAATCATATTGGGGGAACATGGATTTAAGATCTAGCAAGAAGGTAGTTGGAAGGCTCTATTCATTCATCTGCCTGCCGAATATGGTGGATTAGGCATAGAAATGCAGTAGAAGAAACTCAGTCATGATTATTTAGCTGGTAAATAGTTTTTAGGCAGAAGTAGTTAGCTTTTATTATTTTATGGGGAAAGCTTTCATAGAGCTCACTTAATTATCTGAATATGCATTGCTTACTGCTTTTGCATTGTTTTGGAACGGTGCAACTACCTTTCTGAATTCTTTATACTTTTTTATAATTTTAATAAACCTTTTTATTTTTTATAAACCTTTTTACCCAAGTGTGATCCTTGTGTGTGGGGGGGAGGGGTTTGAGTGTCTAAAGGACATGCCTTGGCCAAGAGGCTATGTTCACTAAGTTTATTACTTTGGCTTGTCTACCTTATCTAGTTGGTGTGCTAAGTACAAAATGCACAATCAGGAGAGAATTCCATCTCAGGTAAGGAAATAGGTGGAAAATCTAGGTTAGAAGCTTGCCCATAGTGCTAATTCATGTACCTTCTAGGTCTCATGCAGCCTGGGGTTCAAAGGGTGATGAGTATAGTACTACAGAGGCTCCTTCACCTAGTGGAATGCCCTCAGGGGGTTCCTTATATGGTGGCAAGACGGCACGGATATTCTGAGGACTCATGCTTTTTGGAATTTTATGCCACAGTTTGCACAGCAATTTGCATGGTGATTGTAATGGTCTTTTGGGAGTTGTACTATATTCAGAGCCTGTGTGCCCAAATGCACGACAGCCAAAAAAATTAAATGAAAAATGCACTTGCATGCCTGCATATGGTGTATTTTGTAATAGCATTTTGGTCCAAGAGTATATTAATGTCTGTTTACTATATTCCATGCACCTGAAGAGGCAGACTGCAATCCACAAGCACTTATGCCAAATAAAACGTGTTAGTCTTTAAGGTACCACAAGACTCTTCATTGTTTTTGCTGCTACAGACTAACATGGTTCCCTCACAGCTATCAATAAATATCAAGAAAGGAAGCAATTTAATTAATGTATGACTACAGAATATTTTTACCTGAAGCAGCAGTCTAGTTCGTACTTTATCAATTCTTTTTTCAATTTCTATTTCTCTTCTTTCTGCTTCTGCTTGCTTAAGGTCAGCTCCAAGCTCTAAATAAGCCAAGGAACAATTGAAAGATAGAATTCTAGAGGTTATATATGAATTATTTATTACATCTGTTCCTTTGCTTTACTATGTGAGATACCAGACATTTTAAGGTTTTAAAGATAGTTAAGGTGATAGCCTCATGGCACAGTAGTTAAACTGCAGAACTGCAGCCAAGACTCTGCTCACAAACTGAGCTCAATCCCTCAGGTAGCCAGTTCAAGATTGACTCAGCCTTCTATCCTTCTGAGGTTGGTAAATTGAATATCCACCTTGCTGGGGTGGGGGGGGGGAACATGATGCCTGCATAATTAAATTGTAAATTGCCCGGAGAGTGCTTTAAGTGTTATGACACAGTATAGAAGCAGCACACCTTCTGCTTCGCTTGAAGTTTAAGATATTTTTCCTTTAAAATACTAGAACTGCAAACATAATTTCTTCCAGGCTGGTGCACCTAGCCTTTTGTGGGGGGGCTGAGCACGTGTTGATGGGATATAATACAATGGTTTGGCCAAGCCATGTGGAAACCTTACCTAGATTAAAATTTTTGACATAGGAAGCAAACGTTGTCATCAGATTAATACCTAAGGAAGACATCACTTAGGTTCAACCCTTTGCAGAACTGTTAAAGAAGCATGTGGGGTTTAACTTCACCCTTGAAACATTAATTATCTTGTTCTGCCTATAAAACAAAACAAAACCCCACCATATTTCTTTCTCAAATAGGTGAGGGATGATCACATGGACAAGGCACCTACATGACTGGGAACCAGCATGGTGGTCCAACTCGGTATAATATCTATCAACTGGATATTAATAACAATTGTATAAAGTGATGTTAGCCATAATTCTTCTTTTGATAGTAGTGGCAGCAATATCCAGGGACATGGAATCTGTGGGAACAAACTATGCAGTCACAAATGTATACTGTTGTCAATCAGATAAGGCCCCGCATGACCTGGAACTCTTTATAGCTCCTCTAAGTAAGGAGAAATCACTAAGTGCTCTGGGTAGGCAGGATAACTCCAGAGGCTGGAGTAATGTGATGTACCACACAAGTCAGCAGGTTTCTGTCAGTATCATGGGATAAGGGGAAAGTAAGGCATTTATAAGCCTCCATCATGTCCCTCATCCCCTTTCAACTTTTTTGTAAGCTCAAAATCCTTCCTCTCCAATTAATTTTTCTATTAAAAAGATATTTCCACTTTTTTATTATTTTAAATTTCCAAAACAAATAAAGAATACAAAATACTAATACAATCTAAAACACAGTGCACCCCCACACCCATGGGATCCTTTGGAGCAATACTTTTATTACGAACCTCCTTTCCAAAATTGTATTGATTGTTGCTTAGAGGCTTTCCCCTTTCCTTTCACTAAAAAAGATATTTCCACTTAATCATGTTTGTATACTGCTTTGCCACAATCCCCCACTAGTTTTAAGATGGAATAACTAGAAACACAAATGCTCATGCACAGAACTCACAAAGTTATTTACAATGCAAGTAGTTATAGATATAATTCACAATTCCACAGCTCGGAAATGTAGTTAATTTTTTTTTAATTGTAACTATACTAAAAACTCTGTACCTGCCTGTTTCTCAAGTAACTTAAGTAGTTGCCTTTTCAGTTATTTTAAATAATAGTTTGAATGCTACAAACCATTGACCTGTAGAACAAATATGTTTTCCTATCCACCTCATTTTTGCTTCCACAATGAAGCATGACTCAGCAACACAAACCAGCACTTGAACAATGTGATAGTCTATCCACCACATGATCTAGTGACGCCACACCTCCATACCGACAGAAGTAACTAGTTACACTGTGACAAGAGTAGACATGTTCTAGATCAGCGGTATATAAATCTAATAAATAAATAAAGAATTAAGTGATCCCTTATTACATTTCTGTGAAAATATAGCCATACCTTCCTTGTTTGAAAAAAATAAATACAAATAACTAGTTCCAAACTGTGCTCATATGTAGAGATATTCTTTTACTCTGAGCAATCAGTGTCGGCATGATAGATTCCAAATGTATGGATCTCTGTTGTAGACTAACATGTATAATCTAGGACACCAACTTACCCAGTATATCTTTGTGCGTATAATACCGTGTTTTGTAAGGCTTATATTCCCTAATCCTTTCAAAGGTCTCTGGTGTAGGAGGCGGTGGAATTAGTTTTGAACAAACGGCACAGCAAACAAATGTGTCAAAATCTGGATTCCTAATCATGATTGCATCCAAGTTTTTTTCCTGCTCCACAGATAATAGAAGTCTTGATCGTGGTCTACATGCAGAAGCAAAGCCCTTGTTCTTGTAGGCAAAACGGAGTTAATGTGGTGCTTCCTTAGAATCCATCCACGTCAGTGGGAAAGGGAGGAATGTTTCATCATTGTATGGTAAGCTGATAATTACCATGAAACATCCACCTGCTTCTTCTTTAGCTCTGGTGTTAAGGAGCTCTCACATCATCTGGTCACCAGTCTGAGGATGTGGACTAACCTCTGACCCGGTAACTGTTGCTAGGCGAGGTAAGCTTTGCTCATAAAAGCATCTGAACCCCAATTAGCAATAAACAGGCTCTCAAGTTATCTTTTATATTAAATAAATAACTCAAGGAAGTTTTACCTGCTTCTCTAAAGCCATTTAATATTCTCTATTATTCCATTCTTGGGCAAAGTGTTAAAGTGGGTCATAGCTTCTCAGCTCCAGAGATTCCTGGAAGAGACGGATTACCTGGATCCATTTCAATCTGGCTTCAGACCTGGTTATGGGATGGAGACTGCTCTGGTCACCTTGGTGGATGTCCTATGCCAGGAACTGGACAAAGGGGAGTGTGTCCCTGTGGATGCTGCTGGACCTCTCAGTGGCTTTCAATACACTGACCTTGGTATCTTCCTGGGCCATCTCTCTGGCATGGGATTTGGAGGCACTGTTTTACAGGGGCTCCGGTCCTTCCTGGAAGAGAGAACTCAGAAGGTGGTGCTGGGGACTCCTGTTCAACACCTGTGGGGGTCCCTCAAGCTTCTGCTTTATTTCCTATGTCATTTAACACGCACATGAAACTGATGGGAGAGGTTGTCCAGAGTTTTAGGTTCAGTGTCACCAGTATGCGGATGACACCCAACTCTACCTCTCCCTGCCCTTTAAATTGGAGGAGGCTGTTTTGGCTCTAGATTGGTGTCTAATGTCAGTAATAGACTGGATGAGGATGAATAAACTGAATCAAGATAAGATAGAGGGGCTCCTGGTCAGTTGAAAGGCTGATCAAAGAACAGAGATGCAACCTGGGATGGGTGTGGTTACACTCCCTCTGAAAACACATGCATGCAGCTTGTGGGTGCTCCTGGATTCATCTCTGAGCCTGGATGCCCAAGTTTCAGTGATGGCCAGGAGTGCATTTGCATAAATAAAACTTAGTGAACCTCCTGCACCTGTTCCTGGAAAGATCTGATTTGGCCATAATGACAAATGCCTTAGTTACATCCCAGCTGGATTACTGTAACATGCTGTACATGGAGCTGCCTTTAGAAAGTGTTCAGAAACATCAGTGGGTCCAAAACACTGTAGCCAGATAGTTAACTGGCGCTGGTTACAGGGATCACATAACTCCCCTGTTACAGCCGCTCTATTGGCTGCTAATCCATTCCCGGGCAGAATTCAAAGTGCTGGTTCTAACCTATAAAGCCCTAAATGGCTTGAGCCCAACTTCTCTCAAGGACTGCATCTCCCTTTATGAGCCTGCTCAAGTGTTAAGATCATCAGGAGGTGCCTTTATCTTGGTCCTGCCAGTTGCGTTTGATGGGGACAAAAGAGAGGGCCTTCTCTGTTGCTGCTCTGACTTTGGAATTTCCTCCCACAGAAGGGCAGGCTGGCCCCATCTTTACTGTCCTTTCACAAAGGCAAAGACCTCTCTTTTCAGGAAAGCTTTCCCTTAGTGACTGGCTGCCTGAGTGGGGTTTTTTTTTAATGGATTGTTGTGCCTTACAGCTTTGAATGTGTTTTGGTGTTACTTTTATTTACAGTTTTTTAGTATGGTATATGTTTAATCCTTTTTAGTATTTGTATACACTATTGTTAGCTTCAAATACTATTTTTAGGTGCTATGGGTCCTTGTTAAGGAGAAAGGTGAGATAAAAATATTTTAAATACATAAATAAATAGAATAATAGCCCTTTGGCACTTCTGGCCCATTCCCCATGGCAGCTGTAGACTCCAATTTGGGGGTGCTGTGAATCTCCTCTAGGCTCTGGTCTGCAGCACATTGTGAGAGCTATCCAAGGTGCTGAATCCTATCCCAATACTGGTTTAGCTAGTCCCAGCACTCCAAAATTAGAGTCACCAGCTGCCACGATCCTTTCCTAAACTGGCCCAGAAAATCTTAAGATCAGGCTGACAAGTTATTGCATAAAATTCAAAGGTACTTATTACCGTGAACGCTGCAACACAGTGAGCTGCATATATTACAATCCTTTCCTTAATAACTCTGGCTTTTATTCAGAACAGGTACAAGCATTTCATGTTGGATCAGATTATGTTTCAAGATAATCATCCATTATTGCATAGAAAAATGATGGCTCCTGCACAAAAATCCGGAACAATTACAACTCAAAAAGTATGTATACAATTTTTCCTCCTTCCACATTGATACACACCATGTTAGAGATCCATTTCTCTAGTCCCATTTAGAAGTCTTCCGCTTCATTTCTCTGTTTCCTTCGCTGTCAATAGCTTCGTAGAGATCCTTTATATTCTCTCGCTGTGCATGCAAGTATCCAATGTAGGCTACACAAAGTGTAAGTGTCACAAGCCCAAAAGCCATAACTGCTTTGTTCTGTGAAAATTGAAATATATGTATCAATCAATCAATCAATCGTTTATTTACAGTCAAAGACCAGCAATATATTACAATTAAAATATAATTTCCATAACCTCAAAAAACAGGTGATCCATTATAAAACATTAACTTCCATGTTGAAATATATATATATATATATATAAAACATTTCACTTAGTACATGTGTGAAATCCAGCATCATAATTTAGTCAGTTTGACTGATGGCATAATCAACCATAACAATTTTTTAAAAATTAAAAAATTAAAATTATTAATAATAGATAATCAAAATATAATCAAAATATTAATAGATAATCAAAATAATCAAAATATTAATATTTTTCAGTCCCACTCAGCCTGCAAGAATTGTGGCTCTCTTGCTATCTCTTTCATTGTGAGGAAGCCATTGAGGGCCATGGGATATGGTGGACGTCTTTAATACCAGAAAATCACCATCAGCAGGATGATTTTACCAGTAACAGCAAATTTCAGAAATTAAAGACTCCATTACTTGTTCCATTGCCCCCAATTGCTTCCCAACAATGAGACCCTTGGGACCTTGGGACCTTGAAGGGGAAATAAGAAACTTTTTAATTTCCAAAAATACACTGTGACTGATGACATCATCAGCTTTACTTGACATAAATTACGTGGCTGGATTTAAGCCGTTGTATACAAAGCTTCCCCACCTGCCAAAGGTATTATATAGTAAAATGTGTTATCTTATTTTCTTATCCATCTTTGTTTCAGTTTCAGGGAGGGGGAAAGGAATATACTGAATGAAAGCTGCTATATACTATCCTGGGCGTAACACTTATTGAATGCAATGGGACTTCTTTCTGCATAGGCATGTTTAGAATTACACTGTAGATTGCGGAATGATTTTAAAAATAGCAGCTGCCATGGATCTTAAGGAAAGGTTTATATAAAATCAAGGGAAGCACTGTACAGCATAGCCAGTGCAATAATGTATATATTCTGTATTTAAGTTGGACATACCCTAAAACTCTGATCAGATTGTAAGTTTGCAGACTGCGATTATGTGGACCAACTATCTAAAATGCAGTTTTAACACTGCTTCACCAAACCCTTAGTTAGATTGTTTTGTCACTTGGAATGAAGTGTTTGCATTTGGAAAACTGCTGTAATCCGCTCTAATCACACTAAATAGAGCAGCACATATGTTTCATAAATAAATGGTCACTAAAGGCTTTTTTTTTTACATATTATACTTGTCATCCCTTATCACATTTATTAATTTATTATTATTTATTATTCCAACTTCTATACTGCCACCTCACTGCAAACACTCTCTTGGCAGTTCACAACCTATCAAACATGATTATTAACAATTGATTAGTCAGGACACACAAATATTTCAACCACAAATCTAGCAGACAACTAGCTGTACTTAAGCCTACTGACTTCAAATGATCTAAACTCTACAGTCACGATACATACAGTACATCAGGCATATATGCATTGTGACTATTTCCCTATTCCACATCACACCAAAACATTTTGATGCCACACAACTCTCGAAAGTTACAGCTTTATTTTTTTCCATCGAAGCAGATGCTAGTTGTGAATAAAAATTAAGATGAGAAAGCACTCTATAGTTAAATACAATATAGGTAAATATAATATAAATCGCAACATTTCTCTGACACAAATCATTGCCATTTTTTTAATAAACTTCTTACAGGTTTAATAAAAAGTTCTGGGTTAACGGCACGGAACAGGGTGGTAGTTTTCACACCTCGGAGCCCTGGACTTCGATAATCTTTATCCTTGGGTGCTTCATGTTGTAAATCTGGAGGTTGAGGTGCAGAAGACATCTTACTGCTGCATAAAACATTCGGATAACGTAAGTATCACAGACAATGTACAAATAATCTGACCAGCAACACGGCAGATTTCAGAGCCTGGGGTAAAAATATATTTTATATATTTATACGTATACATTATTCCGCCCCAGGATCTGAAATCTGCAGTGTTCAGATTATTTGGTCAGATTATTTGTTCAGCTTTTGTGATCAAGAATCCTGCAAGCATAAAAGTAGCATTCCAGGTTCGGGCAGGGGCATGAATCCAAGGATATGCCACTAAAGGGGGTCCGCCTCCTCCCCGCCGCTTCACTCCCCTCTAACTTCCGCGCCAAACCTGGTTCTCCTTTCGGCGTCCCAGCTCCCCAGTAAGTGAGAAGACGGAGGACGGAAAAGACGTTCTAGGAACGCCCCTCCCATGAACGAGTTCGCGGGCGCCCCCTGCTGATATGGAGGCTTAGTTGACGTTCATTGTAGGCTGAGACTGTTACCCGTCAAGTACACCTACAGAGCCCTCTTGCTTCCCAGGAGGAAGGAGGCGACGTGGGAACAGCGGGTGAGGCTGAAAACGAGATTTTCCTCGTAAATAGTGGCGTTGGTACAACGGAGTGGTTGTGGGCGTTTAGAAAATTCGTTCGCAGTTTTGTGAAGCGGCTCCTATTAAAGGGCGGCTTTTCCTGATCCTGTGAAAAAGGAGATTTCAGGCAGGCGGACTGGTTGTGGCTTTCCCTCTGAGAGAAGAATAAGAAGCAATCCTATTAACGAGGGAGTCCAGCTTAAATCGAAATTAAACCAGAGGGAGACTTCTGAATAAACCCCAGGGCGCTGTAACATTATTGAGTTCAGGAAGAGTCCAGGAAGTGTCAATCGTCTTGTAACGCCTATGTCTCTCAAGCCTAAAGTTAAGGGGAAATATTGAATATTTTAGTCTTACCGTTTGGGTTTTACCCTTTTTTTGGTTATAGAGAAGTTTTTAAAGGGTGGGAGTAGTGTTAAAAGCCTGCATGTGCTGAAAAACTAACTCACCAGCGACCATAAAGGTTGCACCCATTCACCATAAGTAATCCATGTGGAAAGTTAGGGGAAACTTGTTAGAAATTAGAGTGCCCAAAGAAGAAAGTAGAAGTCAGATCCATTAAAAAAATAGATATTCCTGTTTTTGTATCTATATACCTGGGGTCGTCCCTGAACTACTATCAATTCATAGATCCTATCTGTGCCCCCAAACTAAGCCATAAAAGTCCTTGGCAGTGATGCCAAAAGATGGATGTGGGTTGTGCATCCCTGTAAGAACATACAGTAGTAAGAACATAGTTCTTACAGGGGATCCTTCCTAAATGCCCGTCAAATAAGAGATCCCATCTATACCAACACACTGAACCATAAAAATCACATATCACTTCCTGTGTAGTATGGTAGTGGTGCAAAAACATGGATCAGAAGCATGGATCCACATTATTTTTACATAAGATCCTCTCCAAACCGCAGTCAACTTATAAATCCCACTTGTGTCCACAGGTGGAATCATTAAAAAATGGATATCCCTCTGCACAATGATGCTATGGTGCAAAAAAGTATAGATGTGCAGATTCTCATAGATTTCCTTGATTTTCAGATGGAATCATCCCATAACATAGATTAAATTAATGCTTACAGACAGAACCATAACAATCCTTTACTACAAAGCACTGTGATGGCACAACTACATTAATTTGAAGCACAGATCCTCAGCAATCCATATGATTTTTCCTCAGGATTCTCCCCAAACCACTGTCAAATCATAGACTAAACTGTCCTCAGTAACCAAATTATAAAAATCATGATAGGAGATCCATGAGGAATCTGTGTATAGCAATGAGATATGTGATTGGATGGTGATTTCAAGAGGATCCCATGTTAAAATCACATGGCTCTATGACAATCTGGACCTCCAGTCGAAGGTATTGTACTGTGCAAGTACCTTGAAGCAAGGGGTTTATTATTTTCATGCTTCAGTTTATGTGCACAGAGGACAACCCATACAAGTCATGGATGTCCTAAAATCTGTGAATTTAGGATCTGCACCTAAAGTCTAATGTGAGTAATAGTAGTAAGATTTGGTACCCTTTGTTGGATTTTGGTTTAGGAATGGGTTACAAAGCAGACTAGAAAGCAAAATAAATAACCTAATAAATACATTTGTAAGTATAAACCAAATCACAGACGTCCTCTTCTATATAACTTTTCTGATATCCGAACATCCTGAGTTCTTTGATTCACAGTTTGGGCATTTTCTACCAGTACCAGAGAATTAGCGGTTTGCTGCCACCTTCCGTACAGCCAGCTTCCCCCTTCTCTTTCTTTCCTTATCTCAAGAAGATAGGTGGCAAAGCTTGAACAAACACTGATGTGGAGCCAGAATTCAGTAGTCAACAGACCGTTGGCAGCATCAGATCCTTTAATAAACTGGCTCCCCACCCTACCCCATTGTGTATGCAAAGAGAAGGCAATTTGTCAGTCACTGAACTATAATTTGCCTATGCTGGCAGTTTGCAAACATTGCAGAGTAGAAAATGCAGAACATCTACTTTGATACCAGGGATTCAATGGGCCATCTGTGTTTTGTGTCAATATTTAACTCACAACACATCATCTGCTGTACTTGTTGCTATTGTTGTGGCAACAGCTTTTATACTGCATACACAGACAAGAAAAGAAATAATGAATTCAATTTCCACTCACTTTCCTACAAGGAAAAAAGCTCCCATAAAATATGACACAGTATTGGAGTATTATCGTTTAGTTGTTTTGTTGTGTGGAGGGGAAATAGTGCAGTAATCTTTATATGGTATCCCACTGAGTTGCTGTGGATGGCAAAGCATGAGACCTCTTAATGCAGGACTACTCCCCATTTTTTAAACCAGTCTCCCTTTTTAAACTTCTAGATGAGACTTTTACTGTGCAGTTATTTATTAATGGAAATAACAGGAAATCCAGATACTACTTTTTTTCAGTCTCCTATGTTTTTCCTTCCCGCTTTTTCTTACCAGAGAAACTCAATTAAGAGAAAGAAAAACAGAATAACTATATACAGCCCTTAAATTTTTGAGTGGTGAGAACCCTCTGTTTGGAAGCACTCTAATTCTTCATATTGTTCCTGTCATCATGTACCTACCTTCTGCTCTACAGGTGAACATGTGTGCCTTTATACCTATGTATGCAATCATGTTTACATATCATGCTGTACATGCCCTTTGCTGTTGTTAATTTGAGATAACACTGCTGCATGTACCATATGTCTGCCCAGAAGTAAGTTCTTTGGATTTATCAGAACTTAATCCCAGCCTTCATTTATTAAAAATTAATAATTATCAAAACGAATTAAGAGATCCTTGCTCTGTATAATTTTGTTGTAGACAGCTGGGTATACTTTATCTACCTGAAAGATATAAATTAATTAATTAATTTATGTGGTCCACCTCTAAGGACTTTCAACTGGTTTGTCACAGTATCTTCACATCATAAAGAGTTTTTGATGCATGTATAAAAGGTCTGAGCTTTACATATGTAGATAACACATACCAGGTGGTGTTTTTTTTAAAATGCAGTCATTGTAAACAGTTACATTTTAATTAAAGATCGTATCTGAAGTAAAATAGTGCTGTTTCCATTTTATCATCTGTTGTGAGAAGCAGGTGGATTGAATCGCTTGGCCTTGCCTTGCAGACAAAGCATAAAGCAATGTTTTGCCTTAAAATGCCAAGCAAGGTCATAAATGAATCATTTCAGATGGATAGAACATGGAAAGCAAGTAGTGTTCTCTTCCATCCATTTTCATAAAGTCTGATCATACTCAACAATGCTATTGAATAAATAGGTCCTCCCCAAAGCCTGAAAGGTTTAGGGTAGAATCAGGTTTTTGTCAGATACGGAAAGCTAAATGAGAAATAGACATGTTTTTCATTGTATTGTTCTCTGAAACATGAATGCTTTCTCTCTGACATTTCAGAATTCATCCCTCAGTACATGGTCCAGTTCTGATAAGTTTGAAACACAAACTATCAGCCAGTCTTAGTCAGAGTAGACCGATTCAGAAGGGACTTACATTTGGACAATTAACTCAAGTTCTGTTCATTTCACTGAGTCTGCTCTAGGTGCAACTAAGGCTAGATCCAATTCATTGTCTCCAGTTTATTCAGATCTGTCTCCCACCTCTAACATTGCTGCATGGGATCCACTTTTAATTTTTTTAAACTATGGCAAGAGAAAAGCAGAAAAATGGATGAAATGCCAGGGCCCAAGACCCAAATGCACACTGGTACCTCATCCATGAGCCACAAAAAATTATGCAAACCTTATAGCAGTACCAGTACAATTCTGTGCCGCCCCCGTTCTTCTGCTTTTTCTCTTGCCTCCCCTTTGCTTATCTCTCTCCACTTCTTATTTTTTTACTGTTTTACTGTCTCATTTCCCTTCTCTTTCAATTAAGTTAAATAAAAGTCATTGATATATTCCTGATAAGACTCATCTTAGTTTGGTTAGCTTTGTGCTCTGTTTGACTAACTAAATTTTTGCAGAATCTGTGCATCATACATAGGTGAGGTTGGGGAGTTAAATACAGTACTGTTTATTCACTGCTGCAATGTGTGTATAAATATAAATGATAAATTTGGCAGGCTCTATCAATATTGACTCCTCTACCTGAGATAGCTGGGAAAATTAAAGGGTACTTTATACTTAATTGGGTCATGCCGCCCTGTATTGTCAATGCTGACTAATAGTGGCTGTCCAAGGTTTCTCTGAAGGTTGTTTCTTATCCCCAGTTGGATCACTTATTGTCCTTCTTCAGGCATTGAACATGGAATCTTTTTGCATGAAGGCATGTACACTACCTCCGAGCTTCACTCCCTGTCCTTTGTAAACATGGATGTATTGTCAGAGTCAATTACACAGACTGCAAGGATTATTTGCCCAGTTATGTTTCTTTTCATGGTTTATTGTTTTCTTTAGTGGCCTTTGATATTTCACTTCCTGATGAATCAGGATACAACAGACCCAAGAAAGGAACCCTTGGTAGGGTTTTCTTGGAAAAGTGGAATAGAAATATTTTAAATAACTCAGAGTGCAGTCAGACAGCTGGAAACGCCTGAGCTTGATTGCACCAGAAAGGGTCACTTTCATGGGTGTGACCTCCCTTAAAGCAACCCCTTCCATCGGTCAGGAAATTGCTCTAGCCCAGCTCCAAAAAATAGCAGCCCCAACAGTTATAGCAAAAAGACCCAGCTTGGGCATGGATTGGGTTTGGGCTGGAATGGATTTCCCTATATATTGTCGGATCACAGATTGCATCAGACTGTGCCAGATCAAAAATCTGATCTAATTCTCCACGTGATCACACCCTCAAATAGATTGGAAAGAAACTCTTGAAATGGACAGGCTTTCCTGGACTTGTTGGGTGCATTTGTAACATTTATTTTCATTGTAACAGAGTGGTTTCATAGAGGATTTAGTTGGGAAGAGATGAGAAAGTGAACAACAGATGAAAAAGGGTACAGAGAAACTGGCAATCCTGATGCCCTGCATAGATCAGTGGCTACATAGTCTGTCCATTTCTTGATCTAATATAATACAGTATAAAAAAAGAGGTTACTTACCTGTAACCATAGTTCTTCTAGTGGTCCTCTGTGAATTCACACATATGGGTCTTGTCTGCGCCTGCGCTGACATTCTCGGAATATTCTAGAACTAAAAGTAACAATTTTATGGGATGATCCCCCATGAGGTACATGCTCCTCCCACCCAAGATTCCCCTCAGTTCCTAAAGTTTGTCTGCCGGGTATAAGAGTTATATGATAAATAAAATACCCGTGACGGACAGAGGGGAGGATGGGTGGGTAGTGTGAATTCACAGAGGACCACTAGAAGAACTATGGTTACAGGTAAGTAACCTCTTTTTCTTCTTCGTGGCCTCTGTGAATGCACACATATGGGTGACTAGCAAGCTTCACTTACCGGCAGGTGGGACGTCACGGTAGGAAGGATGCCAAAACAGCTCTGCCAAATCCAGCATCATTGCGTGCTCTCACATCAAGCCGATAGTGCTTCACAAAGGTCGATGGAGTGGACCATGTTGCGGCATGGCAAATGTCAGGAATCTCAGTCCCACGCTGGAAGGCAATCGAGGTGGACAGCGCTCTGGTGGAGTGAGCTTTCAATTGGTCAGGAGGTGATTTGCCTGACAGTTGGTAAGCCAGAGATATGGTCTGGACTATCCACCTGGAGATGGACTGAGATGAAGCTGGACCTCCCTTATGAGGACCATGAAAACACACGAAGAGCTTGTTAGTTGTTCTGAAGCTCTTGGTTCTGTCCAGATATAATGCTAGACAGCGTCTTACGTCAATAGTGTGGAGCATGTGTTCTAGAGGTGATGATGGTGATTTGAAGAATGATGGTAATATGATGGGTTGATTAATATGAAAATCTGACACAATCTTAGGTAGAAATGAAACATAAAAGTATAAAGTTACTTTATCAGGATGAAACTGAATAAAGGGGGAATCAGATCACAGAGCTGCAAGCTCACTGGCTCTCTTGGCAGATGTAATAGCCACCAGGAAGGCCGTCTTAAGAGTAAGTAGCTTTAGATTCGAAGAAGACATGGGTTCGAATGGTGGGTACATTAGCGCATTTAAGACCATCTGTAGGGACCATTGAGGCATGATACGTTGACGTGGGGGACGGATGTTATTAAGTCCCTTAAGGAATTTTTTAACCGTAGGGCACGCTAAAAGTCTTGCTGAGGCAGAGTTGTCTGGTTGATGGGCAGTAATCGCCAAAATGTAGACTTTTAAAGTTGAGTGAGACAGTCCAAGTTCAAAAAGGTGGAGTATAAAGGTAAGTAACATCTTTAAGGAGACAGGTATGGCAGGTAAGTTATTAGCTTCCGTGAATTTAAGAAAGGATTTCCATTTGTTGTCGTATTGGAGTTGAGTCGATGGCTTTCGGACTCGATCGATAATGAGCTTCAAGGCGGGAGTATTCTCCAAGCTGTCAGATTCAGGGATGAGAGGTCCGGATGGTAGACCATCCCTTCGTTCAATGTCAGGAGGTCGGGAACCGGAGGGAGTCAGAATGTGTCTGCCGACATCGACCTCAGGTAAGTGAACCAGGGTTGCCTCGGCCACCAGGGAGCTATCAGGATCGCGTTCGATTGGAAGTGATGGAGTCTGATTACTGTTCGTTGAATGAGTGGTATCGGCGGGAATAGGTATAGTAGGTTCCCAGACCAGTCCATCATGAACGCATCCCCTATGGAGTTGATGTCTGCCCCGGTGCGAGAGCAATAGATCTTGCATTTGGTGTTTAAACTCGAAGCAAAGACATCGATGTCGGGTGTTCCCCAACGTCGGCAAAGTTGATGAAAAGTTGACTCGTTGAGGGACCATTCGTGGGTCCTCGATGTTAGGCGACTCAGATGATCGGCTAGGTAATTGTCGTCCGTAGATATGTGCACTGCAATAGGGAAGACATGGTGCTGGTAGCACCATTCCCAGAGGTCGGTGGCCAAGTATAGAAGGGATAAAGAGTGTGTGCCGCCTTGCTTGTTCACATAGTACAGGGCAGTTGTATTGTCCGTTGCCAGCTGTACTACTAGTCCCCTTATAAAAGGAAGAAAGGCATGGAAAGCTCGGGTAATTGCCATGAGTTCTAGATGATTGATGTGGAGCAACATTTCTTGTTTTGTCCACAGCCCATGAATTTTGTGATTTAGGCAGTGTGCTCCCCAGCCGGACGGACTGGCATCGGTGGTGACCTGCACTGTCGGTTGGAGAGCTGCGAATTGGCGCCCCATTCGGAGGTTCGACGTGGACACCCACCAGGTGAGTTGAGCTGCGAGCTCTGGTGTTACTGGTAGGTTCATAGACTGGTGGTCGTTGATCAGGTCGAACAGCGAGAGGTACCACGATTGGAGTGATCTTAGTTTGAGTCTGGCATGCTGTATTACTGATGTCGTGGATGCCATTAGCCCAAGAAGATGTTGGACATGGTGGGCTGAGATGAGGGCTCAAGGGCGGAATGGGTGAATTGCCATTCTTAATTTCTTTATTCTTTCTGATGATATGAATGCTCTTGCTTGTACGAAGTCAAGAAGGGCTCCGATGTAGGTGATTCTTTGTAACGGTTGTAGATGAGATTTTGCATGATTGATTTTGAGTCCGAGCCTTCGGAGCGTGTCGAGCGTGATGCTTGTTGCTCTTAAGGCATCGTGGCGAGATCTTGCTACTATCAGCCAGTCGTTGATGTATGGGTAGATGTGTATACCCTGTAAGCGAAGGTACACCGCGATCGGTGCCATGCATTTTGTAAAAGTCCTCGGTGCTGTCGAAAGTCCAAATGGCAGGGAGCAGAACTGGTAGGCGGAATAGTTGAAGTGAAATCTGAGGAATTTTTGATGGGACGGATGGATAGATATGTGGAAATATGCATCCTGAAGATCGATCACCACAAACCAGTCTCCCTGCGAAAGAAGAGGGATAATGGTGTCGAGGGTTAGCATCCTGAATTTTCGGGGTCGGATGAATATGTTTAGGTCCCTAAGATCAAGAATTGGACGGAGGCCTCCATCCTTCTTAGGTACTGTAAAGCAGTGGTCCCCAACCTTGGGCCTCCAGATGTTCTTGGACTACAACTCCCAGAAGCCTTCACCACCACCTCTGCTGGCCAGGATTTCTGGGAGTTGAAGTCCAAGAACATCTGGAGGCCCAAGGTTGGGGACCACTGCTGTAAAGTACCTAGAATAGAAACCATTAAGGAAATCTGACTATGGCACTTGGATTATGGCTTGTTTACTCAATAGAGTGGTAATCTCTTCTTGGAGAGCTTTGGAATATGGGGTAAATTTCAAGTCTCCTAGTGGTGGAAGGGAATCAAATTCTATGAGGTAACTGGTGGAAATGATGCTAAGGACCCAGGAGTCATTAGTGATTAATTGCCAAAAGGGGAGGTATGAATTAAATCTTGTTCGAAATGGAGTGTAGAAACTGGTTGGAAGTAGGAGGCAAGCATTAGTATTGTTGATAGGTCTTACCCTTCTTTTGTGGTTTACGAAAGGGTTGACGTCGTTGTTGCTGGTTCTGTGATCGAGAGGACGATGTCGATGGTCCTGGGATTGAGAAAGACCTGTCTGACTGTTGAGGTTGAAATTGTCTGTATGGTTGATATCGTTGGTACTGCTGGAATGGCTGTTGGTAGTATTGTGATTGTCTGTATTGTGGTCTTGAAGGATGTCGCGTTCCCCCAGTGTCCCGTTTGTTTTCCCTCAACCACAGGTCCACCTTCGGACACGATGTATTATTTTCTCCCTTTACACGCTGCCACCAGTGGATCTTTATCCACACTGTACCAAATAAGTTTCTCTGACCCGGGTTGCCAAATATAACAGGTTTATTTATTGTTTGATTAGTAAATCACAGAAATAAAGTCATAGATGTTCTTTTATTGTTCAATCATTAAACTTGGATAGGATTACACGTTTGCTTGTTTGTATTCATTCACATTCACCACGGTAACAATAGCTAAGGACTGTCTATCTATTTTATATTACTTTTATCTCTTATCTATTCTCCAACACACACCAACTTTCCAATCTCTGTCTTAACACTTCAAAACCCTTCTCCCTAACTGTCTCTAACTGTATTAACCCTTTTCAAAACTCTCACTAACTTCCCTCAGTCTCTCTGTTCTCTTGACTCCGCCCCTTCTGTCATTCCATAGGCTCCTGCCCTAGAGCTCCATATGACGGACAGGCGTGACTTGGGCATTCCGCCACAAGGGGCGAAAGGACTGCTGATATGTATATGATTTTGCCGTTTTTCTGATTTTATGGAGATTCTCCATTGTCTCGTCAGTCTTTTGATTGAAGAGGCCAGATCCATCAAAGGGGAGCTCTTCAATTCTGGTCTTGGCATCGTCATTTAAGCCAGTGGATCTCAACCAGGCATGCCTACGAATAGAGATGGAGGATGCCAAGGTTTTTGAGGCTGCTTCAGCTGCATGTCTGGCAGCGATCCTCTGCTGCTTCGCAAGAGATGTGGCTTCAGAGTGAGCATTGATAAGTTCAGTCTTAATAGACCCTGGAGCGGACTCTAAGATGGGTAGAATTTTTGTCCATAAGTGGCGCTGGTAGGCGCCCATTGCAGCCTGATAATTGGCCACTTGAAGTAGAAAGGACTGAAGTGAATAAATTCTTTGTGCAATTATGTCAATTTTTCTGCCCTCCTTGTTGGTGGGGGATACTGAAGATTTGTTTCTTGACTTAGATAGATTGGATTCCACAATGATCGAGTTAGGGTTAGGGTATTTGGCCATGAATTCAGTGTCGGGACCGTGTGTTCGATACATATTTTCAGTTCGTCTGGAGATTTGTAGATTTGAAGGTGGTTTGTCCCAGGCATCTTTTATCAGTTTGAGCATTGCGGGTATAAAGGCTAGACTGAGTGGTTGTGACCTTTCTCTGTTAATATCATCAAATATGAGGTCGGTTTCTGGTGAAGGAGGTTCCTCTATTTGAAGTTTTAGCGCTGCAGCCATACGGGATATTAAATTGGAATACAAGGTGAAATCCTCCAAAGGGGAGGATGGATGATCATCAATCGCCTCAGAGGATGGTGTTGGGATATTGGCTGGTGCTTCTTGAGATGAGTCCGTGTCAACATCGAGATCCGATGTAGATGAAGGAGATGAAGATAAGGTGTCATCTGGTAAAGGAAGTTGTAATGGAGATTGTGAGACATGGGGTGCCTGATGAACTGTAGGAGATGGGCCTGAATAGGTTGTGGTGACATGGAGGGTTTGTTTGTCTTTAGCTGAATGCTTGACTCACTTAGATTGTTCGACATGACAAGACGGTGCCGAACTCTTCTTTATTTATTTATTTATTTATTTATTTGATTTATATCCCGCCCATCTGGTATATTCTATTTATTTGATTTATATCCCGCCCATCTGGTATATTCTACCACTCTGGGCGGCTCTCTTTGAGAGGGTCAACGTCGAAGTGGAGACTGGAGCTTTTTTATGCGATTGATGTTTGCGTGGCGGAGGAGATGGAGATTCATGACGTGGGTGTTTGGATTGGTCATACCGAGAAAAGCCTTGGTAGGCTTCCATGTGGAACGGGGGTAGCGTAAGGAAAAACATTTTCCATGTCAAATTGCTGGTATGCAGGGAAAAATGGAAATTGGTAGTACTGCCCGTACTGAGGCATACAAGCAGGTGGTGAAATATGTTTTCTTTTCTCCTTTCTTTTCCTGGGAGATTGTGGAGGAGTGTTTGGCTCCGAAGGTTCACTCTCATATGCCCACCCTGATGTAGGGCTAGAATGGGCCGTGGCCAGACTGGACGGAAGCTCAGTCACCAAATGGCCGGTTGAGAGAGGAGGGCTACCGGTCAGTCCCGGAGCCTGTGCAGGTGGAACATGCACATCATCCCTTTCCAAAGTTGATTCCACCGCCTCTCTCGAGGATTCCTCCAGGAAGGGAGATGGTAATATCTCTCTAGGAGGCTCGAGGTGAACTGATTTAACTTTTTTCGACTTTTTGGTAATCAGTTTTTCCTTCTTTTTCTTAGTTGCTTTTTGACCTCGATTAGTCTTTGGCATCGACATCGACCTAGGCTTAACAGACGTCTTGGATTTGTCAGACCCTTCCTTAGAATGAGGAGAGGGGGTCGTCTGGTCGGGAGCTGACACAGATGAGGTTTGTCGCTCTACCGAACCTTCGGGTGATTCAACAGCTGATGGAGCCAAAGTTGCGGGGTTCATAGCAACTTCCAAGAGGTGAGATCTAAGTCTCTGGAGTCTTTGTTTTAGTGCAGGTTTTTGTAAGGTTTTTACAAGCTGCACAGGACTGGGTCTGATGTTGTTCGCCCAGACAGTAAAGACACTTGTCGTGGCCGTCTGAGTACGGCACTTTACTGTTGCAGCCAACGCACCTTTTAAACGGAGCTGAAGAGGCCATAAATGGCGGGAAAAGAAAGGGAAAAATGGTTGAAGAGTCCGGGAGGGGGGAAAGGGTCAAAAACTGGGAGAGTAAAAACGAACAACTCACAGGGGATCGGAGATTAGCTGATTAGAAAAGAGGAAGTATTCAATCAAGCTGATAATCAAAAGGGCAAGTAGGTAATAAACGCTAGAAATAGCTCAGAAGTAGCTCTATTTTTCCTAAGAACCTTTCAGCACCGCGGAAAAAAGGAACTGAGGGGAATCTTGGGTGGGAGGAGCATGTACCTCATGGGGGATCATCCCATAAAATTGTTACTTTTAGCTCTAGAATATTCCAAGAATGTCAGCGCAGGCGCAGACAAGACCCATATGTGTGCATTCACAGAGGCCACGAAGAAGAACATCTATTTTCTTTAAAAAGAAAAGAAAAGAAAAAGAAATCTGTCACTGCCATGACTTTCAAAAAGAGGAGGCTTGTGACTGAAGCAGGAGGCATCTCCCAAATTTTGAGGTGAGCCGTCCTCCTGCTTAATATACGAGCTACAGTGGATATAAAAAGTTTACACACCCGTTAAAATGTCAAGTGTCTGTGATGTAAAAAAATGAGACAAAGATAAATCAGTTCAGAACTTTTTCCACCTTTAATGAGACTTATGAACTGTACAACTCAGTTGAACAACAAACTGAAATATTTTAGGTGGAGGGAAGTAAAAATAAAAAACTGAAATAATCACAGACACTTGACATTTTAACAGGGGTGTGTAAACTTTTTATATCCACTGTACCTGCTTTCAAACTCAATAGGGAGTTTCTGCAGATCAGCATAACAAAAACAGCTACGGAGATTGGAATAGAATGTAGAAGTATACTGGGATTCTGCTTTTCCTCAGAGGTATCTAACTCAGAGGTATCTTTCCCAGCTTTATGTTCACCTTGAATTTGTGTGATTGATTATGCTAAGAATGTGTGACTAGCTCAAGGTTACGAAGTGCTTTCAGGAGATGGTTATATCATGCAAATGCCTCATAAACTTTATGGAATTTTACAGAGAGTCTAGGCAATGTTGATTTCAACTTTCAATCCTTCCTGCTTCTTCCGTCTTTTTGTTTTCTATAAAGTGTTCTTCAAGGTTAGGTTTTCACTGTGCAACAGCACTGCCTCAGTCATGGTTTACGGGAAATGTCAGAGATGGGAAAAGTTAATTTTTGGGACAATTCCTAGAATATCCCAGCCAAATATTGCCAGTGAGAACTTCTGAGAGCTATAGTCCACAAAAGTCACTTTCTTATCTCTGCACAATGTCACCATCAATTTGCAGTGTTCCTATTTTTTTCCTATTTTTGCTCTTTCCTCCCTTATTTTATCTGGTTCACGAGAATGTATTAAATATTCTAGCAAAACATGCTTGGGAGGTTGTTTTTATTGCAGTTGATGTACTTATAGTAAAAGATGCAATCGCTGCAGAATTCCTTTTAATTGCAAGTGATAAGACCCTTTTGTCAAGAAACCCAAAATTCTGTTAAAATGGAACAGATGCACCAGAGATGGATAGATTTTTTAAAAATTATAACTCCCAAAACACTCTCTGATCATGCTGGCCGGGATGCTCCTGGAACTCTAGTCTAAAAATGAAACTTTTCCCCATCTCTGAATGTCTTTTGATTGGTCACTCTTTGTCTGGAAGCACCCAAATAAATGCCGTTGCTGACCATGAACTGGAATGCTGCCTTTGTAATACTAGCCCAACACATTTTTCCATTATGCAACTCTACTTCTCAACTTACTCTCTGCCAGGAGAGTTTCCAAATTATGCTTGTTTTTGAAGCCCTGATGTGGTTTTCTCGTGATGACACTTTTGCAAAGAAAGTTCAGCAGGAATGTGTGACTTGAAACCATTTGTTCTGGGTTTCTGTTTCCCCGACACTCCTCCTCCGGACAACAGGAGACATGTGGTGTTTCCCATTTGAATAGTTTGTCAGCACAAATGATCAGGTTACACCTGTTTAGGTTACATACTGCCTAGGAAACCGCTGGAGCTCTTTCTCGAGACTAGGGGCCGTAAAACTCTGTTTCTGAGGAAATTAAACATTAATTTTTAATGGTACCAGAAAAAACTGCTGTGTTCTCTGACAACCATCTGCTGCTGTACAGGTAAGTGTGCTTCCCGCTTATAACAGAGCACATGTAGATGTGTTCTTTTAAAAATTGCATGTAAGTAAAACTGTGTTTAAAATGTAAATTTAAAATGTAAGTATATTGCCTGCAATAAAAACAGGGTTGCAAACATGTTTTGCTAGAGCATGTTTAGGTTCTGAGGGAACACAGTGAAAATTGCGGGTTATAGAAAAGAGTACAGCTGGTAGTAAGGGTGCGACTACACTGGAAAACCAAGTCAGAGCACTTCGGGGTTTTTGTGATTTGATTCACAGCCTGTATTACATTTGAAATTGCAGTCAGTGCTCACAAAGGGGCTGTGGATTAAGGAGTTCACCCTTCATACCGGATGCAATGTGATCCACATTCCAGCCCCCCTTCTTTCCATCCTTCCCCTGGTCCTACTTCTGCCAATCTTTCCTTCCTCTGGTCCCACCTCTGCTAATCCTTTTATGTGGTGTAAGCATGGGAAATAATTATGATGACTCTGTGATAAGGTGATATGGTGATCCAGTGCTAATCTCACATATGTAAGAAATCTAAGTGTTTTTTAAAAATCGGAAGATAATCAGGGTTGAGGAAGGAATGTGGGGGCATGTTCCCCTGGTCCTGAACATCATGCCCATACTGCCTATGTCACCCAAACACCACCTGTAGACACACACACCCATCTTTACAGGAACATATCACAACTAACCATGCAAAGGAAAAAGACATTCAAATAGTTCTGGCTTGAAAAAGTAGAAGTCTCCCAGTGGCAGAGAAATAAAGCCATTTTGGCAGCAAAAAGAGCTGGACTGATTGAATCAGCCTTTGCACCATGTAGTCAATAAATACTTTGAATTCACCCATTTTATAAGTAGAACAAATACCATGGTATTTGACCATGTAGTTGCACCTTAAAGAACAGATGATTTCTGATCACTGGTTGATGAGAAACTTTAACACAAGCCCAAGGTTGGGTCATGCCGCCTGATTTTTTACATTTTTTTTCTTTTGTTGGGAATTTTAAAATGTTTTATCACTGGTCCCAATGAGACATCAATAGCTGTTCCTTGGTTGTCTTGAAAATAGTAAATAAACATAGCTTATTTTACAGGAAAGCAAGTGATGCAGGGGGTATTGCCTTCCACAAATTGCATGTTTTGTGCAAGAGCTTATAATTTAAGAAACAGCTATCAACATTGCATCAGGTTCAAAGACATCCTGCACTGCTCCACTTCTTGAGCATTTATTATGTTTTTCTTGTTTCTCTGGAGACTTTTTAAAAAATATATGATTTCTGAAAATTATATTCATAAATGAATATAACTTTGTAATTTTTTTCCTTCTCCTTTATTTTGGCAAGAGACAGTTTTTCTCTTATCAGAGAGGATAGGCCTGCTTCACTGTCCTAAGACTCAAAGATTTCCTCAGCCATACTCGATCCCTTCTTTTTAAGCATTTTTGACTAATTTAATCAGATTAATGGGAACATTACAACTGCTCGTCTTTTAATTAAGCTTGTTATGTGCAGACTTATGTGTTATGTGCAGTCCTGGTTTTAAGAGGAAGGCAAAATATAAATAGATCAATATTTATTGGTTGGCCACTTGCCAAGGACCCATGGCATAGCAGAAAACCATTTGAGAAGATCTACTTGTTCTCTTTACCATTGTAACCTACTGTCTTTTCATTCCAGTACAGACAAGAGTGGTAGGATCAAGACAGAATGGTAAAAGATTGACTGTCTACCTGGCAAATGAGCAGGTGGTAATGATAATGGGGGGGGGGGGGGAGAGAGAGAAGTAAGAACAGGAGTAAGAACAGCTGGCAGTAACAGTGGTAAGAAGGTAGTCTCTTTGAGAGGTCAGTTCCAGGTTTCTTGCCAAAGTGCCCTTTTCAAGCCTGAAGCTGGCATTGAAATCTGCTCTAATATGACCCAAAGGATACTGTATGGAGCCCCATATGATGCTTATGTTGAAACACCAGTGATACCTGTGCAATACTTTGTTTATTTAGCTGTTTTCATTTTTCAAATGTGGTCGCTTGAGTTTTGAGTGAAAGGAACAAAATCTCAGAAATATTTATCAAATGTGCCGTACACCTTTTCAAAAAAGAATTCTGTGTTGCCTACTCTTCTCCCACTGCATGCTGCAATTTTTTAATGAGCGTAAGCTGGGTTCTTCCGTCAATTAATCTAGCATCATATTTACTATGTAATAACTGACAGGCACGTACCATCATCATTATAGATCAACTAGTATAAACAATGCTATCAAGTTGCCAGAGAGCAATCCTTTCTGATGAAGATATATTACAAATAAAGTAGAGGGGTTGGTCAAGTTTGGTTACACTTGCTGCTTGTGATCTAAGGTGCTGCTTGTAAACCACTACTGCCATCAGGTCTTACTACTGACCAGATTGGCTTGGGCTAGTGAGAAATGGAGTCCAGCAATATTTGATGGGCTAAATTTCCCATATTCACTCCAGGGAATGTTTGCAGATTGCCAGCTATTCCCGTCCCTTCTATCCCATTCCAACAACGAATAAGCTGACAAATGCAAATCAATTTACATTCACAAATGCAAAGCAAATACAGAGTTTGCTTCCTGCCCATCTAATTCATTTGCAGTTTCTAAAATAAGAATTGAGGGGACAGAGAGATTACTTGGAAAGTTCATCTTATATGCACTTCTGCATAAATGTATATGCTTCTGTGATCAGAAGAGGACATGCACATAAGATGAACTTCCAAGTAACCTCTCTGTCCCCATATATATATGAAATGTGTATTACATTTTCTTTCTTACCTTCTGTGCCATGTGTGGAAGTTTTCATATGAGACAGGGGACAAGTTGAATGATTATTCCAACTAAAGTCTGATATAGACTGAATTATGCCCTCACATGGAAATATCCAGGGCTTTATCTTCTCTTTAGCATGATTTCAGGTCTTCCTGGGGATATTGTTAGCTCCAGAATATATCTTGAGATCAAAGCAGGTCTCGTTTCTGCCCACTTCTCCAATAGTGTCTGATACAACTGAATATGTGAATCCTAAATCTGTCTCACCATAAAGAAGCTTGCCATGATTACTGCTGCATGAGACTGCAGCACTGATCTTGTGCTGGCAGAAGAAGTCAACATGCTATAAGGCAATTCTAAAAATAAGACTAGCCAAAACAAAAAATTCTAACTTTTAAACTGGACTTTA
Source organism: Intellagama lesueurii (assembly GCA_037013535.1). NCBI lineage: Eukaryota > Metazoa > Chordata > Lepidosauria > Squamata > Agamidae > Intellagama > Intellagama lesueurii. Next base: position 245,334,802 of record JBAJHW010000001.1, on the reverse strand, counting down.
CTACCATTCACAGAGACCAAACACGGGAAAATGAACCAGACTTCATTTTTCATCAGTTAAACACTGTTAACCAGTTAACAAGTTCTCTGTCGTTTTTATGTGCTGTCAAATTTCCACATTTCTGCCTCCAGAGATAGTTCAGGCTTGATTTGATCTAGGACCCACTTGTTTGTCTTTCTGGCCATCCAGGATATCTACAAAGCTCTCCCCCAGCACCACCTTTCAAATGATTGGTTTTTTTTTCTGTTTGCTTTCTTAACTGACCTACTTTTATACCCATACATGGTGATTGGAAATATAAGAGTGGGGATGATGTTGGTCTTGGGTGCCATTGACACATCCTTACTTTTGATTATCTTTTCTAGTTCTCTAGGTATCAAAATGCCTCCATGAAATGGTAAGAGAGCACAAGAGTATCCTGTAGACTATCTTGACTGCTGACATAGGTGTTGTGAACATTCAGGTTGCCCTTTGCTATGTAAAGTTTGGCATCCTTTTCCCTGCTGGCAACACAGGCACAATATTGTGCAATATTGGGCCATTTCACGGCAGTCTGCATCATGGATGCAGAAGCACAATATTTCACATTCATAAACCAAGGTTTTTTGAAGAATTGAATAATATCTCTGTCTCATCTTGTACCGCTTAAACAAACACAAAGTCGTGAAAGCCTATATAACAATTAAAGAGCTGCTGTTTTAACTACTGGAACAAGTAGGAGTTTCACGACAACAGCAGAGTAGGCATCAGAAGCACAGCAGAAAGAGGTGGGAGAGTGAGGAAATACTGTGTAGTGACAAAATAGTGCCACCTAGCAGCAAAAAGTAGAACTGAAAAATAGTCTGTCACATTCACACCATTATCCTAAATGTGATCTAAACCAAGCTTCACTAAGAGTCCAATTAAACAATACAGTTAGAAGGTTGTTAGAAGTGGAAGTTCCTTTGGAACTCAAAGACCTTTTGTTTGTTATAACACATGATTTCACTCAGTTTTATATCTTGCATTTCAGCATGATTTCTTTTACAATTGTCATTAGAAGGTAAACATGGGCTTGCTTGTGTGTGTGATATGTCATGAAGTCAGGACCAACTTACAGCAACCCTCTTAGGGCTTACAAGGGAATGTGTTTTTTTTTACAGTTCCACCTCCCGAGAGAGTTTCCATGGCTGAGCAGGAATTTAGTCATAGCCCATCACTCTACTGATTACACCACACTGGATATCTATATGGGCTTACTTACCAAGTCAGATTGCCTAGGATCCTACCTTTGAGAAAATTACATTTGGATTGTCAGCTTATATATGCAAGCTGAGCACCCTCCCTAATTTGATCCTGAATTCAAAGAAATGTTCTATTCTGTGCCAAAGAGAAATGCCCCATTTCTCCAACATTGATTTCAAGCAGCTACTATTCTATTGCTAAATGATTTGATGAATGTTTTAAACACTCATGCTCCATTAAGGGGCATTTTGGTCCCTCTGAACCAGGTTCTGTTTCAGATTCCATACAGAATGTGACCTACAGCATAGCCATTCTGCCAGTCACCACAAAGAGGTGTAAAGAATGTCCCCCAACTTTCAGTCATTTACCAGGTTTTTTATTTTATTTTAAAAAAAGTACTCGGACATAAATTGTCCCAATATACATATATTCTTTTTTGTGACTGATTTTTTTGTATTCTACACAAAAACAACACAAGGAAGTCCCCACAACCTGGTGAACTTCTCATGCCCTCTCAGGTACCCCAGCATTAAGCATTATAGCAATGGTATGAGATAGACATGTTATTGTGCTGTCAGGACATTTTACTCTGAATAAGCTTAACAGAATAACCTCAGGCATCTGGATGATCTAATGGGGAAAGGGGACGGTATGTTATTTCTAGTGTAGCAAGAGGAAGGTTAAGTGAAAGTGAAAAGAATTTTAACTCAATTCCAATACTCTGCCCTTCTGGACAAGCCACCTCTGATTGCTCCTCTAATACTGGATGACCTGTCAATATAGCATCCCATGAGCCATTACTGATAGGAGGGGATAGTCCAAACAAAAGGTTGTAACTTTTGAATGGGTTCTTGAATCAGCCTCATATTTTGAAGAGTGGTAGTAGTAGAGCTAGGGTTTTCTGTCCCAAATTTCGAGACGTACTGTTGAAGTTCCAATTTTTATTTTTAAAAAAATGTTCCCGCTCCGTCCTCTCATTTCACTTCCAGGTTTTGGAGGTGCATAGTGAATATTGCAGTTGTTTTTCAAATGCCTACCACTGCTTCCTGGGGAAAAATTCTCATTACATGCTTTTTAAAATGTGGAGTTGATCTGCCCTGTTATGAAGTTACATATCCTTAAAAATGGTCACTTTGCATAGAAAGTCTTTCATAACATCTTGCTGTACATGATTAAAGTCTTCCTTAATAATTACCCATACTTCTTGTCTGCACTTCAGAAAATTAATGACTCTCGCTGAGGTGAATGGGCCTTAAGTCTGGGCAAGATGGTAGATTGTCCAGACTTCAATTTTATCATGGGAATAAGTACCATTGAACTCAAACACGAACACACACGCAAACATAGGAGGACCTAAAGAGAGAAAAGAAGTCAAATAAGGAGATCGATAGAAGCAGTCTTCAAGAGAATGGCAGATAAAGGGTAAGTCACAGGAAGGAAGGGAGGGAGAACAAGAGTGACATAGTGAGGAGACATGGGACACAGAATAATAGAGCAGGAAAGAGGAGATAGAAAGCTTCTCTGAAATGTTTCTTCAGCTGTAGTAATACATATGAAGGGTGAATGAACCACTGTCATTTTATGACTGCACACAGAAGTTCCATCAGAGTTCCTGATGATAACTCAGCTGGCCATACTTCCACACAGTATTTCTTCTAAGCCTTTGGAGAACTTTCAGAAAACAGCCATGACAATTGCTTTGGTTATTTAACTGATGAAAAAAGGAGTCTGGTTCTGGGATTTTCCCTTGTTTAGTGTCACTCTGTGAATGGTTGAGCATAAGAGGGGATTCTGTAGAACATCCCGATAGCTATAACTGGAGTCACCAATATTCAGGCTGGCCTTTGCTATGTAAAGCGTGCCATCCTTTTCCTGCTAGCAACATAGGCATCTTACCCTCTTTCCCTGAAAATAAGCCCTAGTATGATTTTTCAGGATGCTCGTAATATAAGCCCTACCCCAAAAATAAGCCCGTTAAGTGAGACCCCGCCCTCCACCATGGTGCAGCAACCAGAAGATGACATGACTGTATTTGAATAAATGTAGATTGTTGTACATGAAAAAAATAAAACATCCCCTGAAAATAAGCCCTAATGCGTTTTTGGAGTGAAAATTAATATAAGACCCCGTCTTATTTTCGGGAAAACATGGTACTTGCATTGCTAGCAGTAAGGCAATGTCAGGTCATTTCATAGCATTTTGAATCATGGACACAATATATCAAATCTATAAGCCAAAAATTAATTTTTTTATGAAACTGGTTCAGTTGGATTGAACCAGTCATTTGATTCAGTGTTGATCTCCTGTGTTGTGCTTTAAAAGGATAATCATATATTGTGCATTTATTTTATCACAGTGCCTCACCCTTCGTGAAATAGTTACAATGAGCTGGGGATTTCTACGAGATATTCTAAGTGGAGTGAATAAATATTCAACTGGAATTGGCAGAATCTGGCTGGCTATTGTGTTCATATTCCGTCTGCTTGTCTATGTTGTGGCAGCCGAACATGTTTGGAAGGATGAACAGAAGGAGTTTGAATGTAACATTAGGCAACCTGGCTGTGAAAATGTATGTTTTGATCATTTCTTCCCAGTTTCCCAGATCAGGCTTTGGGCCTTGCAACTGATTATGGTCTCCACGCCATCACTTCTTGTTGTGCTCCATGTTGCCTATCGAGAGAGCAGGGAAAAGAGACACGGGACAAAGCTGTATAAAGACCCAGGAAGTATGGATGGTGGATTGCTCTGTACTTATCTCATCAGCCTTCTTTCCAAAACAGGATTTGAAATTGGTTTTCTCTTTTTGTTTTACAAGCTGTATGGTGGATTCAATGTTCCCCGTCTTGTGAAATGTGACATGAGCCCATGTCCCAATACTGTTGATTGCTATATATCCAAACCCACGGAGAAGAAGGTCTTTTTGTATATTGTGGTGGTGACATCGTCTTTATGCATAGTCTTAAATGTCATTGAGTTCAGCTATTTGATTTTCAAATATTCCATCAAATGCTGTTTGAGGAGTTACATCAAGAAAGCTCGAGACTCCAAACATGATCACAAAAAGCTGAATTCTATAGATAACAATGGATCAACCTCATTTTTTGGCAATGACTCAACCACTGTCTTCAGTTTCCATGAAACAGACAAAAAGAAACCCCTGCCCACCAGCCAATATGAAGAATAAAAGGACACAATAAATGAAATGTATTTTAATGACTTTAGAAAATCTTAAAACAGCTTGAGGTTTTTAACCAGCAGGCTGTGTATTTATATTTCTCCAAACACAGGAAATTATTTAAAGTATACCATGTTTGATTAACAAGGATCTAAAAACTGATGTTTCCCTTAAGCTGATGTATCAACATTCATGTTTATGCTGAGCTTATTGTACAGTTTAAATACTTCAAATATTTTGACATAATTAAAAAACAAATGTACTGTCTTGAAGATGCTTCAGGCTAATGAGAAGAGACAAGACAGTACCCTTTGAACCACCTTGCTACTGTTTGTCATAAAAGGTGAGAATCTTATTGGCTACTTATAAAGTACAATGATGTAAACTGCAGTGGGAAATTGGCATTGACTCAATTTGTGCCACTTTGTACACAGGTGCTGTGTGGAACCTTCCCCCGCTCCATCCCTGGCTGGCTGGCCCACTCACAATTTGTCGTGTGCCACCAGGGTCCTCCTCCTCTGGCTGTGCTCCAGTGTGAGCAGGAGCTTGGGAGTCCTCCTCCACTTAATGGTTGGCTGCTGGAGGAGGCAGGGAAGGGCAGCCTGAGCTGCTGCCCAGACTGGAGTGCTGCCACAGGAGGAGGACCCTGGCAGCACATAATGAATTGATAGTGGGCCAACCAGCCCAGGAGGTGGGGTGGGGGAGGTGCTGCACAGACAGCTTTGTAGAAAGCATGAATTGAGTCATGCCCATCTTTAGCCACTGGTTAACACATCTTGTGACCAATTACATTAGTTGGTGCACAACAAAGGACACAAGCAGCAAACTGTTAAAAAGTGGCAACCCATCACTGCAATTTATGCCACTGCACTTGCACAGGCAAAACTAACCAATAGGGTTCTTCCTGCAACAAAAATCTGCAAGTGTCCTGTGGCTTACTGGGTTCTTCATTAAGGATGGACAATTCTTCAGGTTATACCTCTCACATCCACCACAGTGCTCATATAGGTTTTGCAATGGAAGCTGCTGTCATTTTACCTGGAATTTCTGCTTCCCACAAAAATGACAGTGACTCCTGTTGGTTGCCTTCTGCAAGAGAAGTATAAATGATTATGACATCTTTGTCGAGAGTCACAAAATTCATTCCCACTCTGTTAAGGGCATAAAGTAGTGGATGGAGGGTTGGCTTTGCCACTTCCATAACACTCTATTTTTGACACAGATTCTTTAAATTATTCAGCAAAATCCATTTAAAAAAAGAATTGAATATATAAAGCATCATATTGAAAGCTATTAGACTGGTTACTATTATTTATTATTACAATAAAAATATGCACAGATAATAGAATGGGAAAGGAAAAATGGGAACTCGAGGCTATGTTAGGATTACTGTGGGGGAACTTAACCCAGATGAAACATTTTTTTTAATCAGTAGAAAAGCCAGAGAAAGGATAGCCAGCAGGTTGACTACAGAAGCACTCCCTTTGAAGATAAGGTGTGCTGACTGAGTGGTTCAGCCTGAATCCAGCTTTACTTCCAGCTGGCCAATTTCATTAAAATTTCTGACAGTAGCCCCAAATACTTTTGCATTAAAGCCCTTCTTGAAGAAGGCACATGCATACTTTGGCCACATCCAAGTTAAGCCTATTGCAGTGTACAAATTGTGGCTCATGACCATTCTGCCCCTCCTCCCAAACCGAGGAAGTGAGCCATCCATTACTATATGTGGGGACACTTTTGAAGCGCTCACAAGTTTAACTGTTGTTGGACCTCACTATATAAAACAAATTGTTTTTAGTTTTTGCTGGTCAATATCATTTTCCAGTTTGTTCCCGAGCATGATTTACAGTTCTGGTTATTGTCTTTAAAAGCCTGCATGGCTCGAATCCAGCACTTCCATTTAATTCTACCTATTTAAGAGTTTCAGAACAGGCTCTTGCTTGACTTTCTGTTGCCACAGAACACACCAGTCTCTATAAATGGTGTAGTCTCTGGACCTCTATTCCTCAGTTTGGTCCTTCCATGTTATGTCTTGTAAAAAAACACTTCATGTCAATGTTTATTAAAACAAAAAAGTATGATTAATTCCTGCCTCTATGATATTTGTGTGCCGTCAAGTGAAATCCAGACTTATGGTGACCTGTTTCCATGGTTTTCTAGGTAGAGAGTACTCAGAAGTGGTTTACCATTCCCTTCTTCTGGAGGTATCCTGGAATTGTGCATGGCCACATAGGCTGGCTCTTCTGGGAGGCACAGTGGGAAATTGAACTTCCAGTCTCTGGCTCTGCAGAGCTATCTCAACTTACTAAGCTATCCAGCCAGCCTCCTGCCTTTATATTGGACTGTAAAATGTTACAACTTGTTACAACTTTTGTAACAACTTTTTAAAATTGCTTGGTTAATTTGCTTATATTTTGCTATGTGTAAATTGTGTTTTGTTTCTAAATGATGGTGAACTGCGTTCAGCAGAAAAGTTGCATAAACATGCTAACATAAACAATTTTCTAAAGTCTCCAAATACATTTGGAGTAAAAATGCAAAATGATGCAGGTAAACTTTATTAAGAAGATCCACCTTTATATCCTGCCGTATGTAGACCCTATAAACATCTACAGCTGTTTTCCTTTAAACCCCAGCTCATTATCTCTTTTGTTTGGTTTCACCTCTTGCTCCATTTTGGCTGGAGGTAGAAACTGAAGTTGGAAACTCACGTTGGGCCATTTGTAATATTAGAAATGACATCCCCATTGAAGTTCTGGATCACATGCTACCTATTTTCCTTTTCTTAGGCATCAATACAGAGAAATGAAAGTTTTCATTCCTTTTTCAGTTAAGTCCAGTAAATACTTTGATTGTATTACCCATAAACTTTGGTTATAGTGTTAATTGTAGTTAAATAAAACAAGTCAACTGCTAACTATAGTTAAGATCCTGGCTTGTTTCTCTAAGCCAGAGGTAAGCAATGTAGTGCCTTACAGCTGTTTTCATTACAACTCTTACCAGACACATCAACCAGGGTCAGAAATTCTGGGAGCTGTAGTCCAAACATCAAAATAAGCATAGCTACTTGAAACAAAACAAAGCCTTTTAACCTCCTGTGTGGCTGTGCTGGAGAAGGAATAAGGGGAACAAAATCTGAGGGTCAGGCAAATAATGTTAAATTGTGATTTAGCATTAAGTGTGAATACAAATTTTAAGCCCTGAAAGGAATCCATTTTTGCATATATTATTTCACAAAGTACCATGTATACTGATGGTGCTAATTATATATAAAAACCACTTATTTTCAAAGTAAAGCTACTAAATTAAACTTACAATAGGTGTAAACCTGACAATCTCTGCATCAACTCAGTTGTTAAACAGAGAAATTACTAGAAACATACTGAGAAGACATAGATTTTAAGTACCACTGATGCACAAGCCCAAATACTTACATTTATGCATTTGGTTTATTCACTAGTATGCCCAGTATAGAAAGCAAGAGTCCAGAAGAAAGCCGTTCTTGCTCAACTGTACTATTTTAAACAGGAGAAAATGCTCCATAAATGCTCCCCCACATAAATCTCATACTTCCTGCTCAAAATATTAGCCGCCAGTCACAAGTGCAGTGTGCTTTCAAAATGCAACGGCCACCTACAATCCAGAGTTAAACAGTCCAGCAAGACCTACAACACATCTATTCTTAATGGCAAACCAGAGCACCAAATAGCTTATCCAAGGATGTATCGACAAACTTCAGGAGAACGGGACTCTTAAGTAAGACTTAAAGAAATGTTGAAAGCACTGAATAAAATACTTTACAAAAATGTCAGGAAAAATGAGTCACTGCTGCAGGTAGTTCTAGCTAAAATATTAAACCAAATTACCTTTTTGTTACAAAAACATGCATATAAAATCCCCATTATTGTCTTTTACAGTAATATGCTTATCATCACCTCCAAGTCACACGTAAGCTTGCAGGATATCTCCACTATGTGTGCTACTTCAGCAAGTCTACATCAAAGAGTTTTTTGCTGAAATACCTAGAATGTGCAAATGGCTCTGACTGGCATTTCCATGATATACTGCTCTTATCTAATAGCGGGACAAGCAAAGAGCAGCTTGTACAATCTCAGCGACCTGTCCTTCCAATGCCACACCACTCCAACTTTCTAGTTTGTGTGGGAGCCCTACTGAACAGCTGTCATACAGGGCTGTACTGGGAAGCGGAAATAGCCCCAAACTGGGTAAAGAATCTTGAGCCACAGACAACTCCACTTGCAAGATTCTTGCACCTCATTTCAGAAGTCTTCACTACCACTGCTAGACAGAGCCTGTAGAATTAATTGCACACTAAAATGAAGGCATTATAATAAAAGTAAAAGAATTGGGACTGAATGACATTTTAAACATTGAAGTTTCAGCCTTCATAAATTTATAAATCCAGACCTTTTATAGCACCACATAATCCAAACGCATGGATGGAACATGGAAAGCATTTCTTTACATTCCCCTAGGGGTTCTCTAAACTGTTGAAAGATTATGAGATTTAAGAGCTGCCAATATAAAAAATGTGTTTGAGGATATTTCCAGCCACTTTCCCAGTTTCTGGTGCTTGTCTTAAAATTCACCCTACCTCCACTTTAAATCAATCTGTGGTGTTAAATGCATAGTGCAGAGGCTGTTCCTACACTGAGCCAAAAAGACCTAAATGTAGTACTGGAGGAAAATATACCAACTACACAACTGACCCATATGTCCTTTGCACCTGGGCAAACACAAACAATATTCTACTTATGGTAACTGCTGAGAACCATCTATTGTCCACAACTGTCCATAATACTGAGTATTATTAAAAATCCCTAGATGACCCATTTCAATGCTTTAAAAACAAAAATGAATTCCTCTCATAGGTTCTTCCCATCCATGTCTGACAACCCCTCATATAGTTATATATTTTGCACTTACCTAGATGATCTAAATCAATGGTATAGATGATAAATCCGAAAATATGTTTCCTCCCCTGCCCCCAGGTTATTTGCTAGATCAATGCATTTTCATATTATGGACTCTTCTCTGAAGGAATTTGCCCATACCCCCTGACTTTTCTCAACGGAGCCTACTGTAATAGATCAAGCCATTTTGAAAGATTCCCAACTCCAAATCTCAAATACCTACTTTTCCTGAAGCTAGGTGTCTTCCAAGGCTGGGATGCAAAGATAGCTATCAGGAGGATGGCCTATGCGCAGGTAAGAGAGCACCAGTTGCATGTTATTTGTTCTTTTTGCCAATTTGTTCTAAAAAAAGTATGTGCACTTAATACTTAACTTGGAATTATCCAAAATGAAAGGCAATACTGTACCCATTAAATGAGGAAAAGTTCACAGATAATAAAATGAATCTCCTGATTAATTTTCTCTACAACATCCTTCCATGTGTAGCTAGAATCCGTTTGACATTACATGATAGACAAGTCTTTCTATTTGTATCAGACATACGTTTATAGAAAAAAGAAAATTGTTCATATTCTTGTATATGTTCATGTGCACGAACACACATACATTTGGAGCTCAGAAATATTAATACATTTCCAAACTTCACACATACATTGCATTTGACTCTACCAAACTCCTATTTTATTATACTGACATGAACAATGATGAAAAAAAAAATGTCTTTCATAACTACATTACCAGAGGTGGAGCTTCCAGAGCATGAATGTATTTCTTGCCCGAGTGAACTTTTACTAATGCTTGGAAAAACAGAGCCTAGTTCTCACAGGGTAATCAATAATAAGGCCTACCCTTCTCTAAATCTACAGTAGTTAACTAAGAAGGCAGACCACACAATTTCAATGATCAACCTCATGGCCTCTGCTAAATACATTTTCTTCTCCTACTACTTCCTTATTTTGTTGCTGGGAATGATGTCTTCCTAGAATACAGGCCATCTTGAGTGACACCCTCTCTTATAAACATAATCTCATCTTCTATTCAAATGTTCACAGTGTGGTGCTGTGGATAGGGTGGTGGACTAGAACTCTGGAGAACATGGTTTGAATCCCCACTCAGCCATGGAAACTGACTAGGGGAGTGGAACTGGTAAAACCACTCCTTCAATTTCTTACTTACCTTGAAAGCACTGTTAGGGTCACTACAAGTTGGTTCTGACTTGATGGCACAATTGTGTTTCTAATGCTATTGTACTAATTACATATTCTGCAAATGGCTTTTATGATTCAATAACCAAATTAAACTTAAAAATCCATTCCTTACAAAAGATCATTTCCAAAGCAGGGTTGTAGACATTAACCTATACACCAATGTAAAATTTCAAAAACAAAAAAGAACCTTGGTAAGATAACATGTATAAAACAAGAAATGAAATGTGATTTTATTTAAGGCAATACTGGGCTACTTCACAAATCACCACCTCAAATATATACACTGCTCCACGCTACTAATTTTCTATCACATTCACGATGGGTTATTCAATACCAAAATGTTTTTTAATTCTCCAGTGTCAGCAAACTATTTAAATTTTACATTTCTATTATGGAAGTGGAAGAGTTTTAGATCCAATTAAAAGCAATGCAAATGCGGTTGAGGAAAATGTTTTGATAACTATAGCTGTATAATATCCAAAGACAGTGGATATTTCAAGTTACAAATACAACTGGGTCAGTATGTTTTTTAACCAAGTGTGATCTCATCAAGCTCCTCTGCTGCAAAATAAACTGGATATGGTAGACTTACCTAATTTTTACTTCAAAAAGTTCTAAGTTTAAAATAACATTTTTAAAAACTTGATCACTTATTTACAAATTAAAATTCGAATATAAATGTGTCATTTAATATTTCAGACTTACAGACTGCTGGTTGCAGCACATGATTTACAATAATAAATATATACAAAAACGTATCTACAAATAAAAAGTACTGTTACATATGAGCAGTGACCCGGTGAAAGATACCACAGACAATTCACAAAGAGTTCAGTCATGGAAAAGGGCAACATTCGATAAAAAATTGAGGTTTTGATTACTTATTTACAAAACTGAAACAATGATTCTGTTCCAAGTCCCATAGGGATAAAAACAAAGAAATTTACATGACAAGTGTCATGATTCTGCTAGGTTAAATCACTTCAAAATAAAACCTTAAGAAACAGTATCATGCTCAATGGCTTCCTAATTTAAAAAAATGCAGTACAGGTCATGTTTAGACATCAATCAGAATGAGTCCACTCATATTACCTGATTATTTTATAATCTCTGGATTTGAATCTAATTGTCCATCAAGTCTTATCAGACTGACAATAGGTTTCATTTCCTGAAGCTGCTTTAACACAAGCTCAGTGCAATCTTTAAAAGTCTTGTCTAAAACTATTTTTACAGTACCACTACACTGAAATTGTGATGGGTTAGCAAACAGTACATAGGTTTCATTTTCAGAACATGATCGTGTTCTTGGACAAGAGTTCTTGTCAGTAGATTTTCTCGAGTTTGAATGGGAACCTTTCCTGGTTCCACAGTTAGAGTTCCTCTCTGTATTTCTCTTTTGCTTCACTGCAGATTCTTCAAGGAACTTGAGAAAAGATACTTCAAATCCCATAGGCTTAAATGAACTCCAGTCAAAAGCTGAAGATGGCTCTTCAGTAGTTTGAACATCAACAGCAGTTTCTTCCTCTCTGTGCATGCTACTTAGTTCAACAGCCAAAATTTCTTCTTGCTTCCCAACTTTTCTCTTTTTAGTCTGAGACAGATTTTTTTCTTTGCTTACTCTTTTTAAATTACCATTTATGTTTTGTTTTTCTGAAAGGCAAGGATTAGTTTCTTGACAGTCACTATTTATATCAGAAGAGACCTTTGCATGACTCTCCAAACCTGCAAGATCCTCATTAATAAGTTTAGTAATGAAGAGTTCTGCTAGCTCATCTACTTCATCCTTCTCACTCTTTTCAGGTTCTTTTTCTGCCAATGGTAAAGGGGGTTTCAAGTCTTCACAGGCCTCTGTCGACTGTGGCTGCAATTCTTTTACATCACATGCTTCGTTCTCAATCACGTCACCCTGTGAAGATGCTTCTTTCTCAGCAGAATTGTCTGCATACTTACTGCAGATAATTAAGAGATTCCTGTTTTGTGAAGTAAATGCTTTAGACAACTTGTGACACTTATAATGCCTAATTATATTATTCTCACTCGTGACAACTGATGAACATCCTTTTATCATACAAGGATACTGTGTAATAAGTCTATTTGTGCATTCAGACAAGGCATCATCTCTAGTTTTTATTGAATACACATATTTTCCACATTTCAAAGAATACGCATTATTCTCAGGAATCTGCTCTAATTTAAAGTTTTTGCTTTCTACACAAATAGCTTTCCTTCGCCTAATCCTAATTATTTTATTTCCACTCCTTCCTGTCCTATACTTTAATCCTTTATGCTTGATCTTCATGGTTTTTTCCTGATTAGCTTTTATTGAAATATTTTCCTGACCTGGTGTCAGGAACCGTCGAGGTCTTATTAAATGGTCTTTATGTCTGTCATTATGTTTATTAAAAATGTGCCGCAAAAGATTAGACCTTGTTGCATAAATACGGTCACAGCCTTCACAGTCACACTTATACATGCCATCCTCTGTTTTGGTTTGCTTTACCTTTATTCCATGATCTGTCTCAAGATGCATGATATAATTGGCATATGCTGTAAAAGATGATTTGCACTCAGACTGATCACAAGGGAATCTTCCAACATCCACAGCTGACCTCATGCTCCCAATTTCTTCTGGCGTCATCTCATGAAGTTTCATGTAGTGTTGAATAAGACTAGTGACTTCTTGAAAGATCCTAGAACAATTTCTAATCTCACATCTGAATTCTTTTATTGTTGTTTCAGTTTCATCACAATGTTCTTCTTCTTTATCAAAATCTTCTTCTTTACTCGGCTCACTTTCCTCTTCTGCCTCCAGAGAGAATGAAGGAAGATCAGATTTATGCACAGCTTGGTAATGGAGAATTAAGTTCTGTTGTATTGTAAAAGCGGCAAAACAGCCTTGATGTACACATCTGTATGGTCTGTATGGACTGTAAGTAGCAGGGAATTCCAGAGATTTGTTTACTGGTTTTTTGTGTTTTCTTTCTTCCTTTTCCTTTCTATGTCTTCTTACCTTGTATAACTTTGGTTGCACCTGCATGCTATTAAGTGGGGCAACACTCTGACATTCTGAAGGAACTGGAAGAACTTGGGGAGGGTTTTCCAATTTCTCAGGAGCATTAAGAATACTTGCTGGCACCACCCTTTCTGGTATCATCATTTCTGGAACCTTCACATATTCTCTGTGTGTTTCCTCCTTTACTCCTAGTTCTTCAGTCAACCCTGATTCATTTTTATCCTCCAATAGAACACATGGTAATTTTTTTAGTTCAGCAGCCCTTGACGCTAGGCTTGCACTTCTGGTTTGGGATCTTCTTCCATATGGCCTTTTTAGCTTTAATTTCACCATCTCCTCTGTTGTAAAGTGATGTACCAGCTGACAGTGGGCTCTGAGGTTAGAATTTCTTGTAAATGTTTTTGGACATGAAGCCACAACACATTTAAATGGAGCATATTTCAACTGGTGTTTCTTAATTTCTAGTATCATTTCTGCAGTATACTGATGTATTTTGCTATAATGTTTGAATAATGCGTCTTTTGTCATTGCACTGTAATTACAGCCTGGTACCTGGCACATAAAAGGCTTATGGATTTTTTCACCAAAGGGAGGATGTGCTTCTAAAGATGGCTGGACAAGAGATGTGTTCTCAGTTGTTACAACCGGAACAATCTGGGGCAGCAGAGCATTTGCTGGAAGACAGTTAATTATGTTGTCCAATAATTGATCTGATGTTTCACCTTCTAATTTCAACTTTTTCAAGCCTTCTAAAATTTCTATAATCTGACTATCTTCTTTATGAGAGGTTTCTGAATGAGAAAGGTTAGTGTTAGAGAGGGTGACACTCTGTGTGTACTGAGGAGGGCCAGATGGTTTAACAGTAAGTGAAGGGTTTTCAGAAGAAAAATCAACAGCTGTGATCTGTGGTTTTTGCAATGATTCAATTGATACCTCTTGCATTTCAGTTTTAACTTCAATCATCTGGGAATTCATTGCTGTTTTAATTATTTCAACAGTCTTCGCAAGATTTTGGATACCATTATCTTCTAATGTTTCTAAGCTGGCGTTTTCTGGAATGCAGGAAACTACAGTGACATGAGAGTCGCTATTTTCAGATTTCACTGCTAAAGGAGCTATTTCTGCAACAGTTTCATGACTAGTTTTGACATTCTCTTTGACACTGGCAGCTAATTCACTGTCCACATTAGTTAGTTTCTGTGGAAGATTTTCCATTAATACTTGAGCCTCACAGTTTGCCAATATATTTGACTGAAAGTCCTCTGTGGATATTTGCATACTTCCTTCAACACTTCTAGCTAGAAGTCCCAATGCTGTTAAATCATTCATTACCAACTTCTGTGAACTATCAGGAGGCACAACTGAAGAAGGAGTTACTTTTTTCTTTTTCTTTGAACCACTGATCCCTTTTTTATTCAAGTTACACAAATCTGAACTTTTGACAGTGCTTATGACTGAAACTCGCGAAGCATTACTTCCAAAATTATGTATTGTGGCAGAAGATTTAGAAACCATACTGGAACATAAACCATTTTCCAAAGTCTTGAATAATAAATCATCTGGAAGTACTGGCAAACTGTTGCACTCTTCTACTGAGGAAATTTTGGTGTTCAATGTTCTATTTTGGTCTGTTAGCAAGGTAGCTGGGTTGCAGACTGTTGGCAACAAAGGTGACACACCTGGACTTGGCAAAACTGTTGCACTTATTTGAGTACTATCTGTAACACAACTTGTTGTAGTTACGTGTGGTAATATTTCTGTAGGGTCAAAGGTACTTGGAATGCCTGCAGTTTCCAAGGCCTGTTTGATAATTTCATTTCCTTCATCATTCTCATTTGCATTGAAATTAGTCATGTTGGTCCGTGGAAACAAGTTCTGCAAAAAAGAAGCTGACCGATTTTCAGTAGCAAGAAGCTGTAGGAATGATGGCTCTTTAAAACATGCTTCTTGATTAAAAGCAGATTCCTGCTGTTGCTGCAAGCTTAAAGCATTTGAAGAAAGAATCATACTGGCAAGAAGAGAAGATTGCCCATTAAGTTGTAGAGCTTCAGGAGAAATTTCTGATTCGTCCAGAGGTTTACAGTAGGATCGTTTAGAAAGGTGACCACCAAGTGATCTGGGATTGGAAAATACTCTGTAGCACCTACTACAAATAAATTTGCCATCCCTGATTATTGCTGGCCATTTTGCTCTTTTGTTGTGCTTTGGCTTTTTGTCTTTTCCATCTGAACCACGCCTACGATCCTTTTTTGCTTTTTCTGATACCAGAGGTTGTGGAGTTATTTCACTGAAGTTATTCTCTCTATTCACTTGTGAAGAAAAGAGCATGTCAACACTGTCATCTTTTGGAAAAGAAGAATTAGTATTTCCATCTAAATGTGAAGAAAAATGATTGATATTATTCTCCATTTGTGAAAAGACTGAACTTGGACAATTGTCTGATGGCGAAGAAAAAAGAGAAATTGGACCATTTTCAGCAGGTAATGGAAGGAAAGGATCTGAACCACTGTCAATGTTCAGAGGCATAATTGGTTTTTCTAGATCATCTAACTGTGAAGGTAAGGTTGCACAAGACAGACTTCCCAACTGAGAATCTAATGTATTCTCTGGTTCACTTTTGATATGGGAAGAGAGACCTGTATTTCTAACATTTTCTACATTTGGTAATAATGAATTAGTCATACTTTCCAGACGTGTTGGAAAAAGAGCATTAGACAATTGCTGCAGCTGACTTGTGCAAGTGGGATTTACACTGATTTTGGCTTGTTGAGGGAAAGCATCACTAGTGGGTGTAGACATTTGTGATGGCAAAAAATAAACTATTTTGGTATCATTTGGCAAATTTTGTAAACTGTTCGTTTTTCGATTTTTCTTATTTTTGCGTTGCATCTTAAATGCAGCATA
Source organism: Intellagama lesueurii (assembly GCA_037013535.1). Lineage (NCBI taxonomy): Eukaryota > Metazoa > Chordata > Lepidosauria > Squamata > Agamidae > Intellagama > Intellagama lesueurii. The sequence continues at coordinate 245,318,344 of JBAJHW010000001.1, read as the reverse complement.
TTGAACAGGATGTGCAGTTTTCATATGTTTGCCAATGCTCTGAGAAGAATTGTAGATTCGAGTACACCCTTCAACCTGACAAGCAAACTTCTGAACTGGAGTTGCCAATGGGATAATTGGAACAAAAGGAGTACCCAGGTTGCTCTGGGCTGGAGCAATTGTAATTCCTTCTAATGTCTTCAAGGACAGACTACAGAGATCGGTAACAGTCTTACTGCTCTCTTCAAATTGAGGTTTTGCAGACAGTAAATTCTGATACTCTATTTCATCTGGTGCATTGGAGGATAAATGGCTTCTCTCCTTTTCTGGGCTTTTCGTTCCAAAGATTTCTGGTTCAGGTTTAGCTGAATTCATGGAAATAATCTGGGAATAGTCGATACACCCATCCTTCTCTTGCTGGAAAACTGCGAGATCACTGCAAGTATCTTCAACTACAGAGCACAACTCCTGGATTGCAGGTGCACCAATATCTATTTTACTACTCACAGAAGGTAGTTTGCCCTTTCTTGCCATATTTTCTCTAATTTTTTGTCCCAGAAGTGGCATCAAACTGTTGCTGGATAAAAGTACTGAATCTGCCTTTACTGGAACAGGCGTGGGTTCCTGTGTAATATCCATGGAGGTTGAATTAGTATGCTCCAGTATGCTATTTGAAATGTTTGTTCTCTCAGCCTCACCTGATTCATCTTTAATTTGATCTGTGACACAAGTTTCTGTGTTGGCACAATTATTTATGCTGTCTTCAGGTGGCAACACCAACACATCTTCTCGATGAGTTCCTTCAGCATTCTCAATCTCATTTAAAGACTGAGAACTGTTACTATCGCCATCAGACTGCAATGTTTTTTCAGATTTAGTGTGATCTTCTATGTGCTTTTCCAACTCATTCTGAGAACGGTAAACTTTCCCACAGCCTGCAAATTTGCAGGTAAAAGTATTATAGTGCTGTGCTTCGTGATCATAAAGCAAATATGCTTCTGAAAACACTCTTCCACATTTAGGAAACATGCACTTTGCTCTGAAGACTGGGTGCTCTTTTCTGTGACTCAAAAGTTCAGCATAACTATTAAAACTAGCCTTACATTTCATCTGTATACAGATATAGGGTTTGCTGCCACAATGCATCTGTAAATGATCGTTGAGGTGGGTAACACTTACAAAATGCCTTCTACAGTACTGGCAAATTACTTTTTTACTCTGCATTTCAAGAAAGCGCTTAGCTTCCTCACTGTCTTTATGACCTTTTGCATGGGCAATCAGATTTTTAAAGTATTTAAAGCCTTTTTTACATAAGGTAACAGGGCACGTAAACTCATTGACAGGCAATGGCTTTTGAACTGGTGTTATCTCTGGAACGTATGGTTTGTCTTTTTCATAATTTTCATCATCAGAACCATCATTATCGTTAAAAACAATGAAGTCTGCAGCATAAAGACTGTTCTTTTTTATATGCCGCTGTTCCTGTTTAACAACTGTATTGTTCTTTTTGTTCATACCAGTGGTTACTGATTTAGGAGGTCTTCCTAATTTTCTCAGTGGTTTCATTGCAGCTAGTCTCTCTTTACTGGACTTCTTAACATGTAGTGTTACATGAGGAACAAAAGTTTCCTTAGAATTAAAATTTTGTGCACATATGGGACAACTATAAATTCCATCCTTGTAGTGTTTTTGTGCATGCCTCACTATTCTATGTCCAAGAAATTCTTTGTCACACAGCACACAATACTGCATGTAGGCTTGCCAGTTTCTGAACCTAGCAGATATGAACCCTCGCTCTCTCAACTTCTTTATTTCTCTGTTTTTCTGTTTTCTATCTCTAATGCCTCTAAGCAGATTTGTAGCTTCATCAAAACAGCCAGAAAGTCCATTCACTAAAGCTTCTCTGTTCTCATCTGGGCAATCTTCTACTTTTTCATGCATTTCACTGTCATTTAGTTCATCAATTGAGGACACGATTGATGCCTCTTCTCCCATCAATGCAAGACACTGACGCTTTAGCATTTTCCAGTCCCAAAATTCTGGATCAAAAGGCCACTGTGTTTTTAATACAAGTAAGAGCTCACAGCGTAATGAATTTGGTATAGGAAGATTTTCTTCATCATATTTCTGGTCAGGTTGATTATACAGCATTTCTACAGCATAGTATGCATCCACAGTAGGCTCAAGAAGAAATTCACTCAACTGACAAGCACGTTTAACCTCCAAATCGTCAGGCAATAAGCAAGAGATAGTCTTGCAAATTGAAATCTTGACTTCCTTATTTTCATTAGCTTCTAAACGCAACGCTTTCACACAAAGCTCAATACAGGTTGCAAGTCCAGCAGAATCAATCTGTAAAGCATGGAATATAAAGAGCAATTCATTATCTACAGTTAAACACAATATATTAGCAAAAATTATAACAATTCATGCATTAGAATTTAAGATTTCATGTAAAAGTACAAAAATACAAAATGCAAGCTGGCTTTGCATGAAAGAAATCAGTCACAGATACATGTGCTGAAATACTGAACTTGCAAACCACACCAAAGAAAGTGATTCACAAGCATCACTGGTGCCAAAATACCAATTAAACTCCTCCTCCTTCACCACCACCACCACCACCACCATCACTACAACATCATAAAAACAGTGTGTTGTCAAGTCAATTCTGACTTATGGTGACTCTTTTCAGGGTTTTCTAGAGAGTTTTCAGAAGTGGTTTACCATTCCCTTTTCTGGGGGCACCCTGGGATTGTGCCCATGACCATACAGGCTGGCTTTTCTGGGATGCACAGTGGGGAGTTGAACGCCCAAGCTTTAGCTTCACAGTCAGATACTTCACTCACTGAGCAATCCAGTCATCCAAATAAACAGTATTATAGCTTGATTCAGTTCCTCCAAATTATATCAGCTATCAAGAGATAAATAAGCAGTCTCCTTAGTATTTCTTCTTTAGAATTCTGCTCAATTGTTAACACTTTTTTTTTCTGAAGTGGCTCTTGCTTCATGTTTCTCTCTTCTACAGACAGATGATGGTATAACATGTTTTATCATGCTAGGATGTCAGATACTCTACTATATTTTTCAATAAATGGTCTTCTAATTTCACCAGTGTAAAAAAGAATTATATCCAAACCTCAATTTTAGAAATGTCTATCAAGTATAAATAACAGCACACTCTTTCTTGCTTTTTACAAATCCAACATTGCAGTACCCTAGCAGTCTATGGTTGTTGAAGACAGGACTTTACCAGATGTTGTTTTAATCTTACTGGGTCAACATGCACAACATTGCCCTCATGTTATAATGATCAAGGATTTTTGCGGCCTACACCTTAAACACAATTTTCAGTCACAAACAGAATTTTCAAAATCAGCAGCCCTTTCATATTCCTAATACTCCTAAGAGTCAACCCTGGTATCCTGTTACTATCTTTTGTTTACATTCCTCAAGATTATTCGCCACAGACCGCCTGATGTGTTTTAACTGTTTTGAATTGTTTTAAGGTAGTGATCTTTTAAAATTAATATTAACATATTAATATTATAACTTACTGAAATCCTGTTGCTTAGCATAGTAGGTCACAAATCAAGTAGGCCCGATGAATCAAAGGAACTTATGGAGGAGCTGAATTATCAAATCCCCACTGATTCAATAGGTATACTCTAGATACAACTTACTACACCAAGCAACAGCAAGCATTTTTAGTTGCACTGCTTTTCAAAATCATTCTGTTAGCTGCCAGGTATACCTGCAAAAGCAGAATAGAAATGGAATAGAATGAATAAAATCTTGTCACAATCAGATGCAATTTGTGTAACATGGTTGCTTTGGCAGCAGTTTATATGTCTTAGACACGTTCTCTTCTTTTCTGCCTGACTCTTGCATCCCTACATTACACATTTTTAGAGATCCTGTCTACAGCTTTTGTTTGTCCTTTAATTTTGACTTAACTATTTCGGCTCATTTTTCCTGTTAAGTTATTTATTGTTTGTTTTATTGACCAAACTCCGGGAGGCAGTGGAAGATAGGAGGGCCTGGCGTGCTCTGGTCCATGGGGTCACGAAGAGTCGGACACGACTTAACGACTAAACAACAACAACAACTGGTGGTTGATTTACTGGTACTCTGACTTATTTTGTGGGATAGCATTTGGATTTAACCTGTTCCTGTTTCTTTCTAAATAACTTGTAATCTACTTTTTAACCCTCTGGGTTGGAAAGCAACCCAGAAATAGGAAAAAGTAACTCTCTAATCAAGATGATATTGAAATATTTCTTCAATTAATCAAGATCCACATTCAACACAAGCCAAAGTAATACTTTTATTTTTTAACAGTGATGAAGCTAAAACCAGGCGGTTCTCTAGATTAGTGAAAGGCAACTGAGAGCTCACTCCCATATTTGGATTCATCTTTCTGTTCTTGAGATTTCCAGCAAAAGCTTGACCACTTGGACATCTTTGGCAATCAAATAAATTGTGCAAAGTACAAAACACTATGCTACTGCTCTATGTGGATAAGGACAAAAATTCTATCGAGGCACAAGCTCAGAAATCAAGGGCTATGTAGGAATGGTAATTCCAACTAGAGTAGATTCACTGCATGACCCATTGTTAAGTCAACATGTACATCGGTACTTATGTGAGACATTATTTTTGTATCATAGTAGGAGGTTAAAATTTGTTGCCCCCCTTTCACTTTGACAGGCAAGAATGTAGAATCAGATTTATCCAGAGTGCCTTCTATACTGGAGGGACAGCCCTGGTTCCGTCACTCTCATTTCCAAACTCTTACCATGTTTTCCCGAAAATAAGACAGGGTCTTATATTAATTTTTGCTCCAAAAAACGCAGTAGGGCTTATTTTCAGGGGATGTTTTATTTTTTTCATGTACAACAATCTACGTTTATTCAAATACAGTCATGTCATCTTCTTCTGGTTGCCGCACAATGGTGGAGAGTGGGGTTTCACTTAACTAGGGCTTATTTTTGGGGTAGGGCTTATATTATGAGCATCCTGAAAAATCATACTAGGGCTTATTTTCAGGTTAGGTCTTATTTTCAGGGAAACAGGGTAGCTCATACATAACCCTAACAACGCAAGAGAAGAAAACAACATATAAACTTGAAAAACCAGAAAACCAGTAATCTTGAGTGTGAGTACCTCCTGCAACAAAGTGCCACAGTGCAACAAAGTGCAGGGTAAGAAGACACAGCAAGTTTAGCAGCTGTGCAAGTTAAAGGAGAGAGAAAGGAGGATTTTCCTGAGAAAAAGGAGGGAGAGAAGAAGGGGCTGTGCAAGAGGGTAAATGTATTCATTGTCTATTCTAAATCTACTGTAACCTTCAGTTTTACATTAAGTATTCCTTAAAGATAGGGCTTACCTTAAAGACAGGGCTTAAACTAACCTGAGAGTGGTTTTTAAAGGGACAGTAAGTAGGACACAGGGCTCAAGACTGGTGGAGATAAGAAATATTAGAAAGAGAGAAAGGCAGGAAGTGGACAGGGAACTGTCCCTGCAGAGAATTACAGCTCAGGTCTACTCTGAGTAGGATCAGAGTATCCACAAGAGCAGGAGCCTTAGCAGTGCAACAACGTGCGGAATAAGAAGACACAGCGAGTTTAGCAGTTGTGTGAGTTCAGCAGCAGGGCGAGGAAGCCTGAGCCCCAGATACTGCCTGTCACTTCCCTTGAGAAAAGGTTTGGCAAGCTCTAAACAAACAGCATGCAGTCAGAAAGACAGTAGTGGGTTGGGGGCTATCCCATATTTTGCACTGAGTGTCATATGTATGACTATATGCCTCTTGGGCAAAAGTCATGGGTGTGCCCTCGCTGAAAGGAGCTCCAAGGACTCAGGGAATGCGTTCACTCCCTTGAGGTCTTGGTTGCAGACCAGGAGAAGCAGAGACAGGGAGAGAAGGACCACAGTGAGACTTCCAGGGACCTTCAGGCATCATCCCACCCACAGACAAGCAGTTCCTCAACTGCTGGGATTGGAAGTCTCCAGGCTGGAGGACGCCAATCTGGACAACAGGGAAACCATCCCCTAGAGGGGACCCCTTCTACAGGTGACAGGCCCGTATCCAGTTGCACTGAGGATATGCCTTGTGGGGAGGGGGTAAGGGGGCTTCTGGTAGTGGGCAATTCGATTGTCAGGAATATACAGCAAGGGGTTTGTGACGGTTGTGAGGACCGCACGGTGACTTGCCTGCCTGGTGCAAAGGTTGCAGACATCATGTCTCATCTGGATAGGCTGGTAGAGAGTGCTGGGGACAAGGTAGCAGTGGTGGTGCATGTCAGCACCAACGACATGGGGAAATGTAGTTGCAAAGTCCTGGAGGCCAAATTTAGGTTGTTAGGGAGGAAGCTCAAAGCCAAGACCTCAAAGGTACTGTTCTCAGTAGTGCTGTTCCACACACAGGGCCAGCTAGGCAGGCGGAGATCGGGGGTCTCAACACGTGGATGAGATGGTAGTGTCGGGGGAGGGTTTAGATTCATTAGGCACCGGGGAAAGTTTTGGGACAAGCTGGGCCTGTACAAGAGGGACGGGCTTCACTTAAACACGGAACCAGACTGCTGGTGCGTAACATTGAAAAGGTGGCAGAGTAACTTTTAAACTGAATCCCAGGGGAAAGCCGACAGGAGCCGAGCGGCATCTGGTTCGGGACTCCTCATCCCTGTGGAACAAGGGTAGAAAGGGTAGAGAACCACAAAGTGATGACAGTGTAGGAATTAGGACTGGGAGTGTGATGGGACATGATAGCTGATCCACTAGAATGAGAAGTTGTGGAAAAAAAGAAACAAACAAGCAGCCCTTCTTGGGGGACCCCATATGCAGGTGCTTTTATGCAAATGCCCGAAGCGTCCAAGCAAAGATGGGAGAGTTGGAACATTTGGTGGCTAGGGATAACATTGATATAATGTCCATAACAGAAACCTGGTGGGATTTGGAGAACCAGTGGGATACCACAATCCCAGGTTATAAACTCTATAGAAGGGATAGGGAGGGGTGCGTTGGAGGTGGAGTGACCATCTATGTCAAAGAAGGGGTAGAATCCAGCAGAATGGAGATGGACGGCGGGTCTGACTCCATCATAGAATCACTGTGGGTTAAACTACCAGGCCCAAGGAGCGATGTGATAGTGTGTGTGTGTGTGTGTGGGGGGGTACTATCATCCTCCAGATCAAAAACTTGAGGGAGACAAATCAGGGAGGTGTCCAAGAGGGACAGGATTGTAATCATGGGGGACTTCAATTATCCTCACATCGACTGGGTCAATGCGTGCTTGGGTCAAGAAAGAGAGACTGGGTTTCTTGACATGCTAAATGACTGTGCCTTCGAGCAACTTGCCATGGAGCCCACCAGAGGACAGGTGACTCTGGATTTAATATTGTGTGCTACTCAGGACCTGGTTAGGGACATGAATGTCACTGGGATGTTATAGTGACCATGCTGCAATCTCTTTCACCATGCATGTTGGGGGGAGAGTGTCAAGCAAATCTGACACAAAAACCCTTGATTTCTGAAGGGCAGACTTCCCTCAGATGAGGAAACTAGTTAGAAAGAAGTTGAAAGGGAAGCTAAAAAGAATCCAATCTCTCCAGAGTGTATGGAGCCTGTTTAAAACGACAGTAGTAAAGGCCCAGCAGAAGTGTATACCACAAAGAAAGAAGGGCTCAACTAAGTCCAAGAGGGTCCCGGCATGGTTAACGAGCAGAGTTAGAGAGGCTTTAAAGGGCAAGGAGGGGTCCTTCTGTAAATGGAAATCCTTCCCAAATGAGGAAAATAAAAAGGAACACAAACTCTGGCCAAAGAAATGTAAGAAGATGATACAGAAGGCAAAGAAAGACATTGAGGAACGTATGGCCAGCAATATAAAGGGGAATAATAAAAGCTTCTTTAAATATGTTAGAAGCAGGAAACTTGCCAGAGAAGCAGCTGACCCTCTGGATGGTGAGGGAGGTATAGGGGGACTTGGGAGACTGCAAAGAACTTAAATGAGTTCTTCCTATCTGTCTTCACGACAGAAGACCTTGGGAGATTCTGCTGCCCGAACCCCCCCCCCCCCGACTAATGAATTAAATCAGATGCAGGTTAAAAGACAGGATGTTTTAGACCTAATCGATAAATTGAAGATCAGTAAGTCACCGGGCCCAGATGGCCTCCACCCAAGAGTTATTAAGGAACTGAGGAATTAAGTTGCTGATCTCTTAACTAAAATATACAACTTCTCCCTTAAAACGGCCACAGTGCCAGAGGAATGGAAGATAGCACGTCACACCAATCTTTAAAAAGGGAAGGAGAGGGGACCTGGGAAACTACAGGCTGGTTAGCCTAACGTCTGTTACAGGGAAGATGGTGGAAAGCCTCATCCAAGATAAAATCTTAAAACACATAGAAGAACAAGCCTTGCTGAGGGAAAATCAGCATGGCTTCTGTAAGGGTAAGTCTAGCCTCACAAACCTTTTAGAATTCTTTGAAAAGGTCAACAGGCAAGTGGATGCAGGCAAACCAGTGGATATTGTCTATCTGGATTTTCAGAAGGCGTTTGATGTGATCCCTCACCAAAGGCTGCTGAGAAAACTCCACAGTCAGGGGATAAGACGGCAGGTCCTCTTATGGATTGAGAATTGGTTGAGAACCAGGAAACAGAGAGTAGGTGTCAATGGACAATTTTCACAATGGAGAGAGGTGAAAAGCGGTGTGCCCCAGGGATCTGTCCTGGGGCCCGTGATTTTCAACTTGTTCATAAATGACCTGGAGACAGGGATAAGCAGTGAGGTGGCCACGTTTGCAGATGACACAAAACTTTTCTGGGTGGTGAAGACCAGAAGAGATTGTGAAGAGCTCCAGAAGGATCTCTCCGAACTGGGAGAATGGGTGGCAAAATGGCAAATGCGTTCCAATATAAGAAAATGTAAAGTAATGCACGTAAGGGCAAAAAATCAAAAATGTGATCAGGAAAGAGATCTTGGTGTGCTGGTGGACAAATTGATGAAAGTGTCAACCCAGTGTGCGGCGGCAGTGAAGAAGGCCAATTCCATGCTAGGTATCATTAAAAAGGGGATTGAAAATAAAACAGCCAACATTATAATGCCATTGTACAAAACGCTGGTAAGGCCGGACATAGAGTATTGCATAGAGTTCTGGTCACCGCACCTCAAAAAAGACATAGTGGAACTGGAAAAGGTGCAGAAGAGAGTGACTAAAATGATGACTGGGCTGGGGCACCTCCCTTATGAGGAAAGGCTACAGTGTTTGGGGCTCTTTAGTCTAGTGAAAAGGCACCTGAGGGGGGACATAATTGAGATATATAAAATTATGCAGGGGATGGATAAAGTGGATAGAGGGAAGCTCTTTTCTCTCTCACGCAATACCGGAACCAGGGGACATCCACTCAAATTGAGTGTTGGGAGAGTGAGAACAAACAAAAGAAAATATTTCTTTACCCAGCGTGTTGTTAGTCTGTGAAACTCCTTGCCACAGGATGTGGTGATGGCGTCTGACCTAGATGCCTTTAAAAGCGGATTGCTTTCTGGAGGAAAAGTCCATCGCAGGTTACAAGCCATGATGGGGATGTATAATCTCCAGGCTTAAAAGGAAGGTACCTCAAAACGCCAGATGCAAGGGGGCGGGGGTAACAGGAGACAGGTATCTAGTTGTCTCGTGTGCTCCCAGAGACATCTGGTGGGGTCACTGTGAGATACAGGAAGCTGGACTAGATGGGCCCTTGGCCTGATCCAACAGGGCTCTTCTTATGTTCTTATGTTCCCATAGTACTTTAGCTAGACCAATGCCACTGAGTGGGGAAGACATTCTTCTACTACACGAAAAGAACACTGTAGGTACCAACATTATTTTTAATGACTTAATGATTTGATCTCATTCACATTTTTTTCTTAGTCATACCATCATGAAAAACCATCAACTTGTCCATCCTTACCTCTGAGTTTATTACTTTAATTAGGAAGAAGATGTGATATACTGTCTTTGTTAAGACAGACAGCTGACGACATCTTTCGAGATATGTTTGTACAGAAGGCTCCACCCTTTGCTGTAGTTTACTCCAGAAGAGTGTCAATTCCCTGAAAGCAGTTTTACATAGTTAAACAACATTCACACTGAAACACTATAATTAGTATAATTAATCAAATCAATTTTCAGTAATTAAGGAGAGAGCAGGAAGAGATACTAATATATATTTTATTATCATATTCTATGTGTTACTGTTCTCTTGGAAGTTCTGTACAACTTCTCTTCTTAGTAAGGCATTACAACAGAAAAACAAAACAAAAAAATAAACATAGCCAGACAGTCTACATGTAAACACCTAAACCAACGGAAAAAAAATCCTTTTGCTTAGTGTATTAATTTGCACCAGAGCAGGCTCACTGAATCAGTGGGGATTTGGCGAGTTAATTCTTTCATAAATTCAATTAATTCAAATAGGCCTACTCTAATTACAACTTCCTACTCTAAAGTTAAGTTGCAATTAGAGTAAGTCTATCTGAATCAATGGGCCTACTATAGTGTGACTTGCTACACAAAGCAACAGGATTTCAGCCATTAAAATGGAATATAGTTCTGTTTAAATAAAAGAGCTGTTTGACTCAATTGTGTTACGAAGAATGACCATGAAAAGCAGGTCACAATCTTTTCATATCTGTTACAAAAATGGGAGGACACTAATTCACCTTTGTTAAAAGACTAGCAAAAGAATGGATGATGGTTTCAGTGCCTTTGAAACTAGGGCCTATTAGCTTTGTCCTAGGTGAGAGTTGGCCAAGAGAAATGTTATTAGGTGAGAGTTGCCTGATAATTGGGATGTTTTTGCCGGCTGTGTATTACCAGTATGACATTGAATTTCCAAGGCCATGAAATACTCGTTCCTGGTATCAAAAACTCATTAGCAAATAACTGAGAAAAGGGGAGGGGGTGAAATTACTTCAGCAAAAAAATACTCCATCTGGATGTTTTAGGGCAAAATGGAACCTGATTGATGGAATGCATCAAAGTCTGGAAAGTGGATGATGGGTATAAATATGACATGGGGTATAAGCTTAGTTCAGCCTAGTTTTTCTGAGGAAAATGCTATGTTCCCCTCCTGTCTCGCACATACTCTGGAAACATGAAGTTTTGTTTCTATGTTAGTAGTTCAAGACAGTTATCTCCCCCCCCCCCCCTCCCCGTGTGAGAACTGTTCTGGAATTGACTTAGCTTCAAACCTTTTTGAAAGCATTCTTGCTTCACAAACTTTTTGACTACTTTTGAACTTTTGGAACTATTTGTTGGAAATTGCTTGTAACTTTCTATTTTTTGCAAAATAATAAAAATCTTACAGTAGTTTTGTCACCCTGGGAAGACGAGGGTTTCTGGTAATAAATAAGGGCCCTTCCTCACGCCCTGACTAGATCCTGTATATTTTGTGTGTGTGTGTTGGAATTCCTACCTGGCAGGGTTGGCATGCTAGTTAAAGCATGCTTGTGATTTTAGTAACTCCCTGGAGCACTGAGGGGTCAAGTGTGACTCAGAGTGTTCGGAGAGGGTATGGGGAACGACGATTTCCCCCAGCTAACAGCACACTGACCCTCCTGAAATTTACCCAAACCAGGAAAGTCTGCCCAATGTGGCTAAGTGGTTTATGAGGGCCTCTCTGTCCAGGCCATAATCTCAACAATCTTAAAACCTTCAACACAGTAAAATTAAATCCAACAAACAAATTATCATTCTTGAAACTTACATTTAAAGTCGTATTTTATTAGCAAGTACCAATATTGAATATACTAACATTTCCAAGGCTAACCAACTTATTCTAGATACTGTGGTTAAAACAAGCATGACAGTAGGACTCCCTTATCCACGGGATCAGTATCCATTGATTCACTTATCCACGATCTGAAAATATTAAAAACATTTTTAAAAATTCAGAAAAAATATTTTCATATATATTACCAGAACCAGTCACTAGAGGGAGCCAGATATCATGCTGTGAATACTTGTTAGTGAAGAATACATAGCATGGTCTCTTGCACCTTCTACTGGCCAGTTCTGGTAATGTATATGAAAATAATTTTTTCTGTTTTTTTCTTTCTTCCTATTACCATACTCTCTCTCTCTCTCTCTAGTGTTTGCTATTATCCATGGTTTTCAGTATCCATGGGGGGGGGGGGGGGGTTGGAACCAATCCCCAGTGGATATGGGCTCCTACTGTACAAATATTACTGACTGAGCATTACAAATAACAGATCTTCATATACTAAAATGAACTCTGTATCTGATCAATTTTTCAAATGTTTCATGATCAGCTTCATACTATCACATTTATTAATTTTTAAAGGCAGAATTGTTTTTGCTGTCATCTGTTATACTGTTATATAAGACTTTGGTCAGTGAAACAGACATCAATTTTAAGTATTGACAAAAGTATTTTCTTTGTTCAATGACTGTTTGTACATTTACCATATCCTAGACACACTGGCTATAAGGCTGAAAATGAAAGTAATTCCAACCTACCATGCACAATACATCTCTCCTTGCTGGAGTTGCCGAGATAAAAATGCTGCACATAAAATTAGAGCACTCTTTTCATCTCCTTCTGATTCTAGATTACAAATCATTTCTAAAGCATCTTTGCAGTCTATGTCTGCAATCTGAAGGGAGAGAAGATTTAAGACAAAAATTGAATATATAAATTGTTTTCAGGTAAAAGATACCTTAATAACAACTTCTGAATGCTTTTATATTCTAGGTAAACACCAGGATTATTTTTCAGAAGTGAAATTAAAAAAAGAAATCCTTATTTGATGCATCTTCTATTTTGTATCTCATGAAACTTAAAGTATTGTAACAGAATAAAGCATAAGTCTAAATATATGTTTTATACAGTGGAACCTCTACTTATGAACTTAATCCGTTTTGGAACGGTGGCCGCAAGTTGAAACGTTCGTTAAGTAGAAGCACCATTTCCCATAGGAATGCATTGAAAACCGATTAATCCGTTCTGGCCGAAGGAAAAAAAAAATCACCAAAAAAATAAAAAGAGCACAGCAAGCCCAGTCGGAAGGTGCTCCGTTGCTGAGGCTTTAAGAAAAAACCTCAAAAAAACAAACACTAGAGCCACCTCTGTTGCTGAGGTTTAAGAAGGAAAAAAACTCCAAAAACAAACAGCAGAGCCCTGCAGACACACACACACACGCTCACTCCTCCGAAGCAGAGCACAGAAACATACCCTCCCTGCAGACACACACACACACTCACTCCGAAGCAGAGCCACTAACAACACAGCACAGAAACACCAATACCCACCCAGAACAGTTTTTTAAAAGGAGAAACAGCAGCTTACCTCCCTGCAGACACACACACGCTCACTCCGAAGCAGAACGAGGCTCTCCCAAGCAAGCCTCCAACACGACACACCCTCTAACTGCGAAAGTGAAACAACTACAGTACAAAGAAGCAGCCTCGTCGCCACCTACAGTTAGAAATTTGAATTGCCCGCCTTTTTTCCCTGCCTGTTTCTGTTCGTAAGTGGAAGCTCCGGCCGCAAGTAGAAGCAAAATTTTGCGGACGGAGCGGTTCGTAAGTTGAAATGTTCGTAGGTAGGGACGTTCTTAAGTAGAGGTTCCACTGTACTAGCTAAAGTTTAGGAAGATTTGAACAAGTTAATCCTATATTTAAACCAATCAGAGGGAAGCATTTCAAGAACAAGAACTGTGGGAACGGATGGACTTAATGTAAAATGCAGAAAAATGTGCACTGCAAGTAACTCATAAATTAAGAGCTCAGGACTGGTACAGTAGTAGAAGCTTGTGGGTTTACTCCTCCTTTGACTTCTGTTTGAAATTTCCTTTCCTTTTAACACCATACAATGGGCACTCCATCTGTTCAAGATGTTGATGCGAAACAAATCTGGCTTTAAACCAAGGCTTGAAGGTAGTTTAAAATTTGGGTTTAAAGGTAACTGAGCTTGGCATCAAGATATGAAAGCAGAGCATGGTTAATTCTAAAAAGGAGAGCAGGCAGAAATGTATAAGGCATTCTCTCCTCACCACCAGTGGTGAAAAGACTAGGAAACATTACAGCTGCACCGAGCCACACAGAGCATGAGACTCTACATCTCTTCTCTCAGAACCATAAAGATGATGTATCCGTTCACAAACTACTGCTATGGCTGAAACTCTGTTGCTAAGCACAGGAAGCTGCAACTCAAGTAATCAATAAACAGAATGAATGGAAATTTTGGAGTTGCTGAGTCACCAAATCCACAGATTCAATGGGCCTATTCTAATTGCAACTTCTTACACTAAGCAACATGATTTCAGCCTATGTATCACAGGTCTCTGGTAAGGCGAACAATGTGAAACACCCACCCCCATAAGGGTCCAAATGCAACTCCCAGCACCTCACACCCACATTTTACATCCCCCCCCCCAAATGAGTATTTGCTGAAAAAGTCCACTTACTCCCTCTGCCAGGCATTTGGGAGGTATTTTGACATGTTTTGACAGCCCCCCAGTGGTTGTGGCAGTTTTTAATTTTTTTTAATTGCCACCTGAGAGTGCAAGGGGGCTTTTCCAGTTTTTTAAAAATATTTTTGTTACATAAAATGGGAGGTGCAATTTTCCAGTCTCCAGAGGCTACCTCCCACTTCTGAAAAGGATAAGATATGGAGAGGAAGACCCATGTATGATGCCTTGGATTTCTGGAAGAAAGGTGAACTATAAATAAAACAATACAACAGCAACAACAAAAATCTGACTATGCACACACATTCCTACTCCTACTGAAGATTCCTGGATGGTCAGAATCTGTGACAGAGGTGATCCAGAACGGTTGCTCATACCTTTGCAAAGATCTTTGGCTGTCACCTCCAATTTGTTGTCACAGTTCGAAAGACAAGAGGCTATTTAAAGCCTGGGAAACTGCTGCGTTTAACTTAACTCTAATTTGCAACCCTGAAACTTACTTAGTCTTACTCCTCAGCAAACATACATAGAATTAAGTTGTGTTTTCTACAATTAGTGGGAATAAGTCCCTCTGGCTGCTAAAGATGACTTTATAAATTACCATGAAGTAGGCTAGAAAAGGAGAGGGAAATCCAAATTAGTTGTATTTCTTACCAGAGGTTCGTGCCAGTTCATACATGCGGCACCACAGGTATCGCATGTTCCCTTCACTTGCCTCCCCGGCTGGATCCCCCACTCACCAGCCGGCGTGCGCTCCTCTCCTCCTCCTCTTTGGCTGTTCAACCAGTTTCCAGCAGGAGCACAGGCTTCCCTGGCCCGCCTCCTTGGCTGATCGCCCACTCAAGACAAGAAGGCAGGACAGGCAAACTCGTGATCCTGCTGGGGACTGGTAGAACAGCTGAAGAGGAGGAGGAGGAGGAGGAGGAGAGGAGCATGCTCCAACTGGTGAATGGGTCACTGGCTGGGGAGGTGGGGGAATGGAACACACGGCACCACAGGTGCCATGCATACGAACCGGCTCAAATTTCCGAACTGAGGTTCGTGCCCTCTATCTCTTACCTATGCTCGCAGTAAAACATATAGACACAATCTTAAAAGGAACGAGACCTGAAACCTATTTTAAACTAAGAACCCGTCTTTTGTATTGTTTTTCACACATCACAAAAGAAGAGAACTGAAAGGAATCAAAGCATCCCCATCTTCTTTCAACTTTGCTATAAGATACAAAGTAATCCTCATGTGGATGTGGGAGCAAATGTGGTTTTTAACAACCACTGATATAATCATTTTACAAGTTGAAACAAAGATCAGAAAGAACAACAGCAGGATTCGGGTAGTTTAACCAATTCTGGCTTATAAATCATACTTCCCCCAATCTATTCCCAACCATATTAGCTTGAGCCAATGGGAATTATAGTTAAAAAAATCTGGAGGGCATCATAAACAACAAAGTAATGTTGTTGTATCTACTGGAAGTTTTCAGGGAAGAAAATACAAATTGCATTCAGGACTACATTTGAAATTCTAGGTCAACCATTCAACTTACTCCACCTATTTTTACTGGTTTTGGTTTCTAAGGTTATACTGTGTGCAACACTTTGTGACTATTAAAAACTTCTGCATACCAGTTTTGTTCAGAAGACAGTTCTCAACCTGAACTAAAATTGCCTCAGTCCTGCATTTACTTGAGAGCTACACATGAAAATTGAGCTCTCCACCCACACAATGTAGTTGTGAGGATAAGAGAAAAAAGAGAGACCTAGCTTTTTGAAAACTGGAAGATGCTTTGCAATTTAATAATAATTTGTTGTAAGACTGTTCGTCTCAGGACCAGTACTCTGTCAGGTCTATGCAATTTTAGCCTACAAATGGAGACTATTTATTAAATTCTCTTTCACACAAAATTAAATAAATTTCACCATATGTAAAATTAGATGGCTTAGCTGGAACCTCCCTATTGTCCTATGTTTTAAAATGTATCATTTTCCCCTCTCATTTTTATGTAGATGGACTCCACGATTCCACACTGGTAGTAATAAGGTCTACGCATTAATATTATAACTTCAATGCCTTAATTACACGGTATCGAAGGATATCAGTAGCTCCAAAAATGAAGAGTGACAACCGCTTCTCTACTGGGAACATGAATGGCATAAATGAAAGCTAGTTTTAAGTCTGGCTTTGTCCATCTGATAGCTACGTCTTCAGAACTCTTTTGCTGACTTTGTAAATTGATAGTTTCCAAATCAGTAAAACACTCCAACTAGAGCAGCATCTCCAACTATGGTGGGCCTCCAGATATTTTGGACATCAACTCCCATCAGCCCCAGTCAGCAATACTCAGGGTCAGGAATTCAGAGAACTGTAACATGAAACATCTGGAGACACAAACTCAGGAAATGCTGAACTAGATTAATTCTTTAATTTCTCTTCCAAAATTCAAACAAGGTTATCAGGGTTTTTTCTCTCATTACTTCTAAGGAAAATCTTAACAAATACCCATGACTTAATAATACAGAGAGAAATCAGTGAGTACTCAATTATCCCAAGTCTTAAAAGTACTTCCCTGAAAACCCATATCCCAAAACAATTACTCAAAACCATGCAATTCTCCTAAGAACTTTCTATGCTTACTTGTTCTAATTTTTTGCCCAGAGCTCATGGACGATCACAGGTACTTTACATTAACAGTAGCCTCCTATATCATGGATGGGCAGACTTCAGGCTTGCACGATCTACTTTGTTTTTTACTAGAACCCCGAGATCCACCAACTGGAGCCTGGTGCAAAAGACATACACTTAGAATAAAAGAATTCTGAGCCTAGGAATTTGTTCTGAGTATCCAAAGTGAATGGAGTTTATACAATCTTGCCACAAAAATCCACTCCTGGTATACTCCAAACCTTCTTCAATTCAGCAGCATAATTTAGGGCATGGGGGAGAGGATGAGTGGCATTTTTTATGTTGCTGCTATGGAATAGCAGAACTAAGCAGAAATCCTTGCTGATCTAAATTAGATAATCTAGAAAACTACCAGTAAATCTGAATGTACCTTTGGTCCACTTCTGTCCCACAGTAGTCTTAGAGTAGGATCTTCTTTGGTCAAATCAATCACACAACAACCATAGTGTGACTGATTCTTCTTTCATGATGCTGACACAATGAGGCACTCAGGACAAATTACAACAGAACTTCTTGTTCTATTGTATTTCAGGTATTCCTAAAAGAAATCTCCAATTGTGTAAGGCCAATGTTGTGCAAATGTGAGATCCTGTATAACTAACTATGTAAATAGAATGTTAAGCTCTGCTGGTGCCCCACAGGACCACAGCCTTATCCTTCTAACATTGTTCAGTGATTCAAGAATCAGTGATTCACTAATCAGGAACTAATTTGTACATTTTTTTCTTTCAGACACCCTGCTTAATCCAAGTTTCCTAAAAGTCTTCCCTCAACAACAACAAAAACCCTTTACAACACTAATGGATTGAAAAATTATGTCACATAACACATACTCACCTCCTGCATTAGCTTTTCATTTGGTGACCCAGAACAAAGACAGACTAAATAGGTTTGCTTAAAATTCCCTTTGCTGCTGATTTCTGGATGGTCAGAGCAGAGTTTTGCTAGGGATGTTGCTTGAGTTAATTGCTTTGATTTCATCAAGTGCTTAATGCGCATATCCAGTAGCACAGGGCCTTCAGACTCTAAGAATTCATTTACTGAAAGACAGATCATGAAGCATACTGTTATTTCCCCATGCAATAGGCATAACATTAATCTATGTAACAGTATTTATTAGCAAAATTAAACATAGTAACTATCCAAACAATTCTGAGTAAGATTCGTTTTGAATCCATCTACGGTTCTCTCATTTTATTCAATAAAAGAATCATATTAAACTACAGAAAGTCTAATAAACCAAATAGCATAGATAAGACTACAATCAACCTATTTCAAATATTCAAATATGTAGTCTTATCAGTTTCAGCCAACATTCCCTCTAAGCTGCGCAACGCTGCATCACTGCCGTGCAGCCAAGCCAATGTCGCCACCCATTTGCTTCCAGTCATGGCTGGAACCCTGTTTGTTCGGAAAATTAGAGGGAAAGTTTCAGCCTAACAAAAAGGATGAAAACAAAGATTTATAGTACCTTAAAGACTAACAGATTTATTGCCAAGTATTTACGCACCCAGTCCTTTGGAAGTCTACTACCAATGTTAATAATATCATCATTTTTCGTACTCTATTTCACTCTGATCCAACCCAAAAAAGCATATGCAGTGTATACATAAGAAAGTTAATATTATATTTCCTACTTCTGAGGAAACAGATAGTAACCTATGACAGCACATGCTAAAATAAATATATTAGTCTTCAAGATGGCAGAAGACTCTTATTTAACTCTTTTGACATTTTTAACAAAAC
Source organism: Intellagama lesueurii (assembly GCA_037013535.1). NCBI lineage: Eukaryota > Metazoa > Chordata > Lepidosauria > Squamata > Agamidae > Intellagama > Intellagama lesueurii. The sequence continues at coordinate 245,299,469 of JBAJHW010000001.1, read as the reverse complement.
AGCAAAAGCTTTAGGTCTTCACTACCATCACATATGTCATCTATTCTCAAACAGAAGCAGGAAATGCCCCCTGGGGATGTGAATAAATCCTAAACTGGAAACAAGACTGAGAATTTAGTTTTAAATGTTTTTATCAGTTTAAATAATTTTTGTAATACATATTATCAGGTTGGGCCCCTCCCTTTTCAGGCAGGCTTTTAACAATCATGACTGAGTCCCTGAATGCCATTTTTTTTTACTTAAGATAGTTTTTAATGTTTTACCTGTCTTAATAATTCAATGCATAATTGAATACAGTAATTGGTTTTATAATTTAATTGTTTTAAATGTATATTTCACTGTATTTTTAATTCTATTCTTTTTAATACTGAGTTCACTTATTGGAAAAAAGGTGGCCGATAAATAAAACAAATAATAATTATAATAAATAATAAGATTTAAGATTTTTTTTAAAAAACCCTATTTTTCAAGAAAAAGTTATTTAAGAAAAACTTTGTGCTTATTTTTAATTTAAAATGATTATGTATTCATTTCTAATTTTTAATTACAAATAGATTTTTTGTTGCAACATTTGGCTGATGGTTAAGCAAGAGATAGGAAGGCATGGCGTTTTCTCAAAAATAAAAAGAGCTATGTGTTCGGGAACTGATCGATGTAGTTCTGGCATTCGCAGACAACTGTTAAAACTACAAGACCTGGCAGAACAAAATAAAGCTAATACCAGTGTTGTGCCTCTCTGCACAGGAGAGATGGGCTAGGGTAAATATTCTTATCAATGACTTTGTAGAGGAAAACAAAATAAATGTGTAAATGTTTTAAATACGAAATCAAGCTGGGCAATACAGTTCATTATTTCATAGAGGAGGAAAAATATATCAAATCAGTTCTTACTTTATGCTAGTTAGGTACTTGTTACATTAATCCCCTAAAACAACATGAAAAGACTGAAGAATCTCTTTAGATATAATTTCACCCATTTCAGCCATCTCTCAGCATAGAAATCAAGATTAACTAGTTCACCTTCATTTCCCCCAGAGAAAAAAGATGCAACATAACAATGGGAAAGGAAGAGCACAAATCTGAAGCCTACCCCTATTCCCTTTTCAGAAACAACCTTCAAACAGGCCCTTAGTTATAGCAACTATTTTGGAAAGTGCATGGAAAATAAGAAAGCACAATTACCAATAGCATAAATAAAAAGAGAATAAATTGAACTACACTCCAAACATATTATTTGTTTTGGATACTGTTACGACCAAACATTAGGTACAGCCATACTTTCAAAGAAATAAATGACCGAAACAGGGTGGATAAAAATCAATGATTTTTTAAAATTAAATTAATTTAAATACTTTTTTTCAAAATTTAAATAATAAAAAATATATATCTGATTTTTAAAATTTAAATCGTGATTTAAATAAAATCCATCATGGACAGAAGAACTGAAGACTTCAACAATCAGATGTAAAATTTACTCTAAAAATCCATCAACCTACGGATTTGAGTCAAAAGTGCAAGAGAAGATGGGAACATAAAGACTGGCTATCTAATGACAGCCAGTAAATTTTACTGGAAAGTCATCTCCATAGATTATTGTGTAGACATACAAAAAATGTCCCTTCCCTAAAACTAGGGGATACTGGAACCTTTCCCAAACAATGCCCTTTAGCATACAGTTTTATTTATACCTGTGTAACTGAATGACTCCCATTCATGATTCAGAGAACAGGTAAAGTGTTATGCTAAGGTACACCACTGCTGCAGGGACAACTACAGTCTCTACAATGAAACAGACTTAAGTCCAACCAAAGAAGACCCACTGAATCCTCTGTCAATAATACCTGTATAAAATCCATTGACTCAATGGGTCTAACTCCAGGCTATGGGATTCAGGCTACACTGAGCACCCAAAGAAATGTTAGGTTACAAACAGAAAACCCACGTTTAACCTTATTGCAAGTGCTTATATAATCAGGTGAATGTCATACTATCTAATAGCAGAATATATAAGAAAAGAAACATAATCGTAGATATAGGTCTTTAAGCAAAGGGAAAATAAGAAATTGGAGAAGAATCCAGATGATTACATACAAAAATAAATTAAAATCAATGCCACTGCAAGCTTCGTCCCAACTGGCTGGATTAAGTAGTTTTATAATATGAAAACAGATACCCTTGCAGGCAAATTAATCACTTGGATTACTTTTCAGAGAGGAAAGTGGTGAAATGGGATGAAAGGGGCAGATTCTTATTCTCAATACTAATGCCACAAAAAGACATTCACTATGTGATTCATGAAGGCCTATCCCATCTGAAATCACAAATGATAATATTATTTATAAATATGGTTTCCTGAAGAACATAATTATTTCCACAACTAATACTGTATATAAATCAGTAATAATACTAATACTGACTACATGGCAGCATTATGGAGCAAGCCATACGATATTTCTAACCCAGTAACAAAGGAGTATAATAGTATCTCCAACAGTCAGAAAGGTGGTTATATTAGCCTAAAATCTATTTTAAATGGCTGTTTTTGAAACCATGAAGATGAAAATGACGATTTAGTTTATGCCATCATTGAATAACTGTTACCAGTCAAGTGTTAAAAACCATATAAATATGTATTTTGTGATAGAACAGCTTGCCCACTGTTTGTATTTATTACTAGAAATCTCGCACAAAATGCATCTCAACAACACAAAGTATAAGAACTACTATATTAATCCACAGAACACAAAATCACCTTCCTTTGAAGCCAGCAATTGTTTTACATTTTTAAATGGTATTGTATTAAAATAGTTCAAGTTTTTCTTCCACATCTGAAATGTTGACAAGGAGTTAACAGCAATCTTTCATTAGGCAGCAATCTGTCAAAATACTTAGTACAAATGGCCTTGCACCACCAAGTCCAACAAATATACCTAAGTTGAAACAATTATTGAAACTGTTCTTGGGATATGGATCACAACCTCTGAAAAATAAAACACACTGGCCTTAACTTAGAAGAATATTGTATCGTAAAAGGTAAGGTGTTCTGCAGTTGAAGTAAAAATTCAGTAATCCTTAATCACAGAATCAAAGACCTGGAAGTAACCTCAATGTTAATCTAATCTAACCACTACCAATTCAGAAGTATCCCTGATAGATGGCCAGCCAAGCTCTGTTTAGCAACCTTCAATGAAGGAGAGACCACTACCTTCCAAGGAAGTCAATCCTACTGCTGATTAGCTCTTAACGTCAGGAAGTTATTTCCTAATGTTTAGTCAAAAACCTCCTTTCCTGTCATTTGAACCCATTGGTTTAGACCTAACCCTCTGAAACCACAAAAAATAATTTTTTGCCATGTGAAAACTCCAATATTTGAAGGTAGCTATGATAGCACTTTTGAATCTTATCTAAGCTAAACATAACCCAACTCCCTCAACCATTTCTTACATAGTTGGGTTCTGAGACATTTTATTGTCTTGGCTGTTCTCTTCTGGACAAGTTCCAGATTGCTGTTATACTTCTTAAACTATGTTGCCTGATACTGGAGACAGTACTTTATGGCTCATGTAAGCAACCTAAACCAAAGTATATTGTATCCTTGTAAAAAGACTAAATAAGGCACATGTCCTATCAATTCAACAGTTTAAAAGTACTGAAACATTCAGAGTTGGCATATGGGCAATTCCCTAGAAACTACTGGAAACCTCAGAGACTGCAATGAGTTTTAAAAAGAGGAAAATTCTAAGCCAAGACAGATATAATCTACTAAAGGTCAGTGAAGGTGTCATAACAGTGGATTGATCCGTGCCATTAGATAACAACAGATCTCAAAAGTCGTAATGAATTTTACAGGCTTGCAACATAAAAGTTGGAAAGGGTTAACACCAAAAGGACATAGTTTTGATGTCAGTGGTGATGCTAACAATGATTCACAAGTATTGGCTGATGCCTCAAAATTATGAGTCTATCAGATTTGATAGAGGGATTTTTAAATTACCAGCAAGAATTTCCTTTGGCTCTCTTGGATTTTACTTTCTCCACCTGGCCATGTGGAAGAGCTGATCTGAGGATAATGGGAAGTAAGAAACAAGTAAATGTTATGAGCAGAATCTAGGCTGTAATGAGCCAGCTGCATCAGAGATTATGATTCTGTTTGGCTGGGCTGATTATTCAGAAATGCCTATGTATGTTTCCTTGTTTCTTACACCATTTTTAAAATTTGTGCCCAGAAATATGTCTCTGTAATTTTCTACCTTGCTGTAGTTTTTGCTTGAATTTGTTGCATTCTTTCAAGATGTAATAAAGTTTAGTTCATTCTTAGAAATAATTCAGCTTGTCCATCATCATCTGCTTGACTCATATAACAGAGAGTTCCCCAGTTAAGGAAGGGGGAAACAAGCCATCAGGCCTTGAGTCTTTGGTTGTTTTTCCCCTTTCATTTATTGTCCTTCCCAGATCCAGGGAAGGGGATAGACCTTGCAACAGAATTCCTCTCATCTGTTGTTAAGGAAAGGCTCTGTTCATCTTGGATAGATGAAGAGAGTGGTGGTGGTAGTGGCAGCTAATAATCTAAAGTGAGTTACCAATAAGCACCCCCATAGAAGCTGCCAGGGGAACAAGCTTTACAGAAGGCTAATGCAACTTTTTGCTTGAATTTGTTGCATTCTTTCAAGATGTAATAAAGTTTAGTTCATTCTTAGAAATAGTGGACAGTGGTCTAGTAACAAGGTCTAGTAACAACAACACTTAAGACAGTGGACAGTTGGACAGTGTCATCGAAGCTACCAACAGGAATTTGACCCAACTCCGGGAGGCAGTGGAAGACAGGATGGCCTGGCATGCTCTGGTCCATGGGGTCACCAAGAGTCAGACACGACTTAACGACTAAACAACAACAAATGCAACTTCAGGAACCCTAACATCTGAAGCTCCAAATAAGACCACTTGTATGATGAGGTTGATCCAGTGTGTTCTGCATCATATAAACTCTCTGAAACATTTTCAAGAGCAGTCTTATGAACAGTACACTATACCTGTCATACCAGGGAAGGTACTGAAATCATGAATAATAGTTACCAAGCCCCCCAAATAGGTTACAACTCCACCACCATTGTCATGTACTAGATACATAATTGCAAGAAAGAGGGTAGATGGGAGAAATTGCATATGTACAAAGGATCATATTATCACAACTAGAGTGGAAATTAGGGTGGCAGACTTGATTTGGACAAATGCCAAAACATTAACTGAATTGTGGTTACTAGTGCAATTTCATGTCTATCCCAGATGGAAGCAAAGAACAAGGTCTAGTAACAACAACAACCTTTGAACTGCAGAGCTGGAAGGGACCCTATGGATCATCGTGTCCAGCCCTTGTCAAGGAGGCACAGTGGGAATCGAACTCCCAGGCTCCGGCTCCGCAACCAGATACCTAAGCCACTGAGCTATCCAGCACTTAGATCCCTTGTGGTGAGTTTCCCACAGTCCCCTAAATTCATGGTGCTGTATACCTCATTCCCTAGTTACAACTGTTTGCGTTTCCCCAATTGAACGAATCGGGGAGGGTCCCAAATTTTCAGAAACCCACAAACATTGAAGGGTGTGGATTGAACTGGATGTCAATCTGTATGCCCTTATTAAAATATGAAGTCAAGGGGTTAGTGACAGTAGTGCAAATAGTTGAAAAAAATTACATGTCACATGTTTATGAGCAGGGCTTGAAAAATCCACTCGTCCACTCGTCTGTGACGAGTGAAAAAACGCTGCTTGACGAGCCACAGCTCCCTCCCTCCCTCCCTGCCTCCTTACCCTCTGCCCATCTCTCTCTCTCTCTCGCTCTCTCTGATCCTGCAGTCCTCCCCTCCCCCTCCCATTGCAAAAGGAAAACTGCCCTCTTCTCACGAGAAGAGAGTTCGAGCAGCACATAGATATATAGCTCTTCAGGAGAATGCAAAGTAGTCCCATGCTGGAGAATATGGAGATTCCCTGCTCCCAATTTCAACTGAACGAGGAAACATCCTGGGGTGGGAGGGAACCATGGCTCCTTAAGAGGCCAGGCGCTTTTGCTTTCAGTTCTATTTTTCCTGGAGACATTCAAAAGAAGTAAAACAGGGAACACAAAGCTTCCAAAATTACTCTGTCCTAAGTAGAAACTCCTGGCCTGGTGAATCCTGTCAATTGTTTGCTCGTGTGTGAGGGGTAAAGAAATGGCACCAAAAAAATCTGTTTAATTTTTTTCAAAAACAATCTCCTATGTCAAGATTGGAGAACAATGAAAACTGTACGGTACAAGGTGCTCCGCAATTACCATGTGTTTCTAGTGCTGGGTCTGCAGTTGAGAGTCAAAAAAGTGGAAAAAGAAAATTTTTGTTAAAGTGGAAGGAGGAGTTTAAATGGCTAGAGGATAATGTTGAGAGTGGTGTTGCAAGATGTTCAGTATGTCCACAGTTCAAAAGACTGTGCGATTCATCTTCACGTGTGGTTAATGGATTCAAACAACCATTTCGTCACGAGATTTTCAAGTTTCACAATTTGTCAGCTCCACACATGAGGTGCATGGAAGCATTAGATGTTCAAAAACACCGAGAAAATTCTTCCTTGGCAAAGTGTCTAAAAAGGATGGACGAAAAAATGTTCTTTCATTTATAAGTATTATTTAATATAAGTTTTTATACTGCCAAAAACAATAAGCCCTTTACTGACATTAGAGGTCTTGCCGAGCTTGTTGGTAAACTTAATGTGGAAGTGCTAGAAGAATATACCAATAATAAACAGTGTAAGGAGTGTATACTTTACATTGCACAAAGTGTGAAAGAAGATGTTGTGGGTGACATAAAAGCCTCAGAATTTGTTTCTGTGTTACTAGATGGTTCCACTGATAGATCTGACGTGGAGGAATGTATCATTTATGTTAGGTATATAAACGCTAGTGGTGTCAAGGAATCATATTTAGCTATTGCTCCCTTAGCAAATAGCACTGCTTCAGGCTACCTAGACACTATAGACAAGGAACTCCAAATAGTGAACTTGGATTGGAGACATGGAAAATGTTTAGTTGGCCTGGCAACTGATGGAGCACCTTCAATGATAGGGGGTGTTAATGGTTTGGCAACTAAAATTACCAATTGTGCAAATCATATCACAACTGTTCACAACTTGTTGCACACAAACTTCAGTTAAGTGTGCTGAAGTCACTTAAAGGAGTATCCTATATTGATGAAATTGACCATTGCCTAATTTCTGTGTACAAATTCTACAACAGGTCCAGTAAAAAGCAAAAGCAGTTGTCAGAAACAGCAGACGTTCTGTCAACAACACTGCTGAAATTGCAGAAATTGCATACAGTAAGTTGGGTAGCCAGCAAAGTGGGGACCATCAAAGCTGTCATTCAAGACTGGAGATCTCTTGTGACACACCTTGAAATTGTGAGCTGTGGGAGGGAGAGCGACAGCAACAAAGCTAAAGGCATTCTGAAGACCCTTAAGAAGTACAGATTCTTAAGAACCTTGCATTTTCTCCATGATTTTTTGTTGCCTTTGAAAAAACTTTCTTTGATTTTCAGAAGCCTCATCTGCTAATAAATCAAGTGCAGATTCATATCAAGAAAACAATAGCCAGTCTTGAAGAACTGAAAAAAACTCCAGGACCTATGAAGAATGAATTTATAAATAATACTTCAGTGACTGGGATGTACAATGAAATCCAGCTTGATGAAATTACAAATGGACAAAAAAAAGTTTGAATGTGATAGAAAAGAAATTATTGAGATGGGAATGGCTGACATAAAGATGCGCTTTTTGAACACTGCTACAGATGGCATATTAACATCTATGTCAATATTTGATACTTTCACATGGCCAGAAACGTCCTTGGAAAGTTTTGGTAAAAAGGAAATAACCGTACTTGTATCTCATTACAAAGACCTTTTGCAACACAAGGGCAAAGACGACATAATTCAGAAAGCCCTGGATGAATGGTATGAATTCAAAATATGTGCAAAAGGTCTGTCATCAGTGGATTTACTGGGAAAGGCAATGAACCACCATGGGGGTAGGTTTCCTGTTCTTCTGAAGCTCCTTAAAATTGCCTCTGTTCTACCAGTTTCTACAGTTAGCTGTGAAAGGGGTTTCAGCCAGATGAATCTGATCAAAAATAAATTCAGATCATGTTTAGAGACTGAAAGCTTAGATGACCTTATGATGCCAAATCTAAACGGACCTCCACTACCACAGTTTAACCCTACTAAAGCCATCGATAAATGGTACTTCCGTGCTAAAACTACCAGGCATGTTCAAGGACACAAGTGCAACACCTCTGACAGCAGTGCATTTTCTACTAAGAAGACATAGGCGAATACTGTGTACCTAATACAATTTATTTTGGGTTTATACGCATTGTTATGTAGAAATAAAAGTGAACAAGTGCCTAGTTTAAATTTGTTAACATAAATTGCAAGGCTATAGTCCGGTCATGCTGACTGGTGAAATTTTTGACTGACTGGTGAGACATTCTAAAATTTTTCAAGCCCTGTTTATGAGTTTAAAAAGCTCTATATTAAACCAAAAACAATTAATATTTTTAAGTAGTATTTTTAATCTAAACAACTACAAGCAGTTTTGCTATAATCTCAAAATTAATAGCGGGTTATTTAGCTCTGTTCACAGAAGACTCTTCAGTCTAGCAGATAATTCTTATAATGGAAACTGATGAAGTAATTTACTTGATCACCTGTTTCCTCTGCAGCTCCCTGTACCTCGCAACTGCTTGGGGGGGGGGGGGGTGTCGGTTGCTTCAAAACGCTATAGTGCAAGACGTGCACAAATGTTTAGGAGAAAGAAGGAATTGTTAAGACTTATATATTAATGGATGCTTCCACTAGAACAAAGAGCCTTCTCTGAGCAGAGACACACAACTGTTTTAAATTCTTAAGTAAAGCCTTGAAATTTTGAGCTAATTTCTAACTTGGTTAGTAGGGATATATGGTCCTTATGACAAATTACTGTACTCTAGAGGAAAAATTTGTTTCTAAATTTTAATGATTACCTAGCACTAGAATGCATTATCTAATTTGTGCAGTGACAGAGTACCACTTTGTTTTTGCCTTTGTTCTTGATCTTTAAAAATGCCTGTTTCATAACTATCAAATGCAAAGATCATTAAATGCTGATACCATATTGACCCAAAACAACAAAGATCCTTCGTATAACTTAAAAGATTAATATGTTTCTTTGTGTGTACAGCTTTTTTGTACTGTTGAATTGGTAGTGGACAGTTAAAACTCTTCACATCTAAGAGATGTGGCAAATGTCACCTATTTACTTTGGTACCAAAAAGGCAGAACAAGGGGAGGGGGAAGCCAGCAGAATAGAAACTAATGTTTTGATATAAAAAATCCTAATTAAAACGTGGCCACTTAGGACAGAGTAAAGGTTACTTTATATCGACTTCAGTTGCATGAATTTAGGAAAATAGAAGCTAAGACCAACATCCTAACAGGTATGTCCCATGATTAGGAATTATTGCTTATAACTTGCACTCCAAACACCCACACTTCATCTTTTAGGCCCATACCCAGATGGAGAAGACAGAGTCTCTATTCAGGACCAATAAGGGTATCATACCTTGTGCTGATCTAGTACTGCATTATCTGAGTCTCACCAGCTTTGTGAAGTTTGAACCAGTATGTGGCAGTCTTAACCCTAGTCTAAAACCAGATTTGTTTTTGATAATTGAATACTGAATTGGCTGAACTACAGAAAGGTAAGAACAACATGAATAGGGAAGTATCCACAAAACCCAATTACAGTAATTTGACTGCATAAACTAATATAACTGTATAATTAATACACGAAGACAGATATTATTTCCTCCCAAGAAACAGAGAGAAGTCTTCATCAAAATCTAGGAAGCAACTGTCTCGTTAGCTAGAAGTAGTTCATTTTTATACATTTCTAAATATGTGCTCTTTACTGTTAAAAACAAAATCCTGAATCATTCAATTATTTACTTTCAATATCTAATCAAAAGCAATCACAATCTTGAATGATCCAGTAAATAATTGCATTTGTTATTTTTTAGCCTTGCTCTTCCACCCACAGTCCCCAATAATCCTTTAAATCACAATGTTTATCATTTGAGGTAGTTTGTCTTACACTGACAAAGGAACATTCTAAGCTATCACTGAAATAAGATACATGAGGACCTTGAGATTTTTTAAATGTGTATTTCCAACTCATGAATGGGAACGACACCATATTAAAATTATTAACATTAAAGTTTTAATGTCAAGGTTTATTTTCCTCCTGTAAAAACACAGTGTGACCAGCCCCTACCCAGACGTCACTTTTTAAAATAACCTTCCTTTGAAGGGCTTGACTCCCACCATTAACCATACTAGACCAAGCAGTTAAAGAATGAAAAGTGATATTCTCTTTATTACAAAGTAACAACTTCTAGGGAAACAAATTTCAACGTGAGCTTTTCTTCAGTTATAGCCCAACTGCCCCAAAACAACCTCCTTCTTTGGTTGCACTCTTTCTTCTCCTTCTATTTCGGCTCTCCAGGCCCCTCCTCCTTCAGGCTCTCCCGGATAGGCTGGCCACCTGCACCCTCCAGCCAATCACCTTTTCCCCCCTGTTACAATGCAGATTGGCCAGGGTCCCATCATACATCGCAATTTCCATTATCATTTAAAAATAAATGTTAAAGCACCATAACTGGCCTTCAATAGTCTAAGACTGGGAAAGCTGGGTTTAATCTCTAGAACAACTAAACTGTCTTTTAAAGTAAAAATAAATCCTCAAACAATTGTATTCACCTTTGGGAATTCTTTCATTTCCTCTAAATTTTCTTCCTTTTTAATGTATTTTTAATTGGGTTTATTTCCAGCTGTAATATATTTCTATTCTGTTCATACAAAAAGCATCACAAAGAGCCACATATTGTTAGCAACATTTTGCTCAATACAGCCAGAATCTTATTTGTCAGTTACACCAGGATAAACCCAATTTGCCACTCGTATCCTTTGTCACACACCAATTCATACAACTTTTCTGTCATGAAGGAGACAATCTAGCAGCAATTTGCTACTGCAGCTACAAGAGGATTCTAGCCATTAAATCTCTGATTACTTCTGAAGAAGTAATATACTGTACGTATGTGCTTCATAAAGGCATATTTGCATATATGTAATAGTTTGACAGCTGGAGAGAATTCATGCAAAGAGTGCCCACACGATTCATACTAAGGAAGTCTTAAGTTACTGAACATTAGTAAAGCCTCTACGACCCTGAAAATGTCAATGGGACCTTTTCTGTATTCTTTCATTAACTCCTCAAACTGCTAAATATTAAATGTAGATTTTGCCTTGCTGCTTTTAAAAACTGGTAATTTTTTGTTAATTAAACGGTGCAGGAGGGCTCTGTGATCAAGTTAAATGGCAAATCTCTGTTCCTTGGATCTTCCAGGACAAACAATTCTCTCACTTCTTCCAGAAAAAGAAGAAGCTGGATGACAACCAGGTGCCACAAGAACAGCCTTGGCCCCTGCACTTTGCCTTCTCTGGCCTTTATGTGAGGGCATGAATGCACATGCATACAGTATGACTACACCCTCAAAATGGAAAAACAAGATTTCATACAATTAGATATTTTTATGCGAAGAAAACCATATTTATTGAGCAAAATTAAACGAAAGCCTCCAGGGAATGCTATCTCATTATGAATCCCATGATAAGAGAACATGGGAAAAACGATGAAAATCTCAATGTACTCAGTTGGAACATGGGGTCAACATAAATTGAATAATATGTAACATTTACTTACATTGCACTGACACAATAGATACAGGCATGTCAGATTGACTGAAAACAACATCAAAAATAATACTACGTTAACAGCTGAATAGCATGGGACATTTACTGATAATCCAACCTAAAATTCAGTCAAATTCTCCTTTGGGAGGATTCCTTAGAATTGTTACTTTCCTTATGAGAATAAAAACCATACCCTTATCCTGATCCACTGATTCTTGGGAAAGAATACTGCAAAGAATTGGATTCTTCCATGTCCCATTATCTTGGCCCAGAAGAAATAAAAAATTTAACTGGCAGCTTCCATTTTGCATCAACTTTGTGTGTACCATCTGGAAAAGAATATAAAGAATATAAAAACATTCTAGCAAATATGTTTATGATAATTTGCATAATATCACACCGAAACAAAGCATGGACTTTTTGACAAGTGGATCTGATACAGGTTAAAAATAATTAATTTAATCAGACATTTGGAATTATTTAGTGGTGTTGAAATGCTACTGGGTGTCATTAGAGTACTAGAAGCTGACAGTCTGACATTCACAGATATCTAAAAGCTTGTCTTATTACTGGCTTTATTTGTTTCTTTTATCTTAATAATAATCTGACAATCTGGCTAAACCACCCTGATTGATTATCTATAGTGACTTATAATAACAAGACCACTTGATTAGGAATATAAATATTTGCACATTAGTGATTTTAAAAAATGTTTTCTATTATCACTGTATTTAATTTATATTAAGATTGGTAAGAAAAATGCAGACTGTATGATTATAATTTGTCCAAACACAGCAAAAGTCAATGTTGGTTCAAAATACAAAACATCTTATCTCTTCCTGGGGGTGCTTCACATGTTAATCACCTTCTTCTTCTTTGATCAGAAGAATTTATTGGAACACAAATACAACCCTATTCTAGCACTAGTGTTCTAGCTATGGCATAGGTGAGCAACATACAGTTCTCCAGATACTGTTAGATTACAACATCCATCAACCCAAGCCAACGTACCCAACGATAAGGAATGCTGGGAGGTACTAACCACATCGGAAAGCTGCAATTTACATATCCCTGAGCTATAGAATGATAGTATTCAAAGAAAGGAATGAAATATGGATGTGATGTTTCTCAACCAAAAAATGGCTGAATAAAAGTGCAAAGAAATTAGGACAGGAAAAGTGTAAGTAGAAACAGAGAAATCAGAAATAACAGCTATTAAGTTGAGCCAAAATGTGTACACGTAGGACTAAAATATTTATCTTCTGTTTTAGAATTTACTAAACAAGGCTAAGATTTCATCAAAAGCAATCTATCACTATTCCAGATTCTTTCTAGACATGTTCTGACACTACCGCTAGGGAATCTCCAGCATACATCAGTCATACAAATACAGAGGAACTACCACACAACAGAAAACACTGCACATTTAAGGACAAGGTTTCATATATATATTTGTGTCACTTAAGCTTAACTTTGAGCACAAATGTGTAAGATGGCTATAAAAATGAAATAAGACACCCACCTGAATAAAGGACTGTATCTCCTTCCATTTGTTTTCTGACAATTCAAGAGGCAGGCAGAGCAGGAGTTCAACATAGCTTCTGGGAAAAAAAAACAAGATTGCAAAGTCAAAAGGTGAGTGAGTCCCTTATTCAATTTTCAGAAAAGCTGTTCACCACAATTCTTAAGTATCAAGCAGCTTTAAACAAAAAGCAAATGGATGTTAACACTCATAAAAATATACTCACAGGGCTAAGCGTTCAAGCACAAGCGCTACATTTTCACACTCAGAGGTAAGGTAAGGTTGTGCTTTAATGTAACTGTGTATAGCCTCTGTGTATACTTCCAGCAAAGGCAAGGGATCATCAGATGCCTTCCACTTTTCTGCATACTCAAGAAGCGTCTGTTTAGTAAAGAGAAATACGATTACCAAAGTTAAACAAGACTGAATTTCTGTTTCTCTAATTAATTCACATATATGAGATGTAGCAATTAACTGATTTCTGAGCATGCTACATCTACATTCTTGGAACCTATCTCATATATAGGACTTCTTCCCTTCACAGTATTAGCAAAGAGTTTAGACAGGTATCTGTAGATGGAACACTTAGCTGCTTTCAATTCTAATCCATAACTGCAATGTAGTACCGTACTGACACAAGCCAAGCAAATAACACCTGCACACGTGGGGCTGGAAAACCACACAATGCAGCTGGTATGTAACAATAATCAATATAGCTATGATTATTAAAAATAGTCAGATTAACCTGTTGAAACAAATTTATGCGAACAAATGAAATCTGTTACATTCACAGCACTTCCACGAAACTCATAAAAATACAAGCTGAAATCCAAGGACAAACTATCTGGCAGCTATTATACCCCTATAAAGAAAACAACCATTGAATTATCAATCATAATATAAATTATAAATGCAGAAGCTGATGAATACTATTGTAATGTACATTTCTGCAATAAACCTTTCAAAATAAAGCATAGAACTGTGATAAAAGTACTGTGTAGAATGTCCGTTTGGTAAATACATTAAACAAATAAATCATTTTTTGAAACTGAAAGGAACTGTACATTCAGATCTTAGCTTTGAGACAGGAATTCTTTGTTGGAGGAACTGAACAAAACCATAGTAGAAGGAATAGCTCGTTACATACATGCTATTCCAGAGGTGAGATGACTAATTTAACATCTCTCTTCCCTAAGATGCCTACAAAGGTCAGCAGAATAGTCTGGCCCTCTGATCTAGCAGTGACTGGGCAAGGATCTCATTTGGATTGCTACAGAGTTATCTGCCTGGAACAGGCAGAAGGGTGAGCAACAAGAATTCCTCTTTCAGCTGCTGTTGAAGAAACTTGTCTATTTTTGCACAAGACAAACATATAAAAGAGAACTGGGGTGCTTCAATGCTGTTTAGAAATAAGGGAGGCTTTCATTATTTACTTATTTGTATGTTGTCCAGCTTCTACCTGACTCTGGGAGGTATGACTTTGAGATACATGTTTGTTTGTTTTTAAATAAGCAGGCTTAGGCTTTGGCAGAGCCTGTAAATAAGTCTATTTGTGAACCCAACAGGTCACTCAGCGGACTCAAAGGCAACAGATTAAGATATCCTATGTTCTGGCATGTACTATCTAATCTTTGCTGGTTTTCAAGATTTCCAAGGCACTGATTACATGCCTAACATCAATCCTCCTATTTAATAAACAAAAAACTTTTCATAATCATGGAGTGCCACATGCACTAAATAAGAACTCCCAGTGAATTATACACAACTTACTTTTAAGTAAGCAGGCTATATAAGAATGACATTCTAGACTGCTAAACTTTACATCTGCTCTATCAAAGTAAATGTCAACAAGAACATGCCGGCATGGTCTGTCCACTAATTAATACTGTACCACCCTCCACCAATGGAACTTGTTCTAATTCCAGAGGTGGTAAACTTGATTGATACCATACCAGAACTAAGACTTGTTAATGCAGGAATAATAAGTTTCATGACAAATCATACATTCAACTGGACTGTTTATACCAGTGGTCCCCAAACTTTTCCCAACCGTGGACTGGTTGGGGGGGCGGGGTCCGTGCGTGCGGGGGGGGTGGCATGCTCACAGGGGCATGTCACACTTGTGGGTGTGTTGTGCATGCGCGCGGGGTGGGGCACGCTCATGGGGAGGGGCACTCGCGGGGGGAGCAGGAAATCTGTGTCTGTGGCCCGGTCCTGCCTAGACTACAGACCAGTGCCGGGTCGCAGACCAGGTGTTGGGGACCCCTGGTTTATACACTCTGGCCAAACCAGAATATTTTGTCTCTTGCCCAACCAGTATAGTCACCTAGTTCTACAGAACTGTAGTTTCACTGTGGAAAGCAACCACTATGAATGCTTTTTACAGACCACAAGGAATAGGGATAATAGGTAAGGTACCCAATCCTACACTGTCAAAAGAAAATTCAGAGCAGATATCATATCTACACATGTCCCAAGCAGCGATGCAGACACGGAAAAAAAATTACTGCTTAATTTTTCTATGAATAATTTTCCACTTCTAAAAAACCTCATCATTTCATAAAAGTCATTAGTACTAATGAATGAATGCCAAATTTCCTGCATTTGAAATTGACTAAGTGCAAATATTTCCACATTCCGCAGTGAGGGTGAAACTGAAGGTGCCCCAGTGGATTCAGTGAGAAGGAGTTGACCTCTTTTACAAGTAGAGGAATTAGCAACCAAAACAATAAATCATTGCATGTTCTAAAATTAACCTCCTAGCAATTTTCTGAGATTTTCCTTTCAAATTAAAAAAGGTAAAAGCAAAACTGTTGTAAAAATTGAGACAAGTGTTTGAATAAAAGCAGCTTCCAAATCTGGAATTTGGTTGAATGCAGTATTTAAGCTGCGTGTGCGCTTTATTTTCTTCTTCTTCTTTTTTTTAAAAATTTTTTAAAACAGAAAGCAAATACAAGAACAAAAATACAAAAATACAAAAAATAGTGCTTGCTATACACTAAATTCTACCGTGCACCCCATACCCACGGGACCCCATTGAACAATATTTTTATTACAAACTTCCTTTCCAAAATTGTATAGATTGTTGTTTAGAGGCTTTCCCCTTTCCTTTCACTAATACAAATTCAACAAATCTACCCCAAATAGAATAAAAAATATTGGAATTTATTTCCCCTCTTTTCATCTTGAGTTCAATAGTCAATTTATCATTTAATGCAATGTCCCACACTTCACCATACCAATCTTCTAATTTAGTATCATTTTTGTCTTTCCAAAACCTAGCTATTAATATTCTAGCACTTGTGTGGGCAAGAGGGGGGGGACGCCACGTTCTGTGGAACTACAACCAGAACCTCGCCTCTGATCTTTTTATTTGGCTTTTGCATTTCTACTTAATATTTAATAAAATAAACTGCAAAGGAAAGATACACCTACTTTTCCCCCCATGCCTAAACATACAGTGGTGCCTCGATTTACAGACGTCCCTACTTACGAAAATTTTGAGTTACGGAAAGCTCCGGCTGCAAAATTTTGGTTCGACTTGCGGCCGGAGCTTCCACTTACGAAAGGAAAAAGGCAGGGGGAAAGGGCGGGAAATTCAAACCGTTGGTGGCGAAGAGGCTGCTTCTTCGGCCCAACGGTTAGGAAAAGGGAGGCTCAGCCTCCCGGGCTTCCAACACTGCCCCAACCGCCACGCCGGGTGCCGGTGCTTTGGAAGCCCGGGAAGCTGGCACCCGGTGCGGTGGTCGGGGTGGCTTTGGAAGCCCGGGAAGCCGGCACCCGGTGCGGCGGTTGGTGCAGCTTTGGAAGCCCTGGCAGAGGGCAGCGGGGACGGGAGGCAGAGGGCAGCGGGGACGGGAGGTAGAGCCCGGCCGGCATGGTTCGGCGGCTCGCCTCCTGGCAGCGGCGGCGGCAGCAGGGTAAGGTGCTGCTTTTTGCTTTTTTAAAACTGTTCTGTTTTTACAGTACAGTATTTTATTTTTTATTTTATTTTTGTATTTTTTGCTTCCGCCGGAACGGATTAATCGGTTTTCAATGCATTCCTATGGGAAATGGTGCTTCGACTTACGGAAATTTCAACCTACGGCCACCGTTCCAATACGGATTAATTCCGTAAGTCGAGGCACCACTGTAACTGGATAGCTCCAACACTTCTGTCTATACATTTAGCTTTAACCAAATATAAATGCCCACTTGCAACTTATTACTTTGTTCTGACATTATCAAACTGACTTGCTCCAGCTTCCCTTCCCTTTCCTTGGGTGTCTCATCCTGTCAGTTAGGAAGCCAGAGGACAGGGTCTTCATGTAATATTTGAATTAATGAGAACCATCGTATAATACAATATCTGTCAGTAATGAAAAAGGATAAACTTAAATCAATGTTAGTTCCAAACAGAATAGACCCACTGAAACACAGTTGGACTTTCGTATCTGTGGGAGAACAGTTTCTTGCCCCCCTGCGGATACTGAAAACCACAGACAGTAATGAACACATAGCAAATAGAATCCCTGTATTGTCACTCTGCAACAACACTATTTAAAGGGGAAAAAAATCTTCCACCCTCTTCAACTTCAGCTGCCCCAGCAAGTCCTGCCACTGCCGCCAGTTTAGCTGCACAGACAGTCTTCCAAACAGAGGCAGTGGCGGCAACTCTCTCCACCCCGCAAGCTCAGAGAATGAAGATTCATTTTTGTGTGTGCTCCTGTCCAAAAATCTACCGGGAGAGGGGATAGCCAATCCAGATCAGCTAAGGAAAGTGGAAAATGGATGGGGAGGGGAGGGAGGTACGTGATGAGAGCAGGGGAAGTGCAGGAGCTGGTTGGGTCCTTCTCTTCCTCTCTCTCCTTCTGCATGGATGTTGTTGCTCTGCATCTCTGCCTGGGCAGCACAGACCCCTCCCTGGAGCTCCTGCCACCACCTCTTTCAACCTGATATTTCCAGTTCCTGGTGCAATTGTGGCCATTTTGACTTCTTGGCAGAAGCCAGGACTGGAGTGCCCATGCCTCACCCTACCTTGACTTGGCTGAGGGCCCAACCCAGCCCATGCCAGGGAAACCTTGAGCGAGAGGGAAGGAATAAGGAGAATCCCATCCCCTGTGTGAGTTCTTCTTCCCCACATCCCACCTAGTTCAGGCATTCTGAAAACCTGGCCTGGACTCAAGAAATTGATCTGTAGTACCATGAGAGCTGACTGCAGATACAGAGATCCTACTATAAATGGAGTTTATACTACCGTAGTTGTGTTTTAACAAGTCTCATTCATATCAATGGATCTTCAATGGGCAGCTATGAAGAAACTAGAAAATATATTTAAAAATAAAAGGATATGTTGCTGGAGACCTTAGATTAGATTAGGCATCCTTCAGTCTCGAGAGACTATGGTAACGTGCTCTGAATAGAGGACTTGGAACAGCGTCTAGTGTGGCTGAGAAGGCCAATTCGAGAGTAACAATCCCTTCCACACTGAAGACAAATACAATCTGTCCCCTGTCCAGCTCCCTGGTTTTGCTGGTTTCGGGACTGCCCCTTTGCCTCGGCCTGCTGGACAAGTGTCTCTTCAAAATGGGAGAGGCCATGTTGCACCGCCTGCCTCCAGGCTGAACGCTCAGATGTCAAGGTTTCCCATCTGTTGAGGTCCATTCCTAAGGCCTTCAGATCCCGCTTGCAGATATCCTTGGATCGCAGCTGTGGTCTCCCTCTGGGGCGATTTCCCTGCACTAATTCTACATACAGGAGATCTTTTGGAGTCCAACCATCAGCCATTCTCACGACATGCCTGAGCCAACATAGACGTCGCTGTTTCAGTAATGTATACATGCTAACGAGCATCCAGCTCGTTCCAGGACTACTCTATTTGGAACTTTGTCCTGCCAGGTGATACCAAAAATGCGTCAGAGATAACGCATATGGAACGTGTTCAGCTTCCTCTCCTGCCGTGCACAAAGGGTCCAGGACTCACTGCAGTACAGGAGTGTACTCAGGACACAGGCTCTATAGACCTGGATCTTGGTATATGTCATCAGCTTCTTATTAAGTCATACTCTCTTTGTGAGTCTAGAGAACATGGTAGCTGCTTTGCCAATGCGTTTGTCCAGCTCGACATCTAGGGAGAGAGTGTCAGAGATCGTTGAGCCAAGGTACACAAAGTCATGAACAACCTCCAATTCTTGTGCGGAGATGGTAATAGAGGGAGGCGAGTCCACGCCCTGGCCCATGACTTGTGTTTTCTTCAGGCTGATTGTTAATTCAAAGTGCAGACCAAGATCAAGATAATCCATACTTTGATATCCATACTTTGATATCCATACTTTGATATCTCTGAAAATCTATGTACAGATATCTCTGAAAATCTACGTACAGATACGAAAGTTAGGAAGAAGAAAAAAATCAACTCATTCAAAACATGGTGTTAGAGGAGATATTTATGAATACCATGTACCACCAAAAAGGCAAATACCGTATTTTTCCCTTTTATAACACGTCCCCATTTATAAGACGCCCCCCCCAATTTTCTAACCCAAAAATTAAGAAAACTTAGCTTTGAGGATTCAGCCTCTGGGCTCAGAATGTCGGACATTTTGTCTCTGTTGAATCTTGAGCCTACAGGCTCCACCTCCAAGGAGGTGTGTTCCAATTGGTTTGTTCAGGATCAGCTGACGTCAGTTCCATAAGGCTAGTGATTCGAGTAAGCTAAGTGTCCTGATTGTAGGAAACTAAGCCTCGTGGCTGAAGGAAGCCTGTTTACAGAGGCAAGGTATGTGCCGTTTTGTTCTCTCCTCAGCTATCTCAGCTTACTTCTGCGTAAAAGACACCCCTCAATTTTTAGGGTAATGATTTTAGGAAAAAGTAGCATCTTATAGATGGAAAAATACGGTACATGGATCCAAGATTGAACCAAATCTGAAGCCTCACTAGAAGACAAAATGACTGAATTGAAGCCATTGTACTTTGAACATATAATGGGAAGACACAACTCACTTGAAGAGACATTACTAAGAAAAGTGGAAGACAAAATAAAAAGAGGAAGGCCTAAAATGAGATGGAGTGACTCAGTGAAGCAAGCTACAGACCTTTGTTTGCAAGACCTGAGCAAGGCTGTTAAAATATTAAGAACACTGGCAGTCATTAAATCATAGGGATGCCATAAATTAGAAGTGATTGTATGGTACATAACAACAATCCTTAAAAGTCGTATCAATGAAGCAGCACCAGCAACATTTTGAAGTATTTGTAGTATCTGCAAAATCTTTGATATCTCTTGTCAAAATCTGAACAGAATGCCTTGCTCTCTCACGGGAAAAGGATTAAACAGGAAATTATTTATATCTGCAAAGTGTCAGGGTACATTTTATTTAAATCAACCTGATTTAAATCATGATTTAATTTTTTTTTAATTGGACTTTTTGACAATTTTAAAAATTCATTTTTAAAATTTAATTTGTAATTTCAATCATGATTTAGATCAATTTGCTTTTAAAAATTCATTTAACATTGGACTAAAACTTCCAGAAGCCTTCACCATTAGCTGTGTTTACCAAGATTTCTGGGAGTTGTAGTCCAAAAACATCTAGGGACCCAAGGTTGGGAACCACTGCTCTATACTCATCCTATACTCATTCTTGCCTTTTTAGCTTTCCCTCTGATGGCACATCTTCCCCTATAAGTAACCTTGAGCTGCTGTTTGTTTAATTCTTATCTGCTACTATATTCTGACACCTTTGCTAGTCTTGGCCTTGCTAATATTCTGCTCTTGAATTGTACCAGATCTCAAGAAATGTTGTAGTCTTGATCTTGGTTCACTATGTATCATCTTAGACACACTACGTGCCCTTACCCTTTACAAACAAACAGAAGCAGAAAATCCTCACCTGTGCCAGTAGTATCGAGTGACTACAACACAGGTAAGCAGCATTTATTGTATTTCATAATAAACTGTAAGGAACTTAACTGATAATACTTTATTGGTACCCAACCCTAACTGGGATCTTCCCATTTGAAGCAACTATACATGGAACAACACAAGTGAACCCTAAATTAATATTAGATTGTGCTTTGACAGTGGCCCTATGTTATGCTATCAGAATTAAAATGGTAGGACTGCACATAATTTTGGAGCAGCATTCCCTAACCTGTTACCCTCCTGTCACTGTGGACAAAAAGTCATGCTTGCTGGGGCTGAATAATATACAAAAGATTCGAGAAGGTTGAATTGGAGGACACTTATTGAACTAGAAAGGCCAGCTTTTGTTTCAGTGTTGTGAACTATGATGATTTAAATATTACACTGCAGAGGTAGCTTCAACCTTTGGTCCCGTAGATATTCAGAATGACAAACTGTATAATCCCTGACCACTGGCCATGGGCACCAGGGTTTCTGGAAGCGGAAATCCAACAAAATCCAAGAACTCTAGATGAAAACATTTACATTAGCACACAGATTTCCTATTTTGGGGTACATCTGAATCAACAAACCAAGGTCTGTAACACTCTTCAATAAAAATCACTTGCCAAAATAACAGGCACAACAAAAGTTAATTACTAAGACATGATTTGTGCTTAGTACAATTTGACATATGTCTAACTCTTGTTTTCCATACTAGCTTTTAAACTCACATTAAGACATAATTCTTTGGTTTTGATTAAATGGACTCTGTCTACCAGGTATGCTCATCTAAAGAGAAGGGTGAGGGGCACCTGACTGCAGCACTAATTCCAAGCTATATAAATCATTATATAGGAACCTCTGAATGACTGTCCAAATCAGGCCCTGCATATTGTCTGAGTCTTGCTGCAAGTTTATTCACCCAAGATTTCAGGAGTTCTATTGACCAAAGTTAATTTTCTAACTCAACTGATTACAGCAATGTCACAAAGGACAACAATGAGGATTATGCTACTATTAGTTCATATGACAATACCAAGATTATACCAATAGGCCAAGACAAAAAGAAGTTCCTGCCACATAACAATCTCTTCTAATCTTGTTTATATTACATAATAAAACAAACCAGAAAGAACGCTTATTAACCACATTTTCCTATTTTGTGTGGACTGTTAAATTATGGCTACTAGTTTCAGAGAAAGGTGTGATATGAAACTATAGGTTGAAACTCATTTCATATCCTGGCTTCTTTTGGAACAGCTAAACAAAGTTTCCTGGTTGGAACAAAATGGGAAACTATGGTTAGGCTTGATGCTTTTTTGCTTATGTCAGTAATGGTAGAGCAAGAGACCTGTGTTCGGGCAAAGGACTAATTCATATGTTCGTCTATTAATGTGAGATGGAATCAGCTGAGCATAGCTCCTGACTACCAGTGACTTTCAGGTATCTAGAGATGTCAAAGAATAAACTTGGTACCTTTTGCATATAACACATGTGTGCTTCTAATATGTAGTCTCCCAATACATGTTCAACTCACACACTTAAGTTCTGGATTATTTGGCCTTGAATAACTGCAGTTTTCTCCACTAGTAAAATAACTGCTGATATACAACTCAAGATACAGGATATGACTGTTTCAAATTTCAAAAAAGGGTAATTAGAAAGGTGTTTTGAAATACAAACAGCTCAAGTAAAGATACGCTGACCCCTGGATGAAAATACTGATATACTTCCATTTTGCAGGTTAAAAAGATCTCATAAAGTTATCTGATATAATGAACTTTTTCATAAATTTAAAACTTCAAGTATCAAAAAGTTAAGTTTCTCACTGTTCTGTAGGTCCCCAATTCTAAACCAGAGACCCAACACAGAACTGGAAAGCTGGTCTAAACCCAGCCCCTTTCCATAGTCCAGAAGCAGGCACTTTAGTCCCCCACAGAGAGCTGGCGAGTTTACTGTTGTATGAAGATGAACCATCACTTGCAGTTTCAGCTGACAGTTCTGTGGCAATTTTTACTCTAAAGGTTCTGAAACAGTGCAAATGTGAATAATCTGACACTAGTTCAAACTACTTAGAACAACCAACGTGGTCTTCGAATCAAATGTAACTATAAACATTAATGCGAATGAATTGCCATTCATTACTGGGATATAATACCTTTTACAATATTCTCTGTCTATACAAAAGTAAACAAAAGGAAAGGTTTACTTTGTGACGGTTTTGTAAACTGGTTTAGTACATTTGTGAACACTCCGAATCCTTTCAGGGTTTAAGACAACTAGGGCTGGTTGGCGGCTGACATACCCATATACGACCCAGCACATCTGCACTGGTACAAACAGCAATAATGCGTAGGCTGAACAAGCACTAAAAACACAGTGTATGCCTTGGATCCTTAGCCAACGCAAAGTGAAAAAGCTGGAGATTCTCAGATAAGGTGATTTAATTCAGAAGGTTCAATGCCTGTTTCAGGACACCTTCAGCCAAAACAAGGGGAACTCCAGGCCAACCGAACGCCTTCTGGACACCCCTCTCGAGAGGGGAGAAGAGGGGAGCCTCACGGGAGCCTCCTAGGAGGTGGAGGCGTCCTTCTGCCCTCGCACAGGTGATCCCAGCACACACTGGGAAGCAGAGCAGGAACCTCGAGCGCCCATCCCAGAGACACAATGGGGCAGGCGAAGGTGCCCGCTTCCCACACGACTCCCCCTAACTCCTCCCCGGGAAGAAGCGTTCCTTCCCAGCCCCTTTTTCACGCTTATGGCACCGCCGAAGGGAGAGGAGCTCGCCGCCGCCATCAGCAGACAAAGGCCCCTCCGAAGCCGAGGCGGCACCAGCGCAACAAAGGGGGCCGAGTCAAGGAGGGAGCGCCAGGACCCAGGGTGGCGGAGGGGGCGCACCGGGGGGGGGGCGGGGGGGGAGAGCCACGCTGTTCCCTGGATGGGGGAGGGGATCCCCGGACCGTGAGGAGCTCGCCTCCCGGCGGAAGGGGGGCGGGCCCACCGCCTGCTTTGCCTAGAGACCGTTTCAATGAGCGGCGTTGGCGTCAAGCAGAAGCGCGGCCCAGCGACGCACACCTTCCTGCTTCGCCGCCTCTGCTCCAAAGGGCAGCGGGTAGGGCCAGGCTCCCTCCCAAGAAGCAACCAGGCCCATCCTGACCTGGCAGAGCTGCTGACAGTACTCGGTGGCCGCTTCCACGGCCGTAGCGCTGCTCTCTCTCAGCCCCGTCTCCAACTCCAGCAGCCGCTCCTTCAAGCTTTGCATATCCGGGAGGCCGCTCTCGGCGCCACCGCCGATCCTCCCGCTGTCCTGCTCGGCCTCCTCGTCCGCCATCTTCGCACCCAGCTCCGTCGCGTACGCAGCCCCCCTTCTATGCCTCCTGAACGGCCCACCACCCCGCCCGCACGCCCCGTACAAGGTCACGTGACCACACAATGCCACGTTCCGGGGAGGGGGGTCACGTGCGGGGATTATGGAGGCGAGTTCGAAAAGGCGGTTTGCTCGCGCCCTCCTCGTCCCCACCCACCCCTCCCCCCCCGCGCGCTCTTTTCGCAGAGGGGCGGAGGGAGTGTCACGTGTCGGCGCGCGCCGAGCGGCGCTTGGGTCGCGAAGACTTTTTGGCGGCAGAGACGGGAGCGTCCCCTGCGAGGCTGCCGTTTCGTTCCTTGACGTTTTCTTTCCCACATTGAAAGGAGCGAAGCGTTTGTTAGGCTCACCGAGAGCACGAAACAAAACTTTCTTCAGACACATCTTTTATTTTCATTCTGAAAGTTTGACTAATTTTATTTCCTCCCCTGGATACACAGGCGGGACGTAAGAGTTAAGCCGCTGGGGAGCAATTGAGGCAAGAAGCAAGACAAAACATATATATATGTGTGTGTGTGTGTGTGACACCTTGAAGAGGACTATATATATATAAAACAAAAGCATATATATATATATATGCTTTTGTTTCTGTTTTGTCTTGCTTCTTGCCTCAATTGCTCCCCAGCGGCTTATCTCTTACGTCCCGCCTGTGTATCCAGGGGAGGAAATAAAATTAGTCAAACTTTATATATATGTGACACCTTGAAGACTAACTTCCCTATTTTAATGCAAGCTTTCGTGGACAAGTCCAGTTCCTCAGACACAGCCCTAAGGTTTCATGGTGGCAAATAGAAATTGTGCAACAGCGCAATGCGCATATCATAAGGCAATTGAAACACTTAAGGTGATTCCCTCCAAACAAAAAATTATAACTATGAAACTGGACCTAGGAGCCACACCAAATTTGGCACAGATGGAGCAGACAGACTGCTCTTGCTCTGCACCAAATTTGAGGAAGTTTGGGCAAACTGTTTTTTATACTTTTTTTTTTTAGTGAAAAAGACTGCTTACAGGCCACAAGTTGTTGATTGGCATTTCACACCTGGTAAAGATGATATTCAGTTCTGTAAACAGTAACAACAGTTGGTGGCTAAATGAATCTGATGCTGTTTATGTGCATTATTAAAGGAAAATAAGCATATCAACAAACAAAACAGAACAAAAGCAACTAAATAAAGAGGATAAAGACGTTGTGGCACCTTAAAGATTAACTGCGATATTTTAATATGAGCTTTTGTAGATCAAGTCCACATCTTCAGACATAAGAAGTGGACTTCTTCCACGAAAGCTCACATTAAGTACTATTTTGTTGCTGTTTACAGAACAAGTTTCAAAATATATTAATTGAATACAAAACGGGGCTTTTCATTACTAAGTGTAAATGCCACAATAACTCACACTATTTACAACTTAAAACTACCAACCACTACAGTTTCTTTATCTTAGAGCCATGTATGACTGTTTTGCCATGTACTTTCTGTATTCATACTCTTATGTCTGAAGAAGTAGACTTGTTCCATGAAAGCTCACATTAAAATACAGCAGTGAGTCTTTAACATTTTTGTCTTATTTATTTTTCTTTGTTTTTGTTTTAGGTTGTGTTTCTTGTTTATATGCTTGCACAGACTAACACAGACTACTTTGAACAGGAGCATTAGTGAAAGATGCTTTATTTCACCCTGTCTTGAGGAATAAACAAAAATAAAGTTATGTAATCATTAAGTAAAGCATACGTATGTTTAATACTTCAAGCATTTTTTTACTATTGTAAAAAAACCCCTGTTCTTGTCTAAGGGGAAAAAACAGCAGTTCAGCCTGGTTCATTTCCAAACTGAACAGTCGATCTGCAGTTCAGTGCCCCACCTCCTCCACCAGCTGCCCACTCTGTGGCAGGGCCCAGAGAAGGTGGGGTGGGGCAAGGTGCTGCTGCCATGTGGGCGCCTGCTGGAGAGGGTGAGGCGCTGAACCATGGATCCACTGTTCAGCCAGGAAACTAACCACTGAACCAGCAGCTCGTGCCCATCTCTGCTCATGACAGGTTACTCATTCGTAAGATTGCTGTTAGTCAGAGGCAACATGATGACATGTAAGATTACTTTTGTAAGAAGTGACTGATCCCCTGATGGACTGATGCACAGAATGAGGAATAAGCAGGAAATACAGTCATGAGAAAAAGAAAGTACACCCCGTGTTCTCAAAGGCTTTCACGGCTGGCATCCGATGGTTGTTGTAGGTTTTTCGGGCTGTTTGGCCATGTTCTGGAGTTTTTTCTTCCTAACGTTTTGCCAGTCTCTGTGGCCGGCATCTTCAGAGGACAGGAGCTAGAACTCTGTCTGTGTTCTGGTGTAGTATGTGGGATTGTTAAGTATTTGTAGCTGTGGGATCAGGTTCTTGTTCTTTTCAGGAGATTGGGTGATTCCTGTGATCAGGGTGTTTTTTTTGTTATGGGTTTTTTTGTTGTGATAAGGGGGAGATGATCTGTCACTGTGATTGATGGGTGTCGTTAACGAACACAGAGTTCTAGCTCCTGTCCTCTGAAGATGCGAGCCACAGAGACTGGCAAAATGTTAGAAAGAAAAAACTCCAGAACACAGCCAAACAGCCCGAAAAACCTACAACAACCAAAGTACACCCTCTTTGAATTCTATGGTTTTACATATCGGGATATAGTAAAAATCATCTGGTCCTTAGCAGGTCTAAAAATTGGGTAAATAACAACCTCAGATTAACAACAACACATGACATATTACACCATGTCATGATTTAGTTTACAAAAATAAAGCCAAAATGGAGAAGCCACGTGTGAAAAACTAAGTACACCCCTACTGCTTCCATACTAATTAAGAGGCTAAGTAGCAGCCTGTTGCTGCTAACGAAATGCCGTTGAGTAAGGAAAAAACAAGAAAACGGGCCTTCTCAGCAGTGGCTCCTCGTCTTTGGAACAGCCTCCCTCCTGAGATTTGCATGGCCCCGTCGCTGGGCATCTTTAAATGCCAACTGAAAACCTGGCTGTTTAAGCAAGCCTTCCCTCCACCCACCGTCTGAATTTTTGTTATTTTGTGTTTTCTCCCATCTTGGATCATTGTTTATTTAGTAATACATTGTCATGATTTTAAATTGTTAAATTGTTACATCATATGTTGTTACCCGCCCAGAGTAGTCTATATGACTAGATGGGCGGGCTATAAATGTAATAAATAAATAAATAAATAAATAATCATCACCAAGTGTGACCACCCAAAAATTTAGTGGTTTCTGGTCTGGAGCATTCAGGAATGTGTTAACACATTGCCAAGGAGAAAACACATCAGCAATAATCACAGAGAAGCAATTATTGCTGCCCATCAATCTGCATAGGGTTATAAGGCCATTTCCAAACAATTTAAAGTCCAATGATTGTTGTAGGTTTTTCGGGCTGTTTGGCTGTGTTCTTGAGATTTTTCTTCCTAATGTTTCACGAGTCTCTGTGGCCGGCATCTTCAGAGGGCAGGAGCTACAATTCTGTCTGTGTTCCGGTGTAGTGTGTGGGATTGTTGAGTATTTGTAGCTGCAGGGTGTTTTTTTGTTATGGGTGTTTTGTTGTGATAAGGGGGGAGATGATCTGTCACTGTGATTGATGGGTGTAGTTAGCTAGAATTCAAAGAGCACATGGCTGTATATTAGCAAAGATCATAATGTTTTCAAAGTATGCCAACAGTAAAGAGAAAACAGGAAAGTGACAATAGTTAGATCTCTACCTGTCATGAGTAGAGATGGGCTAAATTCAGTGACTAACAAGACACTGGCTGGCACACCCATGTTTCTATAATTTCCTTATGCTTTCTCTGTACTACAAGTTTTGTACAATAGTGTGTGTGCATCTGCACATTGTTATTTTGTGAGCTGTATCATACTTCAGCTCTCAAGAAAATTGTTGCTTTTCATAGCATCTTTACACATAGAAATCAGTGAGACTCATATGTGTACCTATGCATAAAACTGCAACCCTAAACATACCTGGCCTATTTCTGTTTGAATAACCCAGGTAAGAATTAATTCTTTACATTGCTGATTCAATATTTTCCAATAAAAATAGTTTGGAACTCAGAGGTTTACTGGATAAACTTTCCCTAATGGGACTTCTTCATAGAAGTGAAGAAGAATTTAATGCACAGCAGATGTTTGGAGAAACCTTAGAACATTTGCTGGTGATGATGCATAAACTGCCAAATGTAAAGAGAAATAGGAAAAAAATCACCCTGCTTTCCCATCATAGGCACCCTCTGCTGGATTGCTGAAGTTTGGTAAGGAGAAGGGCTGCTGTGGAACCCATCAGGAAGGGCAGCAATGAAGGAATTAGGAAAGATTGTCAAGGTCAGCCACACTCTTGTTTTTCCAATTACCATGTATGGGTGTGAAAGCTGGATAGTGAAGAAAGCTGACAGGGAAAAAAATTGATTCTTTTGAAATGTGATGCTGGAGGAGAGCTTTGTAAATACCCTGGATTATGGGTATACTATATATATATTTACAATGACAATAAATTTATTTGATTTGGATTGCCAGAAAGATTAACAAATGGGTCCTAGACCAAATCAAGCCTGAACTATCTCTGAAGGCAAAAATGTTGAAATTGAAGTTGTCCTACTTTGAGTACATTGTGAGAAGGCAAGATTCTCTGGAAGAGACAATAATGTTGGGAAAGGTGGAAGGCAGCAGGAAAAGAGGAAGACAAAATAAGAGATGGACTCATTCCCTAAAGGAAGCCACAGGGTTGAGTTTGCAAGAGCTGAGGAGGGTGATTGCAGACAGGACCATTTGGAGAGTGCTCATTCATAGGGTCTCCATGAATCAGAGGCGACTTGACAGGATATAACAACCACCACCACAATACTGCAATTGCAGTTTACAACTTTTTAAATATGCAGATGAAACATTTTGACAAATTTTGTATGTAAAAATTGATCCATTTAAAAAAAACAAAACCACCGATGCGGGACTGAACCTCATTATTCAGTGATTCTGCACAACTGTTTACAGGCAACTCTGTCAATTTCAATTAAGAGAATAATTCTGTACATTCAAAGGAATGCCTACATAAACACGATCTGCTCCCTTCACTGAAAAGAACAGAGTGACCCATCCAGAATGACTTCAGAATAACAGAGATCCTTTTTACAGCCAACTGTACATTAATTGAAAAGCAGTTATATTCTTTTTCCTCCAAATGACTAAATGGGATTTGTTTTATTGTGCACTGCGTCATATGTCTGTTTCAAATTTTCCTTTCTTGGGCTTTTGTGTGTGAGTAGTTTGTATTTCTTTAAAGAGGTACAGAGTGTGGTTTTGCCATATCTTATCAGTTGCATGCATATCACATTGCACCATCAGTTCCAATAAACACTTCCTCTTGTAGTCCTTTACCCCATCCCCCCCAATTCCCTGCGCAGTCAAACAAATCTGCCAAATTTTTCCTTTTTGACATTAAAATGAAGTTGTGATTGGTACAGAATCACCACTTATCCATAACTCAGTGCCCTGGTCAGTGGGCTGCCTCACCTTTCCTCGGGACTCACCAAGTTCCAGACAGTGAACTCCTCCAGGGGTTCCCTCCTCTAGAGACCTGGCTGATGGGCAAATGCAAGAGGAGGGACGGTTGCCAATGAACCCAGGAGGGAGCTCCCAGAGAGTCTACAACAACCCAGCCACGATGCTGCTGGAGGAAATGGCACTGAGCCTGCCAGGGCCAGCAAGTGGGAGTGACAGCCAGAGACTGGCACTACTACCTTCACTGTGGGCATATAAATCCTCCCTGTTGCGGAACGCATCTGGCATCACTACAGGAGTAATCTCATGGAGGAGTACTGCACAGAAACTCCTCTCATGGCTGTAAACTGGAGTAGGCATAGACTCAGAATTTAGAGACTTGAAGCCTGACACCCAGGTCGTGCCCAAAACTAGTCCGAGGCAGTTCCAGGGAGTTACTGTTCTTGATCCCCCTTTGTTTTAATAAACCCTTTTTTTTACAAGTGCCTGTGTCCTCATTTATGGAGCTAAGGATGGAAGAGGGAGTGCCTGCTGACCTAACAAGGGCCGGCAGGGCTCACAACAGTGTATCTCTTCAAAGGACAATTAAATGTCCAATCAACTACTGTACTTAGGGCCTTCTCTGTCGCTGCTCCCAGATCCTGGAATTCTCTCCCACAGGAGACCAGACTGGCCCCATCTTTGCTGTCCTCCCACAGGCAGGCAAAGACCTTTCTCTTCAGGCAGGATTTTCCTTCATGACTAGTGGTCTGAGAGGGGTTTTCAATGGATTGTTGTGCTCTGTTTTAAATGTATTTTAATATTGATCTTAGTTACCACTTTAATATAATACTTGTTTAATTCTTTTTAAATATTTGTATATTTGTTTATTTTTAGCTTTTAAATACTGCTCTAATGATGTAAGCCACCTTGAGTCCTTTTGGGGAGAAAGGCAGGATAGAAATGTTTTAAATAAATAAATAATAGTGTATAATTTCACTTGTGAGCTTTCAGGTGTGAGTAATCTGGGTGCCTGCCTTGGTGTCAGGATAAAAGGTGTGCTGAGCTGAGCCCAATGATTGTGTGAAGGAAGCTAGGCTGAAAAAGCAGAAAATATATTTTACATCTCTCCCTTGCCCTCAAGTTCTAGTGTTTCTGACATTTGGTTCGTTCAAATTTTGTTCAGCATGTCCAAATGTTGTTCAGCAGACTAAAATTCCCAGATACCTTAGCCAGCCAGAATGGGTAGTGGTCAGGGCTTCTGGGAGTTGTAGTACAGCAACATCTTGGAACCATTGTGCTACAGATTATTTGGGTATTGGTGCAAAGCACACTTGCCAGTACACATTCAGTGGAGTGATGCATTGTGTTGTTCTCTAATGCTAAGTGAGCAGGGGAGGGAAATTCTTTCCAGCTATCTGCTACATAAGGCAAGCGCTTGCGTCACTGTTAGCAACATGGTACCCACTTGTTTTAAGTGGCAAATAGAATTATCTTGTCCCACCCTCAACCACCTTGTATGATAAGAAACAACACTTCTGCTGCCCCAAACACAGCAAGTAACATAAAGACTAAATTAGTGAGTGAGGCACCACCATGTTTCAGAATCCCCTCCCTCAGCAGTGGAAGTGGTAATGAGAAAAAAAAATGTTTTGCAGTATGAACAGAAACCTGACCAACATAAAAGGGATAGGTAAAGGTTAAGGTTCCCCTTGACATTTCGTCCAGTCGTGTCCAACTCTAGGGGGCGGTGCTCATACCCGTTTCCAAGCCATAGAGCCAGTGTTTGTCCGTAGACAGTTTCCGTAATCATGTGGCCAGCGCAACTAGACATGGAACGCCGTTACCTTCCCACCGTGGTGGTACCTATTTATCTACTCGCATTTTGACATGCTTTCAAACTGCTAGGTTGGCAGGAGCTGGGACAAGCGACGGGAGCTCACTCCGTCGCGTGGATTCGATCTTACGACTGCTGGTCTTCCGAACTTGCAGCACAGAGGCTTCTGCGGTTTAACCCGCAGTGCCACCACGTCCCACATAAAAGGGATAGTGTGAACTAAATCCACCTATTAGTCCCTACTAGAGTAAACACACTGAATCAATGGAACTTAAACACCTACTCAACTTAAGAAGCCTCATTCATTCAGTGTATTTACTCTAGTTGGAACTAACAAGTGGATTTTAAATAAATTAATTATGTGCCGTCAGATGAGTTCAGACTTATGACAACACAGGTGCACAGTTTTTATGTACTCCTATATTCGTCTCTGAGCCTAGTAACAAATATAGGAGTGCATATATTCATTTCAGCAGTGACCAGGACTGCCTTTGCACAATTAAAACTAGTACAATCCGTTTCCAGGCTCAATTCAAAGTGCTGGTTTTAACCTATAAAGCCCTAAACAGCTTGGGTCCAAGCTATCTCAAAGACCGTATCTCCCATTTATGAACCTGCCTGATCATTAGGGGAGGCCTTTCTCATTCGGTGGTGACATAGAAGATAACCTCTGCCACTGTTCCCAAACTCTGGAACTCCCTCCCATGGGAGGCCAGGCTGGCCCCACCTTTGCTGTCCTGCAAGCAGGTGAAGACCTTTCTCTTCAGGCAAGCTTTTCCTTATGGCTGACTATTTAGAAGAGGTTTTAAAATGACATGGTTTGTATTTGTTGCTTTTAAATGTGTTTAAATAATGTTTTACCAAACTTTTTTTTTTAAATATTGCAACCTACATATGATACCTTTAAGTGTTTTTGGCTCGGAAGGACCTTTCTGGACAAGGGCTGCTGTCAATCAGTTCAGTAGCAGTCAATTGTTCTCTCTCTGCCTCAAAGTTTGAAGAGAGCTACACCTCTCTACCTAAGAATTCTTTTCCTGCCTTGTTCCAGTCAGGAGTCTGAAGACAGAGTGAAGTGTTCTATCAGCTATGAAGTCAGTCAGTCAGTCAGTCAGTCATGAGGTGAGTTAAATAGTTAAGCTCAGTTGACATAACTAGTTAATATTTTCTATGAAATGCTGTTTGTTTTAATCTATGAAGAATTGTGAGTAAAATGAACCTTTTAAATTCTTTTTCATTACTAGAGTCTCTGAGTTAAATATTGAGACAGTAAGTGCCAGTTGAGGTAAACTAACCAAAAAAAGGGATGGTCTACTGAGGGGAGACTCGAAGCTAATTCTGCTCTGTAGGTCTCTGAATTTTTATCCACTGCATATTTGGAGGTTTTTTTAAATAGCTAAATTTCTACACTCTGCTCAAGGCATGTTTAAATATAATGTTATTAATTTGTTTAATGTTTGAATAATTCACTGTTTTTAGCTTTAATATTGTTTTAATGATGTAAACTTCCTTGGGTCCTTTCTTAGGGGAAAGGCAGGGTAAAAATATTTCAAACAAACAAACAAACAATTTCTAGGGATTTCTAAGTATATAGTACTCAGAAGTGGTTTAGCTATTCTTTTGGGGGTGCTCGGTCTGGAAAGCTATACAGTCTGGCTCTTCTTCTGGGAGTCACAGTGGAGAATCGAATTTCCACCTCCTGGCTCCAAAGTTAGGTGCTCCATTTCACTGAGCTCTCTAGCCACCTCAGTAAGAGGATTTAATCCACTGTAATTAATAATTTGTATTATTTGTCATTTTAATAATTGTTACTAATCTCTTCTAATTTGTATTTTCCAGTCTTCTGCTAA
Organism: Intellagama lesueurii; assembly: GCA_037013535.1. Taxonomy (NCBI): domain Eukaryota; kingdom Metazoa; phylum Chordata; class Lepidosauria; order Squamata; family Agamidae; genus Intellagama; species Intellagama lesueurii. The sequence goes on along the minus strand of JBAJHW010000001.1, from coordinate 245,265,700 downwards.
TAATAAGATCTCAGTTATGGAAAGAGATTATACGAACCAAAAAGATTGTTTTGTAATATTTAAAAAGCTATAGAAAAATAGCAGTCTTCACTGTTGTTGTTGTTCTTTTTTAAATGGCTGTAATTACTGAAAATGGCTGCAATCTGTGGATGGAAATGCAAGGGAAAGCTGCATGGTAAACATCACTGATCCCTGTGCCTACTGTCTGACCTTTCCGTAATATTACAATGGAAAAAAATGATCTGTTTCAGAGAAAAAGAAGAGATAACATCAGTATGATGGAGTAGTAATTACATCAAGCAATAGTTAGCCAATGAGCAGAAATTACAGTTGATCCATTGGCTCAAACTGAGGTAGAAGATGACAGACTAATTTTGCAGGTATAAAAGAAAAGTACAGAGTTTATTCTCTCTTAGCACTGACACACACGCTGCAGCTCAGTTTCAAAATCCTGTTTCAGACCTTTAATCAACCGGCCTCACTTGGAAAAAAAGGAAGGGTAATATTATTTGTTAAAAATGTTTAGATTTATTGATTGAATTGGAATCTGTTTGCTTTAAAGTTTAATCTTTATAAAAGAACAAAATGTTGCTATTCTTTTGCTAGGCAGTGGGCTCAATCACAAGTGAGAAAAGAATGCCAGCTATACAGATTCTTTTCATACCTGTTGTATTGATACATTTTTTTCCAGTGGTCACAGGATATAGATATATATTGTCAGGAGTGTTCACATGGTTTTTCACTGCATCCATTTCTTTCTTTCTATTGGAACCGTTATAGCAGGCTAAACCGCTCTTAATTTTGTATCAATTCATTTTCTCTACTGCTTCTTGGGGGCAGTCAGTGCCCCCTTTGTCCTTTTTGTTTTTAAATAACAAAAGTTATACATCAACAGTGCAATAAGAGAGGTCCGAGTTGAGAGGAGGAAGCGAGTTTTGAAAAACTTGCAAAGTATCATGAAGTACAGGGTTTAAAAAGAGAGAGAGGAGATGTTAATGCAACACTCCTTTCTTTATAATTCAAAGCAGGAAATGTCTCTCTAGCTCTCCTTCACCCTCAAGGGGGGAGGGGAAAGGCTGTCTCCTTCGAGTTTTCTCCTTCCCAGCCATGTATTTCTGTTTCTGTTTTTGGTTTTTTTTCCTGGTATTTTTCTTTTTCCCTTCAAAAAATTCCAAGACGGAAATGGCCCTTTTTTTTCCTGTGAAGCTCTCTTTCCCCACCCGCAAGGGTGATTCTGAGCAATGTATTCCTTTTTTGGGTGGGAGGGGGTAGCAGCTGCTTCACAATGTAGCAAGATGCCTTTTAAAAGATTTTTTTTAAAAAGGATCTAAATGCAGTAGCCATAAAGTGGCCACATCACCCAGGAACTTGACCCCTTTGCAAAGGAAATGCATCGACAGCAATGTTCACACAGGCTGAAACTATTAGGAATGAAGTGATTCATCATTGCGACAATTTAAAACCACCCTCCTGGCGTGGGGGAAATACAGTGCTTGCCGGGACAAATGAACTGATGTTGGCTGTGCATCATGTGAACGGAAAATTATGAAAAGATCTAAAAAAACAGCCAACTTGGTAGAACTGGGGTTCCTTTGGCAGGTGTGATCAAGCCCTAAGATTTAGTTGGGTCACTAGAGATGATCCCTTGCAAGCCACGTGGATCCCCCTCATGCTCTGTCCTCAAATGCAATAATGTTAATGCCTTTTTTGTATGCATTGTAGCTTAATTTCTAAAAGGAACCATGGTTTAGAATCTAATATGATAAATATGTTCAGCAGGGTTTTTAAAATCCTGAGCTTTCTCTTTTTGTGTGCTGTTGTAGGAGTATAATATGTTACTGTCTGGGGGAGTCTCCTAAGGATAGGAGAACCAACAGAGAACCAAATGCATTATCCCATTAGCATCCTTGTTTTCAGCCTTTCTCCCTCAGTACAGCAATGAGCATGGAGCAGTGCCTGGAAAAGTTACTTATTTCAGCTATATTCCCCAGATACACACCTCTGGCCAAATTCACTGGGGAGTGGATTCTGGGAGTCGTGGTCTTAAATTTTTTTTTTCCCAAGCTCTGGTGTACGATCTTCTCTTGCTCTCCTCGGCAGGGATCCAAAGAGCACTTTGAACAGGAAGAAGACACTTCCGCTTAACAAGGGGAGGATTTTTGATTTCTGCAGATTGCTGTTCCCTAGCTGCAGCCCCCTAGCTAAGCCACACCCTGGTGGCTACCCTGACGGTCACAAGCAGATTTTTGCAAGATGCAAATTGTTGCAGTGGAAAGTGAACGAGAAAACTCTGTTTGTACATGTAGTGCTCCATGTATTGTTCTTTGGATCCCCGTCTTGATTCTCTGAATTAAAACTGTTGTGTTTGGCATCAGAAAATGTCAGCAATCCAGGTAGACAGTGACTGAAAAATCTGCAACCCTTGGTGTTTTAGGAATGGTTCACACATTATAATTAAGATATACCATGCACCTATATATGTTATTTATTCATGCAAGAAACATAGGTATCAAGCAAGTATATTAGTCAAAGACTGGTTCAGATCTATGTTCATTGGCATATTCTGCTTTGTTTTCCTATAATATGTATAATACCTCTTTTTTAAAAAAGCATCCACATGTATAGATGCATGCCAAAATTGCTGAATGTGGATGCTTCATAATAAATACATAGAATTAAAGAAGATTGTCTGTTACTGTGATGACAATTGTTCCTAGATCATTTTTGCAAGGGCTTTGGAGTGTGACTTTCTCCCTGATAATTGTACATAGGATTCCACATAAATTATTGATAGCGGTACAGTTGGTTTTAAAAAGGGCAGAAAATAAAACCTCTTCTTAATGTTGGTCTTCTAGAAAATGAAAACCTTACATTCAAATTACTGTTGCTCACTTGAGTTCTTAAAAAATATTTTTTAACAAATAACCATCAGCTCATTAGACAATACATAATTTTCCTTTTTATAATTTGAATTATCATGTGCTATTTTCTTCCTTCTATTTTCATATTTTGTGCATGGTTCTACTTACCTACTTGATTTCATTTGAGTTGCATTACTCACTACTGAAATGTTACTAATTAATTATTTGTGTGCACACAATTACATTTTTACTACCCTCCCCCCACAGCCAACACTAATTTGACTTCATAATCTGCTGTTTATGTCCCTTTGCCCTATTATTTATTTATTTATTTATTTATTTATTTACTTATTTATTTTTACCCCCACCTTTCTCCTTAAAAAGGATCCAAAGAGGCTTACATCATTAAAAGACAATATTTAAACTAAAAACAATACAAATACTAAAAAGGATCAAACAAATACCACTCTGAAAAACAGTAAACAAAAGCAATACCAAATACACATTCAAAGCAGTAAGGCACAACAGTCCATTAAAAAACCCCACTCAGGCAGCCCATCGTTAAGGGAAAGCTTGCCTGAAGAGAAAGGTCTGCCTGTGGAAGGACAGCAAAGAAGGGGCCAGCCTGGCCTCCTGTGGGAGGGAATTCCAAAATCTGGGAGCAGAGACAGAGAAAGCCCATCTCCATGTCCTCAAGTGCACCAGTGAGGGTGGTGGGACCGAAGAAAGGCCTCTCCTAATAATCCTAACACCTGGCCAGGCTCATAAAGGAGGATGCAATGCTTGAAATAGTTTGGACCCAAGCCATTTAGGTCTTTATAGGTTAGAACCATCATTTTGAATTTCCCATGCATTCATATCTGCACCTACTTAGCAAGAAATATGATTGAGCAGGATGTTAGATTGTACCTTGATCCTACAAAATATATATTAAGTTCATGTAATATTTTATGTGTTTTCCTGTCTGAACTAGGCCCTTGGGGAATTGTACTCATAATGAAAATTATAATTAGCATTTCGAGCTGCTTCACATGTTACAGGGCTAATAGATATTTCTTTGTTGATATTAAATGTTTTTAGCGCTTTCCCCCCTCTTGTGGAAGCACTGAAAGCAACTAATAGAATCTATAAAAAAAAGTTTTAATAAAAAAAGTAATAACATTATAATAGAAACAACATTTTTAAAAAATGAAAAGCCAATTAATACACTATAATACAAATGAAAGAGCAACAGAGTTAAAAAGGTTTCTGAAAGAGAAGTCTTTGAAGTCCCAGAGAACAGCAGAAAAGAAGACAATTTAATTTTCCTGTTCCTGGCACTGTATATCAGGATGTTTCATAAGGAGTAGTTGCCTGTTTTTATATTGTATATACTTTGTACCTTTGTTTTCCCCTCTTCTGCAGGAGAGTGATGGATTACTATGGAAAGTATGCAGCTGTCACTCTTGCCATGTTGTCTTTCTCTCTTAATATTCTCCATTCATTACCCGATGGGGACTTCAGCATGCAGGGTGAGATCCTTTTCATATTTGAAATGAAAGCTGGATATTACTTGTGATTAGCACTATTGCTGATTTTTGTTGATTATTAATTTTTATTATTATATTGTCTTCTGGTTTCTAATAGATTGTTATGCAATGTAAATTCATACTGTATGTTGGAAACCCCTTGAGGATGGGTGACAGTAAAAGGCAGCTAATTCATATTTTAATTATATAAATCTGAATAAAAACTGTTCTAGTCAAATCTCTACCACCTGTGTGCCCTTATAATAAACCAGAATTCTCACATAATGTGTCCTGGCTTGGAGATCTATAAAATAACATAAAAGTGCTAAGGTATTATGAGGTTTTTTTCCCTCTTTACCATATGTGGCAAAATATCCATTTTTAAAAATTGCTTTTTGGCATTAAATTTGTTCTGGATCTTGCTAGAGTGGTACACTTAATACTGCCAATGTATCTCGTTTATCTAGAATATCACTGCATCAATAGGAAAATATTTTTAAAAAATAAAGTGGTAGAGAAAATGAAAATAAAGAAGTGGGGTTTTCCTGTTGTCCATTAAAATGTAACAACCCACCTAATATATCACAGGGTTGTCACGTCAGATAACACCACCCACAGCTCTATTTGCATACCAACTAACCATCTACAAAGTAACTACATAGTGGGATAATTAGGAACGTTATGAATTAAACAAAAAAACCACAAACAAACCCTGAAGCCCTAGTGCTGTGCCAGAAAGGAGTGGGACAGCTCTAAAAAAGACCTATGTGTGGAGCACTCCAAGTCAAAATACTTGTGGACACCGTAATTTGATTTGAACCAAACTTCACCAAAAGCAATTCAAATAGCAAGCTATATACTCATCTAGACAGGTTCTTAGTCTGAAATTTCCCCCTCCCTTTATTTCCTTAGAATAGCAACCAAACATTGTGATCAAAAACCAGTGATGGCTTTGGATCAGACTAGAAGCGTTACTGGAAAATGTTTTAAGTTAATGCTAATTTTTCCCAACAGAAATGCTGATTGTTGCATCAGGCATTTGACAGTTCTAGAACAAAGACAGAAGAAGAGACAGAGATTAGACAACGGAAGAAGAGTTTGTGGGAGGGGGGGGTTTCAACAAAGACAATAAAATTTGAGAGGTCCAGTGATAACCAGCTAATTTGCTAAAGACTGCTGAATTGCAAAGGAGATGCTGGATGCTTTAAAAAGATCCTGTGGTTTTTCCAGTTTTAACTCACAGACTTTCTGGATAAATGAACTTGTTCTGAATGTCCTGCAAAAATGATGATTCCTTATGGGAGCAGTAAGAGAGAAGATTGATGCTTTTATCTCTGCCTTGAATTGCTAGGGAAAAAATAAATAATGCTGTGTGGTCCTTACATGATACAAATGAAAGAGCAAGTGATACCTTTATTAGACCAGTAAAAAAAAAAATAGAACAAACAGCTAGTTTTTGATGTTAATCCATTTTCCTCAAGCTGCTTCTTAAAATGAGTTCAAAAACAGTCTGCAAACACCATTGGGGGAGTGGCTTCAAACTCTACCCCAGGTAGCAGTCAGCTGGATTTCTCCTCCCAACTCTTCAAACAAATAAATGCCAAATAATCTGCATTTACCCCACCCATTGCCACCTTTTGAAACTGACTACAGTATCCACAAAATCTTGGTGCACAGACCGAGGAAGACGGATTTATTTCCAAAGTTAGCTGTTTGATTTTTTTTTCAATCCTGGCCTTTATCACCTGCCCTTGCAATTACATTATGTAGAGATCGCATGGCCTTTTAATCTTTTTTCCTGAACTCTGGAGGATGCCCCGAGTAGCCACTCAGAGCACCAGCCAGAAAACAGCATGGACTCTGAATGGACTGTGTACCTGTTGTCAAGTACAGCGGAACAAGAATGCTCCTACGTGTAGCTGTTTCTTGGCATATACATGTGAAGAACCTATTTGTCAAGACTTCATCCCTACATGGAGATACTGCAGAGGACCTGTACGTGGAGCAGACACCAGGCATCATCAATTACAAGTAACCAGATGTAGCAAGCAAACTAAAGAGAGGCAGATATGGACTCAAACAAGTTGCTAGGTTCTGTAATGAAAAACTGAACAAAATTTTGCTACAGCAAGGCTTTAAGCAAGGTGAGGCAAACCAGTGCTTGTGTATGAGAAGCAGAATTAACTTTTGACATTCATTTTGACCTATACTGAAAATCTGGTTGTTGCAACCTGGAGAGATCAAGCATACAAAGAGATTGTACACAACCTTAGCAAAATTGAAATAAAGGAACTAGGGAATGCAGCATATTATTTAGGCATTCAAACTGAGAAAGAAGCAGATGGGTCCTATCTCCTCAATCCAAGGCAACAGCAAGTATAGGAGAGTTACAGGAAAATACCTGTACCTGACTATCAGTACTAGATAGATTCTGGCATAGCTGTAGGAATGCTGAGGAGAAATGTCAGTTCACCGGCACTGGGTGATTGGACAGCTGTTGAAAGAGTAGCTGAAAAATATTTGAAAAGAGCCATGGAGAGTACCTGCCAGCAGGCACCCCAAACTTGTAGGGTACAGAGAAGCTGGAAATGGATAGCACACATTAGAAGTCCACTGGTGAGCTCTTTTTCCTGCATGGAGGTGGGCGTATTTCATGGGCAAATTTTGAACAAGATGTTGTAGCACTGTCCTCCACAATGTAGATGTGGCAGAAGCATTCAGAAAAGTGTTATGGCTGCAGAATCTATGAAAGAACTTTGGAACAAATGAAGAAATGTCAATCTGGATGATGAAAAATAACAAGAGTTGCATCAAACTGTCACAAAGGGGAAAGATGAATGCATGAGATACTGCTTGGTTTGTGACCTAAACAGGAAAGAGGTTATCCAGGTGCTCTATTGTCCTACTGCAGAGATGACAACAAATATCCTGACCAGACCATTAGAAAAGGACCAGTCTGAGAACCTGCAAGTCAAGATGAGACTTAGGGAGTTCTTGCATGCAAGATTGAGAATTTACCCCTTCCTTCAATTCTTTGAACTGTCCCTCATCCACCCACCCCACTATAGTATCACAGGGCCACGTCTTGAAGAAATGTGCTGTATGTTTTCTCTCGAAACCTCTGCTTGTTAAGAGCTCACATTGAGTATTTCATAATTTTGTCCTAGCTCCTTTCTTTTCTGCTTGATCCACTTAAGCAATACATAGGGAGGTTTCTTAAGAGCAATTGCATCCTACTCAATATGCAGACCTGAAAAAATGGGGGAGGAAGGATTATATTTGGACTCAATAAGATCAGTATTAACAAACTATAGCCAATTTCAGGTCATTCAATAAGGAAGGCCAGCCTGGACCATAAAACCTTTCCACTTCCCTGTGGACAATTCAACTTCCAACCAATTAACAGTGCAATCCAAAACCAAGGATATGCCAGCTGTAATAAATTTGGAATGGACAGATGCTCATTGTGCTAGCACAAGGTGACCATTCAGATTTGCCAGCTCACATAGGTCTACCAGCACTACTTTTGTGATGGCTGAAATCTATCAGCACAAGAAACCCCACCCACCCCCAAAAAGGATGGAGCAGAGGAGGAGCTGAATGATCACATATCCAAATCTCTGTCAGCACAGACTTACAGCCACTATGCTGTCATAAAGGTGGTAGGCTAAGGTCAGGTTAGTCCTAAATAATTTCCAACACTGGTAGGCTGGAAAGGTTCAGACTCAGCCCAGCATTAGCTGGCTTATATCAACTCAGCCAGCCCTCCTTCATGTTGGTTAGTTGGGACTGGATACTCAGTCGTCTCTGTAAGCCATTCATGAATTGATGACGTACTTAGACATGTCCATGCTATAGAAGCTGGGAGGTTGTGATACATGAAAAAAAAAGTGAATATATTCTTTTTCTGTCTCTGGTAGGATGTGCTGAATGCAAATTAAGTCTGAACCCACACATGACAAGATTGTTTAATGGGCGACCTGTTTACCAGTGTGTAGGATGTTGTTTCTCAAGGGCTTATCCCACCCCCATGAGGTCAAAGAAGACAATGCCAGTCCCAAAGAATATTACATCAGAAGCAACATGCTGTGTTGCAAGATCATTCAGAGAGGTAAGGGGCTGTACTTAACAATATGGGATTTGTTTTGCAGGTCTCCAAACTATGGCCCGCGGGCCATATCTGGCCCACCTTGCCGTTTTATCTGGCCCGTTCCCTTTAGCCTGTGTGCACGGGGGGCAGCCGTGTGTGTGCGCGGGGGGACATGCGTGTGTGCATGCGCACGGGGGGCATCCGTGCGGGGAGCCAGGCGGCCGGCTGTGCATATGTGTGCCCGCACGTTCCTTCAGTCCTCAAAAATGTTGAAAATATAAGATGTGGCCCTGACACTCAAAAGCTTGGTTATTACTAGCATCATGGATTTCCAGAAAGACAAATAAGTGGGTTCTGCATCAGATCAATCCCGAGCTGTCATTAGAAGCTAAAATTATTAGTCTGTGGCTATCATTCCTTGGACATACCATGAGAATACAAAAATCTAGAAAAGACAATAATGTTAGGCAATAGGAAAACAGGAAGATGTAATATGAGATGGAAGGACTCAATAATACAAGGCTCTTAATGATAGTACCTTTGGGAAGTCATTGATTTACAGAATTGCATAAATCAGAAAAGACCAGACAGCACATAAGAAATTACTGACAACTGCAGTTGAGATAATCTAAATTCAAATCTTAAATAGGAAAACCTTTTTCTAGAAAGTGTGAGTAACCAACAGGAAAGCCATAACCAAAACTTAGAGGAGGTACCCCTTCTCTTTTTCTGGCTCTTATTCCCTCCCTCATTCTTCCAGCCTGTGCCAGAGCCACATGTTCAAAGCACTCTGTTCTCATAGTTGGTGGGTGAGTAGGCCCTCCACCTCTGGTTAGAATGCCATCTGAAAATGGAGATTGGCTTGATCTGCTATTCCAAAGTACACAGAACAAAGTACTCCACTTGGGTGGAGAGGGAGCGTGGATGTTGTTGACTATGTGAATTGACATCAGTGCATCACTTTATGTACCCATAAATATAAATTGTCTCACAATGGTAAGGCTTCTGCCTTTTCATACTGGGAGTAAGACTAATTGACTGCAACAGGGTTTATTTTAGAGTAACTATGGATAGAATTGCCCTGATTAAAGGAGGAGTGAAAAACAATAGCTGCTAGTACAGGAAGAGTGACAGACTGGATTCAGGAGATCTCCGTTCAAACCCGTGCTCAGCCATGGAAATTCACTGGAGGGTGGGAGAATTTCTTGATTGAACTTCATTTCATACATCCCTAAAAATTTACTTCTAATCTGAATTCATACTGGGGTAACTTTTGGCCATTACATTAATTTGCTACACATCCTAAAAATGAACAACAGGTTATTGCAATCCTACTCCCCTTACCAGGAGAGCCAGTATGCTTGTAAATGTCTTTTTAGTCTTATGTCTCCACAAAATCTGCAAAACGATATGCATTTACTCAGGATTAAGTCCTGCTGAAGTAAATAAGATTTGCTTCTGAGTGCTTCCGAAGGATTTAGTATTGTACTGTGCAACAGATCATTTGCGTATTTTGACTACATTGCAACATATTTGCTGCATCTGCGAGGAGCTGCTCCTCACGAAATGCACTTTCAAAATGTCTTTGAAGACCTGGTCCTTTAGGGGCCCTCCTGCATTTTAAGTTTGAATGTACCCACAAGTGCTGTACTGATTTCGTAATACTTCATCTGAAAATATCAGTAGAGTTAGCTTAGAACTCAGGTGACCTTGACTGAGGTTTTACTTGTAGCTGAGAGAACTAAGCTGTAAAATCTTATTTGAATGTTAACTGTTCATTTCTAGTGTTCTGAAATATAATTTCTTCAAATTTTCCCAAGGCTCCTATTCCACACCATGAAAACACAAAGATAGAAAATCACACGGATTGCCACTGCAGTACCTGCTACTATCATAAATCTTAAGACCTCTGGAGTGGACCAAGGATGACACAGAATGTATATTTTTGTTTTCACAGCAATATTGCATACAATCTTAACTGTTTGAAAAAAGAAACTTTTGGGGCTAATATGCTATGAAATGTATTTTCTTTTGTTTCATCTTTTCTTCACCATGCCTTAACATTTGTCTATATTATAGCATTTGCTTTAACATTTCCCTAACAACAAAGTATAGAATTACGTGTGATCACTAAAGCTTTCCTTATTGTGCATATAAGTTGTGAATTAATGTATACATGTTTTCCTCCTGAAAGAGGACCCTACGATTATTGGAACTAATTTTTCATTCCAAGTTGACTGAATTGTGGAAAACTGTGTCATGCTTTCAGAAATGGCAATTACATATATTACAATATGTGGATTCTCTTCTTCAGCTGCTTAAGAATCAAATGCCAACATTTCAGTGATAGACATGGAAAAAGAATGATCCTCACTGCAAGAAAAAGGGTCAATTAAAGGAAAATCCTTTCAAAACTTTCCAGGTTTCTTTCCATTACAGAACTGATTAAAATTTGGGCTTAGGTGTTGTCCTAAAACATTTCTTCTCTGTTCAACAAAATCCTAAGCCCTATGCCTGATGATACAGATAGTTGTTGATGAAAACTCATGTCCCAAATAAATACAAAGGGGATCTAGAGAAGGCTTGAAGGGCCTGGACAGGCAGGGGAGAATAGGCTACAAACTATAGGAACACCCTTGCATTTGTTCAGATTGTTAAAGTCCACCAAACAAACAAATACACAGAGAGTGAAAGAATTTTGACCTTGCACATTTGTTTGGATACAAAGGCCTCTTTTTTTGCACAATATTCCTGGGAAGCCCAGGAATCTCAGTGTAATCTGGGAGAAAAGGATGTCATAATCTTGTTGCTTCTATACTTGTATGGTTTAGAGTCAGAAGTGTTTGCTGATCTACTGCAAGTCACCCAGAGGTTTACCAGCAGTTTAGATGTACTCCCTGCTTACCTCTAACTCAGAAGGCCAGGTTCCCTGCCCACTGCTCAACATATGCTGGTATTTGTTGTTGTTACATTCTGCCAAGTCGGAACTGACTTATAGTGACCCTAACAGAGCTTTCAAAGTAAGTGATATATTTAAGGAGTGGTTTTACCAGTTCCACTCCCCCAGTGAATTTCCATGGCCGAGCAAGGATTCAAACCCTGGTCTCCAGAGTCCTAGTCCATCACTCTATCCACTACACCACACTGGGTGCCCATGGTGTTATTACACTCCCTTATGTCTATACATTTGCCTCATTAAAGGCCTTGAACATGACCATACTGAGTACAGTGCAGATTGTGCAGATATTATCGGGAAATTTAGGCATGGTAATTCCCAAGGGCTTTAAATATTATAAATTTCTTTAAAAGCCTGAGCCTGTTGGAGTCAAATTACAGTAGTACCTCGGTTTACGAATGCCTCGGTTTACGTAATTTTCGGTTTACGAATGGAAATCCGTTGAAAATAATGCCTGGTTTAAGTTTTCCCCCCAGTTTTTTTCGGGTTGCAAAGAAAGTTTCCCCAGGATGCATTGTGCCTGGAGATTTGTGGCACTGCCCCCATTCCTATGGCAATCCGCATTTCAGTTTACGAATTTTCCACATTACGTAACGTTCCAGAGAACGTATTACTTTTGTAAACCAAGGTACTACTGTAGTCTCACAAACGGCATAGCATGAACAATGTACCATTTCCATCCCTTGCACAAGGAGGTATTCACATGAGGTGGTCACCTCAGGCAACAAAGAGCTGGGGTGCTCCTGCCACCCATTGCCTGCACTGTCTGAGCTACCCACCATCAGAGTTTGAGATCTGATTCTTGGCTGAGAAGAAGAGGTGGGAGGAGTTGAAGAAGAAGATTATAATAGAAGAGGGGGATGATGGAAGACATAGGATGGCATTGGTGATTTTTTTGGCAATGTTATAGCTCAAGGATGCTGCTTAGAACCGCCCCCCCCCCCAAAGGCTGGTTAGAAAGGGGCCAAAATGATGCTGCACTGCAGAGCATTAAGGGACCTCCTGGCATAGATGCTCTACTTTTTCTTTAGTGTTGTGCAGTGGCTCCTGTTGCTGTGACCACCTCTGTGGCTGCAATCTTTGGTGTATTCCCACCCACTTGCCTCTTCGTCCTTTTCCTTGTGGGATTGTGTGGCAGCAGGTAGCCCCCATACAGTGACAGGAGAATTTAGACCAGCTTCTTAACTAGCAGTAATTTGCTGCTTATGCAGGTGTAATTATTACCTTGTATTCTAGACAACATAAAAACAAGTAGATTAAAAACACATCAATAAAAGGTGTAATGGCTGAAATCCTGCTTCCATAATTATGCCTCTGAAAGGCTGATGATGTCATCAGCAAGGGTTTTTTCAGAAATTAAACACTTCCTACTTCTGTCCCATGGCTCCCACAGCTCTCATGGAATCCCCTTCATCATTTGGCACCCATGGGAGTCCAAGCAGGGGAGGAGGGAGTCTGACTATCAAAAAATGCTGTGGCAGGGTATAATTTCTGGCATTGGTGATTTTTGATAAAGACTTCCTCCTCTTATTCTGTGGCTGTCATGGTTTCCAAATAAGGAGTATGGGAACTATAGGACAGAAATACTTTGAGTTTAATTTCTGATAAATTGCCTCTGTTGATGATACCATCAGCCTTATGCAACATAGTTGTGCAAACAGGATTTCAGCCAACAAATTACTAGACACAAGCAGAAGGCCCCTAACTTTCTTTGTGTATATATTGGGCAAACAAATTGGGCATACCCTGTGCCCTGAAAGAGACATTACAATCAACACTAGCCATAGTCTGTGAAATTACCTGTCTGTTTATTTTCTCCATGAAAAAGAACATTAGGGCAAGGAGGGGTGGAAACAGATATGACTGAGAGAGGGAGGCACACCATGCCATCCATTTCAGCCATGTAGCAGAGATGGCAGCCAGAATCCCAGCAGGCAGTGTTTGCACCTGTCACGTTCCCACCTGGCCCTTGGTTGTCTCACCAAGCAAAGGCGCACACTATGTGTTGTTCAGCTGCCACCAGTCGATTACATCAACTTTGTTCACTATTAATGACAGAGATCCAGGCGACGTAACATTTAAGAACCAAGTAGAAATTGTTTATTGTTACAGGTGATAACAGTCCAGCCAATGTCATTAACTCTCCACTAAAACAGCCTTCTCTCTTCACTCTCAACCGCCTACTCTTTCTCTCTCTCTCCCTCCTTTTCTTCACCCCACTTAACTCCACCTCTCACCAACTCCTATTGGTGCATGCAAATCTCAACATAAATATTCATAAGCAGGGTGAACGCTACATCCCTCCCCCCTTAATTAGTTTGTTTTAGGAGGGGAAACTTAATGGTTTGCCCTCATAAACAAACGAAGGTTCATGGAAGAATGCAAATATTAACTTCTTACATTACTAAGGATACTTACTATTATTTTTACTATAACTGTACCTACCTCTTAGTTTATTAACATCCAAAAAGCAAATTTTGCACTTTAAGCATATCACATAACTATTACAAAAACAGAACAGTTAATATTGAACTCAGATAAAAACAAAGAATTTTCTCTAGTCATCTGGCCTTCTAGACAAAGCGTCCGCGACCACATTCGAAGATCCTTTTACACTGCAGATTTCAAAATCAAAGTCTTGCAAAATCAGCGCCCATCTTGTAAGTTTGCTGCTATTAGATTTCATAGTTCGTAGCCACAGTTTCCGTCTCTATGTTTCTTAGGGGGACTGCTTCTGGGTGGTGGCAAAATCAATAATGGATAAAATATACTTTTCCTCGTCTAGTCGCCCTGGGTAGGGGTCCCACAGGTCCAGACCTAAATGTTGGAAAGGGGTCGAGATAACAGGCAATGGGCATAGTTTAGCTCTAGTTTTGTCACTTCCAGTACCTCGCTTCTGGCAAGTATCACAGGTTTGGCAATATTGCTTAATTTGCTGCCCCATCCCTGACCAATAAAAATTCTGTGCGACCCTTTGCTTAGTGCGAGAGACGCCCATGTGTGCTCCAAATACATCTTTGTGAGCTTTTTCCAGAATCTTTTCTCAGTATTTAACAGGGACAATTAGCTGTTTGTGGGGCCCTTCTCCACCCCTACAAGGTGCCATTAAAATCTCCCTATACAATAGGTCTTGGTCCACACAATACCTCTCTGGATGTTCAGGGGACAGTGGAATGGGACTCTCCTTAACTTTTTCAAAGCAATTATTTAAGGTGCTATCTTCCTTTTGTTCCTTAATAAAGGAGGAACTATTAGGATTTTTCATCAGCACCAAATCAGCAGTCTCCCTTATTTCAGGATGTTCCCCTAAACTGGGTCTTTCAACTAGAGTTTCAGTGGTTGGGATTCTCATGCTTTCCTCAGCTGCTACAATCTGCCTCCCCTGAGAGCATGTTTTACCATGCAAATACTCTGCACATGCTTTGAGAGATCCAAACCAATCAGACAAAGAGCTGGGATTTGATCTGACACAGCTACTTTCCATATACCAGACCACCCATGGTAATTCAGTGCTACTCTAGCCATTGGCAATACTACAGAATCAGAACTTATCCCTTTGAGGGTGATTCTCTCCTGTTCCATCATGTTTTCTTTAGGAATTATGTCCGGGTGACAGATAGTTACTTGGGAACATGAGTCCCTAATACCTAGATACTTTTTACCATTGATAAAAATCATTTCTCCAGAGCTTTCCAGTAAGTTTTGATCACACTTGATTAAATAACATTGTCTCACTCTGCCCTCGGGAAGCTCTGGGCTCTCTGCCAAGTCTGTTCCCTTAGCAACAGTGCAGCCATTAGAGGCTTCAACTGCCGATGGCTGAAGGCAAAATACTTTTTTAGGCTGACTTAAATTTCTATTTTTATGAGTTTCACATTGGGACCAAAAATGTCCTTCTTTACCACAAGCATAACATTGCTTATTTGCCCTATGTTCAGAGTAAAGGGATTTAGTAGCTTTTCCCTCAGGGTTATTCGATCTCAGTAGACTGCTCTGAGAATGAAGGTCTTGCTTTAAAATGGCTTTCCTTAACTTGAGTATGACTGAGGTAATTTTTACTGGATTGGGATGCTCTCTTACTGTTGTCCCAAACTTTTCTATCAATTTTTACCTCGGAGAATCGAGGATCTTTGATCCCACTAATAGACTCAGCATATTCAGACACCTGTTGCACACTTTTAGTATCCTTGTCCTTGACAAGATAATGCAACTCCCTTGGTAAAATTGAATAAAATTGTTCTAATCCAAACACGTTTCTCATTTGGTCTAAGGAGGTGACCCATTCCTGTTCTACCCACTTATTAAGATACTTAGTTAAACGTGCCCCAAGTTGAGCAAAATACTCCTTTTGAAATTGATCAAAATTTTCTCCTGAGATGCTCTGAATTAATCCTAAATCGGGAATACACCATCTTTCGGTAAGCCTCAAAATCTCTAGCTTGTTCAAGAGGCATCAGTGAATAGATCTCAGATAAAACTCCCCCTATCTGTGACCTTAAAATTATCATCCTCTCATCATCTTTAACCCCAAAATCCCAACAAGCTCTCTCAAAGGAAATCAGGAAAGATTCAGGACAATCTCCTTTCCGATATTGGGGAAATTTATTTAGATCAATATTTGAGGGATTTCCCACACTGAAATTATTATTATTATTATGATGGGCAGTTATTTCCAATTTCTTCATCTCAATTTGGAACTGCATTTCTCTTTGCCTGGTTTCTTGTTGAAATTCCCTTTTCCTTTCAAGTTCTCTGATTTTTTTCTTTTTCCAATTCTAATTGGTTTTTCATAGCTAACTCCTTCAGTTTAAATTCCTGTTCCAGCTTCCATTTTTCAAAATCTTGGGAGCTTTGGATATTTTCTCCTTCTGAGGCAATTATTGCTGGTCCCTCAGTTTCTTAATCACTCTGAATTTGAGGGTTCCCATTTCCCTCAGCACCCTGGAGCTCAACCTGTGCCTCCATAACCCACTTTTTACTTCGTTTGGGCGGCATAAACAATACAATTTCTTATTAAATTGGACTGGTTCTTTTCCTTCACAAGAGCCAAAAGGACCTCTTCTTGGGATTCCCCAGACCTGGGTTCAGAAGCCCTGAAACTAAGTCTTCCACAAGACTCTAACGGGTAACCACTTCTTATGCCACAGATCCTAACCCCTTTCCCCTCCAGACTCAAGAAAATTAAATTTCACACTGGATTGTTTCAGATCCCACCGCTATACCATCAATTTGTCACGTTCCCGCATGGCCCTTGGTTGGGTTGTTTCACCAAGCAAAGGTGCACGCTACGTGTTGTTAAAAACCAAGTAGAAATTGTTTATTGTTACAAGTGAAAAAATGTCCTTCTCTCTCAACTCCAACCCTCTTTTCTTCTAATCTCCCCTTAACTCCGCCTCCACCAACTCCTATTGGTGCATGCAAATCTCAACATAAATATTCATGAGCAGGGTGAACACTACAAACCCATGTTTACCTTCCAGTGAGAAATCACAAAACTAAGTATGGGGGGATGCAAGGTATGGAGGCAAGAGAAAAGACTCCCTTTGGCAGTTGTGGGTTTTTCACCATTTAAGGAAGTACCAGTCCTAATGATGTGCAAATTGCTTGTTCTAGCTTGAGCCTCTAATAATAGGGAAAAACAGCTATGGTGACTTTGGAGAAAAAGGGTGGAGTAACGCCTAAGGAAAAGAGGAAGACAAAATACAAGATGAACTGACCCCATAAAAGAAGCCACAAGCTTGAATTTACAAGAGCTGAGCAGGGCTGTTGAAGACAGGATATTTTAGATATTGCTCATTCACAGAGTTGCTATAAGTCAGAAGTGACCTGATGGCACATAACAACAATAACAGTGCCTAACATCAGCAATCCCCATATCAATAAGTGGTTACTTAAGAAATAGGTGGCTGGATAGCTCAGTGGTCTAGGATGTGGCTGCAGAGCCGAAGGTTAGGAGTTTGATTTCCACTGTGCCAACTGTGAAGGGAATGGCAAACCACTTCTGAGTATTATCTATCTGGAAAACCCTGAAATGGGTCGCCATAAGTCAGAATTGACTTGACAGCACATTATTATTATTATTATTATTGTTGTTGTTGTTGTTGTTATATAAAAATAAAAATACCAGGCAATCTAAATTATGAAAATTGACTAGTATTATATAACAGATACGAGTTTTAACAAAAAAAAAGTAAGTGTCTGTTAAATATCGGCACAGTATGTATGCTGTTCGTAATATTGGTGGTTTTTGTAGCTCTGATGGTATTATTTCTGAGAGCTGCAAATCTTTATTTTCAACTCTGGCATCCCCATGAATTGCAATGTCAATGATCTAGACATTTATTCATTCCATTACTACTATGTCTGGTATGTTATGTTCAAGGTGTCTATCAATTTGGATCCAGAAAACCCACAAGTTCTTGACTTCGTCATTTTCTGACACCTTCTCTACCCGATGTTCCCATGAGTTTTTGGAGGCTGGCAAGTTTATTTTTTGCATAACGACCAGTGCACTAATTTTGCCATTCTATCATGCCTAATTTTGTAATCTGTGCAATCACTGGACAGTCTCAGATGAGGTGTGACACAGTCTCATATTTTTCTTGGCAGTGTCAACATTTCCTGTTAGCACTAATTCTTTGAATCTTAGGTTTCATTACATTGATTTGGAGTGCTTTTTTGTGTGCAGCAAAAATCAAACTTTTGGTTTCTTTCTTAATGGTCCCCAGTTTTAGGTTTATGTATAACAGATTATTGATTTTTCCTGCTTGTTCTAAAATATGATAGCCCAATCAGTTTTATTTAAAATTATTGACATGGGGATTAGTGAGATGTTAAACAGCAGTGGTGACAAAGAATCCCCCTGAAATATTCCTCTTTTGATGCTAACTTCCCCAATTTCTTCACCCTGGGCCATTAAGATAGTTTTAAATTTTTCTATGGTTTTCTTGAAGAACTTCTGAATATTTTTACTAATCCCCAAAATTTTTAGGTAGGTATTAATCCAGCTGTGTGGCAATGAGTCGTCACCACCACCACCATCATCAAAGAGGATAGGGACAGATGCCTAAGTCTACCTGATTGTCTTTCATTATGTTGCCTCCCTGCTTGTCATATATGTGGAATTTTTCCTGTATGGAAAAGTAATGGAAATTTATGGAAAAGTAAACAGATTGAAAAGGTGCCTAATTACTGATACTAAATACTAAGACCTATTTAAGATAGAAAAGATGCTTTCAGATAGGCAGTTTTTAGTATTACGCATCATTGTAGAGTTTCCCTATATTTCCGTAAGACGTGGCTCAATGCTGATACTGGTGCTGAAGTGTTCTTATATCTGGAAGTTGAGTCATGGCAACTGAACTTCTTAGTTGAGAAGACTCAGCTTCCAGATAACCTCACCTGGATGACTGAGAATCTTCACGGATGAACTGTTCTTATAGCATTTTCTGTTGCTGTGGCTGGAGATGTAAATGAGTTTTTGAATCATAAGAAGCCCCCCCCCCCACATCTCTTCTTTTTTTTCCTGGTCAATGGATCATTTAAAACTTTCCCCCATACTATTTTAATTCCATTTGTTGTTTCCATGTATCCTAATATTAACAATTTGCAGTAGAGATGAGCATGAACCACTGGTTTGGCAGTTCATGCCAGTTTGGTGGATGGCTGAACAGACGTTGGGCACCCTGCCCTCTGGAGAGTGCTCACTCAAAACAGTATCCTGGCTTCCCTGCCCCACCTTCTCCAGGCACTGCCTCTGAGCGGGTACCCATCAGAGGGAGTAGGGCATCAAAGCGTGGAATATGCAGACTGAATGGCTTGTGCCTATCTCTGGTTTGCGTATTAAAAGGACTATACCTTCAGTGCCATTGGTTGTCACTTGTGCTGGAGTTTTTGCAATTTCACATGCTGCCTTTGGTATGTTTGGCTGGGAGGGACTTTTCTGGGCTAGGGTGACTGTCAATCTACCCGGCAGTAACCAATTATTCCTTCCTGTTCCTGAATTCAAAGAGAGACCCACCTTTCTGCTCTTTCTCTTTTTCCCCTCTCTTGAGTCTCTTGGAAGCAGTGAGTCTGTCGAAGCCTGTTGTGATTTTTTATGGGTGGTTGTTATGAATGTTGTCCTGTTATGTATCACCATGACTGAAAAGAGGAAAACCCATCTGATATTATTACTCCTGCATCTCCTGGTCTTTCATTGGAGCCTTTAATTGTCTTTCCTTTTTCAAGAGGCTTCCTGTCAGATGTCTTCAAAGGTAAGGACATGTCCAGATTGGGGAATCTGTAGCAGTCTGGTTCTCTGGATGTTTAAAAGTTTTTCATGTTTAGTGTGATCAGTTTTATCTCTCACTTGAGCAGTCCTTCCATTCACACTGATCAATGTTTATTCCCCCATTTTGTCTCCTTTAAATTCTAAAGGAGATGCTGATTTTGCTGTTTTTAGGATTTTAATATTTATAGCACTGTTTACAGAGTGTATTACAATGTCTCTTGGTCTCCCTCTGTTTTGACCTCTATCTGTGAGAATTCTGTGTGAGTATTCAATTGACCCTTCTTTGCTTTGCAGATCAGGAATTAGAGTATCGGGCATGGAGATCAGGTAAACATTTGTATCATCTTCTTCAGAAGCTTCACTAATCCCTTAAACCTACAGGTTCAACTTGCAGCTTTGGTTCTCAAGGTGTTCCAAGGTGTGCTGGACCCTTCCAGCTTTACAGTGCTTACTTGATTACCGATTGCCATTTCTGGCTTTACCTGACAGTTTAGCCTCTTCTTTACTTGATCTGTTGATACTGTTGTGGGATGTAGGGGTGGACAATATTCTTGCCACTTCCCTTTCAAATTCTGTTGAAGATTTAAATGACTTATACTGCTTTCTAAAAGACTTAGTTTTCCTTCCCTTCTCACCCCCAGGTCATCCTGCCAAGTAATTGTTTACTCTCCATATCATCTTTAGACTTAATTACTTGTTTGTTTTGAAATATCTGAGGGCCAAGCTGTATGTTACAGTTTAAAAGCTGAAATCACTTTAGTTTTCCTAATATGTGATAACTTGCACTGTGTGTGCCCCCCTCCCATCTGATTCTGCTGCCAGTTTTATGATTCAGATTGGGATATGATTTGACCTGGCATTATGCAGGCCATTCCTGATCCCATTCGGACCTGAATTTGGGCCATTATCTAGATTTCTAAATTATCTGAAATTCCTATTTGCTTAAATGAGGAGAGGACATGAAAATGGCTATGCAAGATGGTAGATCATAAGAAGCAGATTCATGGTACCAAACTGTAAACAGGCAGTTTTTCAGGTTTGTGGGCAAGCCACCTCTTCAATTTGATTGTCTTCCTTTTTTTTTAAATCCTTTAAAAACTGCTGCTTTTGGCTCCTAAGTTCTGCCAGTTCAGGCACGGGCATCCTCTGCACTGGAGGTCAGGTCAGTGGGGTGGGGTGGGGAGGACTCTGTTGATGTAGAGTCAGTAGGTTTGCTTTGGCTTATCAGCAGGCACAGGCCTCCTACCCAAGCAATGCGTGTGGCAAAAGGAAGAAGGAAACCCTAAAGGAGGAAGAAAGACAGATCCTACCATGCTAAAACTAACTGCAGTATTCAAAGGACACTGCATACACTGGAGGGTGCAGGAAAACTCTTCATGAGTTTGTGTGTATGTGAAGCAGCCAGTCGACAAATTCCAGCTCCTTGTCCTTTTTCATCATCTCAGACTACTTCAGAATCTGCCTCACATGGTATTTGAACTTTCTACTTTTCCTTGCTTTTCACTGCATCTTTTAAAATTTGCAATTCAGGAGCAAAGCTGTATATAGAGGGTTTGTAAGTCAGAATGTACAGTACCGGCATTAGTCTGTTAGGTCTGCATGGCTATCATATGGGAACAGAATATTCATACAATGTTTTTTTTTTCATGGAAGAAGGTCATGCAAAGGATCCTAGACAGAATCTTCTACTATGTTTATATGACATTCTATTGCCAAGGTACATAAATTGGTATTCTAGTATTATCTTCATGGCAGCCTTGTACTGTAGGAAATGAGTATAACACTAGTGAGCTGCAGTGTGGTCTGTTTGACTGTAAGGGGAGCCATGAACAAGCGATTCTGTATCCTTCTCCAGTTTTGCATTTTTTTTTCTGGTTGTACTCTTTTTTTACTTGTTTTGTACATTTCATTTAAATGTTCTATTGTAGTTTCCTAATATGTATAAAGGATATAACTGGTACCTTCCTGAGTCATGTAAGCAGAAAGCAAATTCATGTTAAGTTAAGCCTTATTGGTCTAAATCCTATTGCTTAGCATAAGCCAAATCATAACTTTCAATCTGTTCCTCCACAGTAAACAAAGTGCTCTTGCCATGATTCTCAGGGATGTGTGTACATGTGCACCAAATCAGAGTGCATATGTACCCTCAAGAATCATGACAAGGATACTTTTTTTTTTACTTAGGAGGAATGGACCAAAAGTTAAGACTTGGATTATGCTAAACATCAGGATTTCAGCCATTATCATTGTCCTGAAGATCTACAGCCTAAGTTTTTGGCTGGTTAGCTGAAAGTGTTGTTCAGTTTGGCCATTTCCAGAATTGCTTCCTTGACCTAGGGACTCCATGCAGAAGTTACCACCCTGTATCTCAATATTCCTATTTATATCTGAAGGATATAATCAAAGAAGAGCATGCAACAGGGAAAGAGGTACAGAATAAGAGAAGAAAGAGACCACCCTTGTCCAATCTGGCTATTCAACACATCTGGAAGGTTCCAGACTGAGGATGTCTGCTCTAGAACAAGTCACTAACACTATTAATGTTCTGAGGGCTACAGTTACAAGCATACACATTATGGAGTAGGTCCTGCTGCACTCAGTGTGGATTTACTTCCAGATAAACCTGCATCGCATTGGCTTAAATGCTAACTTTTCATTCACGGATCAACAAGGCCTCCAGCTCCTGCCTTATCTGAGATGTCTGGGGAGATAAGACAGTGGATCACAGAGGAGAATAGATCCGTTATGTCTTTGAGAGAGGGGAAGGAGAAGGAATGCTGCTACAGAAAGGTTGTCATTGTGAGGAGGACAGCAGGGCTGGCACTACAATTGGGGAAAGTGGGGCTGCTGCCTCAGAAGGCCAATTCCTGAAGGCAGCAAATGTGCTCTTCTGTCAGCCCTGGAAGGCGTCCTTCTACTCTGACGTCCTGCTCATCATGGTTCTCTGGAGCCAAGATACTCCCAAATGCAAGACTAGGCACTGAGGAACGTCCAGCCCTGTAGTACCTTTCTCCCAGCCTCTGGGGAATGGAAGGGTGTGACCTCCTGCTGCTTGCCACAATGCTGGGAGAGAACTGCCATCCCTGCTGCTGCTTCTTCCATTTTTTTTCTTTTGTACACATGGCAAATTCCCTTCCACTCTCTACCTGGAGGGCAGTTACCTGGTGCTGATGCCACAATGGAGATGGGAAGAGTGGCATTCACCTCCTCCAAAAGCATGGGCTCATGTGTCGTGCGTCAGTTGCTTTTGCAACTGGCACAACTTCCTCCTAGCTTCCAGCAAATGAGGAAAGTCATTGTGATGGTGATGAGAAGAGTGGCCACCCCTGCAAGGGCTGCTACTGAAATGGGTGGGTGGATGGGGGGCTTGTAAGCCTTAGCAGTGCAGCTTCTTCCTGGCTGGGCTTGTGCCATTAAACAAAGGGGACCCTTGCCATGGCCATACAGTTATAACTACTGCTGCAATGGGGAGGGGACTGTTGACTCCTCTGGGCCTATAGAGCTGTGTCCCTGTGCTCTAGCTTTGGGTGATGGTGTGGTCTCTGCTGCTGCAATGGGAGGGTGAAATTGAGTTGACAGCTTGGGCCACTCATGGAGGGCAGGTACACTTTTAAATTTGGAGAATTTGGAAAATGTGAAAAACAGACTGCTTACAGGTGTAGAGGCTCTTAACTCTTACCCCTCCTTTACCCATGGAGGACAGACCAGGAAATGGCCAGATCACTGGGCATAGCTCTGCAGATCCAGGGGGATGATACAGTTTACCCCACTTCTTTGATGCTGTGATTAAAAGTCATGGACCTCTGTCCTCTTTTTGACCCTGCTGTTTGTTAGAATAAGGCAACTGATCAGGTAGCAGATGCTGGAGAGCTGTTCCTCTTGAGCTCTCAGCTTTAATGCTTTTTAAGAGGACACATGTGTATATGTCATCACACCTGTTCTGGGCTTCTTAAACTGGTCCACTTCCTCAGGCTTGCTGGAAAACATTCTTCTGACATCTGTACTGTGAAGTGATTCAACTGCTAGCCAGCTTCTGTAGAGAATAAGTGATGCAATTACTCTCAGCCATCACAATCTCCTGGGATAACTCCATAGAGAGAGCTAAGAGGCTCTACACATCGATCTTTCCCATTCTGCAATAAATGATGTGTTCTCCAAAACCAAGTGTAGGCTGACAAAATGCCACTAGACTTATCCAGCTAGATAGTGGAAGGCCACCGTTCCACTCCTACTACTTACTTTGCCTTGGGAGCAGCGGTGGGCAGCGTGAAGGAGCTTTTTCAGACTTGGCCTGTCAAATCCTTTTGCAAGGCAAAATGCTCCACAGGTACAGTAACGTGTGCAGGCAAACATCAGCAAAGTTGGCCTCTAATTCATTACAGGCAAACTGTATACAGTGGTGCCTCAACTTACGAACTTAATCCGTCGCAGAAGATGTTCGTAAGTGGAAACGCTCGTAAGTCGAAGCACCATTTCCCATTGAAATGCATGGGAACGGGATTAATCCGTTCCAGCATTTAAAAAAAAAATACCAAAAAATAAAATAAAAAAGCATACAGAAAGCCCCATCGGAAGGTGCTGGGGCTTAAAACAAAAACAACCAAAAATAAACAGAGCAAGCCCCGAAGGCTGCAAAAAACCACAAAAAAAACCCCAAAAATAAACATCGAGCAATCCCCACGCTGGGACTGCAAAAAAAACATAAAAAATAAAAAATAAATCACCAAAAACAAACAACAACACAGCACAGAAACATAACCCCCCTCAGCCCAAATCCACCCTGCAAAACCCACCCAAAAGTTTTTAAAAAGCAGCACCTTACCAGGCAGACCAAAGCCTCCTTCCGATGGCACTCACTCCCTGGCGGATGGCGGCCGGCGGTGTTGGGCAGCCTAGGCGGCGGCGGCAGGGCCGGCCATGGCAGAGGGGGCCCTTACTCATGAATAGACCTGCGCCTTTGGCACCCTTACTCATGAGTAGACTCGCGCCAGGTATGGGCAGAGAGCGCACTGGCTTCCCGCGCCCGGCGGTGATCCGGAGCCGCCCTGCTTCTCCTGCGCCGCCGCCGCACGACCCATCCACGGAGGAGCCCCTCCGACCTGCGCGCCCCAGCGCCTTCGGCAGCCCTTACTCATGAGTAGACCGCGCCTTTGGCGGCCCTTACTCACGAGTAGACCCAAGCCAGTTCCCTGACACCCTGCTCTAACCGTTGGGGTGAAAGAGCTACAAAAAAGCAGCCTCTTCGCCACCAACGGTTTGAATTTCCCACCTTTCCCCCTGCCTTTTTCTGTTCTTACCTCGAAGCTCCGCTCGCAAGTCGAAGCAAAATTTTGCGAGCGGAGCTGTTCGTAAGTCGAAATGTTCGTAGGTAGGGGCGTTCGATCAAGTTTTTTTAAAGACGATGGTTCCCAGAATCTCCCAACCAGATTAGCTGTGTTGGCTGGTGGATTCTGATTCTGTGAATGGTTAATGAACGAGTAACTTTTCCAGTGTCTGGGAAGGATTCAGATTTAATCATATTAACTTGAAATTCACAACATTTAAGTTAGCTTTGACTAAATAAAATTTTTTAAGTAAAGACAAAGGCACGTTTTTCTAAAAAGCATGCTAACAGTGGATGTTGGCATGCTTTTTAGAAAAACATGCCTTTGTCTTTACCTATTTTTTTAATCGGGTAATCTCAAGCCATCTGGCAAAAATAATCATATTCTGAGTTTTAATTATGTACAGCCTTAGGCTTGATGCTAATTGCAGTTTGAATGGAGGCGCAATGAAGCAGAGAGGGAGAGATCAAAGATTATGTTGTCACGGAATATTATATTTTACTTAGCACTTGGTGAAGCTTTTCAGCACAGATGTAAGAGCAGCTGTAAAGAACAATTAGCACCATTCCTGAACCTGCAGTAGTATATCTCATAATGATTAAGGATCATTCTTTGTCTTTTCATATCATGCATCCACTCATAATTGCTCATGGGGAAATGTGACTGCTCTGTTCCAAGAGCTTTAAATATCTGTTTTGTAGCCACCATGACTTGGGCCAATATCCTGTTCAATATTTATGCACTTGGGGATTGCCTGCTGCAGAAGCTGCAGCAGCAATCTGATGAGGTGCTGGTTGTGTGCCTACCCAATTGTGACCCACACCTCATAGGATGACCGCAGTACCATTCATAGCTTCACCTCTACTTTTACATAAACACTGAACAAGATACTAGCCCTGATGCTTGGGTTTCTTTTAAAATTTTCAGTAAAGAATCCAAAATATATTTATACACAATAGAAATAAAACTCCCAACAGAGATTCATGCAGTCTTCCTTGTCTCTCTCACACACACAGCTATGGGTCCCAATCAACATTTATAATGGAAAGCTTTTGAACTGGGCAGGAGTAATTTCAAGATGCAAATCCTGTGGAAGAGAGAGATATGTGTGTGTGCGGGGGGTGGTGGTGGTGCAATTACTGGACAGAGCCGAGGAGTCACCTCAACCCAGTATGTCAGAATGAGTATCTATTTTCTTTCTCTCCAACTCTACTGAATGAAGATGAAAACACCAGCCTTTCTTAAATTCATTGCCACTGGCAGCACTAGCATCCCCATATGTTTTTTTTTGCACAAAACCTTGTATTTTGTATAAACGCCTTGTATTTTGTATATTTTTTTCCTTATAGTTTGTGTAAAAATCCTGGCTTTTTGCACAAAGTGTTTTGTGCACACACACAAAAAAAATCACTTCTGTGAAAAATGCACACAGCACTAATTGGTCACAACTACACCTATAGCAAGAGCCCAGCGACTTTGGTTGTTTCCAATGATGCAAGCCTGGTGTGGTTTTAAAAAGTGCACACTGACCCCATTTTAAAACTGTCCAGGCTGCCCAGTGCTAGGAGGCTTCCCAGCTACTACTGGCACTTGGGTTGGGTTTCGTCATGTGGCAAAGAAACACAGCCTCTAGAGTTGCCCCTGAGGCAAGAATGCCGTTGCTTCCTGGCCAGTGCTGTGGAGGCTTCCTGCCACTTCAGCACGGGCTGGCGGGCAACACTGTTCTTCCTGAGTAGGGGCAGCTCTTCCCCCCCCCCCAAGTGTGGCAAAAGCAGCTGAGACTGCTCTGACCCGTGATGTCAGTAGCGGTGAGAAGCCTCCTAGCACTTGGTGGGGTTTCTCTCAGCACTGTGCCATACTCTGCTTTAATGCCAGGATTCACATTCAAGAAGGACGTGTGAAAAAGTTGGTTTTGTATCTGTTTTTAGATAACCCGCAATAAAAAAGTTACTGCCGGTTATATGAAACATGAAGTTTTTGCAAAACGTGTCATCACCTGCAAGAACAAAATGAGTGAAGGTTTACATCTTTAGAAGGAAAGAACCAACCCTCAGTTACAAGTACTGTAGTGGAGGTCAAGGCTGCCAGTGGCCCCTAGATAGGGTGGCTACACTCCCTTTGGAAGCAGAATGCCTTGGAATACCATTTGCTGGGGGGAACACAAGTATGCAGATATTGTTGTGTTGATGTTCTGCTTTAAGGTTTTCAGTAGACAACTGGCTGGCCACCGTGTGGAACAGAACCCTGGACTGCAGAGGCTTTCTGTCTGATCCAGCACCAAGTTTTTGTATATTTTGTGCTTGAGAATCAGGTAGGAAGGGGGAAGTGGCAGGTTGTTACTAACATAGGTGGATGTCTATATTACAAGTGGCCTAAATACACTGTCTTATGTGCTGCCTTTTAAAAAAAAGGGGAGAGGGAGGGAAAGAACGAACCTGTGTAATAAAATGTATTTGAAACTCCTGGTGTAGAAACTCATATATTCATGATACAAAGAGGTAGAAAACAGCATGACAGATTTACAGGGTAAAGAGTAATGAAGCAGAAAGACAAGCAAAACAAACCCCTTTTATGGGCCAGTCTCAACCTAAAAATAAAAGAACCCGAACAGGCTGTTAGGTTCAGTCAGTTATTTCTCATATTTAAGGCCAGTAAGTCACGTGGCAACTGCCCAGAGTTGTTTTAAGAGTGTTCCCAACACTTTACAAGCTTTTTAAAGGCAAGTTTAAAATCTTCATTAAAACTAGTGTACAACAGAGGATTGATCAGTGAATTCACATAACCAAGCCATGTCAAAAAATGAGCCACTTCTGAAGACACAGTGCTAATCCCAAGGCCCACAATGAGCTCCTTAATAAAAAAGGGCAACCAAGACAGAATGAACGCACTTAAAATAAGGCCAAGAATGCGTGCTGCCTTGCGTTCACGGACACTGGAAATCTGCTGTCGGTCTCCAACAAAATCCAAGTCGTTGTCAAAAGTAGGGCTTCTCACAGAAGAGTGCATTCTGTCAAATTCTGTGGTTGGATCAGATGTGGAAAAATCTGACACGCAGAAAGTTTGTGTAAATTTACAACTGGCAAACGAATTTTGACTGTCAGTACTCCGGCTGCTGAGATGTCGGCTCGACCCACGTTTTTGATAAAGACTCTTTGCAGCATGATAAATTCGGTAATAGACAATCAGTATGAGGGTCAAAGGTATATAAAATGCTCCAAATGTGGAGTAAATGGTATAGATCACATGATTGTGTTGAATTTGACATTCACTGGTATTGGTGTTACCGCTGTGGTTTCTCCAAAACAAAGGAGGCATTGAGATGAAGGTGGATATTGTCCACACAGTGCCAATCATGACGCCAGCTCTCTTTGGGGTTCTTTTCCTGGCATACTCAATGGCATTTGTAATCGCCCAGTATCTATCCAGTGCAATGACGCAAAGATGAAGTATTGAGCATGTGCAGCAAGTCATGTCAATGCTCAGCCATACCTCACAGAGAAAGTATCCCAAAGTCCACTTTTCCATCACTATGTATGTAATACTCAATGGCATGACCAAAATTGCAACAAGTAAGTCTGTAACAGCCAGTGAGCATATTAAGTAGTTTGCTGGCTGACGGAGCTTCTTCGTTGTACAGATGGCAGAAATGACGGAAGAGTTCAGCAGCATCGTTAGGGTTGTAATTACAGATAGAGTCAGGGCAATAAGCATGTTTTCAGTGACTGTCTTTGATCTGACAGCCACACTGTCTTCTGTAGTGAGATTTGTGTGATTCATCTTCTCTGGCTTACACGAATTGCTCGCAAGTAAGTAATGCTAGATATAAAACCACTCCATTCCAGATTATCATGGATTCTTCACACTTGACATCTGAAATCTTTGTATCTCATCTTTTTCAGAAGCTTTAGATCTTTTTCATTGGTTTGTTGCTTTTCTAGAAGATAAAAGAGACACAAATTTGTTAATAAAAGACCTGGCTTTATTTAAACATTTAATGTTAAAAATAGTCTTTTTGGTAAGAGCACTGTGAAAAGTAGAGTGAGGATGAAGCTAAGATTTAACACAACTTTAAATAAAAACAGTTAAAAGGAAATAAAATAAGTAATTAAGTAAACATACCAAATTGCCTTGATATGTCTAAATAACAAAAGAGCCAAAGATCACGTCAGTGACTGACTAGAAAGGACTGAGGAACTGGAAGGATTTTTCAAGCACCTATTAGTTAAGTGAAGTAGATATATACAGTATACACACATACTTACAGTATATACACACGTACGTACTGCACACTCTGGTAAGCTTGTATAATACAAATACTTCACAAGTGGGGCATCACCAAAGTAAAGACTAGTGGATGGCCACTATGGCCACAATCCTATTAAGATTTTAGTCTGGAGGAAGTGAAAATTGTTACAATGACAAATTATAACTAACAAGATCCCAGTTGTGTGCCTGGTTGCACATCTGATTGCATGCCAATTGACTAATTGGCAAGGCGCCACTCATATGGCCTAGTCATGTGGCAGGGAGGCACATAAGGAGCTACCATTTGCACCATGTGAGATTTAGCGAGAGTGCTCCTATAAATACAAATCTAAATGCAGAAGTTATCTTAATGCAATAAAAGGAGTGATGTTATGGTTGTTTAAGTTAGTCATAATATAATGCAACTATCAATGTACTATTGAGAAGAAGAATTAATTTCAAATAGTTATTTGTAATGAGTTACTTCCTATCTCCAATATAAACAGATCTCACTGTTGTTCTAGACTTGCCTTCATACATATATGGTTTCTGCTGTTAAGATGATGACATGAGGCAACGTCTGCATGATTTAATGTCATGTCCCTGATATCCACAGTGCAGGTTACAGTTAATTCTTTTGGTCCTCCAGATGTTGTTGGATTCCAGCTCTCATCAGCTTCAGTCACAATGACCACTAGTTAATGATGATGGGCCTGTAGCTTGAGCACCTCTGAGATGCTATTGGTCTCCCACCTGTAGTCCACAGAACTGAATTTGGTGTCACTACAGTCTGAAGTGTTATCACATCACAGCTGTGCCAATGAAGAGAGTAGCTTGCTTTTTTTTTCTTTTCTTTTTTTTTTTTTGGCAACTCCTCCCCTGCCCTAAGCCTCACAAATCTCTCACAAATCTTCTGGGGCCTTCTTCTGAAACATCATGAAACCAGTAGGGGCTAGAAAGGAAAGGGAAAATTGGTGATAACCTCCTTTTCCTCCATTTCCAATCTGGCTCCAAGCCAGGATCTCCTTTTTCTGTTTCTTTAGATCAGATGTGTCTTTTCCTGCTGTTGATAAAGCTGGATGGAGGTGATGGAAGCACTGAAATGCTCAGCTGTTTAACTGACATTCATATGACCTTATTTTAATGTGGACTGTACTGGATACAATGGTAATGCATCATGAGCCAGTTTTTAAAATGTTCCCACTGCTACTTGCAGTTATTGCAGAAACAGCAGTAAGTGGGTTCAAGTATTAGATAATTTGTTCAAAAATTATCCCTCCTGGATGTGCCTCACATTCAGCTCGTAAGAATATCTTTTGAACAAGTTGCTTAAATTCAGATGTAATGTTTCCCCTCTTTTCATGAGTATGATAAGGATTGGCCAGACAGACAAAAGACATTTTGTCTCCATTAGTTTCTGAAGTAGAAACAATTGCCAAAATTATATTGTCATTTTATCCTAGGATAATACCAATGGAGCAACTTTTGGTGGTGAACTGCTACAAGTTATGAAGTTAGCGGACACATTATTTGTTGTACATCAACTCATGTAACTCAAGACACAACAGATAATGTCCTCAGTAACTTTGTAAATTGTGGCAATTTGCCACCAAAAATTATGCTATTTGCATTGTGACCACAGGCATAACTAACTGGTTTTTGGTGACTGTGTTTACTATGTTCGTACTGGGTCCGAACTATACGATATGGTTAAGACATTCTTAGAAGCAGACCTCCCTTAAGAGGAAAAGACTCTCCTATCATGGACTTGTCTCAATCCATATTTGGCAAATCACCCTGCTTTTATTTTGTGATTGGTTAGTTGAGAGAGAGAGAGTGGCTTCCTTTGTCTGCCTAATGTGCCACACATGTAGCATGGAAAGATTTGCCTGCTTGAAGGGATAACATTATAAGAAGAGGACAATACCCATTCACCTTAAGCTGCGATCTGACCCACAGAGTCAAATCTGAACTCCTTCCTGTACTAAAATGCAAAATCTAAAGCTGTGATGATAAATTTATGCTCAAGAAGTAGCCTGTTTTAGAAAAGAATATTTAAGTTAATGCATATTAGCTTCACATGGCATGGTTTTCACATTCATGCGCCAGGCATTCTAACAATTTAAAAACAGTACATAATTACTTTTTGCAAAAAGCTGCTTCCAAGCAAAGATCTGAAGTTTTTGCAAAAAATTATTTTATACACACAACGTATTAATGTCTTTGTGAGCTCATGTATTTTGGTCTAATTACTGCTGATATACTGTATATTCAAATTCATAGGCAGGACACACTCATCCAACTGAAACAAAAGTTCACTAATGAGCACTAAAACATTAAACATGTTTTAGAACTTTCCCCAAACTTTGTCATTTATTGTTTGACTTTGCACATCCCTAGGAATGACCATTTATAGTATCTGGATGCTGAGCTTTGTCTTAGATTGTATTACAACAGGGGTGGGGAGCTGAAGCCCTCCCAATGTGGTGTGACTACAAGTCCTGTCAATCACATTCAGTACAACCAACGATGAGGGAATGGTAGTCCAACGTTGGGGGGGGGGTTGTCATATGTTCCTCACCTCTCTATTAGATTAAAATGTGAGCTTCCAGTTGTAGATCCTTCATAATCAAAATTAAAAAGGGGGTTTCATTAAGACTAGGGGTAGAAAGTACGTAGACCTGCTAAGTTCCTTGCTATCAACTCTGAGGGCTGTTTCAACCTGACAAAGCAAGTTAATGAGGAATTTTAAAGACCCATTAAATTCCCCACCTCTAGCCAAGAACAAGACCCTGGGAGTTCTCCCATCCCAGGTCTGTGTAATGTGCATGAAATGACTCCAGTATCCTTTCCCTTTGGAAAACACAAACCATGTGCACACAGCAAGCAGCGAACTGGTTGATCATTAGGGAAAATGGGCCAACATATCACCTGTTTCAGATTGTTAAAGAAAGCAACAGTCATCATAGTCTGGGGCAAATCATACAACTGCACATACTGCATGAACTGTACACATTTGTACAAAAATAATCCTTTCCTTGCCTTTTTTTGTTGTTGCATAAAACCTTGTTCTCACTCTCATGAGAACTCTTGAAAGCAGCTGAAAATTTCTTGCCTTTACCTCACCACCAAGGAGAAGTAGGTTGCTATTCCTCATCTTTGCCTGCAAGGATGGCATAAAGAGGGATTTATATCACTGATTAGGAGAGCAAGAAGTAACAACCTTTCTTGAGCTACTAGAAAATTTTATTTAAATTTTTCCTTTGCTTTCCATGGGTTTTTTTTGCTGGATCTGTCCATTCTGCAGGGGGATAGGGCTATCAATAATGACATTGGCTATATACTTCCTCCAGAGTCAGAAGCAGAGATCACTCAATATGAGTTCCTGGGAAACATAAACAGGAACAGCCCATTGCCCTCACATTCGGGTTGGCAACTTCCAGTGGCTGCTGTGGAAGAGAATGCTGGAATAGATCTAACAGCGTACTTCTTATGAGTGTGTTGTGTTCTGTTCTATTAAGCTGGAACTGATTTACAGTGACCCTAATAGGGTTTTCAAGGTAAATGAGATATTTATGGGCTGGATTTACCAGTTCCACATCCCTGGTGAGTTTCCATGGCAAAGTGGGGATTCAAACCCTGTTCTCCAGAGTCCTAGTCCGTCACTATGCACTATACCACCCTGGGAATTTGATAATGCTTTGATGAGTAAATGAGTTTGCAGCTTCCATCTGCCATCAGAATTTTACAGAAAGACACCTGTGTTTTATCCCTGCACATAAAAAAACTCACTACAGAGCCAGGCTATATGTAGGAAATAACATGTGTCTCACATGTAAAGGGTTGCATTGAGGAAAGTCACTCCCTTAATTGAGTGGAACATGACCATCTTGTTCCCCAGAATAAGCCCTTTCCCCACTTTTTCTAACTCTGTAACTGCAAGAAGAGGGAGCTGTAGCTTCTTTGTCACACGGACAGCCATTTTGATTGGGCATCGTCCTCCTTTGCCCCATGGAGTATCACAAGTAGAACCCTCAGAGCTTGGAAAAATTATCTTTTTGGAATACAACTTGCAGACTCTGTTAGCCAGAAGAGCCAGCGGTCAGGACTGTGTAACTGTTAGCCCCCCAAAAGTAAATTTTTCAAGCTCTCATCTTCCTTGGCATTCACAATCTTTCACATAATGGTTCACTTTATCTGCTATAAAACTATTGCTTCTTATTTTGTTGGGAGCCTCAATGCTGTTGAACAGAGTATACCCTGGTGCCCAAAATAGATTTGATTTTTGAGGCAGCAATTCCAATTTTAGGCTCTCGCAGGAGACAACATTTCAGGGGTCATGTTCCAGCAACCTTCCTAATAGACTGGCTTGCTTGCACTCCACACAATGTCCCTTCCTCTTGCTGAATAACGGCTCTGTAAAAGGTTTTATGCAACGGCTGAGTTAGTTAGAGCTAGTCATGGGCCACAAAACAAGCTGAAGCTTGTAAACCTGCATTTCATTTTCACCTTCTGAATAGCTTGAGTTGTGGGAGCCAGCTGGGTCACAAAACTAATGAAGACAAGCTGTGGATACTGTGATTTTCTCTCACTATAAAGTATACCTTTAGGATACGAAGAAGAAAAGGAAGAAGAAAAAGAAGAAATAAAGGCGAGATATTATTTCAAGACTTGTTCATCACAATACAGCAAGAATTTCTCAACCTCTTTTTACTCAGATTCAGGAAGGCGTATCACAGATTATTAATATTGTACTGATCACATGATAGGTGGCTGGGTCCACATTCCTCCCATATGATTTCCACTTCATAGAAGTAGTACTGAGAGAGGGCAGAGGAACATATTCACGTTTACCTAACCACAGGTGGCCCATTCACAAGATGCCTTTTATGTGGTAAAACTGAATGGACTTTTGGTGAGTTCTACTGGATATGTACTTGTCATAAAAAGTGTAGATTTAGTTCCATGTCTCCAACCTTTCTAAAAGCCAAGCAGATGCTTGTACATTCACAGCAAAGGTCCGAAGCAGGGCTTCTAAGGGGTTATGGCAGGGGTGGGCAATTAATTTCTATAGGGGGCCACATGAAAAATCTGAACTGTGTTCGGGGGCCGAACCAACTTTACTTAAAAATAAAATGAAACAGTGATGTTATGATTGTTTTTATTTTAAACTTGTTAATCTTCACAAATACTAAAGAGGTTTTTTGCGGTATGTTAAAGATAAGCAACTGATCAACTTTAGACAAAAAGCTATAAATGGTTTTGATGTCTGGCGGGCTGGACAAGAGCGGCTCGCGGGCCGTATGTGGCCCTCGGGCCACACTTTGCCCAGGTCTGGGTTATGGGGTTTCTGTGATTGTTCTGATGAAGCAGGATGTGAGGGAGAGAGGACGGATCTGCATGCATGCTCCTGTCCCCACCCCATTTAAAGTGTGTAATGTGTAAATAGGGCTACAATTTTGAGGAAGAAGATGTGGTGTATAACTACACAATAATGTTCTTTAGGGCTAAGTGGTGGGTCCTCCTAAATAAGATTCTTGTATTCATTATTTAGCAGACTGGATAGCTCAGTGAGTTAGGCATCTGGCTGTGGAGCCAGAGACTGGGAGTTCCTCTCCCCATTCTGCATCCCAGAAGAGGCAGCCTAGGCAGCCTTGGGGAACCTACATAGTTTATTTATTTATTTAATTTATTTATTTATTTAACTTATATGCCGCCTACACTACCCAAAGGTCTCTGGGCGGCTGAGTTCCTGGATGCCCTCAGAAAAAGGGAATGGTAAAAAACTTCTGCGTATTCTCTACCTGGAAGACACTCAAAAGGGTTGCCCATAAGCCAGAACTGATTTGATGGCACATTATGATGATGATTATTCATTATTAGCAAACGCCCTGGAGACAGAATTCTGCAGATGGCATGAACTTCCTTGCATTCTCCTCAGTAGTCAGAGTCAGACAGTGATGGTACCCAGGATGACTTTCTATCTGGGCCTCCTGCAGGCAACATTTCTTTCAGCCGTGGATTCAGATCTTACCATAACCAGCAAGCACGGAAGACAAAACTGAAAGGCAAAATTTAGGAACTTTCCATGAAGCAGTATATTAAAAAATATATATCTGAGCTACGCTGAAGTCAAATGCATTTTCAATTATGATTCCGTTCCTGTCTTTAGGAAACAATGATTTTTATAGAAGGACATTAAAGGAATAAATTGCCTATACAGAAGGAAGACTGGAGACATTTGAGACACATGGAAAGGGAAATCTTAAAGTAGGAGGTTGTTTCCTGTCTACCCCATGTATAAATCATGATGAAAGGTTAATTTGAATTGTGATAAGCATTGGAGTTAATGGCAAATACAAAATAAGGCATTAATGGACTTCAATGAATAAGTCTTGCTAGAGAAATGCCATTTGTTGTTTCTATTCTTTTATATTTTACAGTAATATACTGGAATCTTCAGTAAACATGGGGACATGATCCGATCATATACATGTTATGCTCTTTTTTGCAGGGAGAGTAAAAAGAGAATCTGTTCAGTTGCTTAATTTCTACCATCGCTCACCAATGTTAGAGCAGAGAGGTCTATTTAAGAAGACAGAAACCAAATCTCCAAAATCATACATTAATTGAGAGTGCAGCACCTAGCCTCATGCGCCATGACCAGCTGGGCTCAGGAAGGCTTCCCAGCAGTGGTCTCTATGCTTTATTTTTGTTATCTTGTGTCATCTTGCATTCCTGTTAACAATAGATACAGTAAAACTTCTTTTGAATCAACCATAGTCTGTTTTCATCAACATCCAGTGTAAATTCATGAGATTCTGGCTGGTCCAAAACCTCCACTAATTTGTATTCTCGAAGGCTTTCACGGCCAGGATCTGATGGTTGTTGTGGGTTTTTCGGGCTCTGATCAGCATGTTTGTTTGTTTTGTGATTTTGTTGGTTGGGTCCCGAGTAAAATTCCTGTGGAAGACATCATTGCCAACGTGGAATCAGCATTATATCATCTTCCAGAAGAAAAAGCAGAAGAAATAAGAGGTGAAGTGACAAGGATCCTACGAAAAGCAAAACTCCCAAAAAGCAACATAACAAGAAAGGAGAGAAATGCTATCAAGTCCCTAAACTCAGATCCGGACATCATTGTTCTGCCAGCAGACAAAGGCAACGCCACAGTAATCATGCAAACAGAAGAATACAAAGACAAAATCAGGGAACTTCTAGACCCCACCACCTACAGAAAACTCAAACGGGACCCAACCAACAAAATCACAAAACAAACAAACATGCTGATCAGGAGTTCCTCCCTGCACCCCAACATCCTTCAACGAATCTGCACGACAGCTCTCCCATCAAGACTATACGGACTCCCCAAAATCCACAAAGACTCAATCCCACTCAGGCCCACTGTTAAGTGCCATTGGCTCCCCAACATACGAATTAGCAAAATACCTAGCCACCCTCCTACAGACCCACATTGGACAAACCTCATCCTACATCAAAGACTCAGGACATTTCATAAGCAAGATCAGCACCCTAAAACTCAACCCCGGGGACAGACTGATCAGCTTTGACGTAGTATCCCTATTCACCAAGGTACCGATAAAGGACACTCTGACACTCATCTAGCAGATCTTTCCAGAAGACATCAAGGCCCTTTTCCAACACTGCCTAACGACCAGCTATTTTCAGTGGGATAACGAGTTCTATGAACAGACAGATGGAGTGGCCATGGGGAGCCCCCTCAGCCCGGTTATAACAAACTTCTACATGGAACATTTCGAAAAACAGGCCCTGGCTTCGGCACCCTTCGCACCCACAGTCTGGTTCCAATACGTGGATGACACCTTCGCAATTTGGAACCACGGTGAAGAAAAACTGGAAAAATTTCTAAACCATCTCAACAGCATCCACCCAAATATACAATTCACCATGGAAAAAGAAATAGAGGGCCAACTCCCTTTCTTAGATGTCATGGTCATACACAAAACTGACCTCCTATTGGGACACAAGGTCTACAGAAAACCCACCCACACAGACCGGTACCTACACAAAAACTCCAACCACCACCCACAGCAAAAAAGAGGCATAATCAAAACACTGATAGACCGTGCAAATCGGAACTGTGAAGCTCAATTTCTCAGCACCGAACTCAGCCATCTGAATTGGGCCCTACAGGCAAATGGCTACTCCAAAAATGAAATCACAAGAGCCATCAAACCAAGAAAACAACACCAAACTGAAGAGGAAAAACAGCCACCCACAAATAAAGTATTTCTGCCATACATCAAAGGGGTCACGGACCGCATGGGGAAAAACACAACCTACAAACAGTATTCAAGCCCACCACAAAAATACAACAAATGTTACGGTCAGCAAAGGACAAAAGGGACCCCCTCACCACTGCAGGAGTATACCGAATACCTTGCAGTTGTGGCCAGGTATATATTGGAACCACAAAACGCAGCATCCACACCAGAATCAAAGAACATGAGAGACACTGCAGACTAAAACAACCGGAAAAATCGGCAGTAGCTGAACATGCCCTAAAACAAGCTGGACATGAAATTCTATTTCAAAATACTGAAGTACTGGACAACACCAGCAATCATTATGTTAGACTGAACAGGGAAGCCATTGAAATCCAAAAACACCAGCAGAGCTTCAACAAAAAAGAAGAAAGTTTAAAGCTCAACAAAGCCTGGCTCCCAGCACTGAAAAATACAGCCTGCAAAAGGTCAACGAACTCAACCCAGCTACAAGGACCGGTGATCACTGCACACAAAAGACCAGCTAACGACACCCATCAATCACAGTGACAGATAATCTCTCCCTCTTATCACAACAATGCACTCACAACAAAAAAACACTCTGATCACCACAATCACCCATCTCCTGAAAAGGACAAAAGATGATCCCACAGCTATAAATACTCAACTATCCAAACAAACTGCACCAGAGCACAGACAGAGTTCTGACTCCTGTCCTCTGAAGATGCCGGCCACAGAGACTGGCGAAACGTTAGGAAGAACAACCTTCAGAACACGGCCAAAGAGCCCGAAAAACCCACAACAATCTCCACTAATTTATTTATTTATTTAAAACATTTTTACCCCCGCCTTTTCTCCTTAAAAAAGACCCAAGGCAGTTTACATCCTTGAAAGACAATATTTAAAGGTGAAAACAATAAGTATGCAACCGTGGTTTACATCATTAAAAGACAATATTAAAGCTAAAACAATAAGTGTGCACATACTAAAAAGGAACAAACAAATACCACTCTGAGAGATGGTAAACATAAAGAGTACTAAAGACTCCGTCAGAGCAGTGATGCATAACAATCCATCTAAAATTTACTCATGTAGCCAGTCATGTAGCCAGTCACTCATGTAGGCAGTCACTGAGGGAAAGCTTGCCTGAAGAGAAAGGTCTTCGCCTGCTTGTGGAAGGACAGCAAAGATGGAGCCAGTTTGGCCTCCTGTGGGAGGGAATTTCAAAATCTGGGAGCAACAACAGAGAAGACTCTCTCCTGTGTCCCCATCAGACGCATCTGTGAAGGTGGTCTGATGGGGACACATTATAGATCACTCTTAAGATCTGGAGAGGGAAAATGGGACACCATTATAGTGGTTATATACTGTATAATTATGTTTATTTGTAATAAAGAGGTAATGCCAGTTGATTTAGATCTACCAGGCTGGCTAGTGTTGACCTTAACCCGGAAAAAGGAATATATTGCTTAATTTGCTAATTTTTTCCAAAAGGTATTTTATTTCAACATGTAATCCAGAGTCCCTTCTGCTATTCATGCCTATTGGTTAAAGCAGTCTTCCCTACTTAGTGTCCTCTAGGTTACAATTGTCACCATCCTCAGCCAGGAATGACAATGCTGGCTTGAGGCAATGGGATTTGCTGGGATATGAGGCTAGAGGGCACCAGCCTGTGGAACACTAGTTCAAAACTAGGGCTGAGCACTGGAGTCAGGCGAATCCTGAATTATGCATTGATTCAGGTGAGGTCCAGACTGAAGCAGAATCCCCACATCCCGTTACAAAAGGAAGCAAGCTGATATTACAAATCAATTTGTGTCTGGAATACAAATCAAATGAGATGGGGCACAAATTACTCCAATCTTTCTTTCTTTCATAAACCAACCTAAATTTTAAAGGTGCCTAATACCCAAATCTTGGAAGCTAGCTATCTCAAATTTGGCAGGTGTGTCCACCTCATTTAGGTCAATGATGTTGCCAAATTTCATACAAAATTTTGTGCAAAACCAAAGCAAAATTATAGCCATCAGATCCAGCACACAAATCCGATTAGATGAGACACAAACCACTCTGGACTGAAATGTGAATCTATCTAAAAGCCCTGTATTGGCTTCCAAACTGGATCAGAGGACAAGGCGGAGCCCTATTTACTGATCGCTCTCCAAGATCTTGAATGTTACAACTCTGTTTTGTATTGGTCTGATTTTCCATAATTTTCACTTCAGCTATATGTTTAGCTTTGGTTTACACTTGGATAGAATTAACAGGGATATTAAAACTGTTTTGAGCACATATACATGCACTACACCTATCACAGAAAATGAACAACTTTGCATGTGGTTAAACATGTTTCTAGAAACTAATTTTCCCCTGGATTGAGCTCATGGGAGGACAGAAAAATGCTGTAAGGATGTAAGTAATTGGTTCACAAATATCTGAGACTTTTAGCCAAAGCCACTCATGCTGTTAGTGATACTTTGTGTCTGTTGCAGACCACACACATTTTGAGCTTAATCCAAATGGTGTTAGGAAGCCACAGTGATGTCAAGTGTGGATCGCTTTTCCTTTTATCTCATTCCTACGTAGGAGTGATTACACTTATATGTGTGTTAGGGCAGACACAGGACTCATTCAGGCAGGCATTGGTCTCATTCTTTGGTGCACTGTGGGAGCAGATTGGTTTGCACTTTTTTCTGGCAACCACATGACGAGAGGACCAATTTGCCTCCAGGACACCCCAAACTGGATCTTTTTGAGCCCTGTCAGGGGTGTCTCCTCTTTTTTTGGTGTGGGAAGGTGCACTCTAGTTTAGTTCATTCCCAGCAGGTGTGATTGCTGGGAATTGACTAAAATTGAGCCTTACAGCTGCCAAGGTTCCTTCCACTGTCAATTTTCAGTAACATGATGTGGCTTAATAAACAAATTGCTTCAGGATATTGGTAAATTGAACATTTCTTCTGCTCCTTGGTGGAAGGGCAGGAGAAGTGAAATAATTATTTTTTGTGTATGTGCTAGACCATCACTGATGTCCTGAATCACTTAGATTAAACAAAAGAAAAGTGTTCTTTCCCTTGTGTATAGTGCCAATCAAAACTACAGCTGCAGGCAGTTCCTTGATCAGCACTATACAGAAGAAAATATATTTTAAAAATTTAATCTAAGCGATTCAATGCATCAGCAATGATCTAGCAGACACACTTCCCTGAAGAGCAGGGGGAGTGTTCAGTGGAAGAGCAGAAAGGTCACTTGAGGTCAATATGTCATTTGAACATGAGGATTGTGCCAAATGGCATACTGCTCTTTCCCCTGACCTCAAGTGACCCTATTTAGACCTCACCAGCCCACACCAAAAGGACCAGTGTAGATACGCTCACAGTCACTAACAGGATCATTAATATATTAGTTATTGGACTTTCTTTTTTAATGCCAGCAGGTTGGCAGGTATCACACACACTGCACAGATGCAGCATGGTCTCCACCCAGACAATTCACCAAGTATTTGCTCCTAATACTAATATCTTTGGCTTATATAAACATGCCCTTAGGTACATTCAGTATAATACTGTAATTGAAAAAGATGGTATCTATCTACTGTAAAGCTCAAAGGTACATCTAACCTTTCCAGACAACAGCATTTTAAAAATGGTGGTCACCTCACACCTATAAAGATTTCTAAATTCTGGTTTTATATTGCTGCTTAGAGACATGCCAAGCACAAATATTTGCTTCAGAACCAGGAAATCTATCTTATTCAGCTTTGGGGGAAATCGTGCTAGCTGAATTATCACAGAGATAATCATATTGAACAAGTTAAATGTCACCAAGTACACTCGGTTTTCATCAGAGTCAATTTCTGCAACTTGGTTGTTATTTCTGTTAAAAGGGGCCATTTTCTTTTGGCTGCTTTGCTTTTTAAATGACATTTTAAAAATTAATTCCAAATACTTTATTTCATCTTTCTAAAAGTGCAATGTTTCTAGTGTTTCAAACAGGGATAATGTATATCTAGGCCATGAACGTTAAGTGGGAAGCAAAAACAAGTAAAAAAAGGTCAAAGGGTCATAAGGGAAAACCAAGACTACGGTTCCCTAGTTGCTAGAGAATTAGAGAAGCTGTAGTCCAAGAAGTAACTCTTCCAAGCTATGGGAAAAGCAGACATGCTAGACATATTTGGGGAGGGACCTCATATTCCTGGTGTTTATATGCCATTGTTAGAAATGTCTCAGCCAAGATTGGGAAATTATAATGCTCGGTTTAAAAAGAGATAAATCTACATTTCACTTGGAAAGAGGAACTTTGAATTGTAGTCTTTGGGGACAAATAACAGGGGGTGGGAATAGTTTTAATGCTCTGGTTATGAGTTTACATAGCTCACTAATAAAACACATGTTTTCTAGACAAAAGGTCTCTGTAGTTGAATAGATGGTGTTACCAGGTGATGGGAGAGATCTCTACCTGAGACCATGAAGAACCACCTCTCACCAGAGTAGATAACTCTGTACTAAACGGACCATTATACAGCTCCATATAAGATACGCTCATAATGTTCACAAAGGTGCTTACCTAAAACAGAGTGTGTGACCTAAATGGAATCCAGCTCTTTTTCTTCTCATGTGCACCAAGCTTTGTAAGCAAAAAAGAAAGAAAAAAAAATTCAAGCTCATAGGATACCAGTAACCAAATGTTTATATTACAAACTTAGTTTAGAATTAAAACTTCTCCCTTGAGTTGCTTGAGATTGATTCCTAAGGTCGTATCAGCAGAGG
Source organism: Intellagama lesueurii (assembly GCA_037013535.1). NCBI lineage: Eukaryota > Metazoa > Chordata > Lepidosauria > Squamata > Agamidae > Intellagama > Intellagama lesueurii. The sequence goes on along the minus strand of JBAJHW010000001.1, from coordinate 245,223,411 downwards.
AACTTCAGTCCAAGGCTCACAGTAATGTGATGCTGATTCACTGTTCAGAATCAGGACCTTCAACAGCTCCTGGGGATAGATGCCAGAAAGAGTCTGTCCCTTTAGCAAAGTCCCTCATACACATATTACCAACAGTAATAGGTACAAAAGCAGTACCTAGCATTCCCAATGAGACCGGTAGTGTTAGGCAAAACCAGCTAGTGCACCAGTTATACGTTTTCCTTATTATAGGCTTTAAGCACTGGATTTTTTCGGAAGCTGTTCTTTCTCTGTATGCATTAGTCACCTTTTGGAAGCATGTAACAAATGTTCTGTAAGGAAGATTCCTGAATCAAAGGAGTTTTCTATTTAGGTCTATAGAATGAGTAAATTAGCAATATAGAGCATAAAGGGTATGGCATGGAAGCAAAATAGGATAGTGTCCTCCTTCATGTTGCCTGATGCAAAGGCCATCAGTAGAAAGAAAAAAAATGCTTCCCTTGAGCTGTTAGAAGAAATGCCCCACATTTATCCAGATTGCTTACCGATTTGGTTCTGTAACAAATAGACAGACATGTACATTCATATACATACAGAGAAACAGACATATCAGCCATATTTATGTTTGTTTAAATATTCATATTCCACTAAATTTTATTTCTAAAACATCCAGTGTAGTATAGAATGTCACATAAAGCAAGGTACACCACACATGAACTACAGATAACATGTATCCCCCTGCTTTTCTCCTCTAGGTTCCTGCCACTGCTGCCACCACTGCTACTGCCAATTTGTTGCTACAGCAGTGATGATAGTGGGGTGGGGGGAGTGATTTTCTTTTAAAATAAGGTGTGTGCTCCCATGCTCCTTTTTTACAGGTGAAACTATATTCTTGAATGTGTAATTCTACTTGTGAAGAAGGTATATGAGAAACCAATGCCTTGTTTAAAAGAAAATGGCAAGATTTTCGCTACTGCAGCTGTGGACACAGTAAATCTGGTGAGTTGGAGATGAATCCAGAATCCAATGTGAGCCCTGACCAATGGAAGTTTTCCTGTGTCTGGTACCAATATTAAAAAAACAGAATTGCAAAAAAAATTAACAAAAATTTAAAAAAAAAGGAAGGAAGAAAGGGAAAGTAAAGGAAAGGAAAGGAAGGAAGGACCACAAATAAACCAATGTGGGAAACTTCTGCCTAAAGGTTGTAGCTTGCATTCTGTTCCAGTGACGTGCACACACTCCTGGCAGGAGCAGCAGCTGCCAGCGGGCGGGGTAACTCCTCATTCTGCCCTTTTGCTTAGAGGTAGAGCACTAGATCAAAGAGTTTCCTCAGCCAATCCTGGTTACGATTAGGTAACTAGTATCCTATCTGAATTCTCACAACATACTATGTAATCATGCTAAGTTAATAAAAAGAGTTCTCAGGGCGTTGCCTTGAGGCTCCGCTGGCTCGGACATCTGCTAGTCGACTCCTTTGTTCCTTCTCTAAGGCTAATTGCCTTCCTTTGTTCCGTGATCACCCACAAACCAATAAAAGACATATGAGACAAACAAAATACAACGAACTGTCTCTGCTGTTGTTACATGTCCTCAAGTTGATTCCAACTTATCATGACCCTAGTAGGATTTCTGAGGTATATGAGATATTTAAGAAGTGGCTTTACCAGAGTCACCGCTCCTATGGGTTTCTATGGCTGAGCACACATTTGAACCCAGGACTCTTGGGTCCTGCTCTGACACTCTAGTCTTGCTAAAAGAAACAACACAAATAGGGCTCTCTAAGCAGCATCTAAATAGCATCAGAAAGGTTCTGATCTGAAATGTCACTCCAGCATCTGATAGTGCCATGAACAACATCCTTCCAACTGTTATCTCCGATGGTGGCAGGGTGTAGAAAATGGTATGTCTTCTTGAGGCATGCAGATGTGGAACAAGTTGGTCCTTTTACATTCCTAGGCCCAAGGTGTTTACAGCATTAAAAGTAACCACCAAGACTTTGAACTGAGACTTGAATTAACTGGATGCCAGTGATGCTGATACAAAAACAGAGTTACAATATGCTCTTGGTTACAACAATCATTTCAGTACCATCTTGAGTTTCCAAATGCTTTTGAGCACCAACCCCTGTAGAGCATTTTATACGTACTAGCTTAACCTTGAAGCAATTAATACATGTTGACTGTGGCAAGATCCACCTTCAGGAAGTACCCTTACCCTTAAAATATTATAGCCCCTGACAACAACAAATGTGAGACCATGGCACTTTCTCAAGGAAGTTTTCTTGCTTACTATAATCTCCAATACTCCTTGCCATATCAAGTCTGTGAATATGAGAATTTTGTATTTTGCTAGTGCAAATATATGTTTTGATGAATATATTGCAAATGCAGCCTAGCTATGTCTACCATCAGCCCAGCACTCTCAAATACCAGATCTAACCTACTGCTCCTCTCATGTGGTTAGAACAGCCATGCTTTGCTGTTTTTCTTGCTACTTATGATACTTACATTTAGAGGGAGGTCTGCCATTTATCTAACTGAAGATTTAGTACTCAAAGGTGATGTTCTGAAATTAGAGACGCAACCCATGCCAGTTCTTTCTCTATCATACCAGGGCTCAGTTCTATAAGTTTTGTGATATCTAAAGATTTGTGTGTCTTGAGAAAGGCAATGAAACTGCTTGAATGCATACCTTCTCTCCTTCCCCATCTCAATGTACAGACCCTATCTACTAGACCAAAAAAACAACAGAACTACCTCTTTGCGGCTGATTCAAAACCTCTGTTGTTTTCAGAAAGATCCAAGCTGCAATCCTATATCCTGTGCATATTTATTTCAAAGTAAGGTCCACTGTGGAACCTGGTTTGGAGTTAATATGCAAACGATTGAATAATGGGCAGGAAATTTGTTTCCGTTTGTAAGAAAGAAGTAGAGACTGAGGGTGGGCCATCCACTTCACAAGAGGAAAAGGAACTGTTAATGGATGAGATGGGGAAAAAACTGAGAAGTGTCTTTTTAAACAGAATGCAAGTGGAAAACCCAGGAAAGGAATGGCCAGTAGGTGGTGCTGTTTTGGTGGGAAATGAGGGAGGTATAAAGGGAGAAGAGGTGTTTGGTAGATGCGTGCTGGACTGAGGAGAAGGATACTGGAAAAGAGGAGTGGGTAGAGATTATTAAAGACCCCTGGACAGGAGGATGGGTGCCTTTGAAAGTACCTAGGGAGGTGCCTGAAAGAGAGTGGAGAGAAAGACAAGTTCGTAAGCCTCCATACGGGGGACAGACAGAGGAGAGGGAGGCATGAAAGGAAGGAAGGAAGGAAGGAAGATCTTTCAATGAGAAGTCAAGAAGAGAGAGTTAAAAAATGCCTCAACTCCCCTGGGATCAGTCATGGAGTAACCCAATTACCACCCTGGAAATATACCAGGAAGAAGGTATGGGAACAGTGGCATAGCGTGGATTGCCAGCACCCAGGGCAAGACAAATATTGCGTCCCTTGAGGTCACCTTGGGAAGCGGCAGGGGAGGGGTCTGCCCCACATTGCCCTCTCTTTGTGGCCTGCCCTCCCACCTTGTTTACGCTGGGGGAAGGAGGCCATGCTGCTCCAGGCCACCCTCTCCAAGGATGCAGGTCCACTTGGCAGTGGCCAAACCCTGCCGCTGCATGCCCAGAAGCGGAAACAGAGCGAGCAAGGCAGTCACAGCCAGAAGAGGGGAGGCGAAGCTCATGCAATTTCTCACCCGTTGCGTGCTCTTGCCTTGCCCAATGGCTCCATGGCAGGGCTGAAATTTTGTATCCCTAAGAATTTTGTGTCCTAGGGCAACCACCCCTGTGCCCTCCCATGCTCTGGCCTCCAGAGCAGGAGTTGTTTCAAGAAAGAAGGAAGAATGGAAATGTCTCTTTGAAGCCACAGAAGAACAAAATCCCAGATATATTGATCCACTGAGGTGGGATATCAACAATATAAAGGAAACAGCTCCAAGTTTATAGTCTTTAATGCCATAACATAAAATACAAACATAGATGCAAATATGTAAGATCACTATGTGGATTCAGCCATCTAGGGGCACCTTTTTGAACAAACCCATTGAGATTCTACTGCCTAAGCCAAGGTGAAAAGGGCCTTAACACCCTTCAGGTGAACAGCAACTCCTGCCTCTCAGAGCTTTCCCACTCTTTCTCAGTTCAAATCTTGAATCACAGCCTCTTCCTAAGACTTTCCCACCCATTGGGCTGAACCAAAAAGTCCATAGCAGATCAATTCCTTCTTAGTCTAGCTTGAATTTTGGACATTTCTCTCTCTCTCTCTCTGTATTTACTTCACTCTTTGGCATCTCCTTTCTTGTGGGTGGAATATTACATTCCAGTATCATAGCCTGTCCTATGTCTTGTTTACATCTTGAAGTGAAAGAAGAACTTGCCAAAGCTGGATTGCAGTTGAACATTAAGAAGACAAAAATCTTCAGATTTTGGAAGAAACAGAAATTGTTAAAGATTTTGTGTATCTTGGCTCAGTCATCAATGGAAACTGCAGCCAAGAAATCAGAAGAAGACTAAAAATTGGAAGGGCAGCAATGAAGGAATTAGAAAAGATAATCAAGTACAAGGATGTGTCACTGGAGACAAAGACCAAGATCCACCATCTTATTATATTTCTAGTTTGTGTGTGTGAATGTGAAAGTTGGACAGTGAAGAAAGCTGACAGGAAGAAAATGATTGTTTGAAATGTGGTGCTGGAGGAGAGCTTTTTGGATACCCTGGACCAACAGAAAGACAAACAAGGAGATCATAGGTCAAATCCAGCCTGAACTATCTGGATTTTGCAGGCTTCAGTTTGCAAGAGCTGAGCAAAGCTGTAGAGGACAGGACATTTTGGGGATTGCTAATTCATAGGGCCCCCATAAGTTGGGGGCAACTTGACAGCACTAACAACAGAGTCAGTCTGTCTCATGTTAAGGCTTCTTCTCTTCATGATGTCACCAACTTTTTCTTGTACTCTAGCAATGTGTGAAGAATAACAGCCTCTATGTATATAGTCATTTTTGCTTCTTGACAGACTTCTGAATTTATTTTGCATACAAAGCTTATTTAGAAAACAGCTGCATAGAACCAGGAGAAAGTTGGCACAAAAATTTCCCTAGCATTATTGTTTTTCCAAGCTAGTCATTTTTTCTTCTTCTGATGGGTTCTGCTGCTACATGGGATTTTATTTAGGAATAACCACCCCTTTGTGGTGTGAAGCAGTAACAGGTGTGTAAAGAAGGGAAGGAAAAAACCCCCGCAATGATCTTCTGGAACCAGGCACTCCAAACTACGACCAACTCTTTTCAAATGGGGAGCCTGCTCTCAAAACTAGCCCCTGCTCGGCTGTGCCCAGGCCTGGACCTTGAGTTTGCCTGATGCAGGCCCAACGCAGAGCTGGGAATCATTCCTTTTTTTCAGACTGCAGTTCCCAATATTCTGCTTCTTTGGGGGATTCTGAGAGTTGTAGTCCAAACAAGGCACTCTTTCCAGCTCTCCTATCACCACCTCCTTTCTGGGGAGGTGATTACCCTTCTGCACTGCCCTCCTCCTTGACTTTAACTTAGGAAACATTTAAAGGAGATGGGGGGGACTTGGTTCCTCTCCCTTGGGGGCAGCATAAAGGAGAGATTCCCCATCACCCTCCCCCCCACCAAATTAGCAGAATGGTTCCCCAGTTAAGCTGGCCCTCTTAAACAGGAAACACACCTGCCTCTCATGAAGGGGAAAAGGGTTGCAGAAGTTTTGGGAGGTGGGTGGAAAGATTGCTTTGCATTGGGTTTCATGCATGCAGGTAGAAGAATGAGGATGCCTAAAGGAACAGTGTGAGGTCTTGTTTTCCCCTCCCCTCTTTAGCCCTACAAAGCTTAACCCTATCCCAGCCACCCCAGGCCCTCCCTAATTTGAGCCTCAGGTACAAATCTGAGGGTGGGGGGAGGCTAAGCATCTTTTCTTCTTCCTGCCTTTCCTTCCCTCTTCCTCTTTTCATGGTTCATGGCTTTGCTGGTACAGGCAGAGCCTTCCCTTCATCTGCTTTGTGCTGGGAGGACAAAGATCGCTCAAAAGGGACCCTTTGAACCTCTTTGTGCATTGGCTGGTGGGTGCCTGCTGGAACTTGGGGGGGGGCAGGCTTCCTTTCTCATATCGATTCCCCTCCTTTGCCTGATCCACTGCTGCCTGCCTTCCTTTCCTCAGTCTTGTTCCTGCACTGTCCTCTCCTGGACCAGGGTAGCCTCTCCCTCCTTCAGAGACCTCCTGGTACCAACAGCTGCAAAAGCAGCCTCTCCAGACCTAGCAGGGCAAAACTCTTTGCCCAACCGACCGACCCCCTCCAAGAAGGCCCCGAGCTAGCAGGCATCCTGAACCCCACCACAGAGGCCACACAGCTCAGGGCAGTTGTGTCATGGGAAAGGCCCAGGAAAGGGGGGGCTCGGATTCCTCTCTCTTCTGCCCACCGAGAGACTGCCACAGGAGGTACTTTCTTCAGGCTCCCTTTTTCTCCTCCCAAGGTCGGTATGAGGAATGGCAGAGAGATCAGCCCCAGGAGAGACCCAGTCCTCCTGCTGCCCCCCCCCCCCCGAGTTGGCTCCTGGTGGTGGCAGAGAGCCTAGGGGGCAGCCTTTCCCCACCACTCCTCCTCGTGGGCGGGCCTGGCAGAGGAGCCACGGACAAGGAAGTCGCAGGAGGGACCTGTTTCCTGACCAGATGGACGAGGTCCCACCTACTGCCATGACTGAGCAGAGCAGAACAAAAGCAAGGCCTCCCCAAATGGCAGTATCAGGCTGAGTCCAAATAGCTCCCTAGCAGCAAAGGAGGTGCTTTTTTGGGAAATGAATTTATACTTTTCTTCTTGTTTTTGTTGTACAATTTAATAGCTAAGACATTTGTTTCTCTGAGGTGCAGTGTGAGGGTTCACTGTTGTTGACATGGGTCTCTTTACTTTCCCCAATAATTTCACTTGACAACGTTTGCAGTGGTAACGATGGAACATTTATTTTGGAACTAACAAATAAACCATTGTCCTGAATTGGTGTAAAGTCTTTTTTTAAAATAACATTTTATTAGTTTTTCAATCTATCTACATTCAGTTCGTGCCTGTTAAACATCGTGTCACATGGGTTGCTTATAATTATTTGTTTTTGCATCTTGGTGTCTTCTTGGTTGTCCCTTCAAAATCTTTACATTTTTTAAACATTCAACCAATCATTTATATATTTTTGTGCACAATATTGGCTAATATCATAATATTGCTCTCATAGTATACAAGTTCTCAAAATCCTCTAATAAATTACCGAATACAAACAATTCTGGTTTCAAATCTATATAATTTGAGGCAATTTAACCGACCAACTTTGTATTTTATACCAATAATAGCTAAATAGTTCCTAACACATAATAGATGTTATCTAAAGCAGTGGTCCCCAACCCTTTTAACCTCGCGGACCGGCTGGGGAAGGCAGGGCACCCCCCGCACTCGTGCACATGCATGAAGTATTGGGAGGGCGCTCGTGCGCATGTGCGAAGGGTGGTGCGGCGCTTGTGTGGGCGTGCTTGCGCGAAGGGCGGTGCGGCGCGACGCTTGTGTGGGCGTGCTTGCGCTCGTGCGCATGCGCCAAGGGGTGGGGAGTGCTTGTGCAGGCGCGCGCGCGCAGGCCCAAAGGGGCTGTGTGCGGGGGAGTGCGTGCGGGGGGGGGGGAGGTCTGTCTCCACGGCCTGGTCTGGCTCAGGCCATGGACCGGCACCGGGCTGCGGACCAGGGGTTGGGGACCTCTGATCTAAAGCATTTTATATAGATTTGCTTTATATAATTGTTTAGCCATTTCTATCTCCGCATTTTCTGTCATCTCTATATCAATATCATATCTAGTATATGTTAATTAGGTACTATTGTTTTACCTCTTTATTATGTCTAGCTTCAATTTCTTAAGAAACGCCTTGTTACGCCTTAACCCTGATTAATGATCCCTTATTTCAATTTGATTCCCTTTTCTAATATATAAGATATGTCCCCTTACAGTTCCAGAAGTTAGGTGTATACATGGTTCCAATGTTGAAGGCCACCTTAATGTTTTTTACCTTTGCATCTTTCTAAGTAACTCCTTCTCTTATTTGTTTTTTCCCAATTCTTATTCCTATCTCTCTAAGAATTTTGCCGTCTCTTCTACCATCTGTGGTCATTTTTTGCACTTGATCTATCTCCAATAGATCTTCCAGGCTATTTTTAATTAAATCTGCTGGTTCTCTCCCCTTATCTTCCCTCAGCACACCTAAGATTCTCCTTGGCTCCAGGGTTGGAATTAGATCTCCTAAATTTTCTCCTCTGATTCCCTCCAGCCCCTCCTTTGATTGGCATACATCATCCACCACCCTCTCATTTCCTTGTTTGTTATTCCCTATCTCCTGTTGACTATAGTCTTTCTTTAAGTGCTCATTGAATAATTTCGCCTCTTCATTGTGGGATCTCACTATTTCTAAAATTGTTTGAAGAGTAGGTTTTGTTTCATCCCCAAATTTTTCTTGTAGCATTATGTCCCAGATATCAAATGATTGTATTCCAAGTGAAGGCTGTCCAGTTGCTTATTAGTAATCAGTCCAATTCCATCAATACTTGCTTCCATAGGTCCATTTTAATAGATTGGTCATCTTTAGGGTTAAACTTGAATCCAGTCTCAGACGTGTAGGGTTTCCCTCGCTTGTAGACTGAAGGACACTTGCTCATCAAATCGTTCCCTCGATGTTTGTATTCATAGCCTGATGTCTTTTGTAATCTAGCCCCAGAAGCAGTCCATTCCTGTATTAATTCTATCCCAGCTTGTGCTCCAATAAAATTCAGAGCTCAGGATATAGTTTATAAAAATGAATTTCCACTTTTGCAGAATTAGGCTTTCGAGGGTTAATTTGTCTATATTTCAGTAAGTCCTCAGAGAGAAAAAAGTCAGAGTCTCCATAAAGTCTTCAAGGTCAATGTTCTGGGCTTTTTCCCAATGCTGTAGATAGCTGTAAGTAGCTGTAGCCATAACATTACCAGTTTAACTCCAGAATTGTTTAATAATTTTAGGATAAAGATTTCTTAAGTTTCTAATGCCGGAGTAGTACCAAACTTCCTTCCTTGAAGTATAATTAAATGTCTAATTAGTGTCCAATTTATTTTCTTGCCTTCTCTTTGTGTCTCTTCCCCTCTCCAGATTCACCGCTGCTCTTTAAGTGGTGAGGCTAAGAGACACTTTTCTGTTATAGGGATTGTCTCATCCAGGGATGGTCATAAAATAGAATAGTTATAAATATTTCTCACCCAATGATAACAATGTTAATTAGCTGGTTTATCACTTCTCAATTGCCGGCTGCCGACGACTTGCAAGCGAGCTTTTCAGCTGCTTGTTTCCACCCGCTGGTTGATTGGGGAGTTTCCCGGATCAAACAGGGGTAACTGCCGTCACCCCCGTGGGATCAACAGGTGTCTCCCCCATTTCACCACCTCTTTGGGGTGGTTTTAACCCCCTGGGGGGGTCCCAAACAGGTCAGAATTCAGCCCAGGGGACGGAGCTCCGTCCTCCTCCTGCTGTCTCGTCGCAGCGTCAACTGGTGTAAAGTCTTTGTCTCCTTCCTCCAACGGGGTGGAAAGGGGCTTCCATTCTTCAAACACAAACGGGTTGCCATAATTAGTGTTCCAAGGTCCTGGTAACTCAGGCAGTGTCCATTCCTTTAGCGTTGCCCCCATCGGTACAGGTAACAAGGGCACGGACACGTCGCCAATGAGATCTTCCCACTGGGCACCTCTCATGGGTTCCAACGTCCCCCAGGCCTTCTCCACTCCTCCCTCTTCCTCATCTCCTGTAGTCGCCATTCACTTCTTTCTCATCTCTCTTGCTCTACCCATTCTCTCTCTTCTCTCAGCTTTCTTCTCCACTCTCTAGCTTCTGCCTCTCCCCAATAGGTTGGTCTGGGAGGAATCACAGATTGTCTCCTATGGTCTGCCTCTTCCCTGGGCACTCTTAGTTTTTCCCACTTCTGGGTCCATGGATCCTGCAACCAGATCCACTCCCATCCTGGAGGTAATGTTTCTCCCTTCTCTATCACCTCTCCTTCCCCCGCCTCAATCTCCTCCCACTGTTCATTCTCCTTTCCCGCCTTTTCTAACTGTCTCTTTTACTCCCATCCCCCTCAAGCCCTCTCTCTCCCGCCTCTGCTTCTGCTAAGGGCTCCTCGGGGACTTTCCGGAATCGACTGGAGTCCTCCTTTCTTCCACTCTCCTTGGTGAGAAGGGACGGCGCTCCGGCGAGTGGTGATCCCGACTCGCCTCCTGTCTCACATGCAGCAGCAACTGGTGCTTGACTGCCACCTGAGCCAAAATGTATGATAGGCAAAGCCAGTAAAATTATTTTGGCACCGGATGCAGGAAATCCCACAATCACGTCATCCCTTAAGTGACAGTAAACATGCAGGAATAACAAATCCAGTAACTAACAATTGTTGCCAAGTTTTGAATTTCTGGTAAAATTCTCTTTCATTATACAGTAGAAGAACAGAGAACCACTGAGAATAGCTAACAAGTTCACCACAGTCCACCCCGTCTCATTAACTGGCACTTAAAGTCTCAATAACATCCTCTGAGACATTTGTAGGAGAAAGAAAAAAACCCATTTATTTACCTCTCAGTCACACAAACTACAGACAGAATGCGAGGCTGTAAATAAAACTCCAACAATAATTTGTTGCCCTGTCATGACACCCCAAATCTGCTTCTTTGAAATGGTACCATCCTCTGCCTAATGACTAGATTGCTCCCGTGCCCAAGAAGCACAGACTGACAAGCAGATTCCTCAATAAGAAGGAAGAATTTGTAGCGACATTTTTTTGAAAATCAGGTAGAGAGTAAACATGGGGATGAATTAAAAAAAATGAATCACAATATTCATCAGAAATCACTGATTTGTTGAATATTTGTCCCTTCGTATTCATCAATTCTGGAGATCCTGACAAATATGAAGGGACAAATATTTACCCATTTTTATTCATCCCCCATAGGCAGAGAGGGAAGGGCAAGGCTAGTTCCCTGCCCGCACAGCTGAGGCACCCAGTCCCACAGCCTGCCCCCTTCCCCCATCACCTACTTACCTTGTCCGCCACCACCCATGCCTCTGAGGCCTCCGCCACTACTGCCACCACCATTTTTGCCAAGATGGTGGCTGTGGCAGTGGAGCCAGCCTCAAGGGAAACTTCAGCAGCCCTTTGCAAAGATGGCAGCAGAGGCGGCGGAGGCTTCCCTAAGCGAAACCACAGCAGCCCTTTGTAAACCTTTAGCAAGTTACAACACCATGAAACATCCTTGATAAAATTTATATGCTGCAAACAAGCAAATAAATTACCTACTACAGCAAAAAATAAAAATGAAGTAAGAAGTTGTTCTGGAAGCAGTTAGTTTCCAAGGCAGCAGTGTCTATTTTATCAGTCCAGCAGTCCACAAACACCAGTTTCAATACTCCTTCAGTTATGAGATTGAGATGAATGAAGTTTTCCTTCAGGAGTGTAGGCAGAAGGTTACAGTGAAAGCTCAATTGAGTGAGAGAATCGAGAACATAATTCAATGCTGAAATAAATGGGACAAAAAACCCTCTCTCAGTTTCATTTCGTTTTAGTCTGCAATGCTATATATTTTGTTGTTGTTGTTGTTTAGTCGTTAAGTCGTGTCCGACTCTTCGTGGCCCCATGGACCAAAGCACTCCAGGCCCTTCTGTCTTCCACTGCCTCCCGGAGTTGGGTCAAATTCATGTTGGTAGCTTCGATGACACTGTTCAACCATCTCGTCCTCTGTTGTCCCCTTCTCCTCTTGCCTTCACACTTTCCCAACATCAGGGTCTTTTCCAGGGAGTCTTCTCTTCTCATGAGATGGCCAAAGTATTGGAGCCACAGCTTCAGGATCTGTCCTTCCAGTGAGCACTCAGGGTTTATTTCCTTCAGAATGGATAGGTTTGATCTCCTTGCAGTCCAGGGGACTCTCAAGAGTCTCCTCCAGCACCACAATTCAAAAGCATCAATTCTTTGGCGGTCAGCCTTCTTTATGGTCCAGCTCTCACTTCCATACATCGCTATTGGAAAAACCATAGGTTTGATTATGCGGACCTTTGTCAGCAAGGTGATGTCGCTGCTTTTTAAGATGCTGTCCAGGTTTGTCATCGCTTTCCTCCCAAGAAGCAGGCGTCTTTTAATATTGTGGCTGCTGCCACCATCTGCAGTGATCATGGAGCCCAAGAAAGTAAAATCTGTCACTGCCTCCATATCTTCCCCTTCTATTTGCCAGGAGGTGATGGGACCAGTGGCCATGATCTTAGTTTTTTGGATGTTGAGCTTCAGACCATTTTTGGCGCTCTCCTCTTTCACCCTCATTAAGAGGTTCTTTAATTCCTCCTCACTTTCTGCCATCAGAGTGGTATCATCTGCATATCTCAGGTTATTGATATTTCTTCCGGCAATCTTAATTCTGGTTTGGGATTCCTCCAGTCCAGCCTTTCGCATGATGTATTCTGCATATAAGTTAAATAAGCAGGGGGACAATATACAGCCTTGTCGTACTCCTTTCCCAATTTTGACCCAATCCGTTGTTCCATATCCAGTTCTAACTGTTGCTTCCTCTCCCACATAGAGATTTCTCAGGAGATAGATAAGGTGGTTGGGCACTCCCATTTCTTTAAGGACTTGCCATAGTTTGCTGTGATCCACACAGTCAAAGGCTTTTGCATAGTCAATGAAGCAGAAGTAGATGTTTTTCTGGAACTCTCTGGCTTTCTCCATAATCCAGTGAATGTTAGCAATTTGGTCTCTAGTCTGCCTTGGATTCGTATTGAAATCATTCTATCATTTTTGAGATTATATCCCAGTACAGCTTTTCTCACTCCTTTGTTGACTATGAGGGCTACTCCATTTCTTCTACGGGATTCTTGCCCACAATAGTAGATATGATAATTGTCTGAATTGAATTCACCCATTCTCGTCCATTTTAGTTCACTAACGCCCAGGATGTCAAGGTTTATTCTTGCCATCTCTTGTTTGACCACATCCAGCTTACTAAGGTTCATAGATCTTACATTCCAGATTCCTATGCAGTATTTTTCTTTGCAGCATCGGACTTTCCTTTCACTTCCACGCACGTTCGCAGCTCAGCGTCCTTTCGGCTTTGGCCCAATCACTTCATTAGCTCTGGAGCTACTTGTCCTTCGCTCTTCCTCAGTAGCATGTTGGACGCCTTCCGACCTGAGGGGCTCATCTTCCAGCATCATATCTTTTAGCCTTTTGTTTCTGTTCATGGGGTTTTCTTGGCAAAGATACTGGAGTGGCTTGCCAGTTCCTGCTCCAGGTGGATCGCGTTTAGTCAGAACTCTCCACTATGACCTGTCTGTCTTGGGTGTCCCTGCACGGCATAGCCCATAGCTTCTCTGAATTACTCAAGCCCCTTCGCCATGACAAGGCAGCAATCCGTGAAGGGGGCTATATAATATACACATATATTTACCTGGGAGTAAGTTACATTGAATTCAATAGCACTTACCTCTGAGAAGTGATGCACTGGCTTACTACACAAACTGTTCAAATTACTTTCTAAACACAGAAGCCTGTATGACAGTATTGCATTATAATTCATGTATGATGATTAAACATGGAGGTCTGAGTGCAAGAAACAGGGACTAGCTGAAGTTAAGCAGTTAAGACTGTGCCTGAGGTGAGATTCGAGAAAGAGATGAACACTGTAATCCCCAGCCTTAAATTGCAAGCCTGCACTCACTCATTAACAGAAAATTGAAATTGTGTGTTACGTTACAGTAATTTGCAAGATAGTGAAGAGAAAGAATCCATAAAAACTCCAGATGCGCAGCCATGTTATCCATAGCTACCAAGAATAGGCATGGAGACAGTAGAATGGGTCAACGGGCCTTTGTTTCGAATGAGGAAAGGGTATTGAACTTCCTCCCTTTTTCGGACATAGCGTCAATCACTACTTTTTCATTTTAAACCAAAGATTTTTCTTTTCTTTTCCTTGGAGGATTTCCCTGAAATATAGGAACACGTAAACATCAATTTAGTTTTTGCTGAACAACACATTGGCTGAAATCCTGTTGCCCAGTGCAGAAAGTCACAACTAGATTAGGCCCATTGAACCAGTGGGGATTTGGTAAGTCAACTCGTACATAAGTTCCACTGATTCAGTGGGCCTACTCTAGTTGTGACTTACTATGTTAAGCAACAGGATTTCAGTTCATAGTAAGAACTGCTTCTGTAAAGCCACTGCATAAATAAACAAAGAAAACAGTCAAGGGTTAAGAGCCATATAAAGCCTCAAACCCATTGCTTAAAACACTCTGCTTCTCCCAACTACCCTGTTTCCCCGAAAATAAGACAGGGTCTTATATTAATTTTTGCTCCAAAAAACGCATTAGGGCTTATTTTCAGGGGATGCTTTATTTTTTTCATGTACAACCTACGTTTATTCAAATACAGTCATGTCGCCACAGTGTTTGACTGACCTGATGATAATCTGGAGAGGTGCTACTGTTAGGACAAAATATGGAGACAAAGGAGTCAGGCCAGATTATTATTTTATCTATCTGATCTTTCAACGTATCTGATGAACAACTGTATTAGACTCAGATGAAGGAGGAGTCAAAATTAGTGGAAGAAACAACAATGATGTAAGATATGCAAATGATACCATCTTACTGACTGAAAGTAGCAGTGACTGAGCAAATACAGACAAAAGTCAAAGGACACATAAAAAGATTACAACTGAACATGAAGAAGGCCACAATCATGACTAAAGAGTTAAATAACTTTGATGGTGACAATAAAGAAATTGAAATAGTTAAAGATTTCCTGTACCTTAGTTCAGTCATCAGTCCAAATGGACACTGCAGCCAAAAAAATCAGAAGACTGAGAATTGGGAAAGCAGCTATGAAAGAACTAGAAAAGATCTTTTGGAGTAAGAATGTGTCACTGGAGACCAAGACCAAGCTTGTCTATACTATGGTATTCCTGACTGCTATGTAGTTGTACGTATGTGAACACTGAACAGTGAAGAAAGCTGACAGGAACAGCATCAAATCATAAGAAATGTGTGGAGGACAACTTTCCATATACCATGAACTGACAGAAAGACAAATAGCTGGGTTTAGATCAAATTAACCCTGAACTCTCTCTAAGGGCAAAATGACTAGACTGAGGCTATCATATGTTGGCACATCATGAGAAGGCAACTCTCACTGGAAAAGACAATAATGCTGGGTAAATTGGAAGGCAGTGGGAAAATAAGATGACTGAATATGACTGACTCAATCAAGGAAGCTGTAGCTCTGAGCTGCAAGAACTGAGCTGGGCTATGAACAATAAGACATTTGGGAGGTCACTAATTCATAGGTTTTCCGTATGTAATGTGACAGCACATAACAACAGATCTACCACATAATATTAATGTGTTACCCTCCTCAGTTACATTGCTTTCTTCCTTAAATATATAAATATTTGAACATATTATTCTGTATGGATGCTAGAATGTCTTTGTATGCTTGATGCAAAACCAGAGGAAAAGAATGGTTATTTATCACCGTCCATGTGCTTTGCCACTCTAATGCCTCAGAGTTTTTTTGCTGTTCAGTCAGGTGCGGACAGCTATTCTTAGCTGGCCTTCCTACTCCCACACCCTCTGTTCTAACTTCCACAACATTTAGACTTTTCCATGTCAAGTCTGTTTTCCCTCTGCCAGCAACAGACAGCAATGACCCCTGATCCTTCAGTTTTCTTCCCATATTCTCAAGGGCTGAGCATTAAGCATGAAAAAAAGACCACAAAAATGAAGGCAGAACAGAAATGAACTAACTTGAAGGATGCAAATTTAATCGTCATGCACCAGGATGAAACATGTTATTCCTCCAGAGTCACCTTTTGTTGCAGAATCCACACAGAACTGGAACCAATGTTTAACAACTATTGATCTTGCTTTCAGTGCAAATAGGAATGCTTGTTCAGTTTAATTCACAGTAGTTCATGTTAATTTGTGAGTTTAAATGTTACTTTAAAAAAATATACTGAAATGAACTATCACATCCGTTCCTCTCTAGTTAGTTCAGTTTTTGCAATCAGGAGTTGAACAGTGCTTGGGAGTTGAAGAGGTGTGTGTGTGTTAAAATGTATGATAGTAAGACATTGGCTGGAACCCTGTTGGTGCAGCTCCATATATGTAAGACTGTGAGGCGACAAGCCACCTCGCCCAGGATCAGGAGAGTGTACCGTCCGCCTCTCAAGTAAAGAAGCACAAGAGATAGGAGTGACAGAAAAGGAATTAAGTAAACTAGAAATAAAAGAAGAGGCTAAAGGGGGCACAAATCGGGCGGGAAAGGAAGAGGATAAGAAGGAGGGAGAAGGAGGGGAGGAGGCAGAAGCATGTTGGGGAAGAGAGGAGAAAGGAGAGAAAAAGGAAGAGCTAATAGAGTTGATCGAGGAAGATCCTTGGACGGGAGAGTGGGTAGAGTTCAAGGTACCTCGTGAGTACGCCGAAAGGGAATGGAGGCGACAAATGTATAGAAAGCCACCATACTGGGGGGAGACTGAGGAGCGAAAGCAAAGGAAGGAATATAGGGCGTGGGTGAAGAGAGAAGAGCAAAGGAGAGAAAGGCAAAAATGTATAGTGATTCCCGAGAAGTCCAGTGGGCCCTGTCCCTTCAAACCCCGACAGAGAAAGATACGTGGTTCGACAAATGGGGGACTGCAGGGAACTACGACGTCCCATCTACAAACTTGAAGTGGGCTGAAAACACACCAGAGTTGATGGGGGCCAGACCCAAATGGACCCAAGAAGTTAACAGTTATTCCCCATTGTCTTACCACAAAGAGATACCCAGTTTTAATAATGTAAAGAC
This sequence comes from Intellagama lesueurii, assembly GCA_037013535.1. NCBI lineage: Eukaryota > Metazoa > Chordata > Lepidosauria > Squamata > Agamidae > Intellagama > Intellagama lesueurii. Next base: position 245,206,513 of record JBAJHW010000001.1, on the reverse strand, counting down.
TTATGATTTGTTGTTGAAGTTGGATGATGACAAACAAGACCAAAAAATCAATGAAGCCATGTTAAACAATAAACCGGTTTTATTAGAAGAATTGGGTGTGACGAATTCTTCTTTGGACAAAGTAGAGAAAAGGGAGGTAGAGGACAAGCAGCACGATCACAAAGACTAATGATGCCATCAGCCAAAGCCTTTTATTTTTAATTAAACATTTCATATTTCCCTCCCGCTCAGGCCCCAAGGCTCCCTAGGGATCCCTTTCAACCTGGGGAAATTTGGGGGGCCATGGGGGCCTTTAAAGTCTGAAAATTGTTGCCCCTGGTCTCTGCTTCCAGTTGGAAGGGACCCTACGGAGCTTCAAAACCTGGGGTTGGGAGGGGGAATAAGAAACTTTTTCATTTTTTAAAAGTTTTTAATTGATTTAATACAAAATAAAATGTAACACAACTACATAGAAAAAACTTAAAACATAAAAACATAAAACCAAAACAATAACACAGGTGCACCCCACTGGACCATCCAAAGATATAACAATTTTCCTTTCTTACGGTGGCCTATTCACCTTCCAAAACTGCATTGATTCTTTTGATGGCATACAATCCTTCCCTTTAAAAACAAAACAAAACACAAACTCAATAAAATCTTCCTATATATAAATAAAAAATATCCCTATGTAACAATCCCTTCTTAATTTTTGTATTACATGTTAATTTACTATTGATAACTATATTCCAAACCTCTTTATATCATTCCTCCAGTTGAAAATTGTACTTAACTTTCCAATTCCTTGCTACCTGTTAATCTTGCTGCTGTTAATAAATTTGAAATTAGTTCTTCCGTTGTCCCAGTGCATTGATAATTATCAAATATTGATAAAGGAGCTATCTTAAGTTAAACTTCTATATTTAATGTGAATATTTCATTTATTTCCTTAAACTGCAACATTTCAATATATTCTCATATTCCTGACACACATGGAATAAGAACTCTTAATTAAAGATAAAAGGCTGTGGTTGATGACATCGTCAACTTTACATGTGCAGAGCTAAAGCCAACAAGACTCCTGCCACTAAGTACATGGGCAGAATGCAAATTCAAAATACAAACATGGTGGCTTTACTTTATTTCATTAGCCCTACAGCTTCTTTGCTATGTAAACAAACAAACAAACAAACAAATAGGCATTAGGGTTAAATGCAGGTAAGGCACCACCTGAAAACCTTATGCAAAGTACTATCCTCAGCTAAGAAGTGCATTATGACATTGGTAGTTTGTCTGGAAAAACTACCGTATTTTTTTCCATGTATAAGACACTATTTTTTCCTAAAATCATTACACTAAAAATTGAAGGGCATCTTTTACACAGAAGTAAGCTGAGATAGCTGAGGACAGAACCCTGGCCTCTGTAAACAGGCTTCCTTCAGTCACAAGGCTTAGCTTCCTCCAGTCAGGAGACTTAGCTTCCTCCAGTCATGAGCCTTATGGAACTGACGTCAGCTGATGCTGAACAAACCAATTGGAACACACCTCCTTGGAGGTGGAGCCTGTAGGCTCAGATTCAACAGATTCAATGTCCGACGTTCTGAGCCCAGAGGCTGAATACTCAAAGCTAAGTTTTCTTAAGTTTTGGGTTAGAAAAGTGGGGGGGGGGGGGGGCGTCTTATAAACGGGGGCATGTTATAAACGGAAAAATACGGTGCCTTCCCCAGATTGAAAAAGGTAATTTAAAAATGATGAAAATATCACTTTTGAGGGAGCCAGTAAATAATGCACCACTAGGGTCAACGGTGACAATTGACATGCCATTCTTTATAAATCCCACTATTTATTTCACAGCTATTTAATAAATGACTAAATTAATGCTATTGAATGAATTTAATAGTTTCATCTCCTAGTGACAAGAATGAATTACTCTCCCCATGTCTGATGTTTAACATTAATGAATTAATTTTCAAACCTAATCTTCCAAGTTGTGAATAAAACACAGCAAGCAACAATAGCAAATTGCAATATAACATTTCTTGGTCACAGCAGAGAAAAGTAAACCAAATTATATTGCTTAGTATAAATAAAAAACAAAACAAAACAAAAAAAGTGACTTAACAGTGAATTTACAGCTGCAAACATGTCAAAATAAAAAAAAATTCTATAATTGGTGCCGAAATAACTATAAAGAAAACTTGTGTAAGGCTCTCTAGCAAGGGCATTCCATAGGCTGGGGTGCCATCTTTAACAATGTCCTATGTCATAGCCTCCTTGTGTATCTTTTATGAGGGCACTTAGAGATGGGCCCCTGTAGGTATTCTTAGATTCTGTTATGTCTATGTGGGAAGACATGATTTCTCAAGTTACCACATCCCAAGCTGGTAAGGACTTTAAAAGTCAAAACCAAGAAAGAGACAGAGGGCAGAGCTTGGAAACATTGGTCTTTTAAAAATATACAACTTCCAGAACCTCCCAGCCAGTACAGTGACCAGTCAGGCTAGCTGGGGGGATTCTGGGAGCTGTAATTGAAATAAAGGTTCCCCCCCGCCCCAGACTCAAATTGCTAACAGGGAAACCACAGGGATATTTATTTGGAAAAGAGACCTGCTCTGCTTCATGGGGCTTACTCCAAGGTAAGTGAGCCAGCATGGTGCAATGAAATGATGGACTGGGAACTAGTAAACCTGGGTTTAAATCCCTACTTTGCCATGGAAACTCAATGTCGTCTCGCACTGGTAAAACCACTAAATATCCCACATACCTTGAAAAGCCTATTACAGTCACCATTAAGTTGGATGCAACTTGATGGTGTGTAACAACAATTGTCCCTACAACTGCTGTGATCTCTGTTAGCAGTCTTAAAGGACTAGCTGAAGTTTCCAGGCTGCTTTGAAAGGCAGTCTCACGTACAACACATTGTCACAATAATCCAGATGGGAAATGTGGGCACTCCAAGATTAGTTAAGACAGACATGCCAGCTGCTTTGTCATTTCCTTAAATTTCTCCTGGGTACACAGAAACCTCAGTGTTAATCAGGATGTGTTACGAAATGGATTTGATTGAATGTGATCTTGTTGGAAATGAGTAAGTTGTGCCTGTTTCTCGGTTCATTTCCAAAAATTGCATATCAAATCAGATATGCAATTTGTGAATCTCCACCATATGACAGGCAGTTATAATGTACCTCATTTTTTTTTTGTTGAGGAACAGAGTCAGTGCAAAGGCTATAGATTCCTCTCTCTTCCTGCTCAGCTGGCCACTGGCAGGGGGTGAGAGGACGAGTCTCCCAGCATGGTTGCTGAGAGTGCAGGAAGAGAGTGGAGCTCCAGGCACCACTGGCAAGACGAGCAGGATTGGCGCTTCAGCAGGACACGTGAATGGGTGGTCCAGTCCTGGGGGCTGGATCCCCATTAGGGCCAGCTGCGATGGGGATATTCGTGTTCATATATAAATACGAATATCCCCATCTCTACTCCTAAAGGGTACAGGCTGAGTGGCCCATTATTTGGATACAGAGCTGATTGGGAGTTTCCATACATTTCTGTATTTGTTTATTAGAATTTAAGAATGGTTGAATTGCACCCCATCATTCTGCAGTTATCACATGGGGCCAATAATGTTACACTGCCCTTCTCTTCTGCAGATGCCCAGAGACTGCAACAATGAAATCAGAGAAAACAGTAGGAAGTGGAAGTTCAATTGCTACAGGTACAACATTTCCCTTAGGAATTGCTATTTCAGATTATCCATAAAATTCTGACAGTCAGTGAGTTCAGGAGAGATAATTTGGCAACACTCAAAGTGGCGTGAAAGCCAACAAAAGAGAAAAGCCATTGATTTAAAGACAGCTTAAGCTGGATATTAATGGAACTATTTAAGACAAAATGATCTTTTTCCATGAAGTAGAAGCTGTTCTCTCCCTCCTGCCATAATCTCCCCTTTAACACCAGCACTAACCTTGCTTTAAAAGGTTACAATAATGTCACAATTTCTCCATATTAATATGACAAACAAAGAAAATTGTCTTGTTGCCTAGAGGCTTTTTTGTCTTCCAGATTGTCAGACTCCAGTTGATGTTTCACTAAAAAAAAAAGTTCACCAATTGGAGATGCCCATTAGAAAACTAAAGTTGCTGGATGTCACTTCTTTTCTCTGCAATTTGGAAGGAAAAGAAATGGCAGGCAGGGACAGACAAATACTTGTTCGCATTAAAGGCATATTAAAGGCATTAGGACAGAGGAATATTAAAATATTCTATTTACATCAGCCTTCCTCAGCCTGGTACCCTGCAGATATGTTAGATTAAATACCCCCCATCCTCAGTCATTATGATTAGAGATGGGCATGAACCTCAGTTCGGAGGTTCATGCTGGTTTGTACGCATAGCACCACAGGTGCCGCTTGTGTCGTTCCCCTGTCTCCCCAGCCAATGACCCACCCACCAGTCAGAGCGTGCTCCTCTCCTCCTCTTCTTTGGCTGTTCTACCAGTCCTCAGTAGGCACACAGGTTTGTCTGTCCTGCCTCATCTGAGTGAGTGATCAGTTAAGGAGACAGGGCAGGGAAACCCATACGCCTCCCAGGGACTGGTTGGACAGCCGAAGAGGAGAGGAATGCACTCCGACTGGTGAGTGGGTCATTGGCTGGAGAGGAGGGGGAAAGAAACATATGGCACCACACGAAGTGGCACAAACCTCCGAACTGAGGATGTGCCCATATCTAATCACAACCAAGGTTGGCTGGCTATGATTGTGTTGTCTGTTGTGTTTAGCAGTTTAGGATTTCTGGAAGCAAGAGTTCAGATTCACATCAATATCAGAAGAGGGGCTGGACTCAATGATCCATTAGGTCCCTTCCAGCTCTGCAGTTCTCAGATTATGATGATGATGATGTAGTTTTTTCCCTGCCTAAGGCAACAAGCTAATTGACCTTGCCTTCCAAGACCAAAAAACAAAACAAAAACAAATTGGAAATAATCAATTTGTATGAGAAGACCTATACAAGAATGGATTTTATTCACTAAAAGAGCCCAACCCTTTCTTCTACATCTTGTAACGTGACCTATCCTTTCACACGGGAAACCTGGGGTGGAAATGTACGATTAGTCCAGTGGATTCTAATGATACAGGCATGGATCAAGGAATGGATCTGCCACAAACATTACACAGAACAACATATCTGCATGGACTGAAGTTGGAAATCTTAGTTAATACATGGTCATCTCAAAATGAATTGGGTGGCTTTCAGAATTAGGACTAAAATCCACCTGTTAGTCCCAAGTGAGATAGACCTGTTAAATCAATGGAATTAAAGCACTGGTTTAGTAAACAGAACTCATTCAATGGAGTTTACACTAATTGGGACTAAAGATTAGTTTTAGCCCTTAGATTTTTAACCAGAATGATGTACCTAGGGCAAGAATTCTGAAAGTTTAAACACTTGACACAACTAAATAAACAAAGCAAACTACTAAATTAAACATTCAGAAGCATATTCTTTGGAGAATTTAGTCTGGTTTATCTAAGACTTTTTGCCCCCGAAGAAGGCCTAGGGTCCAAACATTTTGGGCTGTTCCTCACAAAACAGATCGTTATTTTCCAATAACCTTCAAGCACAAGGGAAATAAGAGACACCTAAGAGAATAAAAAGCATATTAGACTACGAGGCAACAAAAGAGATAGGACTACTTGCAGCTGAGGAGAATGAGGGGAAAGTGCAAATAGCTAGAGGTGAAAGAAAATTAATTTATTAATTTATTAATAAAATTATGTTTTATTTATTAATAATTTATTTATTAATAATAATTAATTTATTAAGTTAAAGGTAAAGGTAAAGGTTCCCCTTGACATTTAGTCCAGTCGTGTCCGACTCTAGGGGGCGGTGCTCATCCCTGTTTCCAAGCCATAGAGCCAGCGTTTTGTCCGAAGACAGTTTCCGTGGTCACGTGGCCAGCGCGACTAGACACGGAACGCCGTTACCTTCCCACCGAGGTGGTACCTATTTATCTACTTGCATTTTTACATGCTTTCGAACTGCTAGGTTGGCAGGAGTTAAGTTAAAGACTCCCAATTTTATGAACAGCTAGAAGGGTTTGACCCATGACACCTGAATACCAAGCCCAATACAGCTCACTGTAAAATAGAGCATGCATGGGATAAAACACCATTGTAAGATACAGCCATGCTGGCATACTGGTTACATCAAATGAGTTTATATGTTTAATTTTCTTTGTAGATCAGTCTTTGCACCTGAAAGCTCTGTTCACCCCACATATCCTACTATCTAATTGCTGCTTCATTTCTTATACTTCTGGGAATTGCTCTGAGGAAATGACTCCATTTTTTTTGTCAAAACAGCCTACAGAGGTAGTAAATGGAATCCTTCATGGAGCCATTACTATAATTTGCAGGAGGAGCAGAGTCAAATTAACAAAGATTCCAGAATAACTGCCCCCTCAGAAGTTCTTCCTCATATAACCTTTTCAGGGATTTACCAGTAATCCACTGGTCCATCCTATCAGCCCGCTAGAAAGACTCCCAAGGAGAGTAAAATCATCAGCCAGTAGAATCATCAGAAAAACATTTGTCCCTGCAGGTTGGGTCTGGGAGCTTCACTTTGGTTTTTTCTAATGGCAGAAGTGGGGGGGGGGGGCGGAGGGAGGGAGGAAAAGCACAGACTACAAGCCTTCCTGCCACTTTATTGTTTTTTTACTCTAACCCCAGCCAACAGGTGCATGTGTGCAAAAGTACTCCTGCCAAGCCAGACTAATATCAACTGAAATCAAAGTTTCAGAGAATGGATGAAGAAAACAAAACAAAATGTCTAGAAAGAACTGTTCACTTTTCTGTCAAACTAAAGGACCAGCTCACAAAAGAGATGCAAATGATAGAGGCCATCCCTGAAATGAAACAAAAGGAAAGCAAAATAAACGTTTTCACTGTGCATGTCCCCTAGTCTGCACTACACTCTACTTTTCAAAGTCATTTTCCAATAGTCTCTACTCTCTCAAGAAAATCTTGAAATTCTTTTTTAAAATCCTTTAAAAAAATCTCCAAGGCAAATTCCTTGTTGAAGCTTCCCTTGTAGAGCTTCCCACCCACCCACCCCTAATTGAACGGAATAGAGATGGCCACGAAAAGAACATCAAACCAAAAACATGACAAAAACATGACAGGCGGGTTCATAGTTTGATTCATGACCCAGTTTGAGAACCCTATTTTGCCAAAGTGAAAAAGAAACACCAAACGTTTTTTTCTCTTTGGCGTTTCGTTTGCTTTGGCAAAAGGGGATGCCTGCCCACCCCCTGCCTCCGTTGCCCCCACTGACCTGCTCCTACCGCCTCCTCCTCCTCCTCTGCCTCCATCCTCAGAGGCAGCAGGCCCAGTTTCCCTGCCAGGAGCCGGGTGCTGCCTCTCAAGAGGGCACCCTTGGTGGCAGCAGAAGCAGCAGAAGTGGTAGGTAGCCCCCCCCCCCCAGCAACAACTGGAAAAATGAACTATGAGCCAGTTTGTTTTCCAGTTTTTGGTTCATGCCCATCACTATAACTGAAACATAAGTGAAACTTCACGGAATGTTTCCAACTCGGACGCTCTGACCTCTGAAATAAACTTCACTGCTTCTCTCCTAAAAGGAGTTATTTTAAAATATATTTTAAAACACCAATTCCCTAAAGTTTCCATTAATAACAGCAACAAACCAGGTAACGGGGAACAAATCCTCTGTTTGGATAAGCCCGAATTGATTTTGTTCCAGGGCATTTTTCTTTCCCCTTTGACAAGAGGTGCTCTGTTTCTTACAATGCTCTTCATGTTGAATTCACAGACACTGCAAAGGACAGTGTCTTTGTAAGCATGCCTCTTGAAACTGCTGTGTTCCAAGATGAGTATTCAAATTGCTGACGAGACAGATGGCTGGACAAATACAACCATTACAATGAATCTCACCACACTTCTCACCCTCACTGTGTCTCTTGCCCCTTAAGTCCTTTCCTGTTTGTTCAAGATGTAATCAACTATCAATAAAGATCAAAACATGAACACAACAATGAAAAGGAAAAGAAAGGAAAACTGTGGGGCTGTGTCCTGGGGAAAAAAGCAGTACAAAAACTGGAGAGGAAGGCAGTCCCTCATCAAGCTTCCTCAATCCATGTTCCACAGATGGGTCAATCCTCAGGGCCTGTCCAGACGGGAATTTGGAGTGGCCTGATTTACACTTAGAAGGTTCTTCTTTTCAGTGTGAACGATGTTGTCTCTCACTTGAGCAATCCTTCCATTCACACTGGAGATTTTTATTCTCCTGTAAGAAGAGTCCATAAAAGTCTTTTGATCACTGGTTCACTGATAAGTAAGATTTAACCGCTTTAACTCACATGTAAGTAGGCAGCAGCGGTGGTGGGACAAGCTTGTGGCAGTGATACTGCTGTGAGGGGAAAACATTGTGGTAAAGGTTGGGAGGAGGAAGGGATGTACCCCCACCTTTCCTGCCTTTATCCTCATCCAGAGCTCTGCTGGAGCAGCGCTGCCTTGTGGGGGCAGAGCCCATGGAGTCAACATAACCCCCTTCTCCACCTTTTCTTGCAGTCATCGTTCAGCAGGTTACCATGGCTTTCCTTTCCTTTCCTTTTTTTGGTTAAATAAAGTAAGTGGCATATCAAAAGAGCAATGCATCCACCTAGTATGGTATTAGAACTGTGCAGCATCAGTTAGGGAGATATTAATGGAAATATTAAAAAAAAAAGATGAAAATATAAGAATGGATTTCTCTGTCCTCCGCACCTTTTATATCTGATAATGTCATCCACAGCTCCATTTGGGAGTAAATTAACCATCCACGCAGGCTGCACAACAAGCTAATTAGGATGGTGCTGAACTGTACCAAAAAAGAATGCATGCCCTACCACTGTGCCAGAAAGGTGTGCAACAGCTCTTAAAAGGGCAGGATGGATTGATCCAAGTAGAAACACATGTGGATGCCATCATTTGCTTCAAACCAAGCTGTACCTACAGCAATCCATATACCAATCTATATGCGAGTCTGGATAGGTTTTTAGCCAGCACTGAGTATTTTCACTGAGGTGAGTAGAGGATAAAGGAAATTGCAGTTCAGCATAGCTGCAAGGCACCAGGTTGGGGAAACCTGATCTGGCCACTATGGTTCTGGCACAGACTCTTACAGAATTCCCAAGTGGACCTTGTTTCAAGATAAGATTTAAAAAAAAATTCCCAATGGTATAAAGAAGCAAATATTTCTTTACCAGAATCTTTCCTCTTATTGGCATACGGTACATCAGAGTATGTGTCATGTTTTCTCTATTCCTTGATTATGAATCTGCCTGCTTTTTTTTAATTTAAAAAGATGAAAATTAAGTGAATTGCCAAAAAAGAGAGAAAAAGACACAGAAAAAATCCATAATGTTGCCAAGATAAACCTACCAGAGGAATAAAGAACAGGCAGCTAATATACAGAAGACATACTTGTTAAATACTAAGAAATACTCAATTAAATCTCAAAAAAGAGAATCCTGTTTGATTGTTCTGATCATGTAACAACCTGTCACACAAGCAGAATGCCCTGTGACATTTACAGAGCTTGCACAAGCAAGTATCTGGCACCTCCTTTGAGAGGAAGCCCTGTTGTTGTGAACGGGTGCACTCCACAATCTCTGGTTGCATGGTGGAGGTTGGGAGGCTGGGGAGACTGGCAGAGCTACTGCCACTGAATAGTATACTGTACATATTTCCTAATGTTTCTTTTCTTTTTACCAGGACTGGCATGATGCATAGTTGTACAATAAAAGTCAAAACAGAGATGACTTGGAGCAGCATCCTTAAAGATGAAAAATGTAATATGCAATGCAAACCTAAAATTGGCTTTGAGGATGTTCATTATATGGCAGTGTGAAATCATGAATTTCTCAGTGCCGGCTAGCATAAAAAAAGACAGAAGCATGTGAAATGTGGATTCATTACAAGATACTAAGAATTTTTAAATTAGGAGAGTGACCAGTGAAGAAGTGCTAAAACAGAAAGCTAGCTTGTTTTGCCCCTGTCATGAAAAGCAAAATGTACAGAGTGATATAGTTGATCATTCAAGGTAAAATAGATAGGAGAAGTATATGAAGAGCCTATTGACTGAAGAGCCAGTTTGGAAGCAACATTGGCTCCCAACCTTGGGTTGTTCTTGGAACAAAACTTCCAAAAGCCTTCATCACCAACTTTGCTGGCCAAGATTTCTGGGAGTTGCAATCCAAGAACATCTGGAGACCCAAGGTTGGGAATCACTGCTATATAATGATGGTGACATCTGTCCATCAGTAGAAAAGGAATGAGAAGACAAAGTCCACTGCATTTCTAATTTTTCTCAAGCCAAATGTGACACACACAAACCGAAAAAGATTCCACATACAACAGCAAGCTAGACTGACAGTGGAACCTTTCTGCAACACACTTCTCCACACAGGCCTGCTCTCCAACAGAGGACAATGGACTGGGGACATAAGAACATAAGAAGAGCCCTGCCGGATCAGGCCAAGGGCCCATCTAGTCCAGCTTCCTGTATCTCACAGTGGCCCCACCAGATGCCTCTGGGAGCACACAAGACAACTAGACACTTGTCTCCTGATACCCCTCCCCTGCATCTGGCATTTTGAGGTACCTTCCTTTGAAGCCTGGAGATTATACATCCCCATCATGGCTTGTAACCTGCGATGGACTTTTCCTCCAGAAATCTGTCCAATCCCCTTTTAAAGGTATCTAGGCCAGATGCCATCACCACATCCTGTGGCAAAGAGTTCCACAGACTAACAACACGCTGGGTCAAGAAAGATTTTCTTTTGTCTGTTCTCACTCTCCCAACACTCAATTTGAGTGGATGTCCCCTGGTTCTGGTATTGCATGAGAGGGAAAAGAGCTTCCCTCTATCCACTTTATCCATCCTGGGACCTGGGAAGAATGGGTACTGTGCTGCCACTGCTGCTCCTTCCTGTGTATCTGCCCCTTGTGATGTTTGCCTCACTCTTCCTAATGATCTAGCTGGCCTTGCTTTTTTATGCACATGAAACCACAAAGTCCAAACTGTCTCACTGATGTCCTTTATCCCAACCCATCAAACATCCACATATTACAGGCACTGGAGAAGGTGCATGTTGTTAGATAGCAATTCCTTGCGGTGGCTATGGTGACCAGAGGATTCCAAGAACTGTCCTCTTTAAAAAAATAATAACATTTCCAACCTTTGTTATATTAATAAATGAATGCTAATAGAGGCATTAGAAAAAGATTGAGCAACAATTGAGCTAAAAAGCTTATCTGTCAGTAGCATCCTGGTGCTATATTATTTTGACCAAATTAGTCATTTTTCCCTCCAGGAACGTTACCCCAATTATTTTTAAATCTTAACAGCAAGGCTATGGAGATATAATTGTAATCACAGTGGTTCGTAATTTCTCAAAATCCAAATCATTCAGGTTGTCAAGGCGATAGCGGCTCATATTCCCTGTGAAGTTCACTGTTCTTTCTCTTTTCCTAAGAGAGGTCCTTTGTATAAGAGCAGCTAAGAATACCTAATGATTTTAGATGAATGAACTGTCAACTCTTTTTTGTTTGTTTGTTTAGTCAGTTAATCGATGTGTCAGACCAAACACATCTTTAACACTACAAAATAACACTAACAGGACCCCACAAAAATGCGACCTTGTACTTCTTTTACATTAATCTTGCATTCTTAGGGAAAGTACCTGGATTGCTGCTTTTCATGCTGTTTGTAAGGTTTTTGGTTTGTTCCCAGAAAGACATCAAAAACATGGTTAAGAATGGTTGCCACCACAACCACCACTTACACTTGATCCTACATTTTAATTCCATGACCTGCCAGAGCACAGAAAAGGAATCCTGTATAACATTACTTGGAGAGGTATAACAAGGGCACAATAGCAGCATCTTTGCAAAATACCACGATTCACCATTTAGGGTGAGACTACACAGCGGGAAAAATGAGAAGTCAATCACTGTATACTGACAGCCAGGAAGTCAGGTTTCCTCAGATGAATTTGCTTTAGCTGACCAGACAGGAGTCGGGGAGTAGGAAACTGGCAATTCAAGCAATCACACCACTTGAACCAATGCAAATGCATTTGATTTGAAAAAAGTAGAAGCTGCAGTGGCAGAGGAAAAAAGTACAGATTGGAAGGAAAAATCAGGGACTGATTCACATTGACTTGTACATCATATAGTTGATGGAAAATTATACAAATCTGGTCATCCCAATCCTGGAGTATTTCTCAGATTACTTGTCAATGTAGTTGCTCTCTTAGTTAATTTTCCAAATAATCAGTTATATTTACTCATTACTTTCCCAGGGACATTTTAATGGGATGTTCTTTTTTAAATTTTGGGCCACCTTCTTCGTTTTAGGGAGAACTTTCTGTTGAAAAACAAACAAGTAATGTAATAAATCACTATACCTGTGTTTTTTCAATAATAATTACTATAATAATAATAATATTTATTTATATTGTGCTCTATACCAGAGCGCATTCCAATAGTCAAAAACAGTTAAAATACAACCATAACATAATTACAATGATAAAAACATACAGTAAGCAATTATCATTCAATAAGCAATAAACAAACAATCAAAATAGCTATAATAACATAATTTCCATGGTCAACCCCTGTGGTTCCAGGTTGAACAAGTAGGTTTTTAAGTCTTGTTTGAATTTGTCCAACTCTGGTTCCACGTGAAGGTATTGCGGAAGGGAATTCCATAATTTTGGGGCCAGATGAGAAAATGCTCTAAGTCTGGAGTTACCCGCCTTCGTCCAAGGGACTAGTAAGAGACCAGAATCCGCAGATCGGGTCCTCCTACGAGGAATATGCCACCCCACCAGTCCCACTAAATAGCTAGGGCAAGAGAAATGTAATGTTTCAAATGTCAGAACAAGAACCTTACAATATGTTCTTGATCTGATGAGTAACCAGTGCAATGCCCTGTGGTGCTGGGAAATGTGAGAGTAGCGCAGCAGGTTTAAAACTACTCGCACCACACTATTCTGCACCAAGGTGAGAGGACGAAATGCAGAAGAAGAAAGACCAGCTAACAAGCTATTACAATAATCCAGACGTGAAACCACCAGGGCATGAACAAGAAGTTTTGTAGTTTCAGGAGTCAGGAAGCGACGAATACGGTGAGTATTAGCCAAATGGAGATTACATATCTTGGCTGTCGCATTCACAAATGCGACAGCCGATCATCCACTAGAACACCAAGATCGCTAGTCTCTGAGAAAGGGGTCACCGAGCAGCCCTGGAGAGAAATAGAGGAAACAGTCAAAGGGCGAGCAGGGCGATCTGGGTAAAAGACCAGAACTTCAGTCTTGTCCATATTCAATTTCAAGTGATGAGAGGACATCCACAACGAAACATTTGACAAACAACCTGTCAAAGAAGTCCAGACCTTATCATTAAGCTCTGAGTAAGACTGGTATACTTGGGTATCATCCGCATAGATATGATAGTGAAAGCCCTGTTCAGAAATTATGGCACTCAGGGAAAGTGTATATAAAGAAAAAAGAATTGGGCCCAACACTGAACCTTGTGGGACACCAACAGTGAGAGGAAAAGGTTGAGAGGTTATAGTACCCAACGATACTGAGAACGAATGATTTGAGAAGTAAGAAGAGAACCAAGAGCTACCTCTTCCAGAGATTCCCAAAGAAGCCAACCTTGTCAAAAGCATTTCATGGTCAAGTGTGTTGAATGCTGCTGACAAATCAAGCAGCACCAACACCGATGAATGATGCTGAACCTTGGGCAACAAGATATCATTCAAGACTCGAGAGATTACAGTCTCAGTTGAATGTCCAGCCCAAAATCTGGATTAAAATTGATCAATGGCATTATGACAGGCTAAATAAGGAGTCATAATTGTAGCAGTTATTTCACTAAGCTAATTTGCATGTCTCCTCAGATCTTTACATTGTAATGGGGGAAAGTATGATTTAAAGTTCAATTTGTTGTTATTTAGTTTGTAATTGCATTAGCCTGTTCACATCACATGTACTGAGTGAGAAGGGAAATTAACTATACAGGGTTATTCCAATTTGAAAACTAGAGGAAATTTTTGTTAGTGGATGAAATGGGCTATCGATCAGCTAATAGTGTCAGATCAACATTTTTTGCCATTATCAACATTGCATCCAGGTATCATTTATTCATTATAGGGGACTGGAATGCTAAAGTAGGGAGTCAAGAGATAAAAGGAACAACAGGTAAGTTTGGCCTTGGAGTTCAAAACGAAGCAGGGCAAAGGCTAATAGAGTTTTGTCAAGAGAACAAGCTGGTCATCACAAACACTCTTTTCCAACAACACAAGAGGCGACTCTACACATGGACATCACCAGATGGGCAATACCGAAATCAGATTGATTATGTTCTCTGCAGCCAAAGATGGAGAAGCTCTATACAGTCAGCAAAAACAAGACCTGGAGCTGATTGTGGCATCAGCTTCTTATAGCAAAATTCAAGCTTAAACTGAAGAAAGTAGGAAAAACCACTGGGCTAGTCAGGTATAATCTAAACCAAATCCCTTATGAATACACAGTGGAAGTGAAGAACAGATTTAAGGAACTCAATTTGGTGGACAGAGTGCCTGAAGAACTATGGATGGAGGCTCGTAACATTGTGAAGGAGGCAGCAACAATAGCCATCCCAAAGAAAAGGAAATGCAAGAAAGCAAAGTGGCTGTCCAGCGAGGCCTTACAAATAGCAGAGAAGAGAAGGGAAACAAAATGCAAGGGAGATAGGGAAAGTTACAGAAAATTGAATGCAGACTTCCAAAGAATAGCAAGGAGAGACAAGAGGGCCTTCTTAAATGAACAGTGCAAAGAAATAGAGGAAAATAATAGAAAGGGAAAAACCAGAGATCTGTTCAAGAAAATAGGAGATATTAAAGGAACATTTTGTGCAAAGATGGACATGATAAAGGACAAAAATGGTAGGGACCTAACAGAAGCAGAAGACATCAAGAAGAGGTGGCAAGAATACACAGAGGAATTATACCAGAAAGATCTGGATGTCCCGGACAACCCAGATAGTGTGGTTGCTGACCTTGAGCCAGACATTCTGGAGAGCGAAGTCAAGTGGGCCTTAGAAAGTATGGCTAACAACAAGGCCAGTGGAGGTGATGGCATTCCAGTGGAACTATTTAAAATCTTAAAAGATGACGCTGTTAAGGTGCTACACTCAATATGCCAGCAAGTTTGGAAAACTCAGCAGTGGCCAAAGGATTGGAAAAGATCAGTTTACATCCCAATCCCAAAGAAGGGCAGTGCCAAAGAATGCTCCAACTACCGTACAATTGCACTCATTTCAAACGCTAGCAAGGTTATGCTCAAAATCCTACAAGGTAGGCTTCAGCAGTATGTGGACCGAGAACTCCCAGAAGTACAAGCTGGATTTCAAAGGTGTAGAGGAACTAGAGACCAAATTGCTAACATGCGCTGGATTATGGAGAAAGCCAGAGAGTTCCAGAAAAACATCTACTTCTGCTTCATTGACTACGCAGAAGCCTTTGACTGTGTGGACCACAGCAAACTATGGCAAGTCCTTAAAGAAATGGGAGTGCCTGACCACCTTATCTATCTCCTGAGAAATCTCTATGTGGGAGAGGAAGCAACAGTTAGAACTGGATATGGAACAACTGATTGGTTCAAAATTGGGAAAGGAGTACGACAAGGCTGTATATTGTCTCCCTGCTTATTTAACTTATATGCAGAATACATCATGCGAAAGGCAGGACTGGATGAATCCCAAGCCGGAATTAAGACTGCCGGAAGAAATATCAATAACCTGAGATATGCAGATGATACCACTCTGATGGCAGAAAGTGAGGAGGAATTAAAGAACCTCTTAATGAGGGTGAAAGAGGAGAGCGCCAAAAATGGTCTGAAGCTCAACATCCAAAAAACTAAGATCATGGCCACTGGTCCCATCACCTCCTGGCAAATAGAAGGGGAAGATATGGGGGCAGTGACAGATTTTACTTTCTTGGGCTCCATGATCACTGCTGATGGTGACAGCAGCCACAATATTAAAAGACGCCTGCTTCTTGGGAGGAAAGCGATGTCAAAACTAGACAGCATCTTAAAAAGCAGAGACATCACCTTGCCGACAAAGGTCTGCATAGTCAAAGCTATGGTTTTTCCAGTAGCGATGTATGGAAGTGAGAGCTGGACCATAAAGAAGGCTGACCGCCGAAGAATTGATGCTTTTGAATTGTGGTGCTGGAGGAGACTCTTGAGAGTCCCCTGGACTGCAAGGAGATCAAACCTATCCATTCTGAAGGAAATCAACCCTGAGTGCTCACTGGAAGGACAGATCCTGAAGCTGAGGCTTCAATACTTTGGCCATCTCATGAGAAGAGAAGGCTCCCTGGAAAAGACCCTGATGTTGGGAAAGAGTGAAGGCAAGAGGAGAAGGGGATGACAGAGGACGAGATGGTTGGACAGTGTCGTTGAAGCTACCAACATGAATTTGACCCAACTCCGGGAGGCAGTGGAAGACAGGAGGGCCTGGCATGCTCTGGTCCATGGGGTCACAAAGAGTCGGACACGACTTAACAACTAAACAACAACAAAATCATTTATTCCTGGGTATCATGCAGCAATTACAACAGTTTTTGGTATCCTTATACAGAGTGCTGGTTTTGAGAGCCCCACCCACCCTTTCATTACAAGTATTACTGCATGTTCAGAGAAACTGAAATCAACAATGATAGTTTACAAATGCCTACTACAGCTGAGTGGAATAAACAACTAGATTGTTTTGTGCAAGTTAATCAATGGAATATGACCCTACTCTCAACAGCTAAAATCTCTCTAGATTGAAAATTACATTTGGTTCAGGAAAAACTGATATTTTATGACAAGTGACAATAAAAATAATTGATAGCCTACTTGCTGCGGGAGGGCTAGGAACAAGTTCCAGAATTAATTTCATGTTGGAAGTAACTTTCCATTCTCTGACTCTCACTCATTGAACTCTTTATTCTACAACAATAGGAGTGACATAGCCTGCATGCAGGTCCCCATCAGTTTGTGCCGCTCATAGATCCTACTGCCTCTCTCCAGAAACACTGCTATTTCTGGAGGCCTCCAGAAGCAGCAGTTCTTCTTTCAAACAAGGTGCACACAACCCCCATGTGCCTTTTGTCCCAATTCCCCCAAGCAGTTTTACAAAACTGAAACTAAGCTTTTTGGTATTTTCCTGTTGGGGCAAGCAGTGTGGCCCATGGTAAATGTAGCGGTCTGAAGAGTGGTCCTGTAGCTCCTGGATCTTGCCTATCACAGCTTTGCCTCATTCCTTTTTGTTTATAGTATTTGCCAGAATACACAGGAAAAACATTCCAAGGGATTTAGAGTAGATTTCAGTTCCAGTTTCCAGTTCCTAGGGATTTAGTGATAGTAACAATAGAAGTCCCATCCCCACTCCTAAATTGAGATGATCAAGGAAATTTGTTGAGAAATAAGAGTAGACTTGAGTATAAAAAGATTCTTTAAATAAGCTCCAGTTCTGGTACTGTACAAACAAACTCCTCAGCTAAATATGTGCTCAGAGGCACTCCTATTCTGCAATTAAAGTGGAACCTGTAAGCTCAGCATCTGCCCACACTAGGCATATGCTGTTTGGAATGTTTTACATATTAAGATAATAGTGAATGCACTTCCAATTTCCCTTGGTACTTGGTTACTCTGCTGTGTAATGAGCCTACCAGACAATGCAATGTGATTTTTAGCATCTATTTTGTAAACCCTTAAATTATTTTCCAAGGGCAAAACAAACTTTGTCTCAATAAGAGAGACAGACGAATTTTAGAAATATCAAGATACAGAGAGAGAGTGTGGCAGGGAGAGCAATTATTTCTGTTAAACGTGGAACCCTGGTTATTAATCCCTGGAGACTCTTGGAAGAAGAAATTTATCACAATAGACTTTTTAAATGTCAGGGTAATTTCACATATATGTTGTAGATAAGTATTATATATCTTACAATAGTGAAGAAATCATACTCAGCTGATATGATCAATCTGACAGAAACAGTTCACCTGACATGTGGGGGGGAAAGTAACACATTTCTGATTATGATTTAATTTTAAAAACTGTAAAGATTTGTTGACATTTTGAGGGAAAAAGAACAGTTACATTTGTACAGAATAACCTAGTAAAGATATTTTTTATTAATACAGACGCCTTAGAGGCTTTTAAAAATTTGGCCTAATTTTCATGCCCAGGATTAGGCTGGTATCAGTGGGTTCAATAACAAATTATTGTTTCAATACAGAACACTCTTTGTCTTCAGAGTTCTAGTCCTTCTGTTTATAGCCCTGTTGGCACTCAGCAGCTGTGCTTGCTTACTAGAAGGAGAGATTAGGTTACCAGAGGCAAGACAAGCAAAATGGTTTGAGATGTTACTGCCTTTGATATTTATCAGTTGCAAATAATCCATAGTGAAGGGTTTAATTTTTTTTTAACAAATATTTTGTTCTAAGGACAGAGGTAAGGACTTTAAGTAGTAGTATTTAGTTCTTGCAAAACCGAGGCTGGCACAGACTGACAAAAGCAACCCTCTCTCGCACACTTTGGTTTTTCCCCTCCCTTACCGCCTTCGCCACAGGCCACCCACTCCATCCCTGAGGTAGGAAAGGGCCCTCTAGGGCATTTGCATGGAGGAGAAGGTGAGGCACTTGTAGTTTTAGCAGCTCCTTGAAATAAGGAGTTTCAGACTGTCCAATACAAAAGGCAACTGAACGATGGGATTTATTATATAAATGGCTTGAGTCACCAGATAGTGCTTGAATAACATAGAACTAAACTAAGATGTAACTGTAAGTTGAAACCTGGAGGGCAATCAAATTGTAGAAAGGCGGAAAGTCAACTTGATATCGCAACATGAACAGATTGGATGACAGTACATTTTGTGTTCTCCTTCCCCCTCTTTTTCCCCCCATATCCCCCTCTACCTTCTGTACTCCTTACCTTATCCCTAGTTGTTAATAAAAAATGAAATGAAATAAGGAGTTTCAGCAAGTGTAGCTTGTCATGCAGGAGACCCCTGCCAAAAGCCCGTCTTCCCCCCTGTTTGTATCCTGTTGCTTTACACCCTTGCACTGCCTTGTCTCTGCTTCCTAAGGCCACCCAGCCTTGGCTTGCCTTGAACAGAGCACTCCATATGTTATGAGAGATCAACTAAGGGAAAAAGCTCTACCCTTAACAGTCAACAGTAGAAGCACTGGGCATGCTGGGATTGCATAGGACCAAAATGTATCTAGATAGTTGTGGAACTTGGTAGGAAGACTGAAGGTCAATGACACCTTGTCAGCCACCCTAAAAAAGGTTTCACTATGCACCAGTTCATTTCCTTTCTGCACCAGCAATATCCTTCACAAATGGGCAGTGCTTTGTTCACAGCCACCACAGTTCAGCAGTGGCTGAACAATGCATTCAGCTCCGTAAGTGCTCTGGCACCAATTTCATTCTCACTGAGCTTACTCAAATTGAACTTCGGAATTTATTAAGCCCAATTCTAGCAAAGACTTAATTTGCACTGATTTTAGTTGGGAAATGCATCTTGGTTCAGTTTACTGCCTGTTATTTGTCCGATCACTAAGAAAAGCAATTAAAAGAAATATGTATTCATAGAACAGCATGAATACAGCAAATGCTTCCAGGTTAGCAGAAGCACAAACAACAACAACAACAACAAAACAGCAGCAGCTTAGAGCTGAGCATGTCAGGTATGATGAAGTTACACTAATATCCTTCCGGGCAAAAGTCTGTTCTTCTGCTCTTGTACATTAGTTTACATCAGGAGCAAAAATGATGCCCAATAATGTAAGTTAAATCTTTATAGCACACACAGTGACTCAGAATCAAGAAGCATATAAAAAAACAGTATTTTGCTAGAATGGCTGTTTGAGGTGACGTGATATAGAATTTGTGCTCTTTAGCCTTAAAAATCCAGGAATAAAGTTGAAATTGTAACCAAAGTCATAGAGGGGCTAAGGTGAAAAACTTCTGAGTAAACAGCGTTGTACTGTGCGTCAAATGTTCCAGGGGACTTGGATTAGAGCAGTGGTTCTCAACCAGTGATGGGATACAAGGTATAATCTGGGGGGACAGGACAATAGGTTTCATACCCATGTCCTCCTGCAAGTGTGATGTGGTGTCTCCTACTAGCCCTATCTGCCACAAATCATCCATATGTGATCTTTTGTCATGCTGATTGGTTCTTTGGACACTCAATTTTTAATTCTAATCCCCTGTTCTCTTTGCCTACCAATTTACCATAAATAACAAATTTAATAATAGAATGCCTGAAAATATATAAATGTACCTTTTGGAAAACAAGTTTTCTTGACAGAGAGATTGATTGGAGAGATGTAAGATATGAAAGGATGTGAACCACTAGTCCTCTTAGGGCAGAAGTGGGCAACCTGCATTCTCCAGATGTTGCTGGATTGTATCTCCCATGACCTCTAGCTAACAGATCCAGTGGCAAGGAATCATGGGAGCTACAGTCAAATAGCACCAATACGAATGTAAGTTGCTAACCCTTACCTTAGTGCAATAAAACTATAATGACTTTAACAGTGTCATTTCTCCCATCTTCCTCCTGGGCCAAAAAAGTTAGCTAGAGAGTGTTTTTATCACCCACAGCAGCTCTCCACTACACAGCACCCTTCAGACTGTAAGACTACAAACCCCACATCCCTAGCCAGCATGGGCCATGTTACACCTTAACACATGTGGAGGCACTGGGTGGGGAAAGATTGACTTGTGGAATTTACATCATGCTCCCTCTCAATTTCTACACAAGTAAATGCAACGGGTGGACTGGAAATGGATACTATCACATTTGGGAGTCCCTATAGTTCACGGGACTATAGTAAGTAAAGCAAGGTAATTGCCAGCAGAGAAATGACTGCCTCTGTAAATAAAAAAGGTAAAAACTTGTGTATATAAGGTCTGTTGGTGAATAGTTACCACCATAGACAGCAAAGTTATAGACAGTTGATTAATTTCAAAGCCCTGATATTCAGTGAAAATGCTGTTTCTGAAAACATTTTATGTTTAGATTCAGGGATGTCTGAAAAAAAATCAGTACCTGTTAAGTTTTCCATAATATTTAACTGCCCTTATTGGTATTATTTTTATATGCTGCTTCTGTCTGCAAAAGGAAGCACTGAAATGGTTTAAAGCAAATAGGAGTCCCATAGCATGTAGTATTTACAGCATAAGCTTTCATGTACCAGTACATTTCATCAGATACATGAATTTGAGAGGTACTTGACTGGCTGGTATATATATATTGTCTCTCTTACTAGAACACTGGTGCAGGAAGGGTTTCCCAGAGGCCATAGGAAACCACAGTCTTTCCCTTCTATTGGTGGCCCACCCGGGGAGATCCTTGAAGCCTCCCATTTCTGTGGCTACCCTGCCAGCAGTTCTTTCCTTATGGTTAGGACAAGGGAGGGAGAGAAGGAAGGAGGTGGTATTCTGTGTAGTGGGGTGTGCACAGCAGAAGAGACTCTGGATCCTGCAATCGGGTCAGGAGCTGGCAGTGTTATTTTCCCTTTTTCCCTTCCACTGAAACCAATGGAAGCGTACAAAACTATGCAAAAAGAGAAGAAGATGAGGACAAAAAATTCCTCCCTTTCTTGTCAGAGTGAGTGTGACACGGCTTAGAAAGTGGTGATTTGTCTTCCACAGATTCTCTCAGCATGATTAGATTGTTGTTTAAGTCATGAAGAAAGCATCTACAAACAAGGATTCATCAAGAATTGGACTGAAAAATAGTCCCTTTTATTATCCCATCAGAGCAGATTTCTGCAGAATGATGAATGGAACTAAAACAGATCCTTAGCATCTTCAGCAATAATTCTCCATGTCCGCAATCACTTAGCTAACAGTGAAACAGCACAGATAGTACCATTGCAGAAAGACCCCAGAATACTTAGAAAAGCTGAGTTTGAATATTCTTGCTTAAAGTTTAAAAACAGATGATAATCTAGCTTGCACCTATACTTAATGACAAACAAAATCTGTTTCTAATTGTGTCCTCTGCCTTCCATACCACCTGTTCTGCAGAATCCTAAAGACTGCACACTTTATGGTTAATCTAAATAGTTTGCCAATGAGAATAAAAACCAAGTTGCTATCAACATCTAGGAAAAATGAGTGAGTAGCATCTCTTGAGCATATGGCATTTCTACAAAAATGTCATTTCTCCTTCCCCTTCTTCTTTTCCTTCACTGTGAAAGACTCCTGAGGCCACCTTCTTTGTAACTTTTTAGTGATAAAAAAATGCCATCGCCCAACCCAGACATCCATTTCTACAGAAGGATTGTAAAAGTGCTTTGATTCCACCCCCTCTTCTAGGTACTGACATAAATGGACACTTGAATATCCAGCACTATTCCTGGTGTGATTCAGCAACACTCCTGAAAACATGCTTGCAAGGTTAAAGGAATCGAACTGAAATCAAGTCTGTCCTTTGTTTTCCAGGCTTGGAAGAACACAACCTTGTCATACAGGTAAGTCTGTTCTGGCCCTCACTCAGCAACAGCGCACTGCCTTCTTGGAGGACGTGCATTTTCATTTGCATCAGCACACATCGGGTCAGCTCCATTCAATCTGGATGAGCCTCATCAGATGTATCTATGTCAGGGAGAGGAATCTGTCACCATTGGGGTGCTGCTGGATTGCAACTCCCATACATTTTAGTCAACATAGCTAATAGTGAGGGATGATAGTAGCTTTATTAGAGGGTTGTGCACATACTAGAACATTGTAACAGTTTTGCAGTATTTTTGGCTGAATTTGCAAGTGGATTCCTTTTGGTAATGTATGTAAGTGCAATTGAAGATGCAAATGTTAACAAGGATATAGTGTTTGCCATTTTACAAATATTTATGATTTCTCTCTTTTTTTCCCTTTTGGGGGGGGGTTGGGAGTGAAAGTGTCTTGAAGGAGATGGCTGCCTTGTCTGATTCTTAATTTCCAACACACCGTTTACTACTCAATGCAGTGCTATTATCTGTTTGTTTTTCCCATAAGAAATTCATCGTCACCTCAAATTCTTGGATTCAATAACTCTAGAAAATGTCCCTTTAAAGCAGAAGAGGAAAATGCTGGCCATTCAGAGCAAGTGGCATTATAAGGCTTGAAGCCCAGTCCTAAGCATTTCCACTTAGAAGCTAGTGCAGTTAGGACATCAGGCTTAAAATGTTTTCCAAAAGGATCTCCTTTGTCCAAAACTGTTCCTTAGGCTGCAACCCAAAGCCTGCTTCCTAAGAAGTAAGTCCCCTTGGGACTTAATGTCTGAATACATCCACTTGGAAAACACTTCATACTGAGCAAACAGGTAGGACAGCATTATCTGTGAATGCTGCATCTTATCTTCATCATTTGACCCACCTTTCCTCGGAGGAAAATTTCATACCCACACATTCCAATCCCGATAGCATTTCCTTTTATTCCAATGGAACCTCCCATCGGTGAAGTGCGTCATGCATTCCGGATATTCTGGACTTCCAACATTCACACCTTCTGACCCCAGCCCAAGCTGGCTTAAGTTTATGGGAACTGTAATAAAACATCCTAAGGGGACCACCTTGCCTACCTTACATGATAGGTAGAGACTTTTTTTTTAATGTTCCTCTCTTGCTAAACTCTGACCCTCACTACCTGGGGTGGAGGGGGAGGAGATGGCAACAGAACCAGGTAGAAACATTTCTAATCTGTGGGCAAGATGCATTTTTCTGCTTGTTCCTTCATTTGTAAAATGAATGGGCAGCGTGGGGCATGGATAAAGCTGCAAGGCTGTGTCTTGAGTCTAGTGCGCATGTGTGGGGGAGAGAAACACCCACTTTTGCTTCTGGATCTCTGTCATTCCAATACAGTCTACCTCTGGCTGACTGACGTGCCTTCCATCACGGCAACCACAGTGGGCATAATAGGTCACTGGAGAATCCAGTGCTTAAATCAGGGGTGAGGAACCTTTGTCTGGCCCAATATTTTGGACACCAACTCCTACAAACCTTGGCCAGCACAGTCAGTGGTAAGACTTTCTAGAAACTGTAGTCTGAAAACAGCTGGAGCACCAGATGGAGAATCCCTAGTCCTGGCTTAATTTAAAAGGTCATCTTCCCTTTGCCAAATATGAGTGCTGGTGAAACTCTGAAGGACTCCCTCAGTCACCATATGTAGATAATTCTCAATCAGGGAGTGGCAAAAGGGCTATGGTTAACCCCACACCATTCCCGGCTTCAATCTCTTTAAGGCCCAGTGACTCTGCTGAGAGGATACGGGGAGTGTCGCCCCTCCCCCCACACCCTTGCCCACCAGCCCTTTCATATTGTTTTGGTCAGGCTTCCCTCTCCAGTGCATTTAAGCCTCTGCTGAATGCAATTCCCATATTGCTTTCACCGAACCATATGTAATAATACGTAATCCCATAATTGCAGAGCTGGAAGAGACCTTATGGATCATGGAGTCCAGTCCCTGTCAAGGAGGCACCGTGGGGAATCGAACTCCGAAACCACCGAGCTCTCCAGCAGT
Organism: Intellagama lesueurii; assembly: GCA_037013535.1. Taxonomy (NCBI): domain Eukaryota; kingdom Metazoa; phylum Chordata; class Lepidosauria; order Squamata; family Agamidae; genus Intellagama; species Intellagama lesueurii. Next base: position 245,181,919 of record JBAJHW010000001.1, on the reverse strand, counting down.
TTTCTCTCCCCAGAATTAACGAAGCCCCGTGGGACCAGGAACTCGCCCGCCACGCAGAACCGCGCAGCCGCCCTTTCCCCGCCCGCGCTTCCCAATGTCACCCCCCAAGGTCTCCTGTCCGGTCTACTTTCCGAAGCTGATTTCCCGCCCCGCCAGTGCTCAAGGTTTTAAGCTGAACCCGTCACGCGCGAGGGGGGCACGAGAGCCCAACCAGTTGGTTTTGCTTTTTTTAAAATCTGCACATGCTCCAGAGAACTCAGGGCAAGAGCGCCAGATCGCGAACAGGCGGATCTTCTCTCTCTTCCTTCCCGAAAGACACAGCCCGCCCGCCCGCCCTCGATGAAGCTAATAACTTGGAGCCATACTTTGCAAAACAACCGCACCAGACATTTACACTTCGCCTTGAGAGTGTCCTTATGCCCTGGATATGGGGTTTTAAATTTTTTTAAAAATTCCCCAACCTGCAGAAAAGCGGCTCCAACACGAGTCGAACCCCGGCTCACCTCACTCTAGGCACGTCTGTGAAGAAGTCAGCATCCTTGATTTGAATGGGACGCGTATCCTCGGAAAGAGCGCCTACACTTGCACTCTGAAAGCAGGATAGACAGGACTCCCTCCCTCCCTCGCTCCTTCCCTCCCTGGGTCCCTCCAGAGGCGGCTCCCCCTTTCCCGGTGGGTGACTCACCTCGAGGGGTCCGCTTTTTGCCTCAGCGCGCTCCGCGGCGTGACCGGATCCAGGCTCGGGCGCGGCGCGTCGCCACAGCCGCCTTCCCCTGCCCGCTCTTGCCTTCCTTCGCATCCCAGCCGCCGGCTCTAGCCCGCTCCGTGCCGCCCCGCTCTAGGCAGCTGGGGCTCCTCTCAGGACGCGGAGCCGCCCCCTCCGTCCGGACGCAGCCCCGCGGAAGAGCGCGGCCGGCCGCGGCAGCGCCTCCCTCCAAAAAGCCGGCGCGGAGCAGCAGCCAGCGCCGCGCCGCGCTCTCCGTCGACAGCAGCCCTTTCTGGCCTGCGAGGAGGGGTGGCGGCAGAGGGGAGCCTTCTACGTCTCCCTTCGGTATGCGGAGCGGCAACTGTGCCTGTGGAGAAGCGCCCCGCCGGGGAAGCTGACCGCGGGCTCGCCGCTTGGAGAGACGGAGCGGCGACAGTGACGATCACCCCAAGCGCTGGGCAGGAGCCGCAGCCGGCAGCGGGAGCGGGAGCGGGAGCGTCAGGAGGCAAAGAAGGAGGAGCCAAACACGAGGGACGAAAGTGAAGCAGACGGAAAGGGCGCCAACCGCGCGGACAAGCAGCGGGTCCCGGAAGGCGGGAGAAAAGGAAAGGGGGCCGTTTCGTGTGGCAAAGAACACCCCGGCCGGCTGAGCTTGTGCGCGCTGCAGCCGATGGGCGGACACTAGGGGGCAACACTTGCCCGTGAACGTCCGAGGAGAGAAGGAGACCCACGAGAGCTACCGGAGAGCCTCGAATGGCGGGATTGGGGGGGGGGGTGCCCGGGGGGGGCTGTAGGAAGAGGTCTCCCTTGATTCGAGTTAATGACCCCACTTCCTGACAGCAGGACCGCGCTCTAAATTTCGCCACAGCGGTGCATGCGAGGGGTGGAAATCCAGGGCTCAGCAGCACCCCACGTGACTCAACCCCCCCCCCCCCCGAGATAGGAGCAGGCGAGGAAGGGGCAAAGCCAGCAGACGGGCATGAGCAACTTCTCACTGAATACGAAGAGACGCCAGACGCCCTGCGCTCCAGTCAGTCGTTCATCCCAACTAGAACAAATTCACGGAATGAACGGGACTTTGGAAAAGTGGATACACATCAAGTGTACATTGCACTTATTCAGTGGGACTAATGAGTGGATATAGCCTTTTATAGTCAGAGGGCTCATTTGGGTTTTGATGCATTATCCGTTTGTTTGTTTAAGGGGATGCTGCTTTTTATGTAAATTCATGCAGCATCAGGGCAGCACAGACAAATTCAATTTCTTTCCGTGAGTCGTGGGTTATGTGAGTTTTAAATCTAAAAAGGTTCATTATCAGCGTATCGCACCCCACTACAACCAGCAATCTGTTTATTTTGTTTTGTTATTTTGTTCTTCTCTCTTTTAAACATGAGTGGTAAGGGATAGAAGGGCAGTGGCAAGGAAAATATTAATTGGGTCCCATCACAAGTGTATGAAAAATATGTCTGTCTAAAGCCCCTCCTCTTTACAAGCCTACGTACACAGGCACCCCACAATAAGAACACGAAGTCCAGGGCAGGGTCTAAAATGACCTCAGTGCACCACAATTTGTAGATCTATTGCAGGGAGCGGCGGGAGAGGCCCTGTGTTTGAGTCAAGCTGCAGGAAGCCAAGGAGGATAAAAGAGCATCTTTGCCCCATTTTGTTCCATTTTGTCCTCAGCTCACTAAGAAGGTGGGCAACACATCTAAATACTGTACCTCTGTTGCATACAGCTGCCGTTTTTACTGCTGGAGAGAAAATGATTCTGCTGAGTATATTATATTTTTGATCCCTGCTGGATTGTCACCTTGGGAAAACTATATACAGAAAACCAGCTTACAAATATGTTAAATAAATAATACAAAATGCTCATTCCTTGAATGGATACTCACCCTCTGGAAATAAAACATATGACAATTGTGTCTTCCCATATTCCATTAAAAATGCATCTGAAAAGCAAACTCAGAGCTGGTGGTTCATCTTATTAATAAACTTTTTATCTCTCTGGCCCTCTATGTTGCCTCTAGCTATAAAATGAATTTAAAAATGCTGCATTGACTGTCACACTTGCCTGATTTCAAAGCAGTCCTCTTCCATTTTCTGTCTTGCATTATCCATAGTCAAAACTGACATTCATTTTTACAGATTACAATTGGAGCAAAGGTCTGATTCGAAATGATACCTGAAATGGTTGGTTTTAGTATTTAAATCCAGAAAAGAAAATGGGAATTCATCCTTTCCTTTATCAGCGGTTCTTGGACTAAAACTCCCAGAAGCCTTTACCACTAGCTGTGCTGGCCAGGATTTCTGGGAATTGTAGTCTGAGAACATCTTTTTTGTTGTTGTTTAGTCGTTAAGTCGTGTCCAACTCTTCGTGACCCCATGGACCAGACTACGCCTGGCCCTCCTGTCTTCCACTGCCTCCCGGAGTTGGGTCAAATTCATGTTGGTAGCTTCGATGACACTGTCCAACCATCTCGTCCTCTGTCGTCCCCTTCTCTTGCCTTCACATTTTCCCAACATCAGGGTCTTTTCCAGGGAGTCTTCTCTTCTCATGAGATGACCAAAGTATTGGAGCCTCAGCTTCAGGATCTGTCCTTCCAGTGAGCACTCAGGGTTGATTTCCTTCAGAACGGATAGGTTTGATCTCCTTGCAGTCCAGGGGACTCTCAAGAGTCTCCTCCAGCTCCACAATTCAAAAGCATCAATTCTTCGGCGGTCAGCCTTCTTTATGGTCCAGCTCTCACTTCCATACATCGCTACTGGAAAAACCATAGCTTTGACTATGCTGACCTTTGTCGGCAAGATGATGTCTCTGCTTTTTAAGATGCTGTCTAGGTTTGTCATCGCTTTCCTCCCAAGAAGCAGGCGTCTTTTAATATTGTGGCTGCTGTTACCATCTGCAGTGATCATGGAGCCCAAGAAAGTAAAATCTGTCACTGCCCCCATATCTTCCCCTTCTATTTGCCAGGAGGTGATGGGACCAGTGGCCATGATCTTAGTTTTTTGGATGTTGAGCTTCAGACCATTTTTTGCGCTCTCCTCTTTCACCCTCATTAAGAGGTTCTTTAATTCCTCCTCACTTTCTGCCATCAGAGTGGTATCGTCTGCATATCTGAGGTTATTGATATTTCTTCCGGCAATCTTAATTCCGGTTTGGGATTCCTCTAGTCCGGCCTTTCGCATGATGTATTCTGCATATAAGTTAAATAAGCAGGGGGACAATATACAGCCTTGTCGTACTCCTTTCCCAATTTTGAACCAATCAGTTGTTCCATATCCAGTTCTAACTGTTGCTTCCTGTCCCACATATAGATTTCTCAGGAGATAGATAAGGTGATCAGGCACTTCCATTTCTTTAAGAACTTGCCATAGTTTGCTGTGGTCCACACAGTCAAAGGCTTTTGCATAGTCAATGAAGCAGAAGTAGATGTTTTTCTGGAACTCTCTGGCTTTCTCCATAATCCAGCACATGTTGGCAATTTGGTCTCTAGTTCCTCTGCCCCTTCGAAATCCAGCTTGTACTTCTGCGAGTTCTCGGTCCACATACTGCTGAAGCCTGCCTTGGAGGATTTTGAGCATAACCTTGCTAGCGTTTGAAATGAGTGCAATTGTACGGTAGTTGGAGCATTCTTTGGCACTGCCCTTCTTTGGGATTGGGATGTAGACTGATCTTTTCCAATCCTCTGGCCACTGCTGAGTTTTCCAAACTGGCTGGCATATTGAGTGTAGCACCTTAACAGCGTCATCTTTTAAGATTTTAAATAGTTCAACTGGAGTGCCATCACCTCCACTGGCCTTGTTGTTAGCCGTGCTTTCTAAGGCCCACTTGACTTCACTCTCCAGGATGTCTGGCTCAAGGTCAGCAACCACACTATCTGGGTTGTCCGGGACATCCAGATCTTTCTGGTATAATTCCTCTTTGTATTCTTGCCACCTCTTCTTGATGTCTTCTGCTTCTGTTAGGACCCTACCATTTTTGTCCTTTATCATGTCCATCTTTGAACAAAATATTCCTTTAATATCTCCTATTTTCTTGAACAGATCTCTGGTTTCCCCCTTTCTATTATTTTCCTCTATTTCTTTGCACTGTTCATGTAAGAAGGCCCTCTTGTCTCTCCTTGCTATTCTTTGGAAGTCTGCATTCCATTTTCTGTAACTTTCCCTATCTCCCCTGCATTTTGTTTCCCTTCTCTTCTCTGCTATTTGTAAGGCCTTGTTGGACTGCCACTTTGCTTTCTTGCATTTCCTTTTCTTTGGGATGGTTTTTGTTGCTGCCTCCTGTACAATGTTACGAGCCTCCATCCATAGTTCTTCAGGCACTCTGTCCACCAAATCGAGTTCCTTAAATCTGTTCTTCACTTCCACTGTCTATTCATAAGGGATTTGGTTTAGATTATACCTGACTAGTCCAGTGGTTTTTCCTACTTTCTTCAGTTTAAGCTTGAGTTTTGCTATAAGAAGCTGATGACCAGAGCCACAATCAGCTCCAGGTCTCGTTTTTGCTGACTGTATAGAGCTTCTCCATCTTTGGCTGCAGAGAACATAATCAATTTGATTTCAGTATTGCCCATCTGGTGATGTCCATGTGTAGAGTCGCCTCTTGTGTTGTTGGAAAAGAGTGTTTGTGATGACCAGCTTGTTCTCTTGACAGAACTCTATTAGCCTTTGCCCTGCTTCGTTTTGAACTCCAAGGCCAAACTTACCTGTTGTTCCTTTTATCTCTTGACTCCCTACTTTAGCATTCCAGTCCCCTATAATGAGAAGAACATCTTTCTTTGGTGTCAGTTCAAGAAGGTGTTGTAAGTCTTCATAGAATTGGTCAATTTCAGCCTCTTCAGCATTGGTGGTTGGTGCATAAACTTGGATTACTGTGATGTTGAATGGTCTGCCTTGGATTCGTATGAGAACATATGGGGACCCAAAATTGGGAACCACTGCTCCATATGAAACTTTCAACACTTGGTTGCCAGCCCCACTTCCAAAGGTTCCTGTTTCCCTCCTACTTCAGTTTGCAGTTGAACTATTCCTTTTGTCCAAAGGTGTATCCTGGAGTGGAGTGTATCACCACATCCTGTGGCAAGGAGTTCCACAGACTGACAACACGTTCGGTCAAGAAATATTTTCTTTTGTCTGTTCTCACTTTCCCAACACTCAATTAGAGTGGATGTCCCCTGGTTCTGGTATTGTGTGAGAGGGAAAAGATCTTCCCTCTATCCACTTTATCCATCCCCTGCATAATTTTATACGTCTCAATCATGTCCCCCCTCAGGCGCCTTTTTCTCTAAACTAAAGAGCCCCAAACGCTGTAGCCTTTCCTCATAAGGGAGGTGCCCCAGCCCAGTCATCGTTTTAGTGGCTCTCTTCTGCACCTTTTCCAGTTCCACTGTGCCTTTTTTGAGGTGCAGCGACCAGAACTGTATGCAATACTCCAGGTGCGGTCTTGCCAGCATTTTGTACAATGGCATTATAATGTTGGCTGTTTTGTTTTCAATCCCTCATAGAAGAGAGAGTGTACAGGAGTGAACACTATTGTAGTGTTTGGTTGGGGTTTTTTTCTGTTTCAGGAATGATCTTTTGGAGGTAGAAAAATTGGTGAGTTGGTTCTGCTTTAGTTCAATAAGGATGAATCATTTTTTATTTATTATATAGTCCAGAGTTAATAATACATTCCTGTCTTTTTTCCAAGCTGTATACAGTGTTTGGTCAGGTTTCCAGATCAGGCGGATACCAAATTGATTTGAGAGATGTGTTTGTTCCATGAAGTTATGCTTGTTCCTGTTGAGATGGCACACACACATAAGTCAGTAAGTGATTAGTCATAAATAAGTGCATATAAATAAGCTATCTTGGGGACAAAATACATCTTTCTCAATCAAGCAGGCCATAACCAGAATCACATTTTACATTTATTAATCACAATGCAAGGTAGAGAGGGAGAAAGCAAAATATACATTTTTTTTGCTCATTCGCTCATGAAATGCATTGTATTGGAGCGTGCTGTTTAATATGCGCTGTTAACACCCATTTTTATACTTGCAACACAGCCTTGTATTTGCATGTTTTGTACCGATACATACATTTTTTGCTGTCATGCTGAAACACACTTTTGGAACTGCAACAGAAGGCGTCTATCTCTGGACTAGATCAGATGGAAAGCTCTTTAATCTCTCTAGATTGAGAATGAAGACCAAAGTCCAGCTGAAATGTATGCAGGACTTCCTCTTCGCCGATGATGCAGCTGTTGTTGCCTATTCTACCGAAGACTTCCAACAACTTATTAATTGTTTTAACAAGGCCTGCCAAAATTTTGGATTAACAATCAGTCTGAAGAAAACACAAGTCATGGGCCAGGGCATGGACTCACCTCCCTCTATTACCATCTCTACACAAGAATTGGAGGTTGTTCATGATTTCGTGTACCTTGGCTCAACAATCTCTGACACCGTCTCTCTAGATGTCGAGCTGGATAAATGCATTGGCAAAGCAGCTACCATGTTCTCTAGACTCACAAAGAGAGTATGGCTTAATAAGAAGCTGACAGCATATACCAAGATCCATGTCTATAGAGCTTGTGTCCTGAGTACACTCCTGTACTGCAGTGAGTCCTGGACCCTTTGTGCACGGCAGGAGAGGAAGTTGAACATGTTCCATATGCGTTGTCTCCAACGCATTTTTGGTATCACCTGGCAGGACAACGTTCCAAATAGAGTAGTCCTGGAACAAGCTGGATGCTCGTTAGCATGTATACATTACTAAAACAGCGACATCTACGTTGGCGTGGGCATGTCATGAGAATGGCTGACGGTCGGACTCCAAAAGCTCTCCTGTATGGAGAATTAGTGCAGGGAAATCGCCCCAGAGGGAGACCACAGCTGCGATACAAGGATATCTGCAAGCGGGATCTGAAGGCCTTAGGAATGGACCTCAACAGATGGGAAACCCTGACATCTGAGCGTTCAGCCTGGAGGCAGGCGGTGCAGCATGGCCTCTCCCATTTTGAAGAGACACTTGTCCAGCAGGCCGAGGCAAAGAGGCAGTCCCGAAACCAGCAAAACCAGGGAGCTGGACAGGGGACAGATTGTATTTGTCTTCAGTGTGGAAGGGATTGTCACTCTCGAATTGGCCTTCTCAGCCACACTAGACGCTGTTCCAAGACCTCTATTCAGAGCACGTTACCATAGTCTCTTGAAACTGAAGGATGCCTACTCTGTACCCATACATGGTGTCAATTATTCTGAGAAATATGTTGAGCATTTCAATGACTCTGAAACATCAGCTGCTGGTGTGATCCAATAAAATTAATGTTTCCAAGTTTTGGCATTCAATTCAGTTCCCCACTGTGCATCCCAAAAGGGCCAGTTTATGTGGCCTTTTGGCAAGCTGCACAGTCCCAGGGTGCTCCCAGAAGATAGGAATGGTCAACCACTTCTAAGTACTCTCTCTACCTTAAAAACCCTGAAAAGGGTCGCCATAAGTCAGAATTGACTTAACAGCACACAATTATTATGATTATGAAATCCTATCAAATTATATCAATCTATCCCATCAAATTACCCCATGGCTGGAAGCCGTCTTGCCATGCAATTAGTGCTGCGTGCTTTGTTCCAAATTGGCCCCAAGCACAATTTCTAATTAAAATGTGAGGTTTTACCAAAATGCGTAACAGCTTAAGTCCAGGATGGATCCATCCACAATGCCAAACAATAAAGGGTCTTTTCAAAATCCCTGTTCCAAGCCAGATCCCTAATTCCGTCTTAGATAGCTGCTTCTGAGATACAACAAAGCTACCAGTGTTTTACAAGGGCCTGATGTGTGCCTCAGCAGCAACTATAACCAACAATGTGCATCTCTTGTAACTGACATACTGAAATGATGGCAAGCCTCTGACGACAGCAATTACTATGTGATGAAAGGATCTGGGGCAGGTTTTTGTTTTTGTGTGTATGTGTGTTTGGATAAACATTCCATAGGAATGCTCATAGGAAACATTCCAATTTATGACATGAGATCCATCGGGTTAGTAGCTTTTAGTTCAAATAACCTGTCAGCAATGATGGGATGCTTCTCCAAATTGGCATTCAGAGTATGGGTGTGACCGCACTGGCCCTTTTGGTGTGGGCTGGACATACCTCTACGCATCTTCACATCCAAATAGCACAATTACCTCAAGCAACCCTATATCCAGTATTGTGGTTTAATAAATGAGCCACTTCAAGATGTTGGCAAATTTCCCCTGTAGGACAGGGGAAGCATCATCATCATCATCATTTGCATTTGCTAGATGATTGCTGATGCACTGAATCACTTAGATTAATTAAAAAAAAACTTTCCCTTGTGTGAAGTGCTGATCAGAACCTCTGCTACAGGCAGTTTCTCAATTGGTGCTACACACAAGGGGAAGAAAAATATATTTAAATTTTAATCTGAGTGATTCTGCATATCTGCAATGGTCTAGCAGACAGAAAAAAATAGTAATCTAACTTCCCCAGCCTCTCTGCAGTAGAACAGGGTAAGTGTTCAATTTGATAATATCCTGAAGTGGCTTCTTTATTAACCCACTTCATATTACTGGAAATCCAAACTGGAAGGAGCCTTGGCAGCTTTAACAGCTGCAAGGCTCAATTTTAGTCCATTCCCATTGATCACACACATGCTTTGTGTCTGGATCGTTTTGCTGTAACATCTTCCATGAGCCAACAGGCTTGATAAGAGCAGATCAGAAGCCCAAATATCCTAAAGGTGGTGTCCTCTTTCATGTGCAGTTTCAACAGATTTCCACAACATCTTTGGTATAATTGTGGTTGGTACCGTAGACTGTGTGAACTGAGTTTCGCTGCTGTGGAGGGGTATAGAAGAAAAGAGAGGAAGGAACTCTGTGGCTTTTTCGCAGAGCAAGAGAAATGACATCGTTTTCTAGATGCCAAGGTTAGTTGATGCCTTCTCTCTGATATCTGGATGGTGTGATAATCAGGCTTTCAAGTTTTACTGTATTGCGAGACAGATGATCACATAAGGATGAGGAAAATAATGAACCCAAAGCTGAAAGCTGTTTTCTTGTTCTGTGATGGGGTTCCTAATTCAGTATAGCACAGGAAAAAGGAACCTCCAACATACATGTGTTGGATCAGGCTTGAGCAGCTTTCCTTGTCGGCTCTCTGACCCACCCTTGGCCTCTGTCTTCACTTTCACATGTATTCACAAGTTGATTATGGGCTTTTTTCCTCACCTTTCTTTTCTTTGCCTTGTCTTATCCCCTTGGATATACAGTGGTGCCTCGCTAGACGATTGCCTCGCAGGACGAGGAATCCGCTAGACGATGGCTTTTTGCGATCACTAATGCGCTTCGCAAAACGATGTTTCCGTATGGGCGATTTTCGCTAGATGACGACTTTTCCCCATTGGAATGCATTGACTAGCGGTCAATAGCTGTCAGTGCATTCCAACGGGGACCCGCGCTCGCTAGACGATGTTTCCCTATGGACGATCTTCGCAAGACGACGACTTTGCCCTTGGAACGCATTGAAGAGATTTCAATGCATTCCAATGGGGAAACGTGCTTCGCTAGACGATGTTTTCGCAAGACAGCGATTTCCGCGGAACGGATTAACATCGTCTAGCGAGGCACCACTGTATATCAGTGGTGAGGTGACTGAGGATTTTGTGCTCATTAGGATTTTCCAGACAAGTTGGAAGCCTAGGGCATAACATCAAGGTATTTTCAGCTCTTGAATCTAGCACAGCCCCTTATCTGTAGCCAGTGGTTGCTGGGGCTGGTCATGGTTGATGGGACAGAAGGCACAGCAGCCAATGGAAGGATCAAGAATTTATAGAGAAAGAAACACGTTATTAGGATAAAAGATTGGCTAGAAAAAATAAGGAATAGAGAACACATGAAAGAAGTGTTGAGAATGGATAGCATATACAGGAATGATTTAATCTTATATAATTAGAGCAGTGGACAAAAGATTGGGTAAGAAGAAATTATAAATGTGGGGAACTCAAGAAATATGAAAAAATTGCACCACAAAAGGAAAGGTTAGGCAAAAATAAGGCAATAAAAAAACAGTAAGTAAAATTTATTAAATATTAGAAATATTACTGTGTTTCCCCGAAAATAAGACAGGGTATTATATTAATTTTTGCTCCAAAAATGCACTAGGGCTTATTTTCAGGGGATGTTTTATATTTTTTTTTCATGTACAACATTTATTCAAATACAGTCATGTCATCTTCTTCTGGTTGCTGCGCAATGGTGGAGGGCAGGGTTTCACTTAACTGGGGCTTATTTTTGGGGTAGGGCTTATATTACGAGCATCCTGAAAAATCATACTAGAGCTTATTTTCAGGTTAGGTCTTATTTTCAGGGAAACGGTATAAATTTTATATAGCCTGCTGTTCTGGGCTATTTTGTGCAAGAAGGATTTTCTGATGGAATGGGTATCAGAATGTGGTCACTGGGACTCTTTTGTGGTTGGCTGCATCCATTGCCACTCGTAAGGTGGAATGAGTGAATTCCATTGGACTGTGCTGCTCCAAAGCTGCTGTTCTAGATCCCTCCCTCCCACCCGCCCCAATATTGGTTTTCTGCCTGGAGTGAATATTGGAATATTGTTCCTGTGGACTTTTTTCTGGCTGGTTGTATCAGACTCCTCTAGTTGGATGGGATGTTACCGTATTTTTCCGTTTACAAGATGCCCTCGTTTATAAGAACACCCCCCCCTTTTCTAACCCCAAAATTAAGAAAACTTAGCTTTGGGTATTCAGCCTCTGAGCTCAGAACGTCGGATGTTAGGAGTCCCTGTTGAATCTGAGCCTACAGACTCCACCTCCAATGAGGTGTGTTCTAATTGGTTTGTTCAGCATCAGCTGACGTCAGTTCCATAAGGCTTCTGACTGGAGGAAGCTAAGTCTCCTGATTGGAGGCAGCTAAACCTCGTGATTGAAGGAAACCTGTTTACAGAGGCAAGGTACGGGCAGTTGTATTCTTTCCGTGTTCTCAGCTTACTTCTGTGTATAAGACACCCCTCAATTTTTAGTGTAATGATTTTAGGAAAAAGTAGCGTCTTATACATGGAAAAATAAGTGTAGTGCTACAGGTTCTGTCCTGAGTCTGGTGTTGTTCAACATCTATATAAATGATTTGGATCATGGTATAGATACTTAATTTGCAGCTGATGCCAAACATGCGGGGAGGGGGCACTAATATTTCAGAAGACAGCATCAGAATTCAAGAGGACCTTGACAGGTTGGAGAACTAGGCCAAAAACACACACACACACAGTTAGTTTTAATAGGAAAAAATATGAAGTTCTGCATTTAGGCAGGAAAAATTATTTGCACAGATCTAGGCTGGGTGACAGTCCGCTCATGGTCAGCATTCAATACCATCGGATCTGACAGCCAGATCAAGGTTGACTCAGCCTTCCATCTTTCCAAGGTTGGTAAAATGAGTACCCAGCTCACTGGGGAGGAGAGCAATGTGTAGCCTGTATAATTTTTAAAAATGTAAAGCTCCCAGGGAGTGCTTTAAGCACTATGGGGTGGTATATAAGCAGCATACTTTGTGTTTTTGCTTATTATCTCTGTATCATCCCATTCTGTGATAGCAATAAACATTGGCCAAAATCCTGTTGCTTAACAAAGAACACTAGAGTAGGACCATTGAAACAATGAAGATTTAGTGAATCACCTCCTCTATAAGTTCCATTGATTCAAATGGGCCTACTCTAACTGTGACTTACTGTGCTAAAGTGAATCTCAGTTACAGTAGGCTCATTTGAATTAACAGAATTTATGAATGAGGTGACTCACCAAATCCCCTTTGATTCAGTGGGCCTACTCTAGTGCAATCTACTATGCTATGCCACAGGAATTTGGCCAATATTTGGAGACCAGACACTTAATATAGGGGTCTGTACTGTCTATGAGATCTTTCATCTGCAAGTCTCATGCCAGATATTTTGTAGCATTGCTGGTAGCTGGCATTACAGTTGTCCTGAATACTCTTTTCCTTTGCATAGCTTCATTCATTTCCAGGGTAGTCCTGAGTGTCTTCCAGCAACAAGGTAGTTCTGAGGGCACCAATGTCAGAAACAGGTACCTTGGCTGTATTTTCACACTGCTTTTTCTGACTTTTTTTTCTTCCTGCAGAAAATCAGTTAAGGAGAAAAAAGTAGAACTGCACAATGCCTTCTAATTGCTAGCACTAGACGCCTTATATCTGGAAGCATCCCTTGAATTCTTCTGATTTCATAATGAATAGTGAGCTTACATATTAGCTAGCTATGCAAACCAAAGGCATGCAATCCATCATTTTTTTGAAACATGACTGTTTGACATATGATCATTGCTATGGTTACTTTCTAGTAAAAAGGAAAATGCTCTTTAAATACACTCCACAGTTGTTGTTGATGTTCACTTTAGATCTGAATACATGTAAGCAAAGGCGCTGAGGCCCCTCTCTGCATGTGAAGTGGGCCTCCTGTTGCTAGTTAATGTGATCTGTTATGTGGTCTTATGTTCTGCTGTTCTTGTGAACGTGCACACCTGTCAAATGCCTTAATGGTCTCATTTGCAGAATCAGCACAAGCATTCCCCACCTCAGGAGAAGCAAACCTGTGATTCTGCCTTTCAAGTAAGTGCACGTAGGATTACCAGCCAAAAATGTACAAAGGAAGAAAGTACTGAACATTTATAAGCTCCAGCCAGATGGTCTGCTCATGGTATTGAATATTATTAAAGAATGGATTCTACTGTAGACTGCACAGTGTATTCTCTGCTCCCAGATTGACACAGGAAGTAAAAGCATTCTCATCAGCTTGTTTTCAAGCTGTTGATATTTTTCTACATAATCACGAATTAAAAAGCACTCTCATACTAGTCACTTCATTTAACTTCTAAGCACTATAGCAACATATATTTTGTTTGCCTTTAAGGTAGAAGGATGTGCTAGGAGATTTTACAGTTATGTGGTATTCATCTAGTGCTATGTTTCAGATTTTCCTTTTGCTATAAGTATTCATTTTATCCTGCAATCATTCTTATATTATTTAATTTCTTCTTTTGTCATCGCTTGGATAGTAACTACAGTGTAACTGTTTCCTTTGCTATGTTTTAAACATTATTGTTAATACAGTAGGATCCTCTTATCCATGATATCGGTATCCATGTATTCAGTTATTCACGGTCTGAAAATATTAAAAATATTAAATGAAAAAATCCAGAAAAAACCCTTTTATCACATGTATTACCAGAACTGGCCACTAGAGGGAGACAGAGACTGTGCTATGAATACTTGTGAATGAAGAATACATAGCATGGTCTCTGGCACCCTCTAGTGGCCAATCCCAGTAATGCATGTGAAAATATACTTTTTCTTGTTTTTTCCTTTTACCAATAGCATTCACTATTATCCACAGTTTTCGGTATTCACGAGGAGCTTGGAACCAATCCCCAGCACATATGGCCCTACTATATTATTATTTTCAATGCAGTATATTGTTTGTTTTTACTTTTTAATGAACATTTATGATGTTTCATTATTTTGTCTATGATTTCAATAAATGTTATATATTTTTCCTTTTGATGTGGTTCTGACTTGATAAGCACTATCCGTAAGGTCACTGAAGCAAAATACTGGGTATAAAAAGAGTCCCCCTTTCAGTCTGTGCATTGTTATGCGGAGGTACATATTTCCTAGAAGTAAATCATGGGCTTTTTACATATGAAATTTCCAAAACTCACAACATCCCATCTCAGCTTTCTGGCAGCTAAGATAAGAAAACTAATTCTTGGTTGCTCAGCGGGTGCTAGGAGGTTGGCATTGGCTGGCAAGTGGGTCACCTGATGCTGGGATCCACTCTTTATGTTGCAGCAATACTGTTCCACTGTAACCAATGTGGCCTTTTATGATCCACTTATAATTTTCTATCCAATTGTAATCTTCTGTAATACAGTTGTTAACTAAATGGGTTGGTACGGAAGCACAGGGATTGTCTTTCCTAGGCAAATAGATCTCACTTCAGCATGCTTTCAGCAGACCAAAATAAGGGATAAATGGTGGTGTAGCTGCCCTTTCTTGGAACCTCTGCAATGGGTACTAAAATCTCAAATGTCTCTTCCAATGAGATACTTTCTTAACTTGTCACTCTTGGAATTCTGCAGCAACAAGCTGGAATGCTCTTGTTATTAGCCAGTAATGACCATGGTGGTAATGTATTACTTTTCAATCGAATTAGATTTAAGTGTCCACTTATTACTCACAGTAATGGAGTGGGTGTGATGAGAGAGGAAGATGACACGTCACATGGGCAGTTCATGTTGTACTTCTACCTCCCAGTGCCTTTTTTCCCCTGGAGATGTTGCAGCAGTGGAGAGAGAGAGACCAGTCATGCACTCCTTTTCTCTTTCTCATTTTTCCCCCAGTGCTGGGGTGGATTATGAGCTGCTTTAGGGCTCCAGACTTCTGTCTGGACATCCACTCTCTTTCCAACGTGCATGCAATTTTTCATCCCTTAAAAATTGCATGTACTCAGGGGTGTGCTAGGTGGATGAAATTCTGCAGAAACACATTTTGTTTATGGCATTCAGTTGCTTCATTGAGTCAATATTCATAAGAAATGTGTCCCTGTAGAATTCCACCTACTCTGGATGTATTCAACCAGAAATCCCAACCCATTTCCCATTGGTTGGGGGAAGGAAGCATAGCTGAAGGCATCTGGGAGAAAGTGCCAAGAGAAGTTTTGCTTTGTAATGGCCACAATCCTATTGGTTAATTACACTGTCATAAATAGGGGAAACTGCAGTGGAGAATTGGTGCTAGTTAAGGAATTGCTACTTTTAACACTCACTATATGCCAGGTAAACAAGCTGGTATATGATAAGAAGAAGCACTTCATTAACGAATAAAAATCTGTTCCTCTTTCTAAATAGTGAATAGCAGAATAGTTTGTTCTTTAAAAAACAATGTTCTGCGCTTTGGCTTCTCCTGTCATGCATGTGTTGAAGAAGGCCTCGGTTTCAGTTCTTTTTATTGTTTTTACAGTGCTTAATCCAGCTGCTGAACCATACTGCATGTGAAGGTCATTGTGAGGTGTTAATAATTCATCATTCATCCTTGAGTCTCTTTTGGGGCCTGCTGAGGCTGTCATAAACTGATGTACGGAGGAAATGCTTGGAAGCCTTTCTCACACAGATACCTTTGAGCCCTGGAACTGGCTAGCCTCAGAGCCACCGGAAGCCATTATTCTGACCTCAGCTGTGCAGGGCCAGCTAGTTATATTCAGATACAACTGCCCCAAGGCACATTAAACCTTCAAGTTTATTCAACAGTTTAAACAGCAACTGAAAATACTTAACTGAAGAATGGAAATGACTGGCTCAAGTACAAAGGTGATGGGAAAGGATAGGCCCTCCAAACCTAAGGGGGAAATGGTAGAAGAGAGCCTGGAAAATACAATCCATCAAATATTTATTTATTATTTGTTTTAAATGTTTTTACCCCACCTTAGGGCAACAAAGAGCCAAGTGTGACTAGTTACTGACAGATCCGTAAGCAAAAGGTAAAGGAGCCAGACTGAACAATCTAGGTTCTAAGTTGATATTACTGTATACGTGATATAGTGTCCATCTGGGGGCAGAACAGCCGTTTTCTTCAAATTCAGGAGACTGCATCGGAATTATTTCACCTCCACCTATTTCACATGACTGCATATTGAATTAAGTAAGGTAAAAGATTTTGTTGTTAGTATATGAGCCCTAAACAACTGTCACAGTTGATGTAGTTGCATGAGATACCTGGATTTCAGTACCTTTACTAATTTTCCTTTCTTCTCCCCTCCCCGCCTACCTGGAACTCAGCTGGGTTATTTCATGGTCCTCGAGCCTAGCTACTTTGCATTAGCATTATGTCAAACACTAATACACTGCAATGCTAAAGTGTACTATTGGGGGATATTGACAATTTGATTGTGAAAAAGCAAGTCAAGAAATAAAATTGTCCCCAAGAGAGGAGATTCAGATATCAATGATCCATAGCGAATGGAAAACTTTTGAAAAATTTCTCTTTCTAGATATCTTTATGGGATCTTTTTGGATTGTTTTGAAATATACACATTTCACCATGCCCTCTGCTTGTGATATCATATAAATATGCTGCATTTTCCATAGTCCACCTAATCTCCACTTTTATGTGTCAGCTAAGATAGAAAAGAAAAAACATTCATTAGAAGGTGGGCTAAACATTTCTGTTTCCTGTCTAGTGTGATTAACCATTTGGCTTACTGGCTTGCTGCAGTGTTTAATTGGGTTATATCAAAGATGGGAAACCTTGACATCTGAGCGTTCAGCCTGGAGGCAGGCGGTGCAGCATGGCCTCTCCCAATTTGAAGAGACACTTGTTCAGCAGGCCGAGGCAAAGAGGCAGTCCCGAAACCAGCAAAATCAGGGAGCTGGACAGGGGACAGATTGTATTTGTCTTCAGTGTGGAAGGGATTGTCACTCTCGAATTGGCCTTCTCAGCCACACTAGACACTGTTCCAAGTCCTCTATTCAGAGCATGTTACCATAGTCTCTTGAGACTGAAGGATGCCTACGATGGAGAGCTACATCAATAATTTTTTAAAAGCATGTAACTTGTTATCTGCATACAAGGTGCTTAAGCAATTCATATAAACATAAATTAATTGTTGTTTGTTTATAAAATGCTGGAAATTCTACGTCAATGTCTTAGAAACAGACATCACATTTGTTCCCGGGTTCATCAAAATCACACACTCTTACTCTCTTCATCACTCATGGTTTACTTATTGCTAAGTACGCAGCAAGATAGCTGTCAACAGAGGGGCCCACTGGTAAGTTCATGAAAGTTCTCCCCTTCTTCTCTTGACAGGATGGGCTGGGGGTTTGGGTTGGTCACTAGTCACACCTTCCCTTGTATCACCACAGACAGGGCTCCAGTCAGGCTGAAGGGGGCCAGAGGGCCATTAAGCCACTGATCCTTTTCAATGGCATCTATCTCAGGCTTTTCCCACCTCTCAGGGCGATTGATCTCCCCTTCCTTGCAGTTATCCAGGAAGTGTGATGGAATCATTTGCCTTCCTGGAGCAACCTGCTCGTGTCCTACTGAAACTTCCTTTAATTGTTCCACTCTCACTCCTCCCCTCCCTTCCTCTTCATGCCCGGCTAATAGGGGACAAAAGGTACTGGGACAGATCAAGACTACGTGTCTCTAGCCTATGGCCTCTTCTTATTTATACATTCATTTATTTAAAATATTTATACCCCACCTTTCTCCCAAAAAGGACTTTTGTAAAACATGTCCCCCCTTTTCTCTGTTAGTGAAAGAATGGCAAGCAGAGTTCAATATGTCAGGCAAAGCATCTGGCTCGTAGTATTTCCCACAATATGTTCCCAGACTGACAATTCATGAACTACATTGCTTTCAAAACTCTGCCTGTCCATGCCATATTTTAGAGATATTGCACTGAATGTACACAAGGAATAACTTCTGTACCAAGTTACTGGAAAACAGGCAGGTGTAACGTATAAAGTTGCTATGTATCCATTGACATTTTTTTTTCAGATTTCTCACCTTTTAAAATGGTTTGGCAAGTGACAAAACGCATCTCAAAAATTCCAGATTTCTTCATGTATTTATTGGGAAAACAATTAGGCAATGGACGGGGAACCTATTCCCCCTTTCAACTTTAGCATTTTTAAATTGTATTTCTGGCCGCCAGTACTGAAGGGCAATAAAGAGCTCATCAGTGAGGTGCAGGTAGAAGGCTCCAGTCAGCAAACGTCTCTAGTTCAATGGTTTAGATATCTGGTTGTGAGGCTAGAGGTGGTGAGTTCGATCCTCCAATGTGCCTCCTTGACGGGGGCTGGACTTGATGATCCATAGGATCCCTTCCAGCTTTGCAGTTCTAAGATGACAATGATGATGATGACCATGATGATATTGATATTCTAAAGACCCTGGTGGAAAGTCTCCTGAGGGGGAAGAAAGAATCTATCTTTCTTCCTTGTTACTAGGATGACTGCAAACCCATCATGAAGAAGGACATTATGCTCAAAAAAGATGGACCAAAGGGGACACTGCTTGGCACAAAAATGCGTACCCAAAATTAGATGTTCAAATGAAAAATTAGAATTTTTTTTAATGATTTATACAAAATTACAGCACATCTCACTCAAGTGTGACCAGAAGACTTACTTGCTGGCAGAATCTGCTGTCCAAGTATTGCAAACAGATAGGCATCTACAGGGATCTTGATCTACTTTCTTATAGTTTTTCATACCTGAAACAGACTTAGACTGGACAGCCTTTCAAAGGAAAGACACTTTCCAAAAGAGGATTGCCTTCCAGCAGCCCTTTTAAAAAAGAAAGAAAAAGGTGGGTGGGTAGGTGGGCTGTCCTCCCTAAAGGAGGCCATGTGGCTCTCCTGTTACTGGGGCTTTCCTGCTTGGGCTTGTGAGACAGGTGAGGCTACAGAAAGCCCAGCCATCTTTCACAAAATTAATGCTTCAGGGCAGGTTTTGGATGCAGGACTGACAGACCTTGTGAAGTTAGATAAGGAAATCAATCAGAAAAAGCATGAAATGGGAGAATCAACCCATGGGACTTCCTACAGAATGGGCTACCCCGAGAAGCTAGGTTGGCCCCTTGTCTCTTGACCTTCTGTTGTCAGGCAAAGACTTTCCTTTCAGGCAATGTGAGGGTTGGGAATACTGTATTTATTAAATTTAGAGATTTTAAAATGTTTTTTTTTAAATGTAGCTTCTTGTCCACTATACAGATTATGCATTTCTCTCAGAACAACCCATAATTTCCTGTGATCCACACAATCAAACTCTTTTCTGTAGTCTATAAAGGATAGAGAGAGCTTCTTCTGAAATTCTTTCGCGTGGCCCAGTAGCCAATGGATAAGTAGCCCCACCTAATTCATCGGTGTTAAGTGTTAACAAATCCCATTCGTTCAAAGGATCAACGCTAGTTGGGATGAACTATTGGATTTAGCCCATTTGGTTTAGTACCTTTAGTTTCTGTCTTTCTTCCATCATAGTGTACCCAGATGCTCTCCCATACAGGTACTGAGAAGGCTCACATCTACTTAGTTTAGTAACTTGATTAACCTCATCATGCGTGGGGCTGGATAAGTACTTTTCAGAATAATTAGCCTGTTTGATATGCATAGCATGTATTTGCAATATGCCTGGGTTTTACGATGGACCTTATGTGTTTTCTGCCAGTGGATAAGCTGACATAAAATGAATGGACCTTTACTATCTTCCCAGTAATATTTTTGATTAATTATAATGAATAGCCAGGACCATTGCTTGGCTGGGACATTAATGATCAGGCATAATTTTTATGGTGGCATTTCCACTGGCTATTGATTAGATATTCAGTTCAAAGCTTATTCTTCAATGCAGAAGAAAAATAAAAGTTGTATATTGTGAATGCCCTTCAGCTCCTTAACACCTGTGTGCAATAACTGTCATTATTTATATGGATCAAGAATTTATAGGCTTCCTCTCACACAAAGAATCTGTTCGGACAGTCAGAAAGCACTTCATTATTTCTGTTGGTGGAGAAGTGAAGTTATGGGGAAAACTCTACCGTTTTTGGTATTCTTATGAGAGAAAGAAGTACACTTTAAAGCAGCTTTCCCCAACCTTGTGCTCTCCAGATGTGTTGAACTACAGCTCCTATCATCCCCAGCAGCATGGCTTTGCTAACTGTGGATGATGGAAGTTATGGCTGAGATTTACAAGCACAGACTGGAACTACTAGGTCAGATTATCTGTCCGTCTAGGATTTAGTCCAGCATTATTTGCTTTTCCTGGCAGTGGGTGGTCATGGATACAGGAGCCACTTGATCCTTCAACTCAGGTGGGTGAAATGAGGCCCTTTAGAGTTTGTTGGAGTATAACTCCCATCGTCCATTATCATTGGCTAGATAATTTACAGGAATTACAGCCCAGCAACACCTGGAAGCTCACAGTTACCAAATCCTGCTTTACTTGGAGGTGCTTAGCACTGAACCCAGACCACTCTTCATATAAAGTCTGTGTTGGGCTAGCGAGCTGCATGTGTCCATTGGGGCAACAGGCTAACAGAAATATATCAGGAAAAATGACAACAAGATATAGCCTGGTAGCTCCCTTCAGCACCAAGTGGCTCCATGAAAAGCAATTTAGCCTCTATGTGTTTATACCATTTGTTTGGTAGGGTAAGTGTTTATAAGACTGCAGCAATAGCCTAGCAGTTGTGGAACAGAATTCAAAATGGATGTGAATGTGTATGATAATTTTGGCTGTCCTTCATTACTCAGACCCACTTGGGGGGGGGGGCGGCACAGCTAATATTTGTTCTACCCTTTGCAATCCTCTGCTTCACATTTTCTATAACCTTTGCCTTCCATATGTGTTCTCTTCTCTGGAGGCCCTCCTCAACTTTTGCCGTATAGATATTAAAAATATAAAAATATGGCTAAGCTTATGTCATCCAATTTGTTCTGGTTTCACCACCAGGCTAGACTACAGCAAGGAGCAAAACAAAACAAAACAAAACTATATTGCTTTGGAGTCTGCTTCATTAATTCTGATAGACGATCGCTTCATTTTGGACTGCTTCAGGCAGTACTCTGTTTTGCTTCTAATCCAAGACAAAGCTGTGCTCCCTATTTAATATTAATGGCAAAATCAAGTAATAGCTATGACTTTTAATTTTGGGGGGAAGAATTTAATGGAAGTTTCAGGTCTTGACTTTTCTGAATATATTTAGACAGGCTAACAGGTTCAGGATTTGAGTTCTTGTATTTTTCCCTTAGGGTGAATTAATTTTGTATTTTTTTAAAAAAATAAGTTATTTGTTAGCCTCCCCTTTCTTTGGGGGACATATTATACAAACATTATATAGTGCATTTGTACATTCCCTACAGCATATCAGAAAGATAATTAAAGGTCTCAGTGAAGGTGCAAATACACAGTGGGGAAAATATGGTTTGATCCACTGTGTATTTGCAATTTATCAAATCAGGTTTCCCTGGATGAATTGCTGTAGCTGTCCTGACAACAGTTTTCATTAGTGAGCAGGGTGGAGGTCTGCATGGAGGTCCAATAGCAGAAGCTTCCTTAAGGTGCTGACAAGGTGCTCATTGGCAATCACCTTTCTCTCACTCTCTGTCTATTTAGTTCTCCTAAGTGCTGTAGCACTAGTGTATTCCAGTGCTTTTTTTCAAAAAAGTCACTGTGTGGGAATATGGATGTTTAGTTGAGAACTGATATTCCTGTGAGTGCCCCTTTGCATTGAATCAGGTGATTACACTGGCACAAAGTAGATGAAAGTGATGTCAACCCAATCAGAACAAATTTAAATCACCCCTGCTGGCTGAACAAAAAAAGAGATGATTTCCCACTCAAAAAAGATGATCCCACAATGGGCTTCCCAGCATTGAGCTTTACAGTGTGTTTTGTAGTCACCAAATTTTAATTTGAATTCATCAGTGCCCCAACTGACATAAACTGTGGAATATATGGCTAATGTAGTCCCCTGGGTTATGATAAAACATATACAAACAGTTCTAGCTGTTTTGTGTTCAGCTGGCACCAAAGTCAAAGACAGTTTATAATGAAGTGGATGGATGAAAATATACAGGATTATATATTGTGATACTTGTGCAATCTTTATAATATAGAGAAAGCCTTTACTGTGTGGGACATTTTAGAAAGGGATTCTCTCTGCCCTCCCCTCGGTGGGTAATTCATTGCGTTCTTTGTCATGATAGCATGAAAATAGTGCCCTGACCTCTCTTTATTGGCAACCAGGAAGAAACTATTGGGAAAACATAGGGATTGTCTACATGGGCTCTTTGGTGCAGGCTGGTATGGTCTAAAGAGGGACGTGGTGGTGCTGTGGGTTAAACCGCAGAAGCCTCTGTGCTGCAGGGTCAGAAGACCAGCAGTCGTAAGATCGAATCCACGTGACGGAGTGAGCTCCCGTCGCTTGTCCCAGCTCCTGCCAACCTAGCAGTTTGAAAGCATGCAAATGCAAGTAGATAAATAGGTACCACCTCGGTGGGAAGGTAACAGCGTTCCGTGTCTAGTCGCGCTGGCCACGTGACCATGGAAACTGTCTTCGGACAAAACGCTGGCTCTATGGCTTGGAAACGGGGATGAGCACCGCGCCCTAGAGTCGGACACGCCTGGACTAAATGTCAAGGGGAAGGGTATGGTCTAAATGGGGTTGAAAGGAGGAGCAATATGGCATTTGGTAAAATCCGCACAGCCAAATGGCGTATCAACCTCAAGTGACCCTCCAGTTCCTTCTACTGTCAAGTGAATACTTTCCCTTTCAGTTGAACTCTGTCAATTGAAAGGGGGGGAAGGGCGAGAGACTTTGAACAAAAAAAAAGGATTGCATCACAAAGCTGCAAAGGAGCCCCTCCTCCACTGTGCAAGGAAGTCAGAAAGAAGATGGTGAGAGGAAGCCAGCAAGCGAGAGAGTCCCCTCTCCTTCTGTTGGGAAAGGAAGAAGGGAACAGAAAAAGGTAAGGAAGACAAGCAGGAGAGAGAGGATGGGCGGGGGGGGGGAACCCTCAGGCAAAAGGAAGTGAGCCGAGTTCTCCTCCTGACTGCTGCCCATACCTCTGTGCATGTGTGTGTATATGCATGTATGCATACCAAGCAAGGCGATATGCAAAGTAGGAAGAGGGTGATTGGCTCTGATATCCATCAGTGGAAGATGCTAAGAAGAGGCATCATGTTACTTGAGACCTCACTAAACTATCCAATTGAAAATGAAATTATTTTTGCTTGTGCTAGATCATCACTGATACATTGAATCAATTAGATTAATTTTTAAAAAATTATTTGCCTTGTGCGTAGTAAAAAAAAAAAGCGTGCTGCTTATATACCACCCCATAGCACGTAAAGCACTCTCTGAGCAGTTTACAAGTTAATTATGCAGACTACACATTGCTCCCCGCAGCAATCTGAGTACTCAATTTACTGACCTTGGAAGGATAGAAGGCTGAGTCAACTCTGAGCTGGCTACCTGGGATTGAACCCCGGGTCGTGAGGACAGTTTTGGCTGCAGTGCAGCAGTTTAACCACTGCGGCATGAGGTACTAATTGAGAAATTGCCTGCAACCACAGTTTTGATTGGCACTTCACACAAAGGCAATTTAAAAAAATAATAATCTAAGTCATTCAGTACAATAGTGCTGGTCTAACAGAGTAAAAAAAAAAAAAAAATTCAAGTCCCCTGCCCCTCTGCAGAGGAGCAGGGAAAGTGTTCAATTTGCTAACATCCTGAAGTGGCTAGCTTATTAAGCAGCTTCATGGTATAGGAAATTGATAGTGGAAGGAGCTGTGGCAATTTTGACAGCTGCTAGGCTCAATTTTGGTCCGTTCCCAGTGATCACACAATCAAAAAAGTAGAAGCCCCTGCCTGACAGGGTCTCAAAAGGGTGTGGTTTGGGGTACTCAGGGGGCAAATTGGTCCACTCTAGTGATTACATTGTATGGTCACTAGAAAAAAAGAGTGAAGCCATCTGCCTTCCCAGTGCACCAAACAGTGGATAAATGCCTATCTGAACAAACCCTTAGATTGTGAGGACTCAATCAGTGAACCTTCATACAGATGCTTTGGAAGTCAGTGCCAGCAAACAGGGCCAGTGCAAGGTGTTTTGTTGCTTGAGACAAAGGACAAAAGTGTGCCTTTCCCTTTTTCACCAACAGAAATCAAGCAGAACAACAGGTAAGTTTTTCTTCAAGACTAGAGGCGAGATAGCGTTCTTGTCTTCACTTGTAGTCTCATCAACTCAGAGCCTTGTCAATCCAATTAGAGGATAATCAGGAAGAGACTAATCTGCTTTCATTTTTGTTGGGTGCAATGATGGATAAAGATACCGTGTTTTCCCAAAAATAAGACAGGGTCTTATATTAATTTTTGCTCCAAAAAAATGCAGTAGGGCTTATTTTCAGGGGATGTTTTATTTTTTTCATGTACAACAATCTACATTTATTCAAATACAGTCATGTCATCATCTTCTGGTTCCTGCACAATGGTGGAGGGCGGGGTTTCACTTAAACTAGGGCTTATTTTTGGGGTAGGGCTTATATTATGAGCATCCTGAAAAATCATACTAGGGCTCATTTTCAGGTTAGGTCTTATTTTCGGGGAAACAGGGTAAAATAAGGCAAAGAATATTCTTCCATAAAGCCCCTCTGTCATAGCATATTCCTATCTCTCTCTCTCTCCCTCCCTCTCTCTCTCTCTCTATCATATTTTTACTCTGACTTTCTCTTTAAGAGAACCCAGGGTGGCTGCTACAGTGGATATGCTTCTAGAACAAAGTTACTCAGACACCTACATGCTCCTGGTCCAAAGGGAGAAGCCAAGGAAAGTCTGCCCAGTTTTATGTGCTTTTCTGACACTTCCAGAAGGAGCT
Source organism: Intellagama lesueurii (assembly GCA_037013535.1). Taxonomy (NCBI): domain Eukaryota; kingdom Metazoa; phylum Chordata; class Lepidosauria; order Squamata; family Agamidae; genus Intellagama; species Intellagama lesueurii. The sequence goes on along the minus strand of JBAJHW010000001.1, from coordinate 245,156,749 downwards.
AGAAAAGGGGAGGAAATAAGCAAAAGGAAAAACAACTCCCCTTTTCCATCAGCTTGACAGCCAGAGGGATGGAGAGGAACCTAATTAATTTCTCAGCTAGACACATGTGAACTATTTCTGGATTAAGTAAGCAAAGGGAAAAGTTAATGGCAGTCTGAACTCTGCTCATGGTGGGGCTGTACATGCTCTTTCCTGTGTTAGTTGCTGGCAACTAATTCCTTCAGGCTACTGCAGTTTACAACATGACAGATGAATAGTTCAGATACCTGTCTCCCGCTCACAGTATTTTCCAGGTACATGCGCTGTAGTCCTGTAGTGCAGGGGTCCCCAACCCCCGGTTCATGGCCCTATACCAGGCCGTGGCCTTGGCATGACCGGGCCGCGGAGACAGATCTCTCACCCCCCCATGCCTCCCTCCACACACGCATGTACACCCCCCACATACACGCATCGATGCATACGCACACCCACACATGGATGCCCGCCCACGCACGCAAGCACATATGCCCCGCCTCCGCAGGCACTGACACCCCCGCCCCATCCCCCGCCTGCTGAACCAGTCTGTGGTTCGAAAAAGGTTGGGGACCACTACTCTAGTGCACCTGGCAGCAGGAGGCTAGTTCAGAGGGTGCAGAACCAGTTGTGTGGCAAGCACAGGTCTGTCGTCCAACAGAGAGGATGGACTTGGACCTTCTTCCAGCACCTGCTGTCTGAGGCAGTTGCTACACTCTGCCTAATGATAGGGCCAATCCTGTCAACAACTACTGCATAAGTAGCACTAGTTATGGGCATTTCTTAGCTAGCATTGGTGCTCAGTCAATTCCTAGAAACCCTGTCTTGCTGCCAGGACCCAGAAGAATGTGAGTTTTATTGTGCCTCATTCACAAGATATTGCAAGGAATGGTATCTTCCATTTATAATACTCTCTAGTTTTTTTTGTTAATGAGAAGAAAACAGTACAGCTACTCAATGCCTTTTGGTTGATAACACCAAATGTCCATCTGAAACGACCTATACGGTCACAAACTGAAGTGCAGAGATAGAGTCAGTTTCTGGACAGTCTTTTCTTTACATCCTTCCCCCAAACAGTTTGGCTGGAAGTTAAAAGGCAAGCCTTGTCAAGTCATTTCCTGGTTAGAATATGAAAGTGCTACATTACAGAACTATACTGCTTTCTGTGCCTGGATTTTTCCTTATAGGAAGAGTTCAGGAAATGTATTCAGAAGTAGCTTATTTCGCCTCCCACTGCTTCAGAGAAGACAAAAGGATGGACGATGGTCGCAGATAGAAAGAGGTGGGGATGGTATGGTTTCTTTTCCTGTCTCAGGCAGTGGGAGGGCTTAGGTCTACTCTGCTATTCACTGGTGCAATTTGCTCTTGCTTTGATCTTAAACATGAACTGTGATATAGCAGGAAAAAGAATCTATCAATCCACATACGGATTGTAATAGACAAGAAAAAGCATCCAAGACCTGAATGCTTAATTCTTAGCAAGAATTCAGACAGAAATTGCATGTTATACATGCAGGGAATAATTCTGTAAGGAGTCTCATTACATGCTATTTTTTTTACCATTTTTGAATGGTTTTTTTTTTTTAAAAGCACTCTCTCCTTTTTAACCACTTCTGAGTCCTGAGATCCTAACAATGCTGCCAATGGAGCTGCTTAAGTGTGGCAGCCAATTATATCCTTTCTGTTTTCAGCAGTAATTTTTCTTCTTCTTCCTCCAACCACTTTTTACAATACTTTGTGCTCTGAGCTCTGAAAGTTCAAAACGTGATTCTTCAGTTTTATGAGAGGGTTATGTAGCACATTAAAAAAATTTGTGAAAACATTAAAGCATTAAGTGTCTACTCATTAGCTTACTAGAGCTCTGTGAGGATTTGAGAAACTGGAATAGAATGGTTGTCCCCATAATAACCCAATTCTCTGCTTGCTGGTAGAAAGGCTGGTGGCTCCAGGAGTCATGCATCTGATTTTGCTCATTCATTCCTGCCTCTAAGGATTAAGAACACTGCATTTATGTTAAATGATATTAAAACACCTCCATTGGCTTCTGGTCCATTTTAATGTTCTGTTCAAAGTACTGGGCTGCCCTTTGCAGTTTAACTCCCAGATATTAAATGGAACCTCTTTCCACGCACCACTCTGCGCACTAACTGAGTGGGAGTGTCATCGGAGGTTGTCTTCTAAAAATGAAGTCATTCAAAATACATGTTTTTAAATTTTGCAGTTAATCCATCCTGTCTCTTAAAAGATATGGTATCACATTGATGCTTGTTTTACATAGGACATTTTGATGACCTCTAGTTACACATGCTGATAGAAGTATTTCACACTATTGCCCAAAGTTCTTGCTAGTCCTTCAGGAAACTAATGTGTTTTATTGGGGCTTATTCCTGTGGTAAGACTGCAGTACTAATATACTCGGTCAACCAGAAGCCCTATCAATGGGATTTATTCCCTGGGGTATATAGCCTAGGCCTGCCAATTATTTCTTCCATTGTAAATTTAGGCATATTGTGTGTTGTTAAACATCTGTTTTAAAAGGCTAGGAAATGTCATTGTTCAAAACAATCTGATTTATGAATGTGAGATATTGCTTCAGTGTTCACAACGGAGAAGAGAATGAAATTGCCTGATACTGTCTTGCAATGTCGTGTCTACATTGCCAACTGGAAAAAGGATGCCAGATTTTACAAAGTAAAGACCAGCCTAAATGTTGATGGCACCAATGTCAGCAGGCTAGATGGTCTATAGGACCTTATCTTGTGTTCACTACTATTCCCAAAAGACACTAAGCAAAAGAAAATCCCAGAACCTAACGTCTGGTTTCATTTGTTAGCTACATCTCTCCTAAACACAAAGCAATTGTCACATCTGTTCCATGTAAAACCCCATTCTCAAAAATCCAAATGGCAAAGCAAGGTCATAGACTGAATGGTAGAGGCAGGACACAATGGCTAATGGCCAACAGAAATCTGGAGACCTCGACACTTTGTTTGATTTTTACTTTTCCCCTACTCTGCCGCCCAGAGTAGACCTTTGGTCTAGATGGGCGGGGTAGAAATCTAATTAAACAAACAAACAAACAAACAAATAAATAAGTGTTCTTGGTAGAATACTTACTATTTTTTTCCTGAATGGAGTTAAGTCCCAGAAGAAAATCCAAGCTAGATAACTGGCAAATGTTCCAAAGGGAGATTTGTATTGAAGAACTATCAAGATTGAGGTTCCAACAGAAATCTGGGTCAGACTCAGAAATGAAAGTTCCTTAGAAAACCCTACTGAGTAAGAAGAAATATATTTTATACAAAGTATGTTGATTCCTATGAGCTGCACTGTCCCTGGCTTCGTCAGCAGGTAGACCTTCCCCCATTCCCTGATTCATAGACTGACAGGTGCTTCTAAAACAATGGAGTTTATTCCACCTGGGACAGGTGTTATAAGCACATGAGTTTTGCCAGGTAGATGTTCTCATAGGCTAGTTGGTGACACTAGCCCCAGATCAGTTTTGATCTCTTCTCCATCCCAGGTTAACATCACTAGAATGAACAAATCTCTAGCGTCCATTCATATGGGACACCAAGCCAGCCCAAACCTTGAGACCCACGAAAGTGAGGACCGGTACATCCACCATGGGGGAAGACTGCGTGTTGCATGAGGGTCCGGGATCCTCTTCCTCCTGGCTCTGAAGTCTTGACCTGCTCTGCCTGATGGCAATGCTGACACTCTCTCTGAAATTTTCTTCTCCAGTGTTGGAGCTGGATTGGCATCAGTTCCCCAGGCCTGGATCCTCCCAGTCTACATGGGTTCTGTTTCTGGACCCTTTTACTCCAATAGGGAGAGCAGGGAGGAGGCTGACGATTTAAGTGCTTTTCTCCTTTCTCCTTTGGCACCTCCATTTGCACCAAGGCCTCTGTCCTGGGATCCTCTTTAATTAAATCACCCAACTCACCAGGGGGTTCTGGGAACTCTTCTCCTTCCTCCTCTGCTTGGTAGACCTCCCCAAGTTGTTATTGGGCATCTCCACAAGCGCCCTCTTCCTCTTCTTCCTCTACCCCAGCTGGCCCTCTTCCCACATTTTCCTCCTGTTCTATCTGAACCCCCAGGTACCGGGCTGATAATTTCTCCTTCTCCTTTAGCTCTTGATTACCTGCAGTGTTTCCTTTATAGTATTTTCCAGCCCCCTGCTTCCTTTCCCTTCTCTAGGGGTCACTCTTCCCTGGCCAGAGTGAGTGTGACATCCTCTGCAGGCAGTGTCTCAGTTTGTATCTCAGTGTCTTGAGCACAAGATACCCACTGTCTGGGTTTTCAACTCTTGGAGTTTGACTTAACTCTCCCAGTACTGAGGCTAAGGGGAGACTAGTTACTGGGCCCTGAGGTGGGGCTAAACGGCCAGCCAAGAGAGGCAGCTTTGCCAAGATTTCGCTCACAATTCCCCAACTAGGAGAAATGTCAAGCAAACAAATTTCTCCAGTGTAAACATCTTGGAATGTTTGCTCAAGTGTTACTGCACCAGAAAATCTGACATAAATCTTAATAGTGGCATATAACTTTAACAGACAAGATTTTTTTCTTCCATACAGCCACTAGCATTTTATGACATAAGTTGAAGTCTTGCTTCCCTCGATTTCCTGCTGGTTGTGATCTGAGTGTCGAGGTGTTAGATGTCAAAAGATTCTATTATTTATTGGATGCCACTCTGAATACTGAAGCGAAGTTTGGACCTAATAATTACTCATCTCATTTTAGGTCTATAAACACATTGCCCACATTTCCGTTTATACCAGACACTTTCATTTTTAAAAAGAATTTGGTGGATTTTCTAATTTTAAATGTATGACATTTTATGTATTACCAATGAAGTGTTAACAATACCAAACCATGAGAGAAGAAACAAACATAACCATGGCAACATGAACATTTGCAATTAGCTTTTGTACCTAGCTTTTATAAAACCAGGTTCTGTATTTTCTTTAGTTACATTTAAAGTAAGGACCTATGATTTAACTCTCAAAACAAAGGATCTGGCTTCCATTCAATTTTCTTTGCAGAGAGGAATTCTTTAAGCTATATACTGCTTTTCTGTTAACACACTGAAGACTTTTAAGAGACAGTTTATTCCCTTCGTTTTCTGGCTCATGGCCATTTCCCCTCTAGTCAGGGATATTGTGTCTCATTTAATCTACATAGTATCGTGGCACTTCGTTCTGACTTGTCTCTCCCTATCTTTAAAAGTGACTGTTAGGAAGGTCACAGTTTACCATTCTCTGTAACAGGACAGTTTGCTGCTTTTCTATAGCATATTCTATCTTGATATATAGTATATTTGCTGAAAATTTATGCTCTCTGGGGTGCATGAGAGGCAGTTTTGCCATGTTTAGATGGTCCATGGAATACTTGGACCCCCCTCCACAGCATTTTAAAATTGGGTGCAGTCACTAGAGGGTTTAAGAGAGCTAGTATCACTCAGTGTGTTGGAGCACCCAGCTGATAAGTCAGGGGGGGACTGGGAGTGTGAATCCTCATGGTGTTTCCTGAAGGAGAGGCCAGCCAAGGTCACCTGATGTATGGTTAATGAGGCTATATGCGCTGCCTCCTGTGTGGCCTTGGGCAACCAGCACAATCTCAGGGCACCACCAATAGGAGGGAGCAGTAAAGGGGATTGTGGGTTGTGGAAGTAGGTGTGGGTGAGGGTGTGGACCTCCAAGGTGCAGGAATAGGCATTTGTGGTCCTTGGACGTCTGGAGGTTGCCCACCCCAAACTATCTGTTGTAGCAGAACCCATTTTTCAATGGGGAGACATCCATGTATAGAACAGATTCTGTTAGGATCTGCTCTTAATCAGATAGCTGTTATTTACAGAAATGCACCCCCCTCTCAGGTGCAGCTACTGAACTGATTGTCACTCAGTGATTTTTGATGTGCTTCTAGAAGTTTGAAGGTCCCCATATGATACATATGGCAGTAGCTGCCATCCAGAATACTATGGTCAGGATGGTAATAAGAATAAGGCAGAACAGTCGTATTGCCCTGATCCTAAAGGAATTTACAACTTCAATTCAAATTTTCTTTTTAATCTTTGAACCCAGAAATGTCCTGGTTCCTACTTGTGTGGACGATTAATGGAGACCCCCAAGAGAGAAGGTCCATAGATCAGTGGTGGAGTGAACCATATTCTTTGCAATGAAAATATGCTAGGCTGAACCTCTGGTATCTCCAGAGAAGGGTGAGAAATAGAGCATCTGGAACTCAGGAGAGTCTTTGCTAGTCAGTGCAGCTAGAGACCTATTTATTAGGGTGAGGGCCTCCTCCTTTATGGGCCACGTAGCCTCATCCAGGACAGATAAGCAACTTATTGTGAAATGGACCTATCCACTAATGCAGCATCAGAATAATAAATGCTTGGATGGATTTTGACCAGATTTGAAGAGGAGTTTTGGGTAATTTTGTGACTTAAAATATAAATTATACAGTGTACCCATTACATACCCTGTACCTAATGAATCTCTCTTAAGCTGCTGGACCCTCAAAATTTTTTACAAGATTTTGAGGGTGTATTTAGTGGGTTGACATTTATTTATTTATTTAGTTAGTTAGTTAGTTAGTTAGTTAGTATACTGCCTCATTAGTGCAAAGCATTATTCTGGTTGGTTTACAATATGATAAAATAAAACACACATATAAAATAAGGTAATAAATAAAACCAATCAGACAAATAAAACATAGGCTATGTGACACACACAAAATTTACGAGACACGATGGGGAGGCACAAGAGCACTTTAATTATTTTTGCTGCTTCAAGAGTAATGTGGCACACCATTTTAAAGACTTCACTGAAGTGAGTTCAGAAATTTACATGTTTTACATTCCACTGTGATTTTCTAGATGGGGGCTCCGAGCTTTATTAATCAGAAGCTGTGTTGGGGGGGGGGGGCGGATTCTGAGAACTGTACTTGTCAGAGAAACTGAATGAGTTATAAAGATGAAGTGAGGGAGAGAGCGAGAGCAAGCAAGCCAGTGCAAAAGGAGGAGGAGGGGTGCTAGTGCACAAAGGATAGCGAAGGCACTGGGGCAATGATAGGACATATGGGATTTTAACCGGAGTGAAGCTACGTCTTTCTCACCTTCAGTTCTATTCGGTCCTTTGCTGAATACAGGTAGGATTCCATTTTCTCAGTAGGAGTCAAGGAATTAGGTTGACATCATCATCTCCTTGTTGACCATCCTATACTCCAACCTCTCTTTTGGCTTCTCTCTGCAAATCTATCTAGAAGTCATATTACAACCCATGGGGATATGGAAGGAATCTTCCCAATGAATGTGAGGACTGTGAGCACCTCTGAGCATCCCTTGGGCAATGACAGCTCCCTATCCGCGGATTTTTCCATTCTAGAAGACCCACTGGATTGCTTCTGATGCAGCCAAAGAAGATGGCAACCCACTACAGTCTCTGGGGCAGTAACGGAAAAATACATTCTCTAGAAATGTAAAACTCTAAACACTCATTGATAAGCAAGGGGAGGGATTTTAAATTATTTTTGCAGGCGCTTCCACACTTATGGCTTCAGTTTATTTATCTCCAGAGAGGAGAAGACACAAATGTACATGTGTGATGAATTACCTATTCAACAACAAACATATCCACAGAGATCTCCTCTAAGTGCCAAAGGCACCTTGGAGACTGACATGCAGTAAGTGTAATGTGGTGCACACAATATTTATGAATGATGAGTTAGCTGCTTGAGCTTATGTGACTGTCCTTCATCATCATTAGCTTGTAGGAGGATATACCTATTATCACCTCTCTCCACACTGGAAACAATTCTCCCTCCCTTCCTCCCCACGGAACCAGGTGTAAATGAAAGTAATTATCAGCTGACAGGCTTTAAAGTTTAACAGAATGTTGATGGTGTGAGTAGGATGCTGAAATAAACAGGACTTTGGCTCTTTGTATGTTTAAAAATTGCTATAGGTCATTTATTCTGAAGCTTAAGGAGGGGGGAAAGCTGAGAGGGAGGGTGAAAAGTAAGAAGTAGGCTTAACAAATCTCATAAGATTGATTGATTGATTGATTTAAATATTTTCACCCCAACTTTCTCCTTAAAAAGGACCCAAGGGAGTTTACACCATTAAAAGACAATATTTCAAAGCTAAAAACAGTAAGTATACAAATATTAAAAAGAATCAAAAAAAAAATACTACACTAAAAATGGTAAACAAAATCAACACCAAAAACACATTAAAAAGCAAGAAGCCACAACAATGCAACCAGAAACGAAGGGAAATCCTGCCTGAAGAGAAAGGTCTTTGCCTGCTTGTGGAAGGACAGCAAAGATGGGGCCAGCCTGGCCTCCCATGGGAGAGACTTCCAGATTCTGAGAGCAGCGACAGAGAAGGCCCTCTCCCGTGTCCCCAAGAAGTGCACCTGTGAAGGTGGTGGGACTGAGAGAAAAGCTTCCTCTGATGATCTTTAAAACTGGGCAGGCTCATAAAAGGAGAGATGGCCTTTGAGTCAGTTTGGGCCCATGCTGTTTAGGGCTTTATAGGTTAAAACGAGCACGTTAAATTGAGCCTGGAAACAGATCAGCACAGGCCAAAGTCAAAACCTGAGAAGGGTTTTTAAATGGATTGTTGGGTTCTGTTGTTTTTAATCTGTTTCAGTATTGATTTTATTACTGTTTTTAATGTAAGACTTGTTTTATTCTTTTTAGATATTTGTATACCTACTGTTTTTAGCTTTTAAATATTGTGTTTTTAATAATGTAAGCTGCCTTGAGTTTTTTTTTTTAAAGGAGAAAGGCAGGATAAAAATATTTTAAACAAACAAACAAACAAATAAAATAAAAGTAGTTATGTTTGAGAACTGTGGGGAAAATATCAAAATCCATGTGAGTATCTTTATTAGCATCACTTAATATGGATTTTGACAAGTGGACATCTAATAAGAAAGAAAAGATTAGTATGGATAGGATGGAAAATGGCTTTTTGACCATTGCTTGATGGTTAGGTAACAGATGCAGTCAGCCCTGACAGCGATGGCAAATGCTTGGCCATTCGAAAGCCCAGGTGTTGTTCCATGAGAAGAAAGTGGGCAGTGCCGTATTGCTTCAAATGCTTAAATGTCCAATGCAATAAGAGCGTTGGCTTGCTTTCTTTTTTCCCAGATAAATCTCTATGATCATGAGAGCTGACACATTGGGCTCTTTCAACTCATCTTGCCCTTCTTGGCTGCTTTCTGAATATTTCACTGGCTATTAATTTTTTTCTGAGAAAAGGCTGTTTTGCACCACTTGTGCTATTCATAGTGCGAATATCTGCTGGAACCTTGGGCTCCTTGAATGTAATAGAAATGCTTTTGCTGAATGCCCAAATGTGTATTTTTACACCTGCAATCTGTTTTATTTTCTATATTAAGTAGATATATGGGTCCAGGAGGCAGATGGAGAGTTAGAACATGCTGGTAGAGAAATTAGATTTGAAGCAGCAACAGAAGGGGAAAAAGAAGGCTAAGGCAGGAGTCCTGGGGAGGTTAAATGAAATGTGTGCATTTAGACTGGGTGAGGGTGGGGAGATGTAATCTGACAAAGGATCCAGTAAGGCTCATAATCCTTCTGAGATTGTGTGGAGGCCACAGTTGTACAAGCTGATGTTAGCACACGGGTATATCAACTACAATTTCGGCTGCTACAACAGCCCTTTTTTGAACAGTCATGATGATCATGCAGATCAAATGTCCTCAGAGCTGGTCTAAGATATTTTGCCACCTGAGGCAAAAGAGAAGATGGAGGCAATCCCCATTCCTTGTATAGAAGCTGACCAGAATGGCCGGCGAAGCTTAGTTCAGCAGAAGAGATGGGACAGTATGCTGTCCTAGACCTGAGGGTGGGAGCTTTGCTCAGAAAGGACAGGGCAGGCTAAATGCATGGTACACATCACTCTGTCCTCTCACACTTTGGCCCTGGACTCTGTTCCTCAGAATTTGACACCTGAGGCATCTTCTTTCCTCTGCATAAAGGTTGGGCTGACCCTGCATGTATTCTCTGGCTGCATGGATGCACTGCTTCATACCACTGGCACCTTCATCTGATCTCTGCTGAGTTACAGGCTTGAGGCCAAAAGAAGATGCTACAGATAGACTTCAGTTAGTGCTGAAATCATGCTAATGTTGGAGACTGGAGAGAAGAGAGGCTTTCAGAATCGTACAAGCAGACTTCAAAGGAATCCTGTACTGAGTCCTGAAGACCAATCACAAACTAAAGTAAGGTAATTTGCTGGCTGGGTAGCTCAGTGGTTTAGGTATCTGGCTGTGGAGCCAGAGGTTGGAAGTCTGATTTCCCCAACATGCCTCCTATGACTAGAGCCAGCCTGTATGACCTTGGGCAAGCTGCACAGTCACAGGACGCCCCCAGAAGAAAGGCATGGGAAACCACTTCTGAGTATTGTTTACCTGGAAAACCCTGGAAAGTCATGCCACATATCAGAACTGACTTGATGTCGCATGATTATTATTAAAGATAAAAGAAAATCTTGCAATGATACTCAAATGCTATCATTAGTTAAGGATTGTCCTCTTCTAATCATGGGCTGTTTATAGCTTCAGTTTTCCTCCTGTTTTACTGTACTCACACATGCAATCACGTGGGGCAAAGAAACATTTGAAATGGTTCTCTGGTATGGATAAGTATAAAGCCATAACCCTAAAAGGCATCCATAAAACCGTAAACATTCAGCCAAGTGAAAGGAAATATAACTAAGAGTCTAACACTTCTTAAAAGTATATGTTTTATTGTGGCATAAGCAGATGCCACATCATTTTTGCTGGCTTTTAAGCTGGCATAGCCAAGAATGAGAAAGTCTGGACAACAGCAAGGAAATGATCTGCTAAATAAATCTCAATGTGTTCTGTCTTCTATTTAATGGAAATTGCTGTGCTACAGCATGCAAAATGCATGATAGGGCTCTTTAGCCAGATTTGGAACTGAATTGGGCTGATTTGGGATATATGAGCTTCAAAGTGGAATCAAAGAGGAATAGTCAGATTTGGTTCTGGAGTGGAGTGAAAGGATCCAGAACACTTTGGATTAATTCAGACATCTGCAACGAGCAGTGAAAAGGTGGTCAATGAATCTTAACAAGGTGATGCGATTGAGAAGAGAACTGGTTTTGCTCAGTCATAGTTCTCACCCAAAAACTGAGACAAGAATTCCACTACCACTCCCCAAAGATAGTGCTTGTAGGGTGAGGTTGTGCAAGGTCACTAAAATGATATAGTAAGTTATCATTATTTTGCTAGCTTTACCAGTAGTAGTAACAGCCAGAGTGAAAAACCTTCTAGGATATACTTCTGTTGACTATAGTGTAAATTTAATCTAAACAGTGTCTCTTCTCTTTTGTCTTGTTAATGTGAATCCAATAATATAACTTTTGCCTATTACTTTCTCATTGCCTTTCAAATTTGTTTCACTGATAAAATCTGTTTACTTTATTTAAGTCTCTGCATTTTAGGCGATTAAACTTTTTCTGCCACCCCACTGACCCTAGTTGTTGCCAGGTATCTGATTTCTTTTCTCCGTGTGGTTCATTTTAAATTCTCTCCCTCTCTCCCTTTATTGTTTGTAAAATGTATAGATGTGTTTGTGTTCAGCTGTGCATGAAATTCTGCCAGGAAGCTTAGTTATTTTATTTACAAAGTATATACTGTATATTGCAATTATACTGCACATTTAATTTATATTACGAATATGCATTACAACAAGTACTATTAGTTTTTTTATTTCCATTGCTCATGTCTGTGCAAGGTACATTTCATTTCCAGTCCATTATATATCCCCATTAGTTCAACTTACATATACTAGTCACAGTTTCTGTCCAGCACTTAGTATTATATTACCATTATATCTGATCATTAGTTTTATTGGGCATCATGTTATTCCTAGGGCCAGAGGAAAGCAGACTGGTGGTAGCAGGAGTAAGTCTGCTCCCACTCTCTTTGAGGCTACAGGTAAGAGGCAGGCAGGATGCAGCAGCACCACTCTGACAAATACAGCCCCTGAGGCATAAGGTACGCAGGCTGAGATACCACCACCTCAGAAAAGCTAGTGCATTGTCTGGGACCACTCTGAGGTGGGAAAGGCTCAAAAGATGCAGTTTGCCTTTGCCACAGGCAGCAAATAAGCAGGGGGGAAATGGCCAGGGCATTACAATGCCAGCAGCCTGCTCCGCCCCCTGAAGAGGCAGAACCAACAGTTCTTGCTCAAAATGGAGGCAGTAACGTTCCAGCACCCAGGCAGTGAGAGCAAGAACCATAGGAGAAAAACCAAGGGCACGGCATCCTCTGGTGACAGCTCTCAGACTGTCCTCTGCAACAGGCTTAGCCAGGCAACAATGGAAGAGATAGGGTGGACAAAGGAGTAGGCCATGAGATGGATGCCAGCCGATATCCTGATTAATGAGACAAGAGACAGTAAAGCAAAAAAAACGCACAAGCAGGAAACAAATAAAGTAGAGAAATCCCATGGTCCTTCTGCACACCAGGAGCCTCTGAACAATGGTGGTGGGTGACCCCTGGGAGTCAGCTCTTGCACAGCACCTTTGCAGAGTCTGGTCTATGCTGAAGCTCAGCAATGGCCAAAACCTGCAAGGTACCTGTTCATTAAGCACAGTTCTGTATGACCGACTTCTCGGACGTTTATAATGCACTAATTGGAGGAACAGTAACACACTAATGAGCAAACTGATAATCAAACTGGACATCAAAAGATGACACGAACATCAAAACATAAGACCTCTTGGGACTGGTCTGACTTGGGCACACTGTATCACTTTGCAAACTTCTAGCCCCAGAACACCTGGAGTAAGAACTTGACCATTTGCCTGGATAAGCCTGGTCTCCACCAGCTTCCAGCCCTTGAAGTCTTCCACAGGTACCCTCTAGTGACCTCTGATACCTTGTTAGTAGCTTAAGCATCTTTCAGCATCTTAGCACTGAACACAAAGAAGAATGTTGCTGCATTACGCACTACACCTCCTCATCCTTCTTCCACAGTGGACACGACAGGCATGCAACTCAGTATGCTATCAGTTACTCTGCTAAAAGATGAAAGGGACTGCAACGAGCAACCTCTTAAGGTAGATTTACTTGCACAATTGTCTTTTGATTATTATAAAAGGAAATAAAATCTGGGCCATTGTGTTTTTAGACTTCGCACTTCTTTGGCAAGAACTGGAAACTGGGAGCTGCTCTAAGAGCTCAAGGGAAGACAGAGAGAGGACAATGAGGACAACTAGAAGGACAATGAGAAGACAAAAGAAGCATGCATAGGCGAGACTGAGTATTTAATTGAGAGTACATACTTCTAAGATTTTTTTTAAAAACATCAAACTTCAAAAGCACCCATTACACAAAACCCTGAAGCAAGCTGCCTGAAGTTCAGCAGGTTTACCCCGCTCCACATTCTTTGAAATGTTTCAAAGTGTCATGTTCATCAGGTTTTTTTTAAAAAAAGCCAAACCAAAGCAAAAAATTATAGCCATTTTCATTTTCCAATGAAAGTAAGTCATTTCTGAAACAATCTGGATTATTTTATTTATTTATTTATTTATTTATTAGATTTCTATCCCGCCCTTTTAGACAGAGTCTACTCCGGGCGGGTTCCATTAAACATTGTAATCTAAAACAGTTAAAAACAATTCAAAACAATAGTGATTGGTAATGCTTAGTAATGCTCAAGATGGGGAAACAGAAAATTATAATAAAAATAAAGTCAAGTATTGACAGGAGGGAAGGCCTGCCTAAAGAGCCAAGTTTTTAATTGGCTCTTAAAAACACCCAGCGAGGGTGCCAGGCGGATCACTGATGGGAGGTTATTCCAGAGCCGAGGGGCCACTGCTGAGAAGGCCCGGTTTCTTGTTCTTTCTTTCCGGGCCTCTCTCGGCGTTAGGCCCCTCAACCGTCCCTCCTGGCTATGGCGAGTGATTCTGGTAGATCTAGGTGGGAGAAGGCGATCTGCCAGGTATCGAGGTCCTAAACCGTTTAGGGCTTTATACGTCATCATCAACACTTTGAAGTCAATGCGGAAGCGAATGGGCAGCCAATGCAAGGCAGCCAGAGTGGGAGAGATATGCTGGTACTTTCTCACCCCACTAAGGAGTCTGGCCGCCCCATTCTGCACCATTTGAAGCTTCCGCATCAATCTCAAAGGTAGCCCCACGTAGAGCGCATTACAGTGGTCTAATCTCGAGATTACAAGCGCATGGACGAGAGTGGTGAGAGCCCTGCCATCAAGATAGGGTCGCAGCTGGGCAATCTGCCACAGATGGAAATAGGCGGAGCGGGCCACGGACGCCACCTGGGATTCCATGGTAAGCGCCGGGTCCAGATGTATCCCCAAGCTGCGCACCACACTCTTTGCGGTGAGAGTCACCCCCCCAAAAGAGAGGGAGTTTCCCAAACCGGAGGGGCCGCCCACCCTCAAGACCTCTGTCTTGTCCGGGTTCAAATTCAACCCATTCAGCTGCATCCATTGCAGCACAGCCTCCAGACAGCGCTGAAGGGACAGAACGGCATCCACTGAGGTAGGTGAAAAGGAGATGTAGAGCTGGGTGTCATCAGCGTACTGATGGCACGAAGCCCCACACCCCCTGATGACCCCGCTCAGCGGCCTCATGTAGATATTAAACAGCATTGGGGAGATGATCGACCCCTGTGGAACCCCACAATTGAGACTCCACGGGGCTGAAATGCTCTCCCCAAGCTGTACTCTCTGGGGACGGTCCTCCAAGAAGGATCGGAACCAGGCAAGCGCCAGGCCACCGATTCCCAGCTCGGAGAGCCTCCCCAGGAGGATACCGTGGTCGACGGTATCGAAGGCGGCTGAGATATTGAGGAGGACCAACAAGGACATTTTGCCCCGGTCAGCCTCCCTCAACAGGTCATCCATCAGTGCGACCAGTGCCGTTTCTGTGCCATGGCGCGGCCTGAAGCCCGACTGGAAGGGATCCAGCGCATTGGTTTCATCCAAAAGAGCCTGAAGCTGATCAGCCACCACCCTCTCCACCATTTTGCTAAGGAAAGAAACATTGGCGACGGGCCTGTAATTGCCAATATCGTCCGCCGCCAAATTTGGTTTCTTCCTGATGGGCCTAATGAGTGTCTCCTTGAGGGCCAGGGGAACCTTGCCCTCCTGGAGAGACCCATTAATTATCACTGTGGCCCATTCCGTTGTTATAGGCCTGGCTGCTTTGATTAGCCAGGCCAGGCAAGGGTCAAGGGAGGAGGTGGTGGCCCGACAGCGATCAAGCGCTTTGTCCACCATGTCTGGCATCACAGGCTGAAAGAATTCAAATCTCACCGGGCAGGATGGAGCACTGGACATCTCTGCTCGATCCACTGTATTTAAAAAAGGAGAGAGATCCCGGCGGATGGCCTCCACTTTAGATTTAAAAAAATGCTGCAAATTGGTCAGGTGAGATATTAGTAGGAGGCCTGTCACCTAGACCAATTCCGGATAGATCGCAAACTATACGGAAGAGTTCCGCCTGCTGATTTGAAGCTTCGCTTATCTGGTTAGCGAAGTATGATCGTCTAGCAGCCCGCACCTTAGCAAGGTAGCGGTTAGTCGTGATCCTGACAGCTTTCTTATTATAGACCGTTGGTTTCCGTCTCCATTTGCACTCTAGCCATCTCCTGTTTTGCTTCATAGCTCGCAGTTCCTGATTAAACCAGGGCCCTGGCCGAGCTCTGCGCCGGAGAGGGCATTTAGGAGCGATCGTGTCTACAGCCCTAGTGGCGGCAGCAAGCCAGCCATCAACCAGAGCCTCGACAGGAGCACCAGACAGATCAGCTGGAATCCCTCTCATGGCATCCTGGAATCGCAATGGATCCAGTAGCCTTCGAGGGCGGACCATTAAAATAGATCCCTGCTCCCTGCGGGGAGGGAGAGCCACTGAGAGGTTACATTTTATTAGGTGGTGATCTGACCATGACAAGGGAACTGAAACAAGATCAGTCACCATCAGACCACACTCGCTCCACTCAGTGGAGAACACCAGGTGTAGCATATGACCGCCCATGTGGGTGGGGCCGTTAACATGTTGGGACATGTCCAAGGAAGCCATGGTTTCCAAGAACTCAAGAGCTGGACCGGCAATCTCTGCCTCCGCATGGATGTTGAAGTCACCCAGGACCAGAAGCTGCGGGGACTCCAACAGTGCCACGGAGACAAAGTCCGCCAGCTCCGGTAGGGAGGTGGCTGGGTCGCGGGGAGCGCGGTAACCCAGCAAGATCCCAATACCATCCCTGGCCCCAATCAACACGTGGAGGGCCTCCAGACCCGGCTTCACCACCGAAGAGCGCCTAATAACCTCCAAGGTATTTCTATAAACAATGGCTACTCCCCCCCCCCCCCGCCCCTCCAGTCTACCCTGGTGCTGGACTGCATAACCAGGAGGACAGGCAAGGGTCAGAGGAACTCCCCCTTCCCCACCCATCCAAGTTTCGGTTATGCACGCCAGGTCTGCATCCTCCTCCAGAATAAGATCTTGTATAATCTGGGATTTATTGGACACACACCTGGCGTTCAACAGCACCAGTTTTAGACTGGAGCTGATCTGGCTACCTCGAGACTGGCAGTTGGTCACAGTGCCAGAACAGTGAACAGCCTTCAAACATCTGTTCACTGTTCTTCTAAAACGAGTAGGCACTGTGCCAACACCATATCTCTTTCTACCCGTAATCACACTGATGTTAGGCCCCCCGCTGGGGGGGGCAAGCCTTCTACTCCATGTCAAGAAAGAAGAAAAACAAGATACACTAAATTAATACAGTGAACAATAGTAAGAGAATTAACAAAATAAATTCAACATTGAACAATAATACAAGCTCAAACAATTATCAATTATCAAATTAATCAAATTATTAAATTAAACAATTTATCAAATTAGCAATTTAAATGATTAAAGACCTAGACCAAATCAGATGGGGTTAGGATAACTCTTGACTGAACCCAGAGTTATCCATTCTAAAGTACCAAATCTGCTTTCAAAGTAAGCCAGGTCCGGTATTCAGCCCTTTTGTTTTCACATGCCATAAAGTTGCTTTTAACAGTACAGAAGCTGCAGCAGGTGTAAAATGTGGTGGCCAGGTTGGTCTTGGGGACCTTGAGATATTATCATTTATCCCTTGTCCTGGCTCACCTCCACTGCCTGCCTGTATGTTTTTCCAAATTCAAGGTACTAATTGCTGACATATAAAGCCCTGAATAGTTTGGGATCTTGGCACCTGTTGGAGCACCTCTCCCTGAGATCTACCACCTATACCAATTGCGCTTCCATCACTTTGATGCTGCAGGTGGCCACCCCAAGGGAAGGCCAGGAAGTCCACAACCAGAAGCCGGGCCTTCTTGGTGGTGGCCACTGCTTTGTGGCCAGCCCCTATCCTCCTAATATTTAGAAAGCACATAAAACTTGCTTTTCAGAGAAGCATTTCAGTACATTCTTCCTTTGTAATTGTTATTTTTAAAAATTTGCATTAATTTTTTCTGTGATTATTGTTTTTTTGGTCTATGGCTGCCATCTGGTATTTTCTGTGAGTTGCTTTTTTATTTTAATGTGGTATGGGTGGCTGTGGTTGTTTTTCTTATGCTTTTATGCCTTGCACTTCTGTTGGAAACCACCCAGAATAGTGGCATACCACTAGATCAGGGGTCTCAAACACGCGGCCCAAGGGCCAATTGCGGCCTGCCGGACGATAGTTTGTGGCCCCCGCTGAGCCAAATTCAAATCACTTTCACACTGAGAGCCAAAGATCAGTTTTCCAAAAAAAAAAAAAAAAAAAAGAGAGAGAAAATGAGCGAGTGAGCGAGAGACAGACAGAGACACAGGCGCACCAGAGTCAAGGGGGAAAGAGCCCCGCCGAGCTCAATGGCCGCGCTGCTGCTGATGGTGCTGCTGCTTTGGCTCCGGCAGCTCAGATTGTGGCCGCTCCCGTGGCGGCACCCCCGCCAGGCCCCTCAGCTGCCCAGGTCAGGTTACAGCGCCGGGGCTGCCGCCGGCAAGGAAAGAGGCAAGCCCTGCCCGGAGGTGGCCGGGAGGTCATGGCAGAGCGGCCGAGAGGCCCTCCCTCCCCTTTGCGGGCAACAGGAGGGAAAGGGGCAACTCGGGGAGTTGGCAGGAGCCCCACGCGCAGAGACACTGCCGCCCCCCCCCGGCAACGAGACTTGGCCCAGCACCGGCCGCTGCCCCACCACCGGCCAAGCGCCATAGCCCGAGCCCCGGTCCCCGCTCCTCCTTCCCGCCCTCCTCCTCCTCCTCCCCCCTCGCCCCCACAACACACAGCCTGCGGCGGCGAGAGGCTCCGGCTTCCCCTCCCCCTTCTTGCAAGGAGCCACAGCATTAGCGGCGGCGGTGCCTCTCAGTCCCTCCGTGATGGGCCGTCATTGTCCCTCTCCTTGGCTCTCGCTCTCAGCCACTCGCTCCACATCTCCCTCGCCGCCGGTCAACTTCATTCAGTTCGGTGCATCCTCGGCTTGGAAATGCTGGGGCAAGCTGCAGCCAGCCGGCAAGAGGCGCCGGCAGCCCGGCTTGAGCTGGAGGGGGTGGGGGTCCGGGGAGCCGCCGCCCGGTCCTCTGGCGTGCTTGCTCAGAAGTAAGAGTCCCGCGGGGAAGGAGGGGGCTGAGTCCTTCCAGGGGGGCTTCCGTGACCCAGATAAGGAAGCGGGTGCCCCGGAAAAGCCGCCATGGCGGCGCTGCCTGAAGGACAGATGGACGGACGGGGGCTGGCTTGGGCAGAGATCGAAAGGAGCCGATATATTCCCAATGTTCTCCCTCCCCGCCAGGTCTCCCCCTGCTCAGCCGCACAGTTTTTATTATTATTATTATTATTATTATTATTATTATTATTATTATTATTATTATTATTATTATTATTATTATTATTATTATTATTATTATTATTATTATTATTATTATTATTATTATTAATTACTGATTTATTTATTTATTTTCTTATTAATTCTTAATTTGTTTATTTTTTAATCTTATTTTGTGTTAAAAAATAAAAATAAAGAGATTTGAGAAGATTGGAATTTTTTTAACAAAGCTTTTCTTGTGGAAAACCTGATGCGGCCCAGCCTCACCCAGCCTCTGCCTCCAGCGGCCCCCAGGTAAATTGAATTTGAGACCCCTGCACTAGATGTAACAAACAAAAAACAAGTTTTGAGGTTTAGCTTTTTTGGTTTTGGAGTTTTTTCATTTTTACTGATGAACATGATGTTCAGGAAGTAATTTACCATCATTACCCCAGTTCATTTCCATACCCGAGTGAATACTGAACCCAGGTTTCTTCAATCCTAGTCCGAAACTCTACACATGGGCTCTGACAGCCCTAGTTTGGGATAAATGTTGACGTGTTCCTGCTGCTCCACTTAGACAATATAAAAAGTTTGCAATTACTTTACTGAGATGAGAATGCGAAACCTATTCTTTAGAATTGCATGCTGTGCAATGACACTTTCATTCAACTATTAACCCAGAGGTAAAATATAAAAGGGTGGGTGGTGGTTTTTTGTTTGTTTTTGAGGTATTGCTTTTGGGAATTCAGTGAAATGTGTAATTCTCAACACTCTGAAAGTGGAAAGTTTCCATTGTTTGCTTCCTATTAACACAGAGCTACATGTTCAGAAATCTCTGACAAATTAATCTTTCAAGGTTACTTTTTCATTCGCTTGGCAAAAATAGGCAAACAGGCAGTGGAGCAGAAAGAACGGCATCTGCATATTCCTAACCACTTGATTTCCTATTCTGGATTCCAAGCAAGCTAGGCAGCCCTGCTCAGTTGTCTGTTAATGGAGAATCATTAGTATGGTTACAGGGGAGAAGCTGGCCTCATTGCTCTCATGCAAGTCTAAAGATGAGAGGTTCCTGCTTGCACGCAGGCTGTACATGTGAGCATTTAGGCTCTACATGTTTACCCCTCTGTAATTGTGTTGATTCTGGATTAGGAAATGACATAGAGCTGTTACAAGATCAACATGTGGGCATGTACCTGAGAGAGATGGACTTTGTGGAGAAATATGTGTGGATGGGGAGGAAGTTCTCCATGGACTGATGTTCTCCATGCAAAAGATTCAGTGGCTGAAATCCTGTTGTGTAAGCCAAATTGTAATTTTTGGTCCATTCTCTATGGTAAGCAAAGCATCTCTGATGTGTTTCTCCTGAGATTCATAGCAGGGACGGTTTGTTTACTGGGAAGAAACAGACTGAAAGTTAGGATTTGGCTTTCACAAAACAACATGATTTCAGCCAGTGCCTGGTAGCTTCTGTGCAGCTAATACTGAGCTAGATGGACCAGCATTCTGACTTGACATAAGGCAGAAGTCTGTGTCCCTTGTGATTTAGGAGTTTGAAGCAGGCAGTGGCACAAAGAGAGAATTTAAAAAGGCACAAAGACTTGAACTTAGCATGAAGTAAAAAAACAGATGAACTTCTTGAGGGAATCTAATATATGTTAAAAGTTTGAATAAGTAAACACTAGTAAACATCTTGACATAATTAGATTTACCGGCAAAGAAAGGTGCCTACATTTTCTGAAGCAAGGCTAAAAAGTTTTTCATCACACTTGACAATTTTCGTTTTTTTGCCGTTAGCTGGCCAATGACACCATAAAGCAAATTGGTACTTGCAGCTTTTAGACCTCCTTTGCATGCATATTTACAAGATGTGTTTATGTTATATGCTTCCTAGGTAGCTAATGTACACTCATTTTTCTCTTGTATAATAATATGTCAAAATGGCATATCTGTTTCTGTTGAGAGCTATATAAACAAACTTACTAGCCATAATTCACTGCAGAATTAAGAACCATTAAGCCTTTTGGAGTGGTTTCTTAGGGTGCAACCGCACTGACCCTTTTGGTGAGGGTTAGTATGGTCTTAATAGGGTTGCTTGAGGTCAGAGGGGAGGAGCAACATGCCATTTGGTGTGATCTGCACATCCAAATGGCCTACTGTCCTCAAGTGACCCTATTTCCAGTATTGTGAAGTGGCTTAATAACCCACTTCAAAAAACTGGGAAATTGAACACTCACCCTGGTTGTCTGCTGAAGGGCAGGGGAAGTAAATTATTATTTATTTTTTTACTCTGCTAGCCCACTGCTGATGTCCTGAATCACTTGGATTGAATTTTTCAAAAATATTTTCTTTGTCTTATGTGTAGAATGGATCAAGAAACTGCCTGCAGTTGCAGCATTGACTGCCACTTCACACAAAGGCAAAGAAATGAGTGTTGTATATATTTCTGTAGAGCCAAAAGTTTAAAACACCATGTAATGTCACAAAGAATTTGGTGAAGTTAGCTGACATCATTCTTGTTGCACACGCAGAGTTGCACAACAGGATTTCAGCCAATTAAAGAAACGCTTTGGAATAATCAGTTAGCCGGGCAACAGCTTAGAGGCTCCCCAACTCAGTATGATGGGTAGTGTTTCCAAACGTTGTTCATAAAATTAAAAAAAAAAAAGACTTTTAGCATACATACCTATTGAACTGTAGTGCACCAAACATTTGCTTGAGATGAGTAGTGTAGTGGTAAATTTGGGAGTGCAAGTGTTCATCATGATGGCCCCCATAACCTTTCCTGCTTTCCATAAGGAGAGTTCAAAACTGGAGGCTGCTGGATTGGTCCATATCAATGAAGAGGACTGGGTCTCTAGTAAAGTTAGTGGCTCTTAATTTACTATTCACTTTCCATGACAACAGGGATAGCTCACAGCAATGGACTGTATCTGAGAACTGCAGCTAAGTTCTTAGGGAAAAGGGAAATGTGATGTTGGTGTCAGGTGATGTCATAGTCCCAGTCACTCAAAAAATCCAGACACTTTGACCCTGTGAGCCTTGTCTTTACTTCACCACTGTTTGCAATACATATTAAGGAGCAGACGGTTGGTAAAGTGAAGCCTGTTTCCTATCAGTCTATAGAATCTTTAAAAAATAGTGGTACATGGCTATGTAGTTTACACAAATTCATTCCACTTAGAAAAAAAATGGAATTTCAGTTTTATATCAAGAACATAAGCACGGAGAAGCTGTTGGAGGCTGCCTGGAGGCAGTGAGAGCACAGTCTGAACTGTTTGTCATTTTAAATTATCCCTTTGGCAAAAACACCCTTTTACCAGAGAGTCCTTCACCCAAGCTCCCACTTGTGTCCTCCTCCAAGTTCTGTAGACATGACAATAGAAAGATGTACTCCGGTGTTGCACACATGAAGTATGTCTCCCCTGACTAGCACAGATAGGAGAAAGGAAGGATGTACACCCATGCTGTACATGTGAAATATGTGTACGCTCATTCATCCACCCATTCATTGTATTTATACGCTACACTTCTCCTAGAATTAGGAGTCAAGGCAGCTTACAAAACTGTTAAAAACAATAAAAAACTGAAATACAATAGAATTACAAACATTAAAATAGGATTAAATCATTACAATTTAAAAACTACAATTCAAACACTTTAAAATGGTTGATTAAAGGTTCTAACAAAAGTTTACATTTAAAAAGAGAGCCAGCAAAGGGAGCAAAAACTTAAAGTTTAAGGCACTTGATTTCTGCAGGTCTGCCTGAAAAAGAAGCTCTTTGCCCGCATGGCCTCTCTTGACAAGGAATCGGGACCGTGAGAAGGGCCTGTCCAGCAGATCTTAAAGCCCATAAGCTTGTATGGGAGGCGATGGTCTTTCAAATAGCCTAGATCCAAGTCAAACAGAGATGTCCAGGTCATAAGCAGCACTTTTGAATTGTGTCCAGAAATGGACCAGTAGTGAGTCAGCTGTTGTAGAAAGGAAGTTGTGTGCTCCCTGTAACTGGGTCTACAACTTGGATCAGCTGAAGTTTCCAAACACTGTTCAAAGGCAGTCCCACACAGAGCCTTTATAGTAATCCTGCTGGGATGTAGCTAAGATGTATCTCACAGTAGCCATTGTCAAGACAGATATTTCCAGGAATTGGTGTAACTGGTGATAACTGTGCAAATGCATTCCTGGCCCCGAGACACCCAGGAATCCAGGAATATGTGGAGACTTTTCGGCTAGAATTGTGCCAAAGCATAATTATGAGAGGTTTCCGGGGAAAGCATTTATTTGGCTAGCCAGTCAAGTTCCAGATACATATGAACAACACAATCAACACCATCATCCTTGGTGAACCAGGGGCTAGTTTGGCTCCAGTCTGTGGAGCAGAAGCCAGAATTACACACATATTGGGACTACATCCCCGGTTCACTAGCATGAAACAAAACATATATTGAATCTTGAGAATACTGTAATGCCTGTGGTGCTGTGTGGAAATAACCATAATCAGTGGCCATGTTGGTTGGGGCATTCTGAGAGCAGTAGTCCAGAAAGGTAACTTTTACAAGTTCTGGCCTGAATCAGGCTACTGATGTATTATTTTGAGCACTTTTTAAAAATTCTTTGTAAAGTCTGATACTGCTTCCACATGTAATACTTCTGTGAAAGCTGTTAGTTTGGTTGAATTTTTGCACAAAACCACTCAAGAATCTCTAGTTTGACTAGAATTGCAAAATCATCATTCATACAATTGTGCAAGAGGATTACAACCACCTGTTGCTACTCCCGTATACTAACTCATTCTTTTAGACCAAAAAAAATCCAGCATGCTCCTTATCTTTAAATGAAGAGAACATCATGCAACCAAGTTAATTTTCACCAACATTTATGATTTATATTTCTAGTCAGCAAGTCATTATTGATTTGAGGCCTAAGTCTTTTATTTAAAAAACAAACAAACACATAAATATAAATCCCTGGGAAGAGAATATGCCCACACAACTTCTGCAAATTTCACCCAGCCCTTGCCACCCACAAGTGAAGCTAGGCAGTTGTCATTAAGTGATTTGTCTTGTGAATGTGGATATGAGCAAGATCCCACAAGAACTTCACCCTCTGTCAGGCATTCAGTTTCTTTTTTTTTTTTTTGAAATTTTTTTTTTCCCTTTATTTTAAATTTAAACAAAAACATATAGCATACAAACTAAAATACAATTTAACTGTGTTCCCCACCACCATATGCGGGACCTCTTGCCATAATCTTCCTCTTCCTTCTTCTTCTTCTTCTTCTTCCTCTTCTTCTATTGTCCTCTTCTCCAAAACTGCATTGATTCTTGATTTGGAGCTTTCCCTTTTCCTCTTATTAATACATATTCCAAAAATCTCCCCCATATATCATAAAAGTTATTTTTTTTCAACTCTCCTTTCTTAACCTTTAAGTTACAAGTTAATTTATCATTTATTGCTATATTCCATATTTCTTTATACCATTCTTCAATTTGCAATTCGACTTTTGATTTCCATTGCCTAGCTATAATCAATCTAGCTGCTGTTAATAAGTTGGTTATCAATTCTTTAGTCATTTTGTCATATTCCACATTCTCAAATATTGATAACAAAGCAATCTCAGCATTAAATTCTATATCTTTTTCACATATGTAGCTTAATTCTTTAAAAATTTGTTTCCAAAATCTTTGCACTTTTTCACATTCCCACCACATATGAAAGTATGTACCAATTTCCTTCTCACATTTCCAACAGACATTCGGATGATTGGCATTAATTTTATTTAATTTTGACGGTGTTAAATACCATCTTAAACTAAGTTTAAAAAAATTTTCCTTTATTCTTACTGACATAAATCTTAACACCCTCATTTTCCATATCATCCTCCATTCTTCTTCATTTATTCTTTTCCCAATATCTTGCTCCCACACTATTTTTAATCCTTCTTTCTCACTTTCCTCTTCCTCTAAATTAAGAAGAAGTAAGTAAATTTTGCTCACAGTACCTTTCACTGAGTCAGTCATCCGAATGTCCTCATATGACAATAACAATTGTTCGTATTTTGTATATTCTCTACCTTTATTATATTTATTTACCCATTCATTAGTCCATCTTTCTAATTGTATATAATTCAACCATGAAATGCTCCTATTCTGAAGAGTTTGTTTCATTTGATCTATCGATCTCATTTTATACAACCAATCTTTCAATCTAATCACTTACTTTTCTTTAAATAGATCCACATATACTTTCATATTGGTAGGAAAATTTTCTATTTCTGTCACTAATCCAAGTGGGGAATATGATGAACATAAATTCTTTTTGCACTTATACCATATATTTAACAATGTCTTTAAAAATGGATTATTAATTTCCCTTATTTTATCTTTCTTAATTATACCAAATAAATATGTTTCTATATCTGCCTGTAATTCTGATGATTCCATCTCCCACCAAATTAGCCTTTCTGGATTATATATAATTTCCCCAATAAACCTCAATTGGTTAGCCAAATAATAATTTTTTATATTTGGTAAACCTATACCACCTTTTTGCTTTGTTCTATACCAATACTTTTTATTTATTCTAGATCTCTTCCCTTCATTACAGTATTTATTAATTATTCCTTGCCAAAATTTCAAATCATCCTCTGTTAACTGTATTGGTAGCATTCTAAATAAAAAATTAATTTTTGGTAAGATTTTCATTTTTATCAATGCAATCCTTCCAAACCAAGATAGCTTAAAGTTACTATATTCCTGTAATTTGTTTTTAATCACTTCCTTTAGTTTATTATAATTATATTCCTTTATTTTTTGAATATTTTTTGCTAGATCTATTCCTAAATATTTAATTGATTTGCATAATCTGAAATCATATTTTTCAACACACCTTTCTTGTTCTACTCTATTATGATTAAATAACATTAATTCAGATTTTTGCCAATTCACACATAATCCAGTTATTCTTCCAAATTTTTCTAAATGAGTTCTAATTTTATCTACACATTCTAACGGATTTTTCACTGTCAACAAGGAATCATCAGCAAATAAATTAATCTTTATTTTATTCTTTTTCCCCATACCTTCAATTAAATCATCATTCCTTATTACATTTGCCAACATTTCAATAATCAAACAAAACAGAACTGGAGAAAGAGGGCAACCTTGTCTAGTGCCTCGGCCTAAAGCTATTTGTTCTGTAATCCCATCATTAACTATTACTACAGAGGTATTCCCCAGATATAGTTGATCTATTATCCCCCTAAATTTCTTTCCAAAACCCCAACCTTTTAACAAAATCTTTAATGTTGGCCATTCCACGCAATCAAATGCCTTAAATATATCTAATGATAAAATACCTGCCTTCAATTTGTCTTTTTCTATATTGTATAAAATATTCAATACCCTCCTAGTCAAATTCTCCATTTGTCTACCCTTTAAAAAACCATTCTGATCCTCTTTAATATATTTTATAATAAATTTATTAATTCTATTCGCAAGTATTGCAGTAAAAATCTTTGCATCTTGATTTAATAGTGAAATGGGTCTATATGAACTTGGGTCTGTTAAGTCTTTATTAGGCTTTGGGATAAGAGTTATTAATGAATGTTTCCAAGAATCTGGTATTCTCTCTCCTTCCAATATTTCATTATAGAGCACTTTTAACTTAGGGATCAATATTGGTTTAAAAGTTTTATAATATTCTGATCCTAAACCGTCAAAACCTGGAGTTTTACCATTTTTTAATTTATTAATAATCTCTATAATCTCTTCCTCTTTTATCTCTTTATCTAAATCCTTTTTATCATTCTCTGATAATTTACTCTTAACATTTTCTTTAATATAATTTTCTATATCTTCTTTCGATACACTATTACCTTTATACAAATTTTGATAGAATTCATGTATTATCTTTAGTTTTTCTTTCATTAAGCTACAATTCTTTCCCGTTTTGTCTTTAATCACTCCAATTATATTTTTTGCTCTTTTAGTTTGAACTAATCTAGCTAAAAGTTTTGAATTTTTATTACTGTATTCGAAAAAATTCCTCCTAGCGTATATCAAGTCTCTCTGGACCTTTTCTAGCTCTATACCTTCTAATTCCTTTCTTTTAGCTTGGATCTCAATTAATTTTTTGTTATCTCTATCCATAAAATATTTGCTTTCTAAATCCTTTAATGATTCTACAATTCTATTTATATTTTCTTCTCTCAATTTTTTTAATCTACAGGATTCTCTTATGGCGATTCCTCTCATGACTGCTTTCATAGTGTCCCATAACACTCCTATTTTATTCCCACCTGCTTCATTAAATGACCATATTTCCAACCATTCTTTCTTAACTTTATCCACAACCTCTGTATGTTGAAAAATATTGGAGTCCATTCTCCATCTTCTAGCTTCTCTATAGTCCTTCTTAACTTTCATCTCTAACACCATCAACGCATGATCTGTTATTTTTATCACATTAATATTTGTATCTACTACTTTTGAAATTAAGTTTTGTGAAATAAACATAAAATCTATTCTAGAATAACTATTATGTACAGAAGAATAATATGTAAACCTTCTTTCATCTCCCTTTAATTCTCTCCATATATCTTTCAAATCCGTAGTGTTTAATATCTTACTCAGGAGGGTACCTCTTTTATTCAACTCATCTTTTTTACATGTGGATTTATCTTTCACCTTATCCAGAACCATATTAAAATCTCCTGCCATAATCACATATCCTTTCCTAACCTTTTCCATTTCTTCAATCACAGTTCTATAAAATTCTCCTTGATTCATGTTTGGTGCATACACATTTACTAATGTATAATCTTCCTCCCCCAATTGACCTTGAATTATCAAATATCTACCATTACTATCTTTTATTACTTCTTTCATCACAAATTCACAATGTTTAGATATTAATATTGCTACCCCTCTAGATTTAGAGGTCCCAAATGCTTTTTCATATATATGGATGTTTTGTAATTTCAATTCATTGACTCCATCCTTTAGTTGATGTGTCTCTTGTAAATAGATAATGTCAACTTTACTTTTCTTTAATAATAATTCTATCCTCCTTCTCTTTAACACAGACCCTAGGCCTTTCACATTTAAAGTCGCTACCCTTATGTTTTTCCCCATATCCGTTCCTTTCTCTGCCTCTTATGCGGTCCCTTTGTGCATCTCACATAACAAAAACAAAAACAAAAACAACTAAAAAAAATAAATTCACCAACCTCTAGTTTCCTATCCCTATCCTTCTTACCTACATATAAATTATTTTCCTCCCTCCCGTTTCCCCACGTCTCACTAATGTTCGGCGCGAGCTCTGGGAGGGGGGGAGACGTCACCCCCACCAGTCCGGACCCCAGCCAAACCCTCATCCCAATTTCACCCCACCTCATATTTTTATCTATATATATACTCAAATGCCTTCCCTCCTAACTTTTAACATCTCTTCTTCTTTCTACCACCCAAGTCTAATCAGGTAATCCAAAACAACAATGAGAAAAAAAATAAAAATAAAAAAAGGAAAAGAAAAAAAAATATGAAAAAGAAAAAAAATTTAAAAAAAATTAAAAAAAAATTAAAAAGATCTTATTAATATTATAAAAATTTTTTTTAAATATTATAATAAAATGAGCAGAAAAAAAAAAGAAAAAAAATCCCAACCCTCATTACAAAAAGAAAAATCAAAAATCAAAAAGAAAAAAGAAAAAAAGGAAAAAAAGGGAGGGTAAAGGAGAAAGAAAAAAAAAAATTCTTCCGACATCCAGTAACGCCCAGTAATCTCTTCCAATTAAAGTATCTTCTCTCAAAAAATCTTCTCTTTCGGACTACCAGTCTTTACAAAGCTACTTGCTTGCTTGTCCCTTCACTCTCATCTTCTTGCCAAAGTCCCCAGGCTTTCATCAAATCCTTCCCATCTTCAAAGGAGTAGATTTTATGTAGGGTTCCATCCTTCCATATTTTCAAAAAGACAGGGTGGCCCCAGTTGTATCTCTTGCCGTTCTTAATTAAAATTGAAGTGATGGGCTTCATTGTTCTTCTCCACTGGCTGGTTTCGGGGCTTACATCCTGATAGATCTGAACTGAATTTGATCTATAAACTAGCAATTCAGGCTTTTCTTTAATGACCCTAAGAAACTGTTCTTTCTTCATATAGTTAAAAAATCTTAGTATTATGGGTCTTCTGGTTTTCTTTGGGTTCTAAAGGTGTAAGGCAGTGCACTCTAGCAAGAGGGACACTCACCATGAGACCAATAGAGTGATGCTGTTTGTCATGAATCATGCCAGTTACAACCCCATGACAAATGATGGAAAGCGAAATACTTGTGAGAGAATGCAGTTCCTGACGTTGGCTCTGCCTTACCTCATCATGCTCTCTTTCCCATCTTACAAAGGAAAAATACCTATTGAGCTCAGTGGAAAGTACTTCTGATAAACAATTGTAGAATTGTATTATTGGTGATGGGGTATTCATTGTATCCTATCTTTCCTCCAAGGAGTGTGCTGTTTTCTTTCATTCTCACAACAGCTCTGTGTGACAGTTCAGGTAAAATGATAGTTTCAAAGTTCACTCCATGAGCTTCATGTAGGATGATGAAGAAGATAGTGCTCAGGCATATTTAATAATTGTAAAGAAGAGGAAGTTTTCAATCTACCCCTGCTGAAATGCCATTTTCTACACAACTAATAATTGTTTCACCAGATGGCCAATATAGAATTCAGACTACATAATCAGAAGTAGAAGATGAAGAAGTTTCATTCTTTTTGCCAAAACAAGGCCAAGACTGGACTGTGACAGAGACAATGAGCTGTTAATATAAAAAATTAGAGAAAAGCTGAAGTATACTAAAACAATCACACTGTAATTTAGTTACACATTTGTATTAATAAACTCAACTGGCTTTGAGCCAAAAGAACTGTGGATTGAAATCGGAGGTCTTATCAGGGAAGAATGCAAAATTACTATTCCTGTAGACTATGCTTTACAGATTACAGCCAAACCTTTGACTGTGTGGATATGAACAGTTGTGGGATCATTCTAAAAGAAATATATGTATTACAATGTTTTATTGTCTGGATGCAGAACACACTCTGCACAAGAAGCTACTGTTAGAACTGAATACAGAGAAACAGAATGATTTCCCATCAGCAAAGGTGTCAGACAACGTTGCATTTTATCTTCTTATCTATTCAATTTGCCCAGAATGTTATCATACAAAAATGTGGATTAAATCCAGATGGAGATTTCAGGGTGAAAATTGGAGAAAGATAATCAATGAATTAAGAGATGCAGATGATACCTTATTACTGGCAAAAAGCAGCAATGGTTTTAAGCACCTACTGAGGATGATGACAGAAAAAAGTGCAAAAGCAGGACTATAGTTGAACATTAAATGATAATTGCATAAGTAGTATACAATGTTAACATTGACAATTGAAGATTTTCTGTATCTTGGTCCATTCACCAATCCAAGTAAAGACTGCAGCTAAGAAATCAGAAGAAGATTGGGACTTCGAGACACCGATATAAAGGAACTAGAAAAGATCCTCAAGTGCAAGGATGTATCTCTGGAGACCAAGACTAAGATCTATTGATATTGGATACTGTGAGTGGTATGCATCTTGACTTGGATATGGTAGGTGGTAGTTGCTGTTTCAGCAGAAATGGAGCTAACACAGAAATACTATGGTATACCCTATTATTATGTATGGATGTGTCAGCAGGACAATGAGGGAGGCTGTCAGGGAAAGAAAAGGGGTTTATTCAAAATGTGGTGTTGGAGAACAGTTTTACTGATCATGCAGAATGCCAGAAAGACAGCTAAGTGGGTCTTAGATCAAATCAAGCCTGAACTCTCCTTAGAAGCAAAAATGACTAAAATGGGCTATCAACTTTGGGACAAAACCCACGGGAAAAGCCAATAATGCTGTTAAAAGTTGAAAATGACAGGGGGAAAAAGGAAGACCAAATAAGAGATGGATTGATTCAATACTGGAAGCAACAACCTTGAGTTTTCAAGAGCTGGGCAGGACTTTTGGGAGGGTTGCTATCAGTTGCAGTTGCCTTGATGGCATATCACAGCAATGATAGATAGCGCATCACAACAGCAGCGGCACCAACAGGTCAAATGAAGCTTGAAACAAAAATGACTAAATTGAGGCTTTTATATGGTGGGCATAGAATGACAAAACAAGATCCACTAGAAAAGACAGCGATGGTGGGAAATTAATCAATAAAGGAAGCTGTGGTCTTGAGTTTGCAAAACCTGTGCGTGACTGTTACTGAAACACCATAAGGCTGAAGCACAGCACATAGGTATAGAAGCCCTCTCCCCTTTGTCATGTGATCTCACTAATTTCACACTTGAGAGGGAATGTAAACCTAGCTTTTTCTGGCTCTAAGCTGGCATTCCTCCTATACCATCTTTTAGCTCTAAAAATGCTAATGTATGCTGCTTCATTAATGTAAGACTCTCAACCAGCTCCAGTCTACTGGCTTAGGGTGATATATTTCAGCAGACAGGCACCCTCCCTCATTCGATCTTTATAGCATATGCTGCACTTTAGCACACTCTTCCTGGTTGTGCAAAAGTAATGTCAGAACAGAAGCCACAAAATATGTGGGATGAGCTGACACAGAGCTGGCTGCTCATTTTTGTCTTGCTTCCAGTTCTGGAAAAGGAGCAAATGTCACCTCCCTCATCCAAGTGAAATTGCAAAGGACCCAGATTATATGGATACATGAGTAGGGTGGTCAAGTAAAATAGAAGGGCACCTATATCTGTTCTAGTTATATAGAAGAGGGAATTTTAGTATGTATAGCTTGCTTCACAATTCCCTCTTCCACACAACTATTAAAGGTATAAGACCTTTGCCTTCCTTTTCATGTTGCCACCCTACCCATAGTCCAGAACATCCTATAAAAGCCTCTCCCCCTTTCTAATAGCAAAAACATAACAATAGCCGAATAACTAAGAATTTGCTTATCTTTCATGACACCTGAAACCTGCCCAACTCACTCCTTCTAATAGGACATTTTGCTTGCGTACTCTTAGGGTTCACTTGTCCTCATTGGTGTTGAATCTTGTAAAATACCAACAACATCCCTTGTTCAAATCTATTTATAGTTTTATCATGGCAAGACAATTATCCCTTTGGAGAGAAATAAAATGTACATTTTACTTCCATCTGCCCAACAGGTATAATAAGCAATTTTTCCAGCTCCCAAAAAGTAAAATGAAAGCGAGAGGGAGAAAAAGATGAGATGCATAGAGATCCTTATGCTAAATTAGCTTGAATTTTAATCATCTCAATCAGGTCATCCCTTCTCAATTACAGGAACAATATATGAGTAACAGAAAATGCAGGTGTGATGCTCACAAAGAAATTTCATGCAGGTTGTGGCATTAGTCAGAATAAAATACGCATCCAGGACACTGGACTAAACCAAGTCAAATCCAACTACACAAACTTCCTTTTCTCATCCTATGGATCTTTTCAAACACAGCATTTGCAGTTTTTAGACATTATGAACTTTAGTCCCGAGTGCTGATGCTGCTCATTCAAAATTCCACGTGGTTTTGCTTTTCTCTTCCAATCACAATCTTATCCAGTCTTATCCAACTGCTGGCACGTGTTCTAATCTGTGCTCTCTGACCAGGATGTTTTGGCATATTATTCTGAGTTGATGTACCTGTACTTTTAGCATGTTGTAGCCTCTTTTTTACAACAGTGTGTACCAGGAATACTTCTTGAGGACAGGCTTCTTCTTCTCCTTCTCCTCCTCCTCCTCCTCCTCCTTAATGAGCCAGGGCAATGGCATTATCATTTGCCCACCCATGGCTTCCCTGTTTCCTCATCTATACTCCTCATAGAAGGGTGCAGAAGGGAAATGGATTTTTGTAGGAACAAGACATTGCTGTGAGATGTATCTGTCTGCAGCTTCCATAGAAGTAGCTGGGTTAGTCTGCCTTTGGATGTTGGCAAAATGAAAAGGAAAAAACAGGGAGAAAAGGGACAAAATATTGTGGTCTTTCAAACACTAACAAATTTATTTCGGTGTGAGTGTCATGGTGCCATAATATCTTGCCTTTTTTAATCTAATTTTTCCTTTAATCTGGCCAACACGCTGTTAGCATTTCGGCATTATGTGATGGTTTTGTCTTGGGGAGATAATTAAGGTCCATTAGCTTTACAAGTAGCCTAACTCCACAGATGAAAGCAGCTAGAACTTGTTAGTTATATGGATTAGCATCATTGTCCACAATTTTGGATTTTCTTTGGAGGTACGGCTGTGATTATTATTAGAGATGGGGGTATTTGTATTTGTATATGAATACGAATATCCCTGCACAGGTGGCGTTAACGATGGTCCAGCTCCATGGGGCCGGACGGTCCACTCACCGATCCGCTGTGGACGCGGATGGTGCGATTCTACGAATGGCTCTGCAGCGCGCGATCCGCTCGCCACTCTTCGACCTTGCAGCAAGGCTTGTCCTCCCGCCTCCTGCCAGGAGTGGCGAGCGGATTGCGCGCTGCAGAGTCATTGGAAGAATCACTCCGTTTGCATCCGCGGCGGATCGGTGAGTGGAATGTCCAGCCCCATGGGGCTGGACCCTCGTTAATGCCACCTGTGTGGGGATATTTGTATATGAATGTGAATACCCCCATCTCTAATGATTATCATAGATGTCATCTGTACCTCAACATTCTCCAGTATATCATTGCCTACCAACTAGCAGAGGTATTATGACATACACCCTTCCTATGTAATTGTTATTTTAATGATTTATTTATTTTTTATGTTTCTTGTTTTGTCTGTGGCCACCATCTTGTGTTCTTTGTGAGTCACTTTAAAAAAATATTATTGTGATGTGGGTGGGGGGATGGCTGTTCATGTTTATTTTTTTGTTGGAAAACCACTCAGAGTAGTGGCATGCCACTAGATGGTACGGTACAGAAATTAATTAAATAAATAAATTATTTCATTTTTTAAAATAAATAAATAAATAAATGCATAAATAAATAAATAAATACATAAATAAATAAATAATTTCATTTTTATGGACCCTGTGTTGTATGAAGTGAAGTCTACTCCAGAAGAACCTCTACAAGCCTCTGTGAGCTGTAGATACCGTATTTGGGTAAAACTGTGTGGGAAATTCTAATTTTTGCTGAACAGATTATTAATAAAGTTACATATCTTGGAGTTACCATGGAAAAGAGCTTTGCATCATGCTGGTGTGATGTTTAAAGGGCATCTAAGAAGAAACATGAATTTGCTGGATGAGAGATGCTGATGGAAAAGAAATACAATACTGTTCTCTCTAGTCCTTTCTGAGAAAATATATCAATAAATGCCCCTATCCCATTGAATTTTGCTTGCTTTGTTTGAAGAATACAGGAAGCCATTTGAGAAAGAAGATAATGTGAAATATTGTCCATAGTAATACATCTTACTAGAAATTATATTTCTTCATTGGCAGCAAGGTGGACTAGACACGGAACGCTGTTACCTTCCCACCATGGTGGTACCTATTTATCTACTCGCATTTACATGCTTTCGAACTGCTAGGTTGGCAGGAGCTGGGACAAGTGACGGGAGCTCACTCCGTCGTGTGGATTTGATCTTACGACGGCTGGTCTTCTGACCCTGCAGCACAGAGGCTTCTGCGGTTTAACCCGCAGTGCCACCACGTCCCAAAAATATATAGGTGAAAACAAAAAAGAAAAAGACAGAAACGTGGTGGCATCTTAAAGATTAACTTTTATATTTTTAATGTGAGTTTTTGTGGACAAATCCACTGATCGAATCCACTGGTGAAGACAGTGTCCAGCCTGAACTATCTTTGGAAACAAAAAATGTTGAAACTGAAGCTGTCCTACTTTGGGCACATCATGAGAAGGCAGGATTCTCTGGAAAAGATAATAATCTTAAGAAAGTTTGAAGGCAGCAGGAAAAGAGGAACACCAAATACGAAATGGATTGGCCCCCTAAAAGAAGCCACAACCTTGGTTTGCGAGAGCTGAGCAGCCAGTTGAGGACAGGCTATTTTGGAGATCGCTCATTCATAGGGTCACCATAAAGTCAGAGGTGGCTTGATGGCATGTAATAACAACAACCCATCAAAAAGCAGGCCAGTGGAAAATGTCATATTTCCATGCTGTTCACTAATAGGACAAGCTACTTAAGGCACCAGAAAGTGCCTCATTAAGGTACCTCATTCATAATGTTGCAGACAAAATAAAAGGCACAGTACTTTTTAGTCCAATGTGTCTTTCCACTCTGCCTACTGATATTCTGCTTTATCACTTGAAGGTATGGCGATCCATTGACACATTTTGCGAAACATGCTGTAAAAATAAAAAGTGGAGGTTTCCAGTGGAAGGGCATGATTCCCTTCTGCGGCTTGCAGCTGGAGGAATGCCTAATAATAGGCATCTCCGCCTAGTGGTCAGATCACTGTCTCCCAAGGTTGACGGTTACGTGGACCACACTGGAAACGCCTCCTGGGCTACGGATGTTCCTGGAGCTACATCAACTTTGCAAAACACACATCAGTGTGTGTAAACACAAAGCTTGCTTGGACAGGATATCATATTCAGTCCTGGACTTTATAGCGCTTTAGTGATGTAGTGCAATAGTGGGAAAGCATTTCTTTTAAAAAGTTTTAAAATTTAAAATAAAATTAAAGCAAAAATGACTTTTGAAAATTTCAAAATAGGATGGAGGGTGCCACCAGCAGTTAGAACCAGGCCACACCCACCTGTACACATCACCAATGACATGCAGGAAGAACTCTCCCTTGACCCCGCACTGGAGCGATCTAGGCAATTGCACAGCAAGAAAACCATGTTTATTTGGATTGATCCTAATCGTTCCAAATGAACAGTAGGCTCCAACCCTAGACCAATCTGGGAGGGATTGGTCCCCATTAGGGACTAGTTGGAATGCTCTAAAAAACGCCACCATGTAGTCAATGGTTTTTAGAGTGACCCCAACTGTTCTAGCAGGGGACTACAGAGCAAGTTAACCCCCCATGTAGCTGACCTCTAAGAATGCCACAAACTAATAAAATGCAGTTTTCTGCCCTGCCCTGTGCCTTGCCTTGCTTTATGGACCTGTGTTCAGAAATTTTTTTTCACGGAAAGGTTGTTTCATATTAATTTTCATATGTGACACATATCCTTGATTCAAGCTGATTTTTGAACCTTACAAAGAAATGTGAGAAAGAGAGAGGAGGGGGGAATAGCGCCAAACTCTTTCTGGTGCTAATTACAAAAATGCAATTAATGTGGATGTTAAAATAAAATGTGAATGCCACTTGAAATGTAAGGGTCTGTTAGGATCAAAAGCAGGCTGTTCTCTTGATACAAATTACACCGCCTACACGGAGTGTTTGTTTCAACTCTCCTTGCACTTATGATACTGCTACTGCCTCCTGGTGTCCACACCGGGCAAGGCTATAACTAGTGGGATAGAACAACCCTATCCCAACAAGGTGGGATAGAAAAACCCTTTACTTTCCAGTTTGTTTGTTTGTTTACATTCTATGGTGCTGTCTTTTTGCTCTGCTTTGCTCCAGTTTGCTCATGTGGATCACAGCATCACGTGGATGAGGGCTGATCTGTGCACTTTGTGGGTGGGCGTCATTTGATGACATTTCCTTATAGCTGTGTTCCACCCTTCCACACCTTACTATCATTCCCGTTTCATCTTCTTAGGATATCAGCTGTTCCTTCATTCTACTTTTTAATTTTTTTTAATGTTATCTAAAAGTAAATTAAAATTAACATAAAATTAGAAAACCTTGTGAATAAATCATGAAGGGGTAAAACAAGGTGGGAAGGGAAGAGAGTGAAGTAGTCAGGGAGGAGAAGAGAGGCAGAAGAGGACACCAGTCTGTGTTGGGAGTGATATCTCAGGGAGCAGTTCCAGATATGATATATATGTGGACAAGGCCACACAGTCGGGTGTGATCACACAGGGAAACTGATCACAATTTGGATTGCTTATGGCGTGTTCCAGTGTGATGTATTTTCTGGCAATCACAGGACATATGGGGAATAGTACTCCAGCCCGAACTCGATCTGTGCCCAAGCTAGACCTTTTTCTACTTTTTGGAGCCAGGTTGGAGCAATTCCCTGGCAGACAGAAGCGTCACCTTAAGGGAAATCACCCCAGTTAAAACGACCCTTTCCTTTACTCACTTTTTGTCCAGTCTCTGTTTTGTGAATGCTCCTGAAACAGGCTCACTTTTACCTGAATGTGGTTATTCAAGCTCTGTTTAGAATTTATCCTGATAAGGGTGGCTGGATAATGTGAATTACAAGGAGGAAGGAGGAGCAATGGGTGCGTGGTGATGAGAGGTACAAATGGTTCCCCTGACAGTGTCCTTGCCATGCAGGATGAAAGTTTTCTTTAAAAAGGGAAGAAATCAAGAGCCGTGATGCTGACTCACTGCCACCAGAGCACAGGGCAAAGGGCAGGATTTTCTAGATATTATAGTCAGGTAAGTCTTGAGAAAGAATGGATTGTCATTTTAAAGTTCCTTTATGATGGAAGCACAAAAGGCACCATGGAAGAAAGAATGAAAACATGAGTTTGCTAAAGGTCAACAAATGCTTCCACCACAGTAGGTCAAAAGGGGGAGGAATGCGAGCTACAGAAGATGAAAGAGCTGGTAAGTAGGAAGGGCCAAAGGTATTAAAAACAAATGTCACATATCCATGTTTGATGGCATCAAGAGAAAGGGGACTGAGTTAGAAGAAGATGGCAGGAGGCAGGAGGTGAGTAATGGACTTCAGTCTGTTTCTGTTGAGCACCTGGAAGGGCTGTTCAAACAGTACAAAGCAGGACAAGTATAGGGGAGAGAAAAAGAAGTGGAGAAATGACAAGAGTGACATAAAATGAGGAGCCATTAGGCAACCTAAGCAGGTATCTTTATTCCTATTTTGAATGTTGTTGAGTTTGTCAAAGCAATCATCCAAGGCTTCTGTTAGTAGAACAAGAAATCTTTGGGAATGGCTTCTGACATCCTAGAGATGTGTGAATAACGAATTGCTGTAATTGTAACATACAAACAAGGCTATGAATAAATAATGGCAAACATAACACAAGAACTCAGGCAACTGGCATCCTTTCTGTGTGTGCAAAGCAACCCCAGGTCCCTTCATTAGCCAGACCTGCTGTTTTTAGGAACGTTTAATTAGACATGTTTTGAAACACACTGCAAGAAACATGGCCACCCACCATGGTACCAGCTAGCCAACTCCTTCCCCTGCCAGATCCAGAGATTTATGTGTGCTAAAAATGCCTCTCTGGGTAAGCTTTAAATAATTCTGCAAAGGCAAGCTCTTGATGTAAACTATAATGCCTGAGAATGGTAACAGTTTCCATATTGCCTTTGAAGGGAATCATGGGGAGAGCTCCCAAGATGTCAGTATGTATTGCCTGAGGCAAAGGACAAGCTGCTGATGCCTCCCATTCTATGTGTGGACATACTATTGGCTTCTCCTCCTGCCCTGAGGCAAGCAGGCTAACTTAGTGGGTGCAGAGGAGGCCACACAGAACTCAGCTCTTTTAACATCTCACTACATAGATTCTAAATCACTCAGAGAGCTTTAGACCTTTTCACAACATGTGGACAGTGGCACTGACATAAGAGAGGGAATGTGATGGTGGAAGTGTGGCAATGAATATGACCCTGCTTCCCCCCCCCCCCCCCAGTGGTGTAGCGGAGTCTGGGCTTGCAGGGATTAAGTCCCAGGACTTCCTGAATAGCAGAAACTGTGATATCATCCCCTAGTTCCCTTCCAGGCATCCTTGTTCTCTCTCAGCATACCTGCAGTTCTCGCAGTAACAAGAGAAATTGATGCTTATTTCCCTGCATAGATTTGGTTGGCTAGTAATGCCTGCAGGAGCAAAAACATAGTATCTTGACTTCTGTAGATTTAACCCTCTCCCATTTCAGCACATACAATATATTAACAAGCACACTTTACAAATATCTATGAAAGGGTAATTCCCCCCATCATATTCTGTCTTTAAGTCAAACAAACAAACAAACAAACATACATACATTTTGGTCAAATGTTTCTTTTAACACATTGAGGTTATAACACACACCCATCCCTGGCGCTTTCCCCTGCCCTGAGCATGAAACACAGGGACCTCATTATCGCCCTTGGGCTTGGTTTTAAGAATGTTGATAGCATCACACTGGAAGTTCAGTAGGCAGTTTGTATTTAGTGCAGTGGGTGTGTAAGGTATGGGAAGTCACACTAATAGATAAGTGTATCACAGGAGGAAGAACTAGATGTTCTTCTAATGGGCTTTTTCCATGCTGTTGCCCAGGGGATGCCCGAGTGTAGTCACAATGCTTTCCACTCTTCAGGGAGGCTCCTTCTATGTCCTCTTCCTCCGTTAAAACTTGTGGAAAGATATTCCTTAACAGCTTTGTGGTTAATGTTATTCTTACTTGCAGGTGCAACTCAGCTATATGCACTTTCCCCTTGTTTTATTTATTCAATTTATATATTCATTGTGGATCACTACTCTATTCCTAGAGAATTCAATTCTTATCCTGTTGCAGCAAAGGCAGCTTAAACCTAAACAAGTTTTTGTTGACAAAAGGTCTAATTTGGCTACAGTGACACTTGCCTTATTTACATTCTGGCTGGATTACTGTAATGTGCTCTATGTGGGGCTGCCTCTGGAAAGGGTTCAGAAACATCAGTGTGTTCAAAATGCGGCAACCAGATTGCTAACTGGGGATGGATACAGGGATCACATAACCCTCCTATTGCAACAGGTCCACTGGGTGCCAATCCATTTCTGGGCCCAATTCAAAGTGCTGGTTCCAACCTATGAAGCCCTAAATGGCTTGGGTCCAGGCTATCTCAATGAATGCACCTTCCTTTATAAGCCTGCTCAAGTGTTAAGAGGATCAGGAGAGGCCTTTCTCTTGGTCCCGCCACCTTCACAGGTGCATTTGGTGGGGACAAAGGAGAGGGCCTTCTCTGTTGCTGCTCCCAGATTCGAACTCCTTCCCACAGGAGACCAGACTGGCCCCATCTTTGCTGTCCTTCCACAAACAGGCAAAGATATTTCTCTTCAGGCAATCTTCCCCTTAGTGACTGGCTGCTGGAGTGGGGTTTTTAAATGGATGGTTGTGCCTTACTGCTTTAAATCTGTTTTTGGTGTTGCTTTTGTTTACCATTTTTAGTGTGGTGTTTGTTTGATCCTTTTTAGTATTTGTATGACTACTGTTTTTAGCTTTAAATATTATCTTTTAATGATGTAGGCCACCCTGAGTCCTTTTTAAGGAGAAAGGCAGGGTAAAAAAAATTTTAAAAAAATTTTTTTTTCTTTATTTTAAATTTAAACAAAAACATATAACATACAAACTAAAATACAATTTAACTGTGTTCCCCACCACCATATGCGGGACCTCTTGCCATAATCTTCCTCTTCCTTATTCTTCTTCTTCTTCCTCTTCTTCTATTGTCCTCTTCTCCAGAACTGCATTGATTCTTGATTTGGAGCTTTCCCTTTTCCTCTTATTAATACATATTCCAAAAATCTCCCCCATATATCATAAAAGTTATTTTTTTTCAACTCTCCTTTCTTAACCTTTAAGTTACAAGTTAATTTATCATTTATTGCTATATTCCATATTTCTTTATACCATTCTTCAATTTGCAATTCGACTTTTGATTTCCATTGCCTAGCTATAATCAATCTAGCTGCTGTTAATAAATTGGTTATCAATTCTTTAGTCATTTTGTCATATTCCACATTCTCAAATATTGATAACAAAGCAATCTCAGCATTAAATTCTATATCTTTTTCACATATGTAGCTTAATTCTTTAAAAATTTGTTTCCAAAATCTTTGCACTTTTTCACATTCCCACCACATATGAAAGTATGTACCAATTTCCTTCTCACATTTCCAACAGACATTCGGATGATTGGCATTAATTTTATTTAATTTTGACGGTGTTAAATACCATCTTAAACTAAGTTTAAAATTTTTTTCCTTTATTCTTACTGACATAAATCTTAACACCCTCATTTTCCATATCATCCTCCATTCTTCTTCATTTATTCTTTTCCCAATATCTTGCTCCCACACTATTTTTAATCCTTCTTTCTCACTTTCCTCTTCCTCTAAATTAAGAAGAAGTAAATTTTACTCACAGTACCTTTCACTGAGTCAGTCATCCGAATGTCCTCATATGACAGTAACAATTGTTCGTACTTTGTATATTCTCTACCTTTATTATATTTATTTACCCATTCATTAGTCCATCTTTCTAATTGTATATAATTCAACCATGAAATGCTCCTATTCTGAAGAGTTTGTTTCATTTGATCTATCGATCTCATTTTATACAACCAATCTTTCAGTCTAATCACTTTCTTTTCTTTAAATAGATCCATATACACTTTCATATTGGTAGGAAAATTTTCTATTTCTGTCACTAATCCAAGTGGGGAATATGATGAACATAAATTCTTTTTGCACTTATACCATATATTTAACAATGTCTTTAAAAATGGGTTATTAATTTCCCTTATTTTATCTTTCTTAATTATACCAAATAAATATTTTTCTATATCTGCCTGTAATTCTGATGATTCCATCTCCCACCAAATTAACCTTTCTGGATTATATATAATTTCCCCAATAAACCTCAATTGGTTAGCCAAATAATAATTTTTTATATTTGGTAAACCTATACCACCTTTTTGCTTTGTTCTATACCAATACTTTTTATT
This sequence comes from Intellagama lesueurii, assembly GCA_037013535.1. NCBI lineage: Eukaryota > Metazoa > Chordata > Lepidosauria > Squamata > Agamidae > Intellagama > Intellagama lesueurii. Next base: position 245,115,109 of record JBAJHW010000001.1, on the reverse strand, counting down.
TATTCTAGATCTCTTCCCTTCATTACAGTACTTATTAATTATTCCTTGCCAAAATTTCAAATCATCCTCTGTTAACTGTATTGGTAGCATTCTGAATAAAAAATTAATTTTTGGTAAGATTTTCATTTTTATCAATGCAATCCTTCCAAACCAAGATAGCTTAAAATTACTGTATTCCTGTAATTTGTTTTTAATCACTTCCTTTAGTTTATTATAATTATATTCCTTTATTTTTTGAATATTTTTTGCTAGATCTATTCCTAAATATTTAATTGATTTACATAATCTGAAATCATATTTTTCAACACACCTTTCTTGTTCTACTCTATTATGATTAAATAACATTAATTCAGATTTTTGCCAATTTACACATAATCCAGTTATTCTTCCAAATTTTTCTAAATGAGTTCTAATTTTATCTACACATTCTAACGGATTTTTCACTGTCAACAAGGAATCATCAGCAAATAAATTAATCTTTATTTTATTCTTTTTCCCCATACCTTCGATTGAATCATCATTCCTTATTACATTTGCCAACATTTCAATAATCAAGCAAAACAGAACTGGAGAAAGAGGGCAACCTTGTCTAGTGCCTCGGCCTAAAGCTATTTGTTCTGTAATCCCATCATTAACTATTACTACAGAGGTATTCTCCAGATATAGTTGATCTATTATCCCCCTAAATTTCTTTCCAAAACCCCAACCTTTTAACAAAATCTTTAATGTTGGCCATTCCACGCAATCAAATGCCTTAAATATATCTAATGATAAAATACCTGCCTTCAATTTGTCTTTTTCTATATTGTATAAAATATTCAATACCCTCCTAGTCAAATTCTCCATTTGTCTACCCTTTAAAAAACCATTCTGATCCTCTTTAATATATTTTATAATAAATTTATTAATTCTATTCGCAAGTATTGCAGTAAAAATCTTTGCATCTTGATTTAATAGTGAAATGGGTCTATATGAACTTGGGTCTGTTAAATCTTTATTAGGCTTTGGGATAAGAGTTATTAATGAATGTTTCCAAGAATCTGGTATTCTCTCTCCTTCCAATATTTCATTATAGAGCACTTTTAACTTAGGGATCAATATTGGTTTAAAAGTTTTATAATATTCTGATCCTAAACCGTCAAAACCTGGAGTTTTACCATTTTTTAATTTATTAATAATCTCTATAATCTCTTCCTCTTTTATCTCTTTATCTAAATCCTTTTTATCATTCTCTGATAATTTACTCTTAACATTTTCTTTAATATAATTTTCTATATCTTCTTTCAATACACTATTACCTTTATATAAATTTTGATAGAATTCCTGTATTATCTTTAGTTTTTCTTTCATTAAGCTACAATTCTTTCCCGTTTTATCTTTAATCACTCCAATTATATTTTTTGCTCTTTTAGTTTGAACTAATCTAGCTAAAAGTTTTGAATTTTTATTACTGTATTCGAAAAAATTCCTCCTAGCGTATATCAAGTCTCTCTGGACCTTTTCTAGCTCTATACCTTCTAATTCCTTTCTTTTAGCTTGGATCTCAATTAATTTTTTGTTATCTCTATCCATAAAATATTTGCTTTCTAAATCCTTTAATGATTCTACAATTCTATTTATATTTTCTTCTCTCAATTTTTTTAATCTACAGGATTCTCTTATGGCAATTCCTCTCATGACTCCTTTCATAGTGTCCCATAACACTCCTATTTTATTCCCACCTGCTTCATTAAATGACCATATTTCCAGCCATTCTTTCTTAACTTTATCTACAACCTCTGTATGTTGAAAAATATTGGAGTCCATTCTCCATCTTCTAGCTTCTCTATAGTCCTTCTTAACTTTCATCTCCAACACCATCAACGCATGATCTGTTATTTTTATCACATTAATATTCGTATCTACTACTTTTGAAATTAAGTTTTGTGAAATAAACATAAAATCTATTCTAGAATAACTATTATGTACAGAGGAATAATATGTAAACCTTCTTTCATCTCCCTTTAATTCTCTCCATATATCTTTCAAATCCGTAGTGTTTAGTATCTTACTCAGGAGGGTACCTCTTTTATTCAACTCATCTTTTTTACATGTGGATTTATCTAGGGTAAAAATATTTTAAATAAATAAATAACTAAATATTCTGTTTCTGCCATACTGAAAGAAAATTTCTTTAAAATCTTTTAAAGATACCTTGTGCCACGGAATGAAGCAAAAATTGTATAAATCAAATAAAAGAACTTTAAAAAATGTAATATCTAAATATGGATGGTGCTGGTCTTTGTAAACAAAGACTCCTTAATTTACAATACAAGTGAACGTACAGTTGATCTCTTATGAAAATGTCACATTCATCTCTCTTTTCAAATGCATTCTCCTGTTCAGCCACGGGCCTCCCAAAACTGTTTAGAGATCCACTTCCCATTAGTATTGCATTTTGTTTTATTTAGACTATCATATTTGTGCAAGTAAAGTGTCTATATAAACTCATGTCACTGGACAGTCTCTGTGGACTAAGGAGTAATGGATGAACCTGAATAAATAGAAATGGCAACCTAGCCTTTGACAAAACAATTGTGAAAAGTGCTGCTTATCAGTTGAGGAAGGCTTTCCCCTATCCAGAGTGTTGGTCCTGTTTCAGAAACTCTTCCTGTAATCACTGGGCAAATAGGTGGCCAGCAGACAAGTGTGCATGCAATAGCACCTGATCTGTTAGGAGCCTCTCACAGGTGCTCACTTTTGCCTGAGAGAGACAGGATTCTGATTTCTTCACATGTTGGGAAGCACCAAGTAAGCATGTGGTAAGAAGGCAGCAAAAGATAAATCCCAAATGTAGCAACAGAAGTACAACAACAACAACAAACAAAGAAACAAATGACAACAACATGTCACAAGATAGGAGTCAGGCTCTGCAGAGAATTCCCACAGCTGGCACACGCCTGGATGTTTGTGTGAAGAGGCTCTGCTAGTGGTCACACCAATGAAAAAAACATTAAAGAACACAATTAACTCAGACTTTATCAAGTGCCTTTTCAACCTGTTCTAAAAGGAACCTCAGGTTTTCTTTCCTGATAAGTTTGTTTCAGCCATTTTGTTCCATGTCCTAATTCCATTCATTATGACTTTTTGCACTGAGGCGAGCCACTTGATATGGTAGTGTGTGGATGTGGGGCCATGTGGTTGGCCATTGGTGTGATGTGGTTCTCTGCAAAACTGGGGAATTTTGTTTGTAACAGTAGCACAGCTGCTGGCATACATGTATGTACATAACTGCCAACCTGCTGACTGGGGCTAGTTACAGGGAGTGTATCTTTCCCCTCCCACAACAACTGCACTGTTTCCAAGTTCAATCAAAGTACCGGTTATCATTTATAAAGCCCTCTATAGCCTGGGTCCAGGCTATCTGAAGGAACGTATCTCCCCCTATGAGCCTTCCCGGCTCTTAAGATCTTCAGAGGAGGCCCTTCTCTAGCCCCATTGCCATCACAAGTGCCTTTGTCAAGGACATGAGAGAGGGCCTTCTCTGTGGCTGCTCCTAGGTTGTGGAAATCTCTCCCTTGGGAGGTTAGGTTGGCCCCCCTCCCTTTTATCCTTCCATGGCAGATAAAGACCTACTTCTTCAGGTAGGCTTTTCATAACTCCAAATGAGTCCCTGGATGCTGTTTTTGTTTTTCTATTCTTCTAAGTGTATGTTTAACAGTTAAAACACTTTTAATGGCTACAGTATAATTTTTTAAAAAATTATTATTGTATTTTTAATTGTTTTCTAACCTTGCAATTTATTGCTGTAGCAATCACCCTGCTTTGGCTCATGTAGGAGGTTATTTGCATACACCAATGGGAGCTGTTGGGAGGCGGAGCCAGAGAAACTAGAAGGGAGGGGTGAGGCAGAGAAGAGGGGAGTTTGGTCAGTGAGTCAGAGACGAGAGTCTGAAGTGAAAAGTCAGTCAGTTGGGAGTCAGGAGTTAAGGGAGGCAGTGCAGAGTGTGGAACGTATTGACAGTTAAGAGTGAAACAAGTTAGTACAAAACTACAGAATACTTTAAAGTCTTTGAAGAACCTGTTTAGGTGAAATGTAACCAATAAACTTCTTTTCGTTAAACTTTACACTCAGCATGGACCTCAATCTTTCTAATTGAACATTGTTGACAGAGATCAACCGGTGGCAGCGTAAAGGAGGGAACGTGTCGTGGGCCTCAGGCTAGTGAAATAATCTGGGGACACGCAGGGGCATGTCACAATTGCGTTTTATCATTTTGAGCCACTTTTACTAGGAGAAAAGTAGCCTACAAATGAGACAAATAATAAAGAAATGAACAGCAAGAACAGGGATGGGCAGAAACAAAAGAAACATTTTTTTTTCTTTTCTCCTTTCTTTTTGACTTGACTTTTGATATAAAATGAGTGTGCAAATGACTTGCAAGTAAAAAAGCAGAACAATATTACTAAGTAGAATAAGAGTCTAAAGCAAAACACAGAGAAAAAACAACAACAACAGAAACTCCAACATGTCTGTTTGTCATAGTAGGGCAATTTACTGTGCTTTCTCTTGCAGTTGGCCTTTGGAAGACAAACACAGAAGAGCCTCGTGGTGCAGTGGTTAAACTGCTGCACTGCAGCCAAAACTGTGCTCATGACCCGGGGTTCAATCCCAGGTAGCCGTCTCAAGGTTGACTCAGCCTTCTATCCTTCCCAGGTCAGTAAAATGAGTACCTAGCTCGCTTTTGGGGGGGGGGGGGCAGCAATGTCTAGCCTGCATAATTAACTTGTAAACCCCCCAGAGAGTGCTTGAATTGCTATGGGGCGGTATATAAGCAGCACACTTTGCTTTTAGATTGCTGAAGCATGCATTTTTCAGGAAATCTCATTGTGGAAAGAGAAAGTGAGTCAGCTGTAGGGCATATAGGTATGCATTCACCTTTATGTATGGTTACTTTTTCTCCAGCTTGAATCCCTTTCTCTGATACTGGCTGAGGTGGAATATTTCCATGTTTCTGTTCATCATGGGTTATCCTGGTATAGTTGAAAGGGACACAATGATGGGGAGAACTGCTCCACATAAACGGCCTAGACCACAGGTGGTCAACTCTGGTTTTCCAGATATTTTTTCACTGTAGTTCCCAGATTCCCTCATCATCTGATTCTGCTGTCCAGAGTTCATGGGACCTGTAGGGCAAAAAGATCTGGAGGGCCACAGTCGGCCAGCCCTGGCCTAGACTTTTGGAGCCCCAGATACCATCATTAGCTTGACAGGGTTAAAGTATTGGTGCAGTAGTATTCAGTGACTTCAAGAAATGAGGATTAAAAAACAACAACCCTGAAGTCTGATATTTGAGGACCAATATAATTCTACCATATGTCTCAGTGTATTCAAATTGACTTATTACTGGCATAGACTCTTAAAACTTATTCTGAGAAACCTACATGTGTCATATTATGTGCAGTGTGGACTTGTCTGCAAAATTTACTGACCGAGCCATAAAAAAATAATGTTAAAATAGATATAAGCTGATTAAGCTTTATCAGTCTCAATGGGAGAAAATTGGCTCAAATCCTTACTTAAGCTGTTAGCTTGCTTGTTCTACAGAAAAATATAACAGGAAATTGTATTACTACTTAAAGCAGAGGTAAAGCAAAGAATTTGCCAATTTTCTACTCTGAAAAACTACTAGTTAAAAATCCTGAGAAATTCCATAAACTCAGAAAATTAGATGCAATCAACAATCTTAATTCCATATTCTGACTAGGACGACTACATTGAAAAGGAGAGCAAGATTCCTGTACTTTTAATAGTTGGTAGGAGGGGAAGGCATTTTAACAGGTGAAGTTTGTCATGCAAACTATACCTCTTTCACTGCTGGGCCCAGTACTTGGAGGAGCCATCTTTCTTCCATTTTGATCTGCTGTCCTCCATTTTGTGTAGCTAAAGCTGCTCCAATGTTCCCACAGTTCAGAGACAGATAAATGACATGCAAGATGCACTATATTTTGGGAAAATGGTGGGAGCTGGAGACAGACGTTGCTTATCAAATGCTATTAAGAAGCTTGTTATGCTTTAACTATGCATACCTGAACTTCATCATGGTGGGATACTGACTAGGGAATACTTCACATTCTTAATTGTTCCTCAGATCATAATGTAGTAATGATGCATTACCCAGCTGCAACTTATTAGTCTAAATAACAAAAATTTATAAAGATTGTTGTTCCTTCCAGTGGTTGTTTGGACCTCTTACACTGGTTTGTCAGCAATGCTATGGTCTGTTTCCATTCTATTGGGTACAAGTGTGTGTTGTAAGCTACTTGTCTCCTTATAAGTAAGGTGGAGCTTGTCTGTTGTTTCCTTGGAATCATTTCAAATCCTTATAGGCCTGTGCTGGCCTGTTTTCACAGAATTTAAAAAATCATCCCCATGAACAAGATTCTAGTGCCCATTGCAGGCAGAAAATCAACATTGTGAAAAACAGTCCGGAACAGTAACTTCTGAGTAGAGCAGCCCAACAAAATTCACCTGTCCCATCCAACTAGAGGAATCTGGTGCAATCAGCCACAAAACACAGGCAGGAATAATATTCCAGAACCTGCTCCAGAGAGAAGATCAATATGGGCAGGGGTGTGCAGCAACTTTGGATCCGGACAACCCAGTGAAGTTCACCCAACCCACCTGATTAGAGGGAACTTATGAAGCAAATCACAAAACAGTCTCAGTGATTGCATTCTGGCACCCATTCCAGTCAGAAAATCCATATTGCACAAAACAGCCCAGAACAGTGATATGCGCAGGTCATATCAGATGAGAGGGGAACAGTGTAATAATGTGCAAGACATCATTAGGAAGGACTTGACAGGCAGGAAACCAAAATTATGCAAGACAGACCAGACTGGCAATTTCCAAGTAGGACAGCATGCCAAAATTCACTCCCATTGCAGAAGAGGGGGCAAATGCAACCAGCCACAATATAGCTCTAGGAATCACATTCTGGGTCTAACTTTCACATTGTCAAAAAGTCCCATGAACAGCAGCTTCCGGGCTGGTGGCAACAATCAATTCAGCAGTCATATATGACTGGATGGGAGTAATACATCAAACCACTGAATTTCCACGGGAACCACGGCCGCACACAGAAAACAAGGTTGTGGCTGTATGCTTTCTGCCAGTCTTCCCAGGCCCATCAGTTTGGCTTAGCCTGGAGAAGAGAAGACCAAGAGGATGTACGTTGTTGTTCTGTGCCTTCCAGCTGTTTATACTTTATTTTATTTCTTTGACAGGTAATTTTCATTGAGCTATCCTACTCAGAAGTCCTTCGCTAACTTTGGCAGTATGGACTTTATGCCCAGAACGGGTACTAGAACGTTGTTCCTAGGGACATTTGGGGGTGGGCTACATCTGTCTCCTCTAGTTTTATTTATTATTTATGTATTTAAAATAGTTTTATCCCACCTTTCTCCTTAAAAGGACCCAAAGCGGCCTACATCATTAGAAAGACAACTATAATATTAAAAATGGTGAATAAAATCAATACTAGAAACACATTTAAAAACAACAGAGCCATCCATTTTAAAAAAAAACACACCTCTCAGACCGAAGGGGATGGGTGAATTTTGTTGGGCTGCCCTACTCGGGAATCACCATTTCAGGCTGGTTTTCACAGCATTGATTTTCTGTCCAGAACAGGTACTGGAAATCTGTTCCTGAGGATGATGAGTGGCTTGCTGCATCTGTCTCAACTAGTCACACATGTGCCATGAATTTGGTTTGATTATCTTACTTGGAAGTTGCTGCTCCAGGACGTTGTGTTCCATTCTGGCAGGTTTGGAGGCAATAAAGAGTTAATGAAAGAGTAATTTTTTTAGGTTTGAGATCTAAAATATTGTTCTGATGCTTGTCCATTGCATATCGCTATTTTTGGCATCATCAGTGGAAAAACAAAAAGGGTATCTGCCTTGGTTTTCCATAGCAAATGTATCCGCTGTGAAAATTTTATGGATGCACAGGGCAGAAATCAAATCCAATGGGGCCAAAATTGCTCCAGACTGAATCAGGATATATTACAAAGCCCTGAATTAGCCTCCTAATTGAGTCAAGGGACCCATGTAGAGCTCTGATTGTAACTCAGCAGTCTCTTATGCTACTGTCACTTTGAACTGCCATTGCTTCACAGTGCCTGCTTTAAAGGCAGTGGCAAAATATTCTAGGAGACGGAGTTGTGTACGTTTGTGTGTGTGTGTACACACATACATATCAGTTATATAAATAACTTCATTATATTCATAACTATTGAAGAGGGCCACAGCCCTGTGCTATAGCATTAGTTTTTCAGGTACTACAATTTTTTTTTTCATTCCAAGAGATTTGCATTCTCTGAGGGTTATCTCTCTGAGTTGTTTTTTTTTTTTTTAAGGAAAAGAAAAAATACATCGTGAACTGCCATAAAATCAGAAACAGTTGAATGCATCTGTGCTTGCTAAGGAAAGCGTTTGGGCAGATTTTACACGGTGGATGGGTGGGTGGGTTTCACATCAGGAGACAGGATGTCTTGTTCCCTGCAGTTTGCCAAAATGCTGATCTCAATTCTGGGAGGCTCTTCCTTCTTGCATGCAAATCTTGGCATCCTGAGTCCCAACTGTACTTTACAAGTGAAGAAATCTTTGCCGAGATTGCGGGGCCAATATTGAAACGGGTTGATAAGAGAGGCCAAGGAATAAGGACAGCGTTTGAAAGAACAGCTTGTGACAGATGGTGAGCTGATATTGTAAATCCATGTTCATAAACTGATCTATCTACTGGCAAAAAAAAAAAACACAAAAAAAACAGGCTGTGTTTCAGCCTGCCTTTTTGAATGACACAATTGTCACTGACTAGAGCAGCTGTAAAGGAAGTCAGAGCAACTAGCAGTGTTAGAAAAAGAAAACATGTAAAGGTCACAACACTCAAGTTTAATCAACTGGAATGTCACACAGAAATCTCTAGAAGCACAGGGAACTTTGCGTGTCTTGGATTAAGAAGGCCTGTGCTGTTTCGTGTTATGATCTCAGGATGTATGTGTGTTCATGCATGTTTTGGGGACACACTCCTACAATAAAGCTTTGGGCCATGGCAATAGTATGTCTTAACAGAAACTGGACTCACTAAATCACATTGACAGAGCGTTGCTGAATAGGGGAAATTTACTGGATGCACAAGGATCAAAGTATACACAATGGGGAATAGCAGATGTTACAGCAGAGCTGTGTATATGGCACACAGTAAGCAGATAAAGCAAGTGACTAAATGCTAAAATACATTTGCTCCAGAAATATTATGGGGAAATATGAATTCATCAGGATTTTGGCAAACTTGCAAGTCTGAGAGGCTACTAAGATTCAGAGTGCCATTACAAGGGCTATGCAAACTGGCAAGCGTTTGGATGAAACAGGTTAGAGTGCAGAGGTTATTGCAATGATGGAAAGTGAAAAAGGAAAAGAGGATCTTTCCCTAAGCCATGCACATACCAAAGAAAGGGGGATGGACAAACCACCATGGTGTAGGGAAAATAGAATTTAGGGGTGACAGAGATCAACCATCCTTAATCTCACCAGACTGTATTGAAGAAATGCTAGGGAGGACCCTAACGCCAGTCAGAGAAATGCAAGGAAATTGACATTTTGGGCAGAGAAGCCAAGGGAGCACAGGCTAAGAGAGGTCCCAGGCAACAACCAGGAATTTAGGAGAAAAGGGTGGCTAACGAGTCTATAGATTCAATTCTACAAAAAACCCTCCAGTTTATGAATGTGGGATCCTGTGCTTCTGTACCCATGATTCAAAAACCCAAGAAATGCCCAATATTGCTGCAAAATATCATGCCCGAGTTGCCAGCAGGAAAAAGAATGCCAAGCTTTACATAGCAAAGAGCAGCCTGAATGTTGACAACACCAATGGCAGCAGTCAAGATGGTCTACACAACACCCTCTTGTTGTGGTCACCACTACCATTCACCACTACACAACACCCTCTTGTTGTGGTCACACAACACCACTACCATTCACACTTATAGAAAAACAGCCCTGACAATTGCTTTGTGTTTGGGTGAGAAGTGGTTAACTGATGAAAAAAGAAGTCAGCTTCTGGGATTTTCCCTTGCGTGGTGTCACTTTGTGAATGGCAGTGGTGCAGGGGGACTCCTGTTCAACATCTTGACCATTAGCCTGTGCAGAGTCTCAGGGTTCCATGATTCCCCACACTATATCACATATATATGAAAAGCCTGAAAGAGGCTGTCCAGAACTTTGTGGTCTGGTACCACCAGTGTGCTGATGATACCCAACTCCATCTGCTTTTTAAGATCTTCCAGGAGGCCCTTCTCTCAGTCTTTTAGGCCCCTGTGTGTGGTGTAGTTTGTGGGTGCAAATAAAATCATATGAACTCCTGTGGATCTGCAAACTGGGTAAACTTACTCATGCGTAAACTGGGTAAAACGTGCTTTGAGATCATTCAAAGCCACAAAGGGAAAAACCTGTAATTTCACAGCTTAAATGAGTGAGCTGCTGTATATTATTATTTATTTTTTAAAATAGCTTTTAAAATATTTCCACAGGCAGAAGCAAAGAATGTGTGGCCAGGAAGGAGTTAAATGCTTTATTTCACACTGAAGGCCTTTATTTCACATACATGGCAGAGTTGAAAGTGACAGACACCTGCCCTGTGAGGGGACTGGAGACACATTCTGATTGGCCAGAATGCTAGGCTATGCAAATAGTTCCTTCAGAATTCTCAGAAGTTATAAAAAAAGGAGTGATTTCAGAGGTTTTAGGCGTTAAAAAGCAGTAATTAAAGGGCCTAAATTAGAGCCATCAATGGCTCAATTCCTGTGGACAGAACAAAAGAGGCTAGAACAGAGGTTTTATTCCCCAGGTATGCAAATTTTATCTTATCTACATTTTTCATCTCTTTTCTAAGAGCTGTTGAAATGGTCACTTGGTTCTGCATGGAGGTAAAACAGTGTTATTGTTTTTTTTAAAAATCACAACTCAAACACCCTTTGCCCAAACAATTTTGGCACAGAACAAGAGCAGACTTTCTGCTACATCCATGCCAAATTTGGTGCTGATCTGAGGTCTAGTTTCATAGTTATATTTTTTTGGGGGGGGGGCATCTTTTGATTTCGCTTTTAGAATCCTTTTTATTGTGCTTCCACAAAATATATGGCACCACTACTGTGGTGCCATAATAAATCTTGGACTCTGGAGGCTGATAAGTGACAGACATGGTCTCAGGGAGACATCAGGCCTTGACTGCTTGAAAGAAAGCCAGACAGTGATTCGGCAATGCTTCAGCAGGAGGCTGCAAGGAATGAGAGGCATGAAGTCTCAAGCCAAGATGTTAAATGCAAACAAGCTCAGAAAAATAGCCACCTTGTGCCCATTTTTGTAAGAGTATTATGGGGTGGTTTGCTTGTATCCCCATTAGGATCCACATGCTGTGCCTGCCTATTGCTTTTCAACTAGTTGAGACATGTGTGTGACCTTGAATAAATGGGTCATCCTTCTTGATTGCCTTACTTTTTCAAGGAGCTGCAAGGTATTGACAAGAACAGCAGCAGCAACAACAGACACCTTGAGCATAATATACCAGACACAAAGTAAAGCATGCTGCTTATATATTGCCCCATAGCGCTTAAAACACTTTCTGGGTGGTTTACAAGTTAATTATGCAGGCTACACAATGCCTCCCTTCCAATGAGCTGGGTACTCATTTTACCAGCCTCGGAAGGATAGAAAGCTGAGTCAACCTTGAGCCGACTACCTGGGATAGAACCCCGGGTTGTGAGCACAGTTTTAGCTGCAGTGCAGCAGTTTAACCACTGCACCACGAGGTACCGATTGAGAAACTGCCTGCAACCACAATTTTGATCGGCACTTCACACAAAGGCAATTTTAAAAAATGAATCTAAGTTATTCAGTACAACAGTGCTGGTCTAGCAGAGTAAAAAAATTATTTCACATCCCCTGCCCCTCTTCAGAGGAGCAGGTGAGGTGTTCAATCTGCTGTTGAGCAACCAGGACAGGCTGCTGCAAAGCTACTGGAACAACATAAACATCCTGTGCCGATATTTAGCAGATACTTAGGTTTTTGTTTTAAACTTGTGTCTGTTATTTAATACCAATCAATGTTTTTATAAATTTGATTGACTGTGCCTGATATTTTTTAACAACAAAATATAAAAATGAAATCGATAAGAGGTCTCTGTAGTTAGGTCTGGGGGATAGGCGAGAGTGCTCTGCTTTAGAAAGGAAGTAATCGCTTTGCCAAGGGTATTTCTGCCTTCCATTGCAAAATGAATTCAAGTCGCTTCCCAGTTATGGTGACCCTGTGAATTAATGATTTCCAAAAGGTCCCGTCATTCACAGCCCTGCTCAGGTCTTGCAAACCAAAGATGGTGTCTTCCTTTACCAAGGGTGAGACTACATTGAGAAGTTATGTGGAAAATGCTCTGGGAGTGGGATAGTCTAATTCACATGATTTTCCATTGGTTACATGATGTTTACATGATGTAAAAGCCAATGTAAATCAGCTTGAAACATTACTACCCCACCCCATATGTAGTTTTCCCCCCTATATTGTTGAGCTTTCCTTTTTTTGTAATTGAATATACATTTTTATATTTCGGGTTTTGCCTACCGTTGCTGCCCTTTCCCCACCACCCACTTCACTAGTAGTAATAGGGCTTCTCCCTTCCTTGTTTTACCCATCTACAGGGTACAAAGAGGTAGAGACAGATGAGCAGAAAAATGCCCGTAAGGACTTATCATCAAAGGATAACCCATCACAAAAGGCATAGATCAGCATAGGACAATGCAACACTAGAATCCACACGGGCAGATCCTGCATTGATGCAGATCAGAGAACATCAGAACAAAAATGCACCACTACACAATAGTGGTATAAAAAGACTTGGAAATAAAATGTAGGGTGTTTTGTTTTTTTTGCCCACCTGCCCCCCAACTCTGTTGACATTAGTTTCATCCCTGTGTTGTGTAGACACTGGGTTGCAGAAAAGGCATCATGGGTGCAAGGAAAATTGAACAAATGCTCTGTGTGGATGGGGCATGAAAGACTGTAGGAGAGAGGTGGTGGGTGCAGAATATAGGCATGCAGCTGAGAGCCTGGATGCAGGCTTCCTTCTTCCTTGTGATGCAACATGTTGCACATGAGTGTGGAGCACAATTTCTTTCTAAATATAACATCTTCTGAACTGACACATATGTATTTGTATTGCTTAAAAAATGGCCCTTGTCTAGCTTGTGCGATAAACACATGGGGATAATTCCCAGAAAGGAGCATACTATTTTGTGAAACTGATTGGTTTCTGCTGAAATGATGGTGCCTGCTGGACTTCAAAAGATATCAAATGGAACGCCTACTGCTGCTGCTGCTGCTTTAATGGCTTTCTGAATCTTATCACAAGAACATAGCCAGATGACAGGCTCAAAAGTTTGCAGGAATAAAGCACACACACACACACAGACAGAGACACAGATGTCTCTCCATTTCCTTCCCGTACCCCTCAGGGCTACTCTATGGACTTCATCTCGCCAAGCTGATGTGTACTAGAGATGGGCATGAATTAAAAAACTAATTGCAAAATTCATCAAAAATCGCTAATTCGTCAAGTCATATTCATCCGAATCAATGCCCCCAATGAATACAAATCTATGAATTTTTAGTGATTTTTGCTTCCTTGGGCTATAAAATCCCCCCCCCCAGCACCTAGAGGCACCAAAATTGCAGAGACGCTTCCCCTGACTCTCTTCTACAATCCCTCCATGTTTGGTGAAGATTGGGTTTCCCCAAGCCAGCTGCTAAACGGCACTTTCCTGTGGGGGGACCCATTTAGTGGGTGTATAACTTGGATGTCTGAAACCCAATCTTCACCAAACCTGGAGGGATTGTAGAGGAGAGTCAGGGGAAGTACCCCTGTGATTTTAGTATCTCTAGGTTCTGGGGTGGGACTGTTTTACAGTGTTTTAAAAGCAAAAGCAAATTGACAAATTGATTCATCGATTTGTCAGAAAAAATGTAAATTTGCTATTTGTGAATTACCATTTTTCTGATCCATGCACATCTCTAAAGCATACTTTTGTTTGCAATACATTGGTTTAGTTTGGTGCTCCAAGAAAACCTTCAAGCAGCAGTCAGCTGCTTCAAAGGCTCTTTTGTGCAGTTCACACACCACTGGGCCAAAATGAGCAGAGTCGCCTGAGGACTGAACTGTCCTTTTTGGTGACAGATCTGTAAAGGAGAAGTTAGGTCAGTGCAGAAGTTCAGCCTAAGACATCTGGCTGCCTATGTCAGATCAGTAAATGGCATCCTTCCGCTCACCACCTCCCAAGTCATTGTGCATGGTATTCAAAGACAGTCAATTTATTTTAGCAGATGAGGCTGAAAACCTCACAAGCACCTTTCCGACACCTGTCAATAAAAACACTAAAATGAACAGGCAAACGATTGATACCCTCTCATGATACTGAAAAGCTGCTGCAGGAAGTGCCTGTTTCCCTCTGCTGAATGGTAGGGTCAGCTCTATTGCTGTAATGTATAGTAGGGTGTGATGGTGATGCAGATGAAGTGGGAGGGGGGAGCGAACATTTATATTTTTGATGCCGGCCATGTTTTAAAATACAGATTTTCTTTCACAACAATAACTTTGACTTTTTATTCTTGCACTATATATCAAACTCCTTCAAAAGACAAAAATATTTGTGAACCTTAGTTCAACCACATGTGTGAAGGGGCCGCTCCTCACACTCATAGCGGGCCATCTGCCTTTGCCCAATGGCCCCTGGAGAGGTGATTTGAGACTGGCTCCCAAGCGAGTGCAGACAGAAGGCAATCTCTGAGTGGAGGAAAGAGGTGATGGGGCCCATCTGGGCAAGGAGGCTGTGGCTGAGCCTTACGTGCAGCTTTTGGGAATAAAGGAGGGGGAGGAGGAAGAGGGAGTGAGACCCCCTTCAGACGAGACAACCAGCTCGGAGAAGGAAGAGTGGGGAGAAACAGAAGAAAAGATGGACCCCATTGTCTGTGCTGTGTAATCCACTTCTCTGGTCCAGAACCACTGGGCAAGGGGCTGGGTAAAGGTCCCTCTCACCCTTTACAAAACATTAACCAGGGCACTCCAATTCTCCACAGAGAAAATACAGCAGATTTGTCTCCAGAGGATGCTCTGAAGTAGCTCTCCCCCCCCCTTCCCCAGAACAGAAGCACCTCCTTCCAAATCTGACGGGGAGGCCTAAACAACTTCCCAGCTCCAGAAAGCACTCAGGGCAGAAAACCTAGGCTGAGGCAGCGACTCAGCAAATGACTGCACACCTAAAAGCAACAGAGCTACTCTTTGTGAGTCAGCAGCTCCTTGGCAGCAAAGGACTTCCTGGGGAGAACAGTTGCAGCCGGTGCTTCTCAGGAATGGAAGAGCAGCAATTCCAAGGCAAGGGAGCCACATTAAGTGAGATGAATACATTCTGCTTTCCCTCTTCTCTCCCCACTTGCAATAGCCCTGCAGTGCAACTCCTTGCTAACTAATGTTTAACTGAACCAAAGGGTGTTGTTTCAGTAGGTTTCCACAGGAAATAATTTGATTTGCTTCTGGGAGGGGAAATGTAGCATCTTTTGCCCTTTCTGACCACCTTAGGGGAGAGTGCCCTACTTGTCTTACTGGGCTGACCTTCACTAGAGCAGAACACGGGGCTCCTAGGTGGAGCTTGGTGAAGTTTGGGAGGCCACAGGTTAAAAGCTCTCAGCTACTGAAAGCAGGTATCCTTCAGCAGCTAGACAGTTCTAGGAATATAGCCTTTAAATGTCTTCATGTCTCTATGATGACCGTGCACTGGCCTGGGCAACAGGACCAGCAGGAGACACAGGCAGGGAAAAGGAGCACCTGAAGGGAAGTGTAGATACAGAACACCTGGAGGAGAGGTGGGATGGAAGGAGCGGAGCCAGGAATTAGAGGAGAGGAGGAGGAAAACAAGGGGGAGACATGGGCAGAAGTATTGGAAGATTGGCCACTGAGTGAAGATGCACTTGAATGATCTTCAGGACCCCTGGACAGGCAAGTGGTGAGCCTGGACAGGGAACAGGGATGTGGAGGCAGTGCAACCATCTTCACTTAATTCCATCAGCCATGACAGCCCAAGGGGACCCAACTGCCTGTACCCATGCCCACCCAGGGGAACACTGGGGCCGCCACCACCAGCAACTGTGACTCTTGCCACTCGTGCAGGTGCTGGAGGAGGCCTCCTTCTGCAGGAACCATCATCCATCTGGAACTACTGGTCATCCCTGAAGGGGGCTGTGGAGCTGGGGCTAGTGAATGGAACTAAGCCCCAGTAAAGAGCAACAGATGGACTGGGGCTAAGAAGGGGAACTAAGCCCCAGTGAAGAGGGATCCCAGGGTAGAGAATAACGATGAGGCCGGGCCAACTCTGAGCTCCTGGTCTACCGACTCAGAACTCTTGTTCGAGTTAAGGTGGACTGTTCAAGGATGTCCTGGCTCTGGTGTTTCTATAGAACCATTTAGGCCATAAAAGGTATTTATTTGGAACCAGGAAGTGATTAAAATCAATTTCACTTCTGGTGTGTAAGAAAGCCTGTACTAAGCCTGCTTCCCTTTCTACTCCTTTAAATAGCTTTAAAATAGTAAATTATTTCCCACAGTGTTTCAAGGAATGTGATTTCATGTTTTGGGAGACTGTTTTTTTTAAAGGTGTCAGAAGCAGTCCTGGAAGCTATGATGGGGAGCATGGGGCTGTTACCTGATATACAGGCTGCATTAAGCTCACCCCTGCTTAGGGATCAGCCTTTAATGTTTTAAATACAGTATAGGGTACACAAAAGAGGCTTGCTTTTCTTGGGTTTTCGGAGAGGGGGCTGTGTGTTTGTATGCTTTCCCTGTTTGATTTTTTAAAAACAAATGTTATTTGGTTAATTTATGGTGTATTTTTTCTACTAAAGACATATTTTGGTGGAGTTTTGGGGGACTATTTTGTTTGCTTCTGTGAAGGGTGGGTGGACTTTGTGACCATGCCAGTGTTCCACTGGGCTATGTGGGCAGTTATTGTTGGTTGTACAGTGACTTGCTTTTGGAATGGTTGGATTCTCTGGTGCCCTGCCGTTCTTCTCTTGAAGGGTTCTTTAGAACTCTTGGAGTGCCAGGAAGACAAAAGGGAAAACCTGAAATGAAATGACCCAAGAGAGGCTTTCTCTTTCATGGAAAATTAAAAGACCTGT
Organism: Intellagama lesueurii; assembly: GCA_037013535.1. NCBI lineage: Eukaryota > Metazoa > Chordata > Lepidosauria > Squamata > Agamidae > Intellagama > Intellagama lesueurii. The sequence goes on along the minus strand of JBAJHW010000001.1, from coordinate 245,097,849 downwards.
GCACGAAAAATACAAAAATGAAGAAAGGCACCCTCTGAAAGAACCCGAAACAAAACAAATGAGACAAATATTTTCCAAATATTCACCTGCTCTCTGCACTTGCAAACTGATTTGTCGAACATAGCAAGTCAGGCAGCTGGTAGAGCAGATTCCTGGATCCCTGAGCAAATGAAGATGACCAGAAAGTGTCTTCAGGCACTCGTGCCACCAGTATTAAAGGGAAACATAGACATACTGTGTGCCAACGTAACTACATATGGAACTACAGCGGCAACATGAGCAAGATGTTTGGTTTTTTTCTCTTGGTAGATGGTAGCTGACAGAAAACATCCCCCTTCAGATAGCTGTCTCCATCACACTGACCTTATCTCCCCAGTCCAGTCTCCTTGGTAGCAGCTGGATCCATCCTGGACTTCAGAGCCATAACTAGCAACACCATCTCCCATACACTCTGCTCTGAAGTATTGGAATAAGCCCCCTCTCATGAGAAGGAAAGAGAAAGTTTATGCTTTTTCAAAAAAAGAAAAAGAAATAAGCCAGGAGATGTTCCAGTTTATTCCCAGACATCAATAGGTCAACGTCTAGTCATTAGTGTCCTCTAAATTTTGGCACCCTGGCCAAAATTTGCCCTGCCCCTAGTTTCAGACCTCCTGGACTTTTTATGGATGAAGTGGAAAGTCTGAAGAAGGAACCTGTGTGCATGAGCTCAAAACACCTAGATTCCCTTGTCTCATACTACTAGGAATCCTATGTGTTTGGGTTCCTGGTTCCATGGAAGAGCCTCTGAGGGCTTTGCCAAAAGGACACAGGTTCTCTTTCCAGACTTTCCATTCAACATGCACAGGGGTTAGGATGGCGCCAACGTGGGTGGGCCAGTGTCCATGTTCCCTCATTCAGCTCCTACCTGGCCCCCTCCCTGTATTCGTTTAGGAGACAGCTTGAAACACTACTCTTCAGGGAGGCTTTTCAATCTGACCCTGACTGAGCGCCTCCCATTTGGTCTGCTTTATTGTGAAAATGTGTTGTTGCCATTGGCTTTTATGCTTATGTTCTGCTACGGCTACTTTCGTTATATTTTAGTTGTCCACTGTTTGTTTGCTTTGGTTTTTAATTACCTGTAAACTACCCAGAAGAGTGCCTAGACACTAATGGGGTGGTATATAAATTAAACTAAAAAAGAAAATAAAGAAAATAAATTCTCCTTCTTGATTAAAAAAAAAATACATGATGGACTAACCTCTGAATGGGGCTGTTCTCATTAACTACTTGTGAATATAGTTCAGGGGAGAAGGTGCCCTTTGTTGAGGGTGTATTTGGATTAGCCTTACCTCCAGGACAGTCACAACCATCTTTTACAGAGCAACCCTGATCCTGGACTCCCATGGACATAAGACCCAGCTCAAGGGGAAGTAAAAAAGAAATAACTTTGCAGCCATTGCCACTTTCCAAATGGGACACAGGAATTAGCAATAATTCAGAGCAGCTTATCGTTCGGCATAGTGAGGCATCTGCCACCAGCAGTAAATGCTTGGGAGAAGCAGCAGCAGCAGGTGGCCCTTCTTGAACCCCTAGACCAGTGGTTCCCCACCTTGGCTCCCCAGAAGTTCTTGGACTATAACTCCCAGAAATCCTGGCCAGCACAGCATATGGTGAAGGCTTCTGGGAATTTCAGTCCAGGAACATCTGTGGACTCAAGGTTGGGAACCACCGCCACCTCCTCTGTAGGACCTGTGCATGCCACACACTATGTCCTGTTCTCTACAGTGGCCTGTAGACCCCAGGTGAGGCAGACAGGGCTGCAGGACTACAAAAAATGGGTAGAGTGCATGTGTCCATTGCCTGCCTGTTGCCCACTGCTGCTCTAGATGAAAGGTGTAAGAAGAAGGAAGAGAGAAATCTTGTTTGGCAGATTCATTTCCTGCCAGGTTTGTCATCCTCACCTGGAACTATGTTCTGGATTATCCCAGAACATCCAGTTTCTTTGAAAGGACTAACAGTGTCCAAAAGCAGAAGGAAGAACCTTTTTACTTAAAGTGACATATTCTAATGATGTTCTTGGACCAGCGTAACCACTTTTAAATTAAGACACTGAAGAGTTTTTGGCACCTTGAAGACTGACAAGTTTGAAATACTACCAGCAGGAGCTACTGTTATTAGTGTATTGTAGCAAAGATTCAGTTAAAGCTGCCAATCTATGAGTACTTACCTAGAAGTACGTCCTATTGAACTCAGCAGGGCTTATTTTGAATAGATGCACATGGAATTGAATTTGTCCAGATGGATTTAACATATGTGAAAAGTTACAATGCAGTTTCACGCATAACTACTCACAAGAGAAAAATAACACTTTCTAGCTTTGGTAACAGTTTAACATGAAAAAAAAATCTCTTTTCTACAAAGCACTTTGTCATCAGTCTGACATAACATGCAGAGAACCCTAGTTTGTTCTCTGAAGCTGAAGAACCTATGGGGGAAATGACACTGGATGAATAATCCCTCAAAATGCTGTGAGATAAAGATGTTCATCTTCCAAACATCAGTGATATATCACTCATTTTAATTCTAATTCTAATAATTCTAATAATAATAATAATAATAATAATAATAATAATAATAATTATTATTATTATTAAATGCTCTAAGTGATTTAACTCTATTGTATGACTTGAGCTAGGAACTTCTTTGTTTATACTTATGTCTCTGTTTATCCTGCCAGAGTTCAAGTGTCAGAGTTCATACTCTTCTCTGAACTTCATGAAGACCAAAGCCAGGGAAGAAGGCACAGCCAACTCCTACTTCCACCCGTGAGCTCTCCCTGCCCATGAAAGCCATCCTTTCCAGATCTTCAGCCTTGACAAGACATTCACCTGCAGCTGTGGATTTGGTGGATATCCAGACCAGTGACTTAAAGGCATGCAGCAATGGCTGTCAACAGACCACAACAGGTGGCATCCCTGGCTATGCACTCTTCCTGTGAGTCTGGCACCAAGTCTCTTCAAGCCATCCATCTGGAAATCACTTTTTTAGTGTGTCCTCCCCAGAATGTTTTTTTACGTCCTCTGTCCATGTCTTTTTTCCATCTCGTTGTGCCCCCTTCTTAGAATTTCTTCAGAACCATTTTGTGAACCAGTGGTTTTGTGTAACTTGTCACAGCTAATTAATGAGGTGGCTGGTCATGTGCCCAGTTGCAGATGTGCCCTAGTAGCTCATAACTTAGCTACAATTAGCTGCAGCAAGTTACACAAACCTTCTGCGAACACCAATAGGATTCCAGTAAGTGATTTCTAACATCGGTTTCTACCTTGACATTACTATTTCTACAGATGAAGGAAACTGGCTTATTGAAGGTCAAGCCATAGAGTTCCTTATGGACCTTCATGGTGAGACACACAGAAAAGGCTTACAGTGGGAAGCCCAGTACATACTTTAGAGATGTCTAGAGCAGTGATCCCCAACCTTGGGCCTCCAGATGTTCTTTGACTGCAATTCCCAGAAGCCTTCACCACCATCTCTGCTGGCCAGGATTTATGGAAGTTGAAGTCCAAGAACATCTGGAGGCCCAAGGTTGGGGACCACTGGTCTAGAGCATGTATATGGATCCATTTGCATATTGTTTTTGTGGGCACCTGGCTGAAAGAAGACAAACTTGAAAGGTGAATTGGGTGTTGTTGCAGGATTCTTATCACAGAAGCTGGGGCACTGGGAGAAGAGAACAAAAGCAGTAAATGACAAACTTTGTTGTCAAGCATTCGGTTAATGTTTTCAGGCACTTTGTTAGTTTATGTAAGGCTGTGAAAAGGATTCTCTGCCACAGTGGGTGTCAAGCAGACGGCGTGTTATGACAATCAAGGCAATATTTATCATGTAAGCATTTCAAAATGGTGTACAGTTTGCTTGCATAATGCTATATTAAGAAGAACACTCTTCTTTCTGCTGACATCCCAATAAGCTAAACCAGGAAAAAAGATGTCTGCCTGAAATAGTAGGTGAAATATTTTGTTTGGATAGGGGTCCAACATGAGACCATGTAGGAAGAGAGATAAATAGTCAGCTCAAGCCAATTAATTCTCACTACATTTTTTTTATGAATATGATGAACGTGTTTGGAAACATATAATATACAAGTACACTTATTTTAGGAAGCTGATATCGACTGGGACTTAGCAAAACTAGATTTTCTTTCATCTAATGTTACATCCAGGCTGCGTTTGGGGGGGGGGGGGGAAGCCAGGTCTCAAGCTTGTGTGAAGGTTGCCCATTTCAAGGCAGGATGGGAAACGTACATCCCTTCAGATGTTATTGCACTACACTTACCATCATTCCAAACTACTGGCCATTGCAACTGCAGTTGATGGGAGTTGGAGTCCAGCAATGACAGTGTCTCCCTGATTTCCCTTCCCTTTTCCAAGGTATGCATAAAATGTCTTTCCATCAAAGTGGCCAGGTGAAGGGATCATTCACTAGTAAAATGAAAGTGTTCCGCACACGTTAAGAGACCCTCTTTAGATCTTAAACAGGGAGTGAGCGAAAGGCTTTCTCATATTAGGGATATCATAAAAATACACAGATGTTTTATAAAAAGTTTAGTTAATGAATTTTAAACATTATGGCAGGGTAGGCAATCTGGTGTCCTTTAGGGATGTGCCGTTTGGACTCCAAATCCTAGAATTCTCTAAGAATTTCCCAGGCAGAATAATGGGAGTTCCAGCCCAACAAACACACACACTTGCAAACAGCTACATTTCACTCACCCAGAGAAAGGCACCTTCTAGGTCCTATTTTCTCTTGCAATGGCTCATGGGAAGAAGTAATGTTTCCTGGGAGTAGTAGTCTCATTGCCCTTTATGCTTTACAGAGGGCACCTCCTGGAAAAAAAAATCAGCAATCCCAGGAAACATTATAGCAGGAAATAAGACCTAGAAGGGGGCTCAGCCCTTTTTTTGGGGGGTAAATGAAATGAAGGTGTCTGCAGCTACAGTATGCGTTTGTAGACTGGAGCTCCCAGAATTCTGCCTGAGGAATTCTTGGAGAATTCTGGCATTTGGAGCCAAAGAAAGAAAGAAAGAAAGACAGACAGACAACTGAACCAAGCCACTACATTTTTCTATGGAATATTTCCCATTTCTTATTTTTTTTTAAATTCAATGTTCCCCTAACAAATGAATAGAAAACTAGTTAAATTGGTTAGCATCAAAATTATATTATGGAGGAGGATGAGGATGATGATTTGCAGATTCACTGTTGATGTGTTATGTGCTATCCAGTTCCCTACAACTTATAAAAACCCTAATAAGGTGTTCAAGGTAGGTGAGGCATTTTAAGGAGTGATTTTACCAGCCCCAGCCCCCTTCCAGTGAGTTTCAATGGCCTATCGTGGATTGGAATTCAGGCCTCCTCAATCAGGATTATCCTTCCATAGAATTCTGTGACTCTCCAGATGCTGTTAGATGAAGATTTCCATTTGACCCAGCCGGCATAGCCGATGGCAAAGGACGAATTGACTTGCAATCCAACAACTTCAGAAGGGCCATAAATTTCCTACCTCCGCTGTAGCGAAAGTAACTAAAAAAAGTTTGGAAACCTGTAACTGTCCTCATATCTCTGCACATATCCTATTTTCTGGCATCTCAGTAAATGTTTAATTTCTGGATTATATTTTTGGGATTTTTTTGAATGCTTGACTTGCTAGATTCTTCAGATTTCCTTCCTGAAATCTCAGATGTCAAATGTATGTGAAATTAGTTATAACAACATCATAGTTAATTACAGATGGGGGTATTCGTATATGAATACAAATATGAATAGCCCCGCACAGCTGGACATAACGAGGGTTGGGCCCCCTGGGGCTGGACCATCCACTCATGTGTCCGTTGCCACTGGCGGCTCCGATCTCCCTTCCAATCGCTCCGGAGCTTGCGGTCAACTATCCATTCCTAGCAGAAGGAAGGAAGATGAGTCTCCCTGCCAGGCTGACGAGTGGATAGCTGACCGCGAGCTCCAGAGCGATTGGAAGGGAGAGTGGAGCTGGCGGCGGCAGCGGACGCATGAGTGCACCCTCGTTACATCCAGCTGTGCGGTGGTATTCGTATTCATATACGAATACCCCCATCTCTATAGTTAATTCAGGGAAGAAAGCAGATTTTTTTAAAAAAAGGTTCAGCCTCTAGTGTAAAGACATTATATGAACACTCTGCCTACTGATTGGCAGCATGGGTACCCCTTGAGAAACAATAGGAAGCAGACCTGGTATGAAAAGTACCCAGATCGGTAGGCTAAATACTCAGGGTCTGTCACCAGTCAGTTACCCTGTTCTCTTGTAGGCCTATGGTAACAGTCTGTCTCGCTGTGTGTGTCCCTTCCCCAGACTCCCATGCTCCTGCAGAAGCATGTTCCTGTGGAGCAAGAGCTGTCCTTCCTTGATCCAGTGCCCTTCAATTGCACTACATCACAATTCTCATCATCCCTGGCTAGTAACAAAAGCAGGCTTACCTTGAATTGTTGAGAGACTCCCAAGCAAAATCCTGACCTTGCTAGCTGTTACTACCTACCTATCATTGCCGTTGCTGGGGAACTGTTTTCAAGGTGCCAGTTTATTCTGTTTGTCTGTTTTTCTCTCAAGTATCTGAAAATGCTACATGTGTCATACAAGACCCACATTTTTAAAAAAGAAAAAAGAGGGAGACAGGATAAGCACTTCAACACAAGAAATGTTTAATTAAAATGTAATAGGAAGCTTCCCAGCTGCTTCTATGATGTATGATGGAAATATACTGTGTGTGTTACTGACAGGCAAGGGAGATGGCATGCTAGTGTTCTCAGCTGGATGGGAGTATTGAGAAGATTAACCTTAATTACAGGAAGCTTAGACAAACCACCAGAATCTGCTCCAAACCCATGTGCCCCATGATGCTCCAGATAACTCTCTCCTTCCTCCTTCATTTGTTGCACAAAGGCCTGCAGCAAAATGATCAACAACAGGAACAAAATGACCTTGTTCAGAGTTCTAGCCAGCTAGGTATGTTTTACTGTGGTGTATTGTGGTGTTCTGGGAAGTCAGTGATAAGATTGTTCATGTCTAGGGAGAAAGTTGGTAAATCAGCACAGCTACGTATTAGAAGAGTTACTTCTCTGCAAAAAGTAATGTGCTGCCCTAGTACCTTGCTCACACCAGAGGTGGGAAGAACTTGTTTTTCAGACCAATTAATTAATTAATTACATGCTGTCGATTCTGACATATGATGACCCTCTCCGGGCTTTTCTCTTTACAGAGGACTCAGAAGTAGTTTATCAGTCCCTTCTTCTGGGGCCACTCTGGGACTATGTAACTTGCCCAAAGCCACCCAGACTGGTTCTTCTTCTGCAAAGCACAATGGGGAATTAAACTCCCTATCTTTGGGGTACTCCATCTCATTGAGCAATCTAACCAGCCACAGAATTCCACAGACGGCATAGCCGTTATAGTATTCTACCAGATTATACCAAAAAGTGTTGGGGGGCAGGGAGGCAATATGAGTGTTTTTCTTGAAGTGTGGGCTTGTTATTTCTCTCACTGGCTTGAAAAGAACATATTCCAGGCACCATGACAACTTGGAGACACTTCAAGTCAAACTTGGATTAAAGAAAGGGATTTTTAATGGTAACTACTTGAGATTTGTGGTCTAAGCAGGGCTTAGCTATGAATAAATGATGAGAGGGTTGTTAAAATATGAAACAGAAACCTGCATTTGTATCTGCTGTAGGACATCATGCAGTGAGTGCGTATGTAGTTTGTTTTAGTTGTTGGAGAAACACAACCGCGACCTTTGGCTTCTCAAACCATAGGATGTCATTAATCAAGAGCAGTGCAGTTTTAAGCCGTTCTAAGAGAAAAAAAATCTGACTTTTTTAATATTTGTATTTCATTTTCCCTCTAGAGGTGATTAACTCTTCTGGCTCTTTTGCATTTTGCTCACTTAGGTGAGCATTGGTTTGACTTTTGAAAATGTAAGGTTTATCTTATTTGAAGGAAACAGGCAGCTTCTTCAAATACCTCACAAGCACTGTTAGCAATCTGGCAATCTATTAAATCCCCCTATGAGACTTTGCTCTTCCAGCTTTTGAATATTATGTACCCTGGTAACAGAAAAATATCAAAGTCAGTCATGCATTATGCTTTACTTGGTTTTATTAAGATGTGTTCATATCTGGCACAGGGGTCACATACATGAACTGCTGGATAGCTCAGTGGCTTAGAGGCTGGGAGTTCAATTCCCCGCTGTGCCTCCTCGAGAGGGGATGGACTTGATGATCCATAGGGTCCCTTCCAGCTCTGCAATTAAAAGGTTGTATTATTATTATTATAATTATATAAAACCTCTGGAACACAAAGCTTTTCTCCCATAGGCCACATTCCATATCCCTAACGTATAAAATATACAGCCAAGTTAAACAGGGAAGTGGCTTTAAACACATAAAACGGTAAACTGATCATATATGCAAGTAGAAAGTTATCTGGTTTTAGCTATTTGCCATCAAGTCACATCCAGTCCATGGCAACCCAATGTCTAGTGACCTCCAAAAGGCCCTATCATTAACAGCCCTGCTCCACTCTAGCAAGCTCAAGGCTATGGCTCCTTTATGGCATCAATCCATCTCATATTTGATCTTCCTCTTTTCTTCAACTTTTCCTGGCGTTACTGTCATTTCCAGGAAATCTTGTTTCTTTGTGATGTGCTCAAAACACAACAACCTCAGTTCTGTCATTTTTGCTTCTAGAAAGAATTCAGGCTTGGTCATATGTGGAACTCTACAGGATCTGTCCTAGATGCATGCCATCTTGCAGGGGGGAAGAAAAGGTGCCTCCTGCCTCATAAGATGTTTCCTGATACATGAACACTTAAAAAAATATGCATTGCTTGTAATTCAAGCAGCTATTTAGGGTTTGGAAAATACTAGAGGAGACAGCTTAGTGGTACAGTTAAGCATAGATGGGGAAAGTTATATTTTGGACTACAGATCCTAAAATACATCTGGCAACATGACCACTAGCAATGCTGGCTTGAGTAGTTTGGGAGTTATAGTTTCCCCCCAAAATTAACTTTCTCACCCCTGTGTTTAGGAGAGCAAATGTGGGGGGGGGGGGGGTACTTTAAAAGAAACCTGACTGCTCTGCATGAGAAATGTGTAGTGTTTTCTAATGCTTCTTGTAAGTTCTAAGTCACACCCTCAGGATATGATAATATATTCCCACACTATTCATTCTATTTTGAGTAATCCTCATTTAAGTAATCTTGAAAAGAAGTTAAGACACCTTTAAAAGATGCAAATTTCCAACATCTAATCACATACACCGTCCTGCAATTCATCTCTCGGCAATAACAAAACAACCACAGAAGCATCTTGTCCATTTCCAAATGGCAGATGAAAGGGAAAAAGAAAAATTGCAATTAAGGCTTATGTGCATCTTCCTTAGATGAAGCTCTACCAGCATGCATGTTCACAAAGGCATACACCTCATTTTGAAAGCCACCAACCCATCTTACCATCGATTCCAGAGGACATGAAATGGCTTCCACAGAGTTGCTGGTTTAACCACCCAGCCCCTGAGGAATGAAGGGACAAATGAAAAACACTGGCAAAGTGGCACTAAAGGGTTCCATAGCAATTCCTTTCTCTTTCTTTTCTTATGGCCTAATGATGTTGATCAGGCATGCAGCCATATTTTGTTCATTTGAGCTCCAAAGGCAAAACGTTTTCCCCTTCCCTTAATAAACAAAAATAACTAACAGTTAGGGAAATATTGCCCACCTTTTCAAGAAAGGGGAATAAAGAAGATTTGTGAAATAATGACCTAGGCAGCTTGATGCTAGTATCAAAAGTGGAAACAGATCATTCAGTCTGTGAACATTTAGGGAAACAGAAAAAAATTGTGATTACCTGGAGTCATCATCTGTTACAGAATTTTGAATTTTTGGTAAAATTTCTTTATGCTGTGCAGTAGAAGTACAGAAACTCACAGAGGAGAATAGCTACAAGTTCCCAAGATAGTCATCCTTTTCCCATTAACGGGCACTTAAAGTCTCAATAACTCACTCAGACATTTGTAGGAGAAAGAATTAAAAATGCTTCATTACTTACAGTTGTGAACAGATCAACAGCAAGCAAAAAGCAAACTGAAAACTGGCTTAAACAGAAGAAAGAAAGAGAGGGAGAAAGAAAGCTCAGAGAGGTGGGTCTGTCTTTGAATTCAGAGGTAGGTGGGAATGACTGGTCAGTGCTGGATAGATTGACAATCACCCAGAAAAGTCCTTCCCAGTTACTCAAACCACAGGCAGCATGCAAGGTTGTAAAAACTCCACCACCACCACCACCATCTTAGACCTGCAGAGCTGGAAGACTTGGTATGAATTTCTTAAGAACAACTCTTATTTGGTTTTGATAGAGCTTGGTAGTCCTTCCACAAGCAGACCAAGACCTTCCTCTTCAGACAGGCTTTCTTTTAAATGACTGGTTGACCAAGAGAATTTCTTAAAGGAATTATTGTAGTCTGTTGTTTTATTTGTGCTTTTAACATTGCTCTTCGTTTAATTCTTTTAAAATATTTTAATAATTTATTTTTTAGCTTTTAGCTTTCTTTCTTATAATAGTGTAAGCCGCCTTGGATCCCGAAGGAGAAAGGCAGAATATAAATATTTCAAATTACATTAAATAAATAAATAAATAAATATGGGAAATGTGATGCACATAGTATATCTTCACATCATAAGCTTTCAAAAATTATAGTCTTCTCAGAAACTGATGAACTGTGCAGTAGGCTATGCTAGTCTTGGTTGCATGTGTAGCTGGTTGGTGACCCTGTGCCTGAAGAGAACTCATCCACTGCTGCTCATCATCTTGAAGAGAAGTGTCAAAGGAGGTGTTGCACTCCCAGTCTTTTACCACTTCCTTGGTCTGTTATCATTAAATTCCTGCATAAAAGACTTGGTTCCAGTGTTATTTAACTTCTCTATCAATGACTTTGATGAAGGAATAGTGAAGATGCTCATCAACATTTTCAGGTAACTAACAACTCCACCTCTGCTTCTTTTCCTACGAGAGGTTAGAAGTCATCATAGCAGTTTTTTACTTTCTATGCGGCAGCTTAAAATGATTATGTTGGGATGCATGCAAACCAATCCCCTAGGTTCTTCAGCCAATATGTTCTACTGCCTCTACTTCATTTCCTGTTTATTTTACCTGGAATGATTATGTAACAATCTGCAATTTTTTTCTTTATGTGATTGAAATATGCTAGTTTTCCATATTTTACAGTAGGACTCCCATATCCACTGGGGATTGGTTCCAAGCCCCACCATGGAAACTGAAAACCACAGATAGTAGCAAAATCTATCTATCTATCTGTCTATTGATCGATCGATCAATCGTATGGTAAAAGAAAACCCCCCAGAAAAAATAATTTTCATAGGCATTACCAGAACTGGCTACTAGAGACCATGCTATGTAGTCTTCACTAACGAGTATTCATAGAATGGTCTCTGGCTCCCTCTAGTGGCCAGTTCTGGTAATACATGTGGAAATAGTTTTTTTTCCTGGTTTTTCAGGCTGTGAAATAAATAAGTGAAACTGCAGATACTGATCTCACAGATATGGGGATCCAGGTGTATGTGCTTTATAATTTCTTGGGCTTTTGATTTACTTAGTTACCATCTCAATCTACGAAAGCATCCTGAAAGGCATGCACATTTCAAATTATTCTTGTACAGCCAGGCTGTTGTTCATTTTGTTTGTTTGTTTTGTTTTGTTTTGTTTTTTGAGCTGTTAGTTTTAAAATGCAGTCCATAGAAGGGCTTTCCTAATGCTTCTAAAGTTCCAAAGACTGAAATATGTAAAACGGCCAAAGTCTTGGATGGAACTGGACAGAGGAAATAGTGTGAATTTAGTCATTTTCTCCTACCATCCAGCAAATCATTCTGACATATGTAATTGTCCACTTATTTTTGAAATGTAGTTGGTTCCCTATCCAGTCCCTTTCTTCCATTGTTATTTTCCACCCTGTGCCTTCCTATTCCTAAATAAAAATCAATGCATTTAAAAACAACAGAAGATTTCAAATCCTTTTATTTATTTTTATACTTTAACAATGATTAAAGTCCACAATTCCATGACAATAGAAGTGAGAATACATTGCACTTGGCAGTGTGAATTTTCAAAGCCAAATGAACATTTCTGTTGTCTATTACATTTTGCATCTTAAGAAATCTGCTCAGGGCCATCTTTGTTCTGATTTTTACTCCATAGCCATTAGCCCCTTGTTCAGTCAATCTAATTGTAACATACTTTTATTTGTCAGCATGTGCCAGACTTTCATTTTGGATCTTTAACTGCATTTCATATACCACTAGCTTGTTACTGTCTACCATAAACTTCGTTTCTTGATATTCATTTTTAGACTGTATTCATTACTTACTTTAGTAACTTCATTGCACAACCTTTGCAGACCGCCTAAACTGGCAGTTAGCAACACTATAATATCTGTGGATCAGATGTTGTTGGTAACCTCTCCCTTAACAATGATACTGTCATTTGAATCAACAACTAAAGAATACCTTTAGTTCTCTAACTGAACTAAAGTACAAACTGAAAAGTAGTAATGAGAATATATATCCTAGTTGTGCTTTTCTTTGAACCTCACCTTCTAATATGGATCAGAAGACAGGAGATTTTCATTTGTTACACATTCTAAAGTAGACAGTGGATTATTATTTGTTAGGGTGCTCTAATAGTGGGTTTCTTGCATTTACAGGTGTTGGTCTAGAACCTCTGACATTACATTCAAGCAGCTCTGATTCTTATCTTTGGGATCCTGATCCAGAGAAAGTTAGTCTCACTTAGCACTACAGAAATCAAAGAAAGCTGAATTAATACCAGCCAACTTGTCCCATTGATTTTAATGGGAATCATACACAATCAATATTCTCAAGATCAATCTTAAGAATGTTACAGTCCCCCACCCCACCCTGTGCAGCAGAGCATGCTAAATTAATAGGAAAAACAACAATCTACACCTGGATTTCATTCAAACAAATGCTAGAATTTATAATTACAGTTCTGCTAATCTGCTAATTTTGTATTTATTGGAGGATGAAAATATCTTCAGGGTATCCAGATTTTTTAAAAAAAGAATAGCACATTGTACAGCCAATTTAACTTATCTTTCCCAGGTGTATAATTTATTTCCGGGCAGCTGAAATAAATGTAAAATATTAACTTCAGACAGACAGACAGACAGACAGACACACACACACACACACACACCCCCTTAACAAGTAGACATATTTAATTTTTAGAAAAAGAAAAAAGAAACACAACCCTCTGCTTTATGAATGTAGGACATTGTGCTTCTGTACCCATGATTCAGAAAGCCAGGAAATGGCCAGATACAGCTGCACAATTTTGTGCTCACGTTGCCAGCACAAAAAAGGATGCCAAGCTTTACATAGCAAAGGGCAGCCTGAATGTTGACAACACCCATGTCAGCAGTCAGGATGGTCTACAGCAGTGATGGCGAACCTATGGCACACGTGCCACAGCTGGCACACAGAGCCCTCTCTGTGGGCACACGAGCCATAAGTCGCCATAGAGAAATACTCACCCGTCCTCCGATCCCAGATTACGGCACTCCCCTCTGCTGGTGCAGTGGTCCAGCGGAAGGGTGCAATGGCGACCATTACCAGTCTAGCCCAATGGGGGATTGGAGGACCAGTAAGTATTTATTTGTTAATACTGCCCATAGGGGGGAAAAACAAGCATTTAACCCTTGCAGTGCAGGAACAGTTGTTTTTTCTAAATTAAAACCTCAGTATTCGGGTTTTAATTGCAGTATTGGCACTTTGAAATAAATAAGTTGATTTTGTGTTGCAGTTTGGGCACTCGGGCTCAAAAAGGTTCACCATCACTGGTCTACAGGATACCCTCTTGTCCTCACTCCCATTCACAAAATGACACTACGCAGAAGCTAACTCATTTTTTCGTCAGTTAACCACTTCCTACTTAAACACACAGCAGTTGTCAGGACTGTTTTTCAACAAGTGTAGACCATTTTGACTGCTGTCATTGGTGTTGTCAACATTCTAATTTATTTGATCTGTTCTAAGTCTGCAGACCAAAAAGGTCACCAGTGTCTGCATGGGCGGTAGTGGTAAAACGGTTTTACTTTTTAAAAATTTTAACTTGAAAACTACTTCCCAAACTTCCCCAAGCTACGTCTGTGCTAAATTTTGTGCTGATCCAAAGTTTAGTTTCAAAGTTATAATTTTTTTGTTTGGGGTGCCCCCATTTTTAGAATTGCCTTATGGCATGTTGATTTACTCTGTGGCACAATATCTATTGCTTCACTCCTGGGCAGCAATACAGGCGTACCTCGGTTTACAAATTTAATGCGTTCTCCGGGACGTTTCGAAATGCAAAAAATACGTAAACCAAAACGCGGTTTCCCATAGGAACGCATGCACGGGGGCGGCACTATAAACCTCCCTGGCGCAATGCATCCTGGGGAAACTTGCTTTGTATTGCAGAAAAAATTCGTAAACCGAGGCATTTTTTTCAATGGATTTTCATTCGTAAACTGAAAATTATGTTAACCGAGGCGTTCGTAAACCGAGGTACACCTGTAATTAACTGGTTGCTATTAACAGTTAGAACATACTAGTTTGTATCCAAGACCCCAAGCCATGGGCCAAGTAACACTATAGGAATACTTTTTGATGATATTTTACATTTCTTTTTTTAAAAAAAGATATCCCTCATCCATCCCCTGATCAGGTATTTCTCATGAAATTCTGTAATTCTAGGTAGATGATGTTTAATATTAGGATACAGAGGATATCCATTATCATTATCACTGCACAGGCTTCTATGCCTCCATTTTGGATCCTTTCCTTGTTTTGTCGGGGAGCTTCCCTATTTTTCTGCATTATTTTTGCTGTTGCCAGGCAGCCTACCTGTACCAGCATGCCTCTTTGGGATTATTTCTTTTTTAAAATATTTGGTTCCCTTCTTTTTTTAGGCATTTGTTTTTCTCACTGTGAGTTTTTGTTGTTGCTGTTTTTGCTTCCTTTTTTTCCTTTGGATTTTTTTTCCTGCTGTCTGATGGACTGAAAGTACCGAAGACAAGACAAACTATTAAGTAGTAGAGAACATATTCTGGGTTTGGTTTGGGAAGGGCCTCAACTGTGTTTTTTGCCTTTATTTCCTTGCTTGCTTCCCTTGCTTTTGGGGAGTAGTGGTGCTGTGCATCTTTTATTTTTCTATTTTTTCCCTTCTTGTGGGTGGGTGGGTAGTGCTTTCCATGTTTGACTGATTTTTAAAAACATGTTGTTTGACTAATATGTCATTTATTCTATTAAAGGTATATATTTTGGTGTGGCTTTGGTGAGTTTTCTCATCTACTGTTGGAGTAGACTGATTTTCTGTTCTCTTGTGTCTGCTTTTTAATAGACGTTTTAAAGAGTACTTTAAGGTTTTTGGAGTGAAGGAAACATGAAAGGGACATCTAAGATGAAAGAGCCTTTCCCTTTCATGTAAAAGGACCAGTACAAGAAAAATGCAAAATAAAAAGCACTTCCCGAAAAAGAATCCAAAGTGAAACAAACACAAATATTTTTATGATGCACATCATTAGTCACCAAATACAACCCACACTGAAG